>OX637347.1:6439486-7639486 GCA_951799405.1 Agapetus fuscipes | reverse complement strand
AAAAGAAACGCATGCAAAGTACACTTGAGGTGATTCATATTTATTTATTTAATTATTGAATAAAACATAAAAAAACGACATGACAGTTCGAGACCATATACTTAGAATGTTGAGAAAAGGATGTAACAAAAGTAATAAAAATCAATATTTTATACGAAAAATATATATATATATATATATATATTGGTATTAGTACTCTTCCGTTCGTCTTCCTAGTAGAACCTTCTATTAACGCATCAGTCCATTCCAACCAGCCCAGTCCAACAATGTCCAAAAAAATAATCAGAATATTAATTCACTCGTAGTCACTTATGAAAACAAAATCACACGGCTAAAATTGAATTGCCTAGAAACGTAACATTTTCATGAATGCGAACATATGATATTAATTATGAAGCATGTCGGTGTAATTTCGCAGTAAAATGCCATAATTTATTTTTCCCATACAACTTTCGCAAGTTTGTACGCCGCCCTGTAACACAGTTTTCTAATTGAGCTCTCAGCGCCGCGGCAACGCGATGAATTTTGTTTACCGGAGCTTTTCATACATACAATGGGAACCCGCGTACCCACATATTAGCCAGTACAAAACTTAACTTCTAAACGATACCAAAAAGTTTTAACCAAAGGTGTACGTAAACTACAACAGCGCTTTCAGTGAACGTTTAAGCTTTCAAACATTTTTTGTTAAACGCGATAGTTGAGTTTTAAAACGTCGTGTGTTGTACTAGGAGTACCTTACTTAGTAGGTACGGGCTTGGGAAAAATTGTGAAATACCTCTTCACATTTCTGTCAGCCTGCTTACAAAGAACTAAAATTGTTGCTAGAAAAAAAAAACATTTTAATTAATTAAAAAACATGGAGACTAGAAAAATACAGCAATTGAAGACTCTACAAATTTTCATGAAAAAGAGCGATGATTTTTAGTGGAAAACTGTGTGTGCAATGTAATTTCTGACTGAAAAAAATTATGATAATAAGCTTTTAATTTACATGAACATCTTTTATCAGTAAGAAAAAAGCTTCACGTAAGAGATATTGGTTCGTACCTTCTTCTTTTTCTATACAAAAATTTCATTGCCGATGAAGGAGATCAAACCAAAAACATGAAACTTCCTTGTATCACCCAAAAACTTTCCTTTGTTTTTTTCATTAAATTTATTGTAAAATTATGCAAAAAGAGTACCACATTTTATACAGAAGAAATAACTTTCTACTCGTACTTACCAAGAAAATGTAGATAGAGAGCGTGCTTAAGTAAAACTAACACGAAGAAAACGCATTCAGTTCAAATGAGTTTTATCAAGAAAAAAGTGTTCTAGTTTCGAGGAAGTTTTACTTCTTACTTATTACATAAGATCTGCATTATTCAGAGTAAGTCGCAGCCGCTGAGTACAGGGAAAAAGTTCCACTGAGTAACCGTTAATTACGAAGAAAAGCGCGTGAAGTCGTGCGAGAGCATTAGAATATCACTTGATAAAATAGTAAGTTAGGGAATGTAAATTCAAGTACCACATGTAGGAGTATATATAAATTGTAGCAAGAAAATAAAGATAATTAAAAACAAAATGCTTCGTAAGAAAACATTTGAATTGAATAAAATACTGTAATTGTGTCGAAAATCAGATATCAACAATATAAAATCATCAAAACAATATGAATAAGACAATACAAGAAAAATATTTTTGGCAGTTGACATATCCTATAAACTGCCGCGTTTAGAAAAAAATATGGGTTACAAAGTAAATGACTTACAAATTATTTCAACTTTCCTTTTTGAATTTTAAATTTTTTGGCATCAAAATTTTTGAGTTACTCGATAAAGATAATTTTACGGCACAATATGAAGACGCTGTGATTTCAAACGGGATTAAATGTTAATAAATTAAACGCAGAGTGTCAATGGATTTAACGCAAATTTAAATATTTATACTTCCAGCTCTGAAACTTGGCTGGGCTTCATAAAAATGTTAATAATATTCAACGCAAGACATGTTTTATTTAAATGCAAAGATTAATATAGAACGCATAATGGCAGTTAAAAGCTCATAATTATAAAAAGGGACTTATAATTTTATGTCAAAAGTTGTATAAAAAGGTCCGCCAGCGCCTGAAAGCGGTAACAAAATTGAATTCGTACATTTGAAGTCCCACGGGGGGTGTTAATTGAAACAGACAAAACCTAGCGCACAATGGCGCCCACCCCGAGCGGCCAGGGGGTGATTTAAATTTCAAATAGCCACACCGGACGATGACGTAATGTATGGAGGTGCGCTATATTACATTCGGCGAAACCAAAAGTGTTTCAGCAAACTTTGGATTAAAACTCGGGCGGCAAATGCGGAATAGAAAATTCTAGAATTCTGCTCTGTAGGCGCACACCTCAGCGCGGTCCCGGCAGATATCACGGATGTGTTTGTTTGCTGGCTGTGTCGAATATTGTATACGCGAAATATAAGCAACTTGTGGAATACACAATTTAATGATGAAATGTAAATTGAAACATTAAAAATAAGGTCTTTCACCGAAAGAAACAAGATTGATATGTGTGCATATTTAGAAAAGATCTCAGAACCCAAATATGAAAACAGAAAAACAGATGTTTTACCTTTATTATAGGTAAAACTACTCAATTTTTTCATTAAGGTGAAAATATATACAATTTAATAGTTCAAGAAAAACAATAACATTACAAAAACACTCACATTAAAAAAATATAAGTTACAGGTCATTTATCTAAATCTAAATCTAAGCTGCAAAGATATGTATCATTTGAGATTCATATTAAATGCATTCCCACAAGCAGACATGCATAATTTCGCGCTTACACAAGCCGCATGTGGACCTACAATATAAAAAACCCAATCTCAAATGAACATAAGCCCTGCAACTCTTGCCGACCTTCCCTGAAGCAGGGGTGACATTGGCAAAGTGAACCATTTTTTACAGTATGGGTGGTCAGCCGCATACCAACCTATCAGTCAAGGAATATTTTATATTTGTGATATTTAAATATTTATGATATAATATTTAAAATATTTATGATATTTAAAAAGTTTCCTTTAGCCTTGTTTAACAACTTGGACATAGTTTTAAAATCATCTATTCTTTTTTTTCTTCAACAAAATCGTTATAGCAATTTGCACTAACAATACTGCTGCACGAAATAAGAATCTTGTTCTTTTACCAAATCCCTGTTTCAGGATCTTTAGTAAAGTTGTTCTGGTTTGACCTGGAACCGATCGTCCCTTAACTGTATTTTTAAAATATATTTTTTGACTTCTAAATTTCTAGACAAAAAATGGATGTCCTCTACGTGTATACTTTTTATTATCTACGACAAAAAAGTACAAACTACTCATTAAATTTGAAAACAAACAATAAATGTACTAAAATAAACTATTCTTTTGAAGATGCTATGTTTTTCAGTTTTCGTAGAAGGTGGAGAAAATTGCCATAACGTAAGTTTTTCAGTCTGAGGCAGGTGAATAAGTACGACAAACTAAAAACAAATCCAGATAATTATGATAATTCCTCGCTGGAAGGTTTGTCTCTCCCACCTGGCGGCAGGGAATCGAATTAGCATTTACATGTATCAGTGACTGTGTCAACGGACCGCTAGGGGGCCCGGCAAACTTTGTAGACAATCCGAATGGGGAATCTGAATAATGCGGCCGCACCACCGAGGTCTTGTTAGTCCGCTACCCGGAGGAGGGAAACCGCTTGGTGGAGGAGTACCAGCACTGCAAGAATAAAACTATACGTTTCAACTAAAATATAGCGTTTTACTAAAGGTGTACAGAAACTGAATGAGCGTTTCTGTTTAGCGATTTAGTTCCTATGCGGTTTTTGGTTGAGTTAAATTGGGACGTTTTATACTTACAGGTAGGGCTATGGGGAGGTGGTAGAACAGACGTGTGACAATCAACGAATGGATGGCAATTTTACTAACTGTAAACGAGAATCGAGTTGAATTATGGTGATGGGAACAATTAAGGATTTTTTTTTATGAATTTAAGCTTAAATGAAGAAATTGAATAGGTTATATTGCGTGCTTGGTGATGTACGATGAGCATTGTAAAATCAATGATAGGAACCTATTTATTTTTAAAGGTAAGAGATCGGTCTAACGTCAACCACTTCAGCTGAGTTTGCCAGCTTCTAAGAGGGCTGGTTCTCAAAATAAACTCTAAAATAAACACCGAAACGGGAATCATTTAAATGACACGCAACGCAAACGCAACTAAGCTACACATATAGTGTAACTTCTTGCCGCGTTATCACCGAAGGGGTCGCATGTGGCGAGTTGAACCTATTTATTTTTACAGGTAAGGGGGCCGGCCTTATGCTAACCACTTCAGTTGAAGTGGGGGTTTCCCAGCTCCCGGGGGGCTGGTACTCATTTCTTGTGAAGGCTAAGTAAGCCTTGCCGGTATTTTTATTACACCCTCTGTGGGATTCAAACCCGAGCTCTTGTCATGGAATGCAAGCACTGTATTCACTGAGTTATCGACCGGGCAGATGAAAATTTTGAGTTTTCGTATATTTAAAAAAATACATAACAATTATGAAGGTGCAGTTTTCGTTTTATGGAGATACCTATTTGTCAACCAACAAAAAATTGGTAGACTATAACAAAATTTCGATAAAGAAACCTATAAGTCTTCACTCTACGGGAAAATGATTTAATCGAATTGAAAGCCGAACTGCTTCCAAAACCCTGAGAAACGAGATCTTAAGAGAGTCGTTGGGTATACATCCAAACAAACTATACGAGTATACGTAGGATAAGACTGCTGTACGCACAGAGAGTCTCAAAGCCCCCTTTACTTCAGCGTTTCATCAAAATGTTTGAAAATTAAAACGCTCGCTTTGCGTGTTGGTTCAGTTCCCATACATGTTCAGATGAAGTACGATGGATTCCAAGCGTAAAAGTTCGTACTTGGGTGACAGGCCTAGAAGCTCCTAGACTCAATATAGCTCCTCTCACCGCCTCATAGCAAACGCAGTCATCGTAAAATTTACATTTTAAAGAATCGAAGTTTGAATAGCTGCGAGTGCCAAAGTGAATTCTCACAGAGGGCGGGGTGTTCCATTGAGATGGATATTTGAAAAGTAGTCCCTGTTCAAGTGTCTAAAAAATCTTTGAAGAAGAAAGAACGTATATCCACGTACTATATTGTATAGTGATTGCTTTACAATCCTATCCATCTATGAGAATACTCACATTAATTTAGACGGATATTTTATATTATAGGACTACGAGCAATTGATTTGTTTTGCATAAATACTTTAATGATTGTAAAAGAACTGCGTGTTGAAAACACGGTGATGTGTATTTGAAAAGTTAATAATTTTATTTTATAAACAAAGGAAAAAAAAAGATTTCCTGAATTGTCATTCAGGTCCGACCGATAGTTCAGATGGTAGGTAGAGTGCTGGAATACCATGCCAAGAGTTTGAGTTCGAATCACACCGAGGGAGTCAGAAATTAATTTCCGTTCTAATGTTTATTTTAAACGCAAAATAAAATACCGGGAAGGTTTACTCAGCCTTCACAAGAAGTACCATAAGAAATTAGTCCCCTCACTTTAAATAAAGTGGTTGGCGTGAGGTCGCCGCCCTCAGCTGTAAAACTAAATAGGTTCCACTTGCCACATGCAACCTTTTCAGGGTAAACGTGACAAGAAGTTACACTATATGTGTAGCTGTATAGCGTTTAGCGTAGCGACATGGAATTTCTTATTATTTGTAGTTAACCACATTTTTTTTTCAAGCATTATTTATTGAGCTTTAGTTGTCTGACTGTAAGAATTTTTAATCATGGCAAAATAAAATAGAATTGATTGTTTTTGACAAATTAATTTCCAAGATGATTTGAAACATTGCAGGCAGAAACATATAAAATTATAAACAACAGCAACGAATTCCATAGCGTAATTATTTGAATACGATGCATAAAGTAGAATAAGAAATGCATGGGCTGTCTGAGTCTTTAAAATTATAAAACAAAGCTTTGTCAAAAGACGTCTTTGTATAAAAAAAAGCTTGGTAGTTCCTGCTTCTAAGGCTGGCGCGTTCGTAGAGCCAAAAAAGCTCGAACTACGAGCAAAGCAAAGGCACTACGCCATCCACCTGACAGAATACATGCAAAGCTAACGCGACTCGGTATGTATTTAAAAAGAACACACGCCGCGAACGATTCCAGAAGTTTTTTTTTTGCAAAGAAATATGTGCCGTCGAAAAAAATCCCTCTGCCCTGGCAAAGTGCTCGCGCTGAGACCACTTGGGAGCGAGTTTTCTTAGAGGAAAAATACGCGGTCTGTAAATAACGATGCAAACTTGTGCCTTTCATTACGAGTACGTAGACACGATAAGTAATATCGAAGTTGCAACTTAAAAAGGGACCAGCCGCCATTTGCTTCTTGAGAAAACTAAATAACGAGCGACGAATAATGTGTTCTCAAAAAATATCAAATAAGAGTCTCAATAAACTGATCGTATAATTTTTTTTTAATATTTACAGTTTTTGATTTCATGAAAAGCTTTACATCATCGATCATTATAAAAGAAATACATGGAGTATCGGAACTGTTTGATGTGCCAATATGACTAAGCCCTAAGGAGTAATCTTAATTAGACGAGATCTTGTAATCAGTTTTTAGGCAACATAAAAAACACTGTTATCATTTTATGCCACATTTTTTCATATTATTACCGTGTTTTTTTTTTATCAATTGCATTACTATGGAAATAAACTGGCATAAGCTATCTTTGTATTTTATATTTATCAATGCTTTCTATGTTATCTTTTGAAAGTGATACAATAGTTGAGGAACTAAATGAGTGAGAGATTAATTATTTTATACAGAAGAGGACATTCGAATGCCGAGATTGTTTTGGCTTATCAGACACTAACTGGAAATAAAGCCAAGCGCCGAAAATTCGTTATTTGGTAGTCGGCTTGAGGGAATAAGATAGCTAGTAACAATGCGTGGCAGAGTCGTATTGTATCTGAACTAATTAAGAACTTCATTAAAAGTGAAATGGACGACACAATGGAGAGATGTAATTTGAGATAAGTGAATGAAATGGAATCGATACAAAGCGTTGAATGGAGGAAGGATGTGGAGTATTGTGGAGATCCTTTGAGCTGACTTTCTTTCAGGCTAGGACAAGCTGTATCATCGCTTCGGGGGTCACTGGGGACGCTGGATGAAAACTATGTACCGCGGTGAAAGGAAACATAAATCTATGGAGCTCTTGTAGCAATTATTTTATTGAAATGAATTTTCTATAAATGACATATTATATAAAATGGACTTATATGGACTTTCACTGTGTTAACAGATCAGCACTTAAAAAATATTACAGATTATATACATTGGAAAATTGAAAAGATTTCATCTTCACTATATAATGTGTAGTTCTTTTGTAAAAAATATATCCCAAATAATGGAATGTCGAAAAAAGAAACATTCTGTGGGCTTGACTTATGAATGATTTGTAGGAATTTTAAGATGAACAACGTGAGGGGGTGTAAAGTATTGTTATAGGGTATCATTTATAATACAAGAAAATAATAGTGTGCAAAAAAGTGTTGGCAAAATATCTGAATACGATGAGAAACAAGCCAATAGCGGTAAAAGTGTTCATCAATCAATCACAGACGGGCCCAAGAGATGGTCCGGGCCTTTCTGCTTGTTATGCATTGAAAAATTTCCATGCTTGGTCAAGAATGAACAAAAAATATTAAGAAACCGTTGATGATCAATTGTTGATGCTAAAAAAGTGTACTACATTTATCTTTTGTTTCTTGAATTGTAGATTGGTAGGTAAAATTGCAATGAGTTTTAGTAAGAATGTTATATTATCATGGTTATTTTTTAGTTTTGTAATTAAATATTGAAATGTAAAAGACTTTGATGTTGCGTGGTAACAATAATCATATCCGAAAACCTATATAAAATTTAAAATAGACCTACAACTTTAATAAAAAATGCGGAAAAAAATTAAATACAAAAATGGAAAATACTTCCTCACACTACGTGTTAAATAAGAAAAAAAGAGTAAATATAAATAATAATGGGAAATAAAACTTTTCTTTTTGATCCAAAAGGACGCATTATAAAATTTTAATGTTCGGGCTCTAAAAAATATTCCGTTATAAGAAACAGCCGCAGTAAAAAAGTGATAATAGAAAAGTTTCAAAGCACTTGGAGGCCTGTTGTATTATTTTTGCATTACATCTGGTCGCAGGCTATACTGTATCAAATAATGTTATAAATTATTAAGGGTTCGTTTGCATGTACATAACATAGTACAGAATGTGTGTGAGGATCGGAAGCTTGTATGTTGGAGGAATAACTTAACATTTAGAGTAGGTAGAGAGGCGGGTGGGCGCCGCGTCGCTATTTTTCAATGTCCGTACATTTTTTTCGATAAGACGCGCCTTTATCAATCATATTCAAGATAAAAAATTGGAATATTTCAAGTAGGTGTCAAACAGAGTACCAGCACGGAAATATTATAAAAATAACACTTTATACTAAACGGCTGAAATGTATTTTTTGATCAGGATAAAAATATTTCATGATACATTATATTTAAAAGAGATAGATACTATTTATACCTTTGAAGAATATTTGTCCATCATAAAAGATGAAACAAATGGCAAAACAAAAATAGCACTGTGTTAACAGATCAACACTAAAAAATACAAAAATAATGCTTTTCACAAGTTTCAATTTGAAAGAAAAGTAGTGACGATGATGATGATGATTTCTTTAAAGCGCCGTTTCGTGATGTAGTCACTCTAAGGGCGCTTGTGCGAATGCTGCTAAAAGTTTGCTTGTCTTCAATGCATTTCAGAACTTTCCACGGTCCTCTATCTCTCTCACGATGAGGTTGTTCCAGGCCAGTGGGCCAGCAACTGCAAATGCACGCTTTCCAAACACTGTGTTAACTCTTCTCATCGGCCCTTGACATAACGGATATACAAATATGAAGTACTTACTGATATACACCGTTCAAAAAGTCCATGTTATAATTTTAGTATCGACTTACCTGAAACAAAACAAAAATATACATGAATACATGTTGATTAATACACAAATTTATAATCTATAATCTAAGTTGTAGAGATAAATTACATTTAAGATTGGTATCAAATGTATTCCCACAAGCAGACACGTTTAAGTTCGCGCTTAAACATGCCGCATGTGAACCTACAATATAAAACCTAATCTCAAATGAACATAAGCCCTGCAACTCTTGTCGACCTTCCCTGTAACAGGGGTGACATTGACAAAGATAACTATTTTGTACAGAATGGGGGGTCAGCCTCATACCAACCTATAAGTCAAAAAATATAAACAACCAACTAACAGACAAAATACCAGGAATCTGTAAAGGCTGGTTCGGACAAGGCGAGTAATTTAGTCAAGTAACGAGTAATTTAGTGGCTAAACGTGTGCGAACCCCAACAATTTAGTCCAGTAGTTAAGTCAATGGTTTAGTCAAGCCGATCCATTTCATTCTATTTTTTCGGGCAAGTAGCGGCCCCGCCCACCGTCCGTGGGCGAGTGTTGCCGAGAAGCCACGGAAAAGTCCGAGTCCGAATAGCCACGGAAAAGCCCGAGTCCGAGTCGAGTTTATTAGCGGCCGCGCCATTGGCCGCTCACTCTTGGCGGGGAAACGGAAATGCAAGAATGGCGGCAATTTAAATTGGCTGCAGTTTGAAAAGATAAAGCCCGTTTTCAGCAAGAATATTTAAAGATAAAGTGCTGTTTAAAAATATTTAAGTACTTAAGAACTTGCCGAACGAGCCCAATGTTCCGCTCCCTAAACTTAGCGACCTGTCAGTGAGGTTATGTCATGTTTAAACTGTAAATAAGTGGATATGCACACCGATATACTTGGTTTTTTAGAAACTCTTGAGAATATAGAAGTTGCTAGGACTTATCTACGTCCAAAAAGTTTTGAGAAAGGTAATTTTTTTCGATAAGAATAGTATGACATCGATTTTTGGTGCGGATATCAGCTGTCAAAAATACAATCATGTAGCTCCTTGCTGGATGAAATTGTAGTAATTTTTAAGTTTTCGGACAATAGAGCTGTACAAATATAGTTTTGGTAAAGATGTTGTGGAAATAACTATTATCGTCCATGAATTTATTACGTATTTAAAAACATCGATCTTTTACATTGATCGATGTTTATAGGTACCTACCATAAATTTGTCATATCACAGGCCTTATGATATCCTTCAGATGGATTATTACTTATTGTTTTGTACAGAAACAATTCAGTGACACACGGGGATAACTGATTAGAGGCATTACAATTTTATGCCACTGTAAGCCATCAGCTGGTATCTGTGACAGACGTGAGAGGCGTATGTAGCAGGATTGAACAAGTTTCTCGCGGTCAGCCTCTGAAAAGTTGAACCATGTTTCTTCTTTAACTTGATAATTGATTGGTGACCGCCGTGTATTTGAAATGCTGATTTTACATGTTGAATATTGATGTTAATTGTCAACAACGAAAAACGCAACAGAGAAATGCATCTGAATGCAGCTGCAGACTACGAGCCGTATTATAGTGTGTGCATACAAAATATACTTTGTACACATCATTGAAAAGATAAAAATTCAATTAAAAAGTAATGTTTGCAGCGTAAATGGTAGATATTATTATAAACATCAAATAGCCATGTGTTGTTTTTATTTAAAAGGTGTATATTATTTTATAAACCATAAAATACATTTCGAATTTACAAAAGTCGAGTTTCGAAGTTGTTTGCTAAACAGGCTCCTAGCTAGGTGGCCGGGCATAAATCAGTTAATATTACCAAACCATAGCCAATTTAAAGGGCTTTATAATAACATGATTTTAATACTCAATTAATATTTTCAAACTGCAGCCAATTCAAATTTTCCGCCATTATAGAAAGGGCTTTCTGCAGCCAACTTCGCACTTGTGTACTGTACTGGACCGTAATGCGAACGCTTCACGGGCGAGTAGCGCCCCGCCCACTACTAAATTACTCGTTACTTGACTAAATCAGTGGCCTTGTGCGAACTAGCCTTTAAGGCTGGTTATATATATATAAGGCTGGTTAATAGTATATTATTTTATAAACCATAAAATACATTTCAAATTTACAAAAGTCGAGTTTCGAAGTTGTTTGCTAAACAGGCTCCTAGCTAGGTGGCCGGGCATAAATCAGTTAATATTACCAAACTATAGCCAATTTAAAGGGCTTTATAATAACATGATTTTAATACTCAATTAATATTTTCAAACTGCAGCCAATTCAAATTTTCCGCCATTATAGAAAGGGCTTTCTGCAGCCAACTTCGCACTTGTGTACTGTACTGGACCGTAATGCGAACGCTTCACGGGCGAGTAGCGCCCCGCCCACTACTAAATTACTCGGTACTTGACTAAATCAGTGGCCTCGTGCGAACTAGCCTTAAAAGATATCAAAAGTGAACAATTCAAACGGAGTTCGAAAATAATTTTGGACGATATCAATGTAGGCTTATATTCTCAGAGTGACAGCCATAGGTGCAATACCCTTGAGATAAAAGGTAATAAAATAGAAATTGCTTTATTGTATAGAAAGATTTAATCTCATGTGAGAACAAAGAAACATGTATCTTGATAAGGTAATGAAATATATGTAGGTATAAGAAGTTCAACCAAGTACAATATTTGGGACAAGACAATTTTTTCGAGCAATAAAGCAATCAAGTCAATGCGCAGAGAAATACGAGTAGTCCGAAAAGCAGGGTAGTAAATGAAGAAATAAAATTGATTTCTCGATGATACAAAAAACATAAAATAAAGCCAAGAATGAAATGAAATTAAAAAGCAATGAAAAACGTCGTAAATAGAAAATACACGCCAACAAACCCAGGTCTAAAATAACCTGAGGCGAAATTTTGTATTTATTAGATTACTTGGTCGGTGGGATGAAAGACAGAGGCCGATTGTTTTTCTGCCAAGAACGTCGTACCTGGACTGTGTAAGTATTCTGGCTTTGTTTGTATTCAGGCTGGTTATCGCATAAAGCACACGCGACTAATCCGGGAAGGCGGCGGCCATATGTACCAGAGGAACTGGGAATTCAACACCGGACGCACTAATGCAACCATATACTGACACAAATGTGGGTTGATGAAAAAATGGAGAATATTACAAATTACACACATAACAAAAATACATGTTCGCAAGCTCAATTTGGATGTAAGTAAACAGGCTGCGAAATTATGAAATATTGTATGTGGTCCGCAAATGAATTGACAGAGACAAAATTGCGAAGCTTGCTAGAGAAAAGGCAATTAAATATTGTGTTATTCGTGGCTAAGGACTGTAGTCCCATACAAGTGTGATGTTTGCAAGCCGAGAATAAAACTCAAAATTCAAGGTTGTGCTGAGTCCATTATCACACATTGAATTTTAATTGTGAATTTCAACAGAAAAAAGTAAGAAGACGATTTTAATTTAAAAGCACAAGGACTATTTCAATGTGTAAATAAAAATAATGCACAGATGATTTATTTGGTAAGCGCTGTTTCCGTGTGATCACACCTCAAGAGCTTTCTTACGAGCTTGATTTTCGATACAGAGCGCCTATTCTCAAGCAACACCCATTTACTTTGGTGACGGGTCTGTTAGTAAAAGCAAATATTTTTTAAGCCCAGCAAAGTAAAAAAAAAAGATAAATATATTATTTTTGTGCTCCTCCGGGAATCGAACTCACGACCTTCAGAATACGAGTCCGTAGCTTTAATCACACGACTAGAGACAAGTCTACAGATTCTTTGTGGGAACATAAAATATATCATCTCAGGTTATCGTCATACTGTGAGATTAGTGTATGGATGATTACAGCGCATGCTAGTTCTCAATAGTTGCCATAATCCATGAACCTGAGAACTGCGAACAGTTCTGATTGTAAGCGACGTGGAGTGCCATTGCCGCTCGTACATTTCCATGGAGAATGTATCGCCAAGCAAGGCCTTTGAACTGCATAATCAAATTTGAAACGTAGTTCTGCGCTAGCTCAATGCGCTTCAATTTTTCAGAGGGATTTTATTTCCTCCGCTCGCGAGCATTGTCGATACTGGCATAAATAAAAAAATACCGCCTCGGGCTCACCGGGGGCTTACGCATTTTTCTTTTATTCCTTGGGATCGCAGTCGGTTTTTATGGCGGGCAAAGGAAAAATAATGTAATATAAGGGAGAGAATTGTGCCAAAGTGAACGCCGGCGTTTCTGTCGGGACGTAAATATCCATAGCACGAATTGCCCGCACTCATATTATATTGTTATTATAATTGCTTTTTATTCCGATACCCGATATATCCTCGTATTCATATATTTTCACCGTAAACCAATCTTTCACGAGGCATTATTATGTATCTGTGAAGAATACACCATCCGTCAGTGGTCTTTGAATCCTATATTTTGTTCCAAATAGTGACTTGTGTCATTTTTAAAGTACTTTTAACAAAACCTTCTTTTAATGAAGCCCGGTTTCGGTCAGGTATAGGTCCAAATCCAGTCGTAAAATATATGGAACCGCAAGACAAACTACACCGGATCGTGTGAAAGTTGCACTGAGGAAAGTTGAACTACATATTTACACCATGCAACTTCCGATTCGGCGACGGATCGGACCGTCTGAAAAAGCGCTTAAAATACTAATGTTAATTATGCATCTGTACACAACGATTAACATTATTATTTTTTCTACTCCCATTTGGTAATTTACTAATTACAAAACGGCTAACGCAATCACAATGCCATACATTTCTACACCCGTTGCGTAATGTAACATTACGCAACCGGTAACCGTGTTGAAATGAAAATGTGCGCATGCGAATTGTCAGAATTGGAACCATTTTTTACTTTCAAATGTCAACATTGTATGGGGGTATGAAGACCTGTCAATCCAAGATGGCCGCAAGCGATCAGCTGATTAGGCTTCATACAATATTACTGATATTCGGTAGGTAGGAATTACCGTGGTGATATGAGACTTCCAGCCCTCTTCAGATGAAAATAAATATATTTTATATGTAGAGTCAAATAAAAATTGTTAATAGTGCTAAAATTTATCGAATTTATTTATCGGAATGCTCCAAATAAAGCTTTCCTTTTTTCAAAGGAAAATAAAAGGCTTGAAAGGAAAACAGTACAAAAATTTTCACCGCAAAAAATAAACAAACTCAAAAAGTTACTTGGTTAGTAGGTGGGTATGAGGTTGATCACCTATGCTGTACAAACTTGGTTCACCTGCTAATACAACTGCAGGGCATATGTTTATTTGAGTTTTGGGTTTGAATGTTTAAGCTTATATGCAGGGTGCAAAAGCGTGACCTTATATGTGTCGGCTTGTGGGCATGAATTCAATATGAAACCTAAATATAATTTATCTTTACAACTTTGGTTAGATTAGATAATCGAACGTTTTGACAAAGGTAAGGTTTTAATTACTTCAAATGGACGAGTACATTATAATGACTATTATTCACTATTTTGTTAATTCTTTCATGGTCGTAGAAAAAGTATTGTATGCCACTGCACGTAATTAACCTTTGTAACACTCGTGCTTTCTATTGTGCCATTCGGCTGCGCCTCATGGCACAAACTAGCACTCGTGTTACAAAGACTATCATTACTAGGCAGTGGCATAAATAACTATTACATCACTAATAAAAATACATAATTTCAAAACTGAAATAAAATACCATACACAAGAAACTAGCATAAAAACATAAAGACGGTGTACTCTACAGCTCCAAATTCAACTGAAAAATGACAAATTCTTCTTTATAGTGATTACATTTTTTGAATAAAAGATCCATTGCAAGAGAGAATGGCGCCGCGTAAAAATTCAAATTGGTGACGTAAAAATTTTTTTTTTTATGAAGTGAAACAAAATTTGTCACAGATGACGATAAAATGCAACCGCCCCTGCACGAGGCGAAGAAGGCAGATGGGGTGGAAATCTTCCCGGATCCAAGGGCGCGAACAGTTTAGGCTGGGAGGGGATCTGCAGGCAAATATAGCAAGCTGCAACGCAAACTTGAGATTACATTCTTAGCTGAGGGCTTGCATAAAGTATGGCCGCCTTGCATTAGTCTGTTTACATGTACTCGCTAAACAGATGTGGTTGCTTGCCACTCCTTTCCCCCGGAGACATAAATATTGCAAGTTATTTAGATTTGTATTTCTGACGAAATGCAATATTTAATTCAGAATTTGCAAATGTTACGCGGTTCGCTTCTGAGAAGGCGTAGAGGGAAGATTGATATTTTTGCAAAGTGAATTTTCTATGCACTCCAAATACTCTGTGTTTGTATCTAAGCCCTAAGGTTAACTGATATGAAACTCTTTACTTAACTTTAATTTTTTGTATAGTTTTTTAGTAAATAAGCTTTTAGTATCTTTTTTTTTTCCCATTTCTTAATGTGATTTTTTTACTCCTTTTTTAATGTGTTAGTTTTTATTTCTTTCAAGTTATTACTCCTTTTTTAATGTGTTATTTTTTGTTAGGCAACATGCGCAGTATAGAAATATCACATTTATAATAAGGAATGATTGAAAAAAGAAAATGGCTCAGAGACACTTCAAAATTTTATGTAAGAAACTTTTCGTTTTTAATTGTTTTTTTTTACGATGAAAATAGAAGTAAGTAACTAATATTCACGTAAAATTTAATCGAAAATCCTGCGTAAAAAATAATTACTTAACTTTAGCAATCGCAGGGAATATCGCGACGAAAAATTATCCGTCATAACACTAAATATAAATAATCCATGTCAAAGCCGGGCACCCCTTTTACGTATTATGCACGTAAGTCAATAGGCCCAGGGAGGAAAGAACAGTCGATCGTCCACAGCTGACGTCCAAAGGCGCCCTTCCGAATAGGGGCGCGTTTTCAGTACCCCAACTTAAAACTCAAAAACAGCGTTTACAGGAAAACATCTGTAAACTAAAAAACTCACTAGAGACTCTCTTTAAGTTTTAATGTATTTTTGGTAAAACGCTGTGGTTGAGTTTTAACTACATTTGAACTTGGGGGGCTCTGGAGGTAGATTGTGCGGTCTGGGCGGAGCGCCCGAGTTTTATTGCGTTGACAAATGTTTGAAAACAACGCTTATGAAAAATATTTATGAGCGAAGGGCTGGAGCTGCCGACAGTGGAAAATTTTCACCGTAACGAATGTAATGCCTTCTGTGAAAAGTGATATTTATTCTGATTGATATTGTTTGACTTGATTTCAGTGGAGTTTTAAGAAAAACGATTTGTACTTAATGAAAAATAATTCTAGGAAAATATGGGTGAGCATTGGAAATACTGTAAAAAATAATTTCCACTTTTTTATAACATTTTTTTTATAACCGTAGATATAAGTACAAAAAAGTGTTTTGCTGCTATTCACACGCAGAAAATTCACAGCTAATCTGCAATTTAAAACAACCCTTAAAAAAGGATGGTCCGAAGATGATCTACAAATTAAATGTTTAGTAAATTACGCTGTGAGTAATAAGATGCATTTGATTTTTTCAAATAATACTACACATCATATTTAAATTTAAATAAAAAAGCTCAATTTTCAGTCTTATTTAAATCAATCAATTTTGCTGTCTAGAATTGTTTTTATATTACCACAAGAAAATATTAAACAAGTGTCTATTTTATATATAAGACATTTTCAAGTTGTATGTAAAAAAACAATATTTATCTTTTCTTGTATAAAAATATATTGAGGCTTTATATGTACCTATACATCCCGTCTCAGGCCTATGTTAATAGAAATGAAAGGGTAGGAAGAGGCAAGGTAGGGTGGTGGGGTAAGGGGAGGGAGTAGGAGGCTTTTGTGGCTATGTGTGAAAGAACATCTCATTAAATTTTCACCAAAGGATTCATGAATGTTCACGTATCTTTTGAATGTGAAAAAAAACTAAGACCTAAATTAATGAGGAAAATATTCTACCGGCTTTCGTATGAAAGGAATTTGTTTTTCTCATCTTTGTCTAGCGAATCTGCATTCACCTCAATATTATCCGTATTTTTTCAACCGTTATTGAGAAGCGTGTGTACTTCTTTGAAGGCTCAAAAATTTTCAAACGAAAAGGTGTGCTCTCCATGAAGTTCTTATTCAATAGAATCTAAGTTTTTTTTTCGTTTTCTTTTGGAAATATTAATTTGAATCATTTTTGATATGAGACATTTTCCCATAAGTAGATTGTTTTGTAAATAACTTGTAGAATAAAAATATGTTGGTGCTATGGTTGGGCGTACAAGCCGGGGGACAATTTGAAAAGTAAATGTTTGAAATAAAAAATCGAGGTTTATATCTCTATGGTATTTTAGGATACCTTTAGCCCTGAATTAACAGGTGTTATGGAAAACTAAATAATTAATAAATGTGACGAATTATTGATTGAATATGATAAAACTCAATTTGGTAGGACAAAAACAAGCAAATTAAATACCTCTTCAAGCATCAAATAAAAAAATACAAACTCTGATTTAATTAACGTTTTCGTAAAAATATAAATAAATATCCAAGTGTTTTTACGTATAAGATAAGCAACAATAAATCTACACCATCTAAAACCTCTTAAAAACATTTTCAAAAACCCTCTCAAGTCAGGCCACTTCCGAGAAGAAAAAAAATGAGGCCATAATTTCAGATTACGCTGATACTGTGAGTTAAGAAAAATCAGCAGAGTGAAAATTGACGATAAAAATTTAAGTGAAATATTACACTTGCTCTTCTTTCGTAAACCTTTATTTAAGTATTTTTATAACCTTGATGGTGTGTGATATTCTCTACAGATGATCATCCAAAATTTGGCATGCTTACGTGGTATCTTATGTGTCGTTTTTGAATGAAGGTTCTTAAGCCTGTGCACGTTCGTGCAAGCGTTACATTTGTGCTTGCCACTTTTGCCTTGTTATTATAAAACGCAATAAAAATGTTATTCAAGAAATTAATGTGATGCAAGTGAAGTGGGAAAGAGTTTGTAAAGCGCATCAGGTCAGCTTCACGGAAATAGCCGACGTCTCTCTCAGTTCTAACAAGTATTGCCCTGAATAAAATGATTCAGCAATGGCTGATTGTTTAGGCCCTTTTAGAGAAAACGCATTTTACCTGGTTTGTTTATGCATTACCGGGTGAACTATGGGAAAGTTTTCATCCATCCCCATACGCTACTAAGTTTTCGACCTGGCACCGGAAAGAAAAATCATAGACAACCGTACAGAATGCGTATAGTCTGCAATGGCTGTCATGCATTCTAATTAAGTAAATAAACTTGCCAGTCATATTGGCTTCTTTCTCTGCTTGAAGTTAAAAATCATCGTAGATATTTACATTATATTGGCTCTAAGCAGAGATTGAGGGGCACAATAGAATCAGCCCCGTTAATTTCTTAAGAGAAATGAGCCTTATTTTTGCACTACACTCCTGTCATCCACATTATAGAGCCATTTGATGACATTATCGCTGTTATTTTTTTTTTACTTATATGGATCTACATGAAGAAATGTTAAGGGAAGAAATGTTGGGAGCAACGGTTTGCATGGGAAATAAGATGGAAATTGATATTTTATAAAGAAATTTATTGGCCTGTCAGGTTGACGGGTTTTGTAAGTAAGTCGCCCGGAACATTTAAATTTCAGAACCCCAAGTTTAAGGCTTTAAGTTTGAACTCAGACATTGAGTTTAAAAAAATGTATAGAAGCTAAAACAGCGTCTCTATATGAACGTATTAGTTTCCATACACGTTTGTTGAAATACTGAGGTTGATTTGAAACTTAATGTTTTATACTTGAGGATTGAGGCACAGGCGTCATCCTTCAGGTTCGCCTGTAAATCCGTCCAGTACTGCGGATCTCCTTCAACTGGGAATTTTTGTCCTTCTAGAAAACTCCGAAACGTAAAGTGTTCCCATGGGAGAGGGGGAGAGGAGATGAGATAAAGAAGTGAAATGCGCGGGTCTGGGGTGGTTTACCCCGTTCAGCATAAATGTGAAATATAAGACACCCAATCGTATGGTTTAGATAAAAAAAAAATATTTCAAAATAATGACACCAAATTCAAATACTCCACGGTCTTTTTTTGCCACCAGAATTTTTATAAGTTGAATTACTCGTATTGCGAATAAATATTTTTTTATATAAATATAGTTTAAATAAAGGTTTTTAGAATAAATAAAGTTTAAACAGTTTGTCTATGTACGTATTTCAAACGATTTTTCATGTGCCAAATCATATGAAAATATAGCTTTCATCTTTGATACAAAATCCATATAAGATGTAAAAATAAACTGATGAAAAAGGCATAACTCGAACTAGAGCAGATTTTAAATGTAGAACGGGCCGGAAAATGGTGTTTTTTACAACATTTTTAGTATACCAAAGGTTATGTAAAGGGATATTCATTATATGCTCGTAAAAGGTGAATGTATCATTTCGATTGTTTGACGATTCTCTTTCATACTAGTAAGTTATAAAAAAATACATTTGTCAATTGTCACGTTTTAAAGATTTTATTAAACTACCACGGCTGTACCCCTAGGCAGGGGTGGGCAGACTCACGAGGGGTAGGTAAGAGGAGAAGGAAAGGGGGTATAGAGCTGTTAGAAGGGCGCAAGCCTGCATGCTTGGTTTGTCAAAAGCTCTGCTTTGACAGTCACGTAGAATAATTTGAAGGTTGCACGGGATGCGCCGGAAGGAGGGCTGGGGTGGGGTGCCCCCTTAACCTGTGCGACAACCAGTTACGTTTTAATCCGACGGGACAAACGGAATAACGGAAGGATTACATATTAAATAAGTCGTAAACATGACAAAGACTGTTTGCTATTTTGTCATCATTCTTTTTACACGGAAGATTTCAGATAAAACAACAACCGTAAAATAGAAAGTAGATAAATATGGAATATAGACGGTCAGAAAACCAAGACAATACAAAGTATTTTTTTTATGAAATTGAGGATTTTTCTATGTTTGCTTCAAAAAGTTATTTTTATTTATAACAACTATTTCAATGTACAAAAAAAAAGTATGAAGAATTTTAGTTCCAGTTTCAGTTTATGGTGGTTCCAAAACTAATTTGTACATTAGCGAATTGGTTAAGTTCAGGCAAGTATATAGGATATAAGCAAATACATTTCAGAATGAAAATTGTCATTATATCGGCCATTCCTTTAAAATAACTCATTTTAAATTGACTGAACTATTGAACGACGCACCTGGTAAAGTAAGCTACTCGTATGTTTTGTTTTTTCATACATATATTTTTTTCGATTTTCATTAATATCGAAAAATAATCCAGAAAAATAATCATATTGTTACAAACGTATGAGTTGAGCCGTGAAAGTGAGCCTAAGCACGCTGGTTGGTGTGAGCGATGTCTCTGGTATAGTGTGGGACAATGCTCTGGTACCATCTACTAGGAAGTATCTACCATGTTCTCGAACATGCAAGAATCGTCTCTTCGCACATAATATAAATACGAGCAAAGATTCTGTGAGACAGAAAGAGTCCCTTTGACCTTTGCAACGCGAAGATCTGTAAGCAGAGAGTGAAGTGTGAACAGTACATTGTAACCTATATTGTGAAAAATAAATCTGGTGAAATAAATTCAAATCGCAATTTAATTAAAAAAATCCCAAACAATATCATAACACTGTGAACAATAGTTATTTATGCCACTGCCAAGTAATGATAGTCTTTTTAACACGAGTGCTAGTTTGTGCCATGAGGCGCAGCCGAATGGCACAATAGAAAGCACGAGTGTTACAAAGACTAATTACGTGCAGTGGCATACAATACTTTTTCTACGACCATGAGAGAATTAACAAAATAGTGAATAATAGTCATTATAATGTACTCGTCCATTTGAAGTAATTAAAACCTTACCTTTGTCAAAACGTGTGATTTATCATTCCCGTCGATTATCTAATCTAACCTAAGTTGTAAAAATAAATTATATTTAGGTTTCATATTGAATTCATGCCCACAAGCCGACATATATGTATAAGGTCGCGCTTTTACATCCTGCATATAAGCTTAAACATTCAAACCCAAAACTCAAATAAACATATGCCCTGCAGTTGTATTGGCAGGTGAACCAAATTTGTACAGCATAGGTGATCAACCTCATACTCACCTATTAACCAAGTAACTTTTTGAGTTTGTTTATTTTTTGCGGTGAAATTTTTTGTATTGTTTTCCTTTCAAGCCTTTTATTTTCCATTGAAAAAAGGAAAGCTTTATTTGGAGCAATCCGATAAATAATTTCGATAAATTTTAGCACTATTAAAATTTTTTATTTGACTCTACACATAAAATATACTTATTTATTTTCATCTGAACAGGGCTGAAAGTCTCATCACCACGGTAATTCCTACCTACCGAATATCACTAATATTGTATGAAGCCTAATCAGCTGATCGCTTGCGGCCATCTTGGATTGACAGGTCTTCATACCCCCATACAAGGTTGACATTTGAAATTAAAAAATGGTTCCAATTCTGACAATGCGCATGCGCACATGTTCATTTTAACACGGTTACCGGTTGCATAATGTAGCATTATGCAACGGGTGTAGAAATGTATGGCATTGTGATTGCGTTAGCCGTTTTGTAATTAGTAAATTACCAAATGGGAGTAGAAAAAAATATTTTTGATATCTAAAGGAAAGTGTGAAAGGGGAAATAAGCTATACGCGAGCTACACAGGAGCGATCCCGCGCAAAATTTTCCATATCTCATTACCCCGTAATGGCGCCGGGGCATTTACCTGCAAATTGTGGGGTGTTGAAATTGTACAAGAAATATTGCCAGACAATGTGATATGCAAATACGCGGGGCGACTATCGCGCGGGATTATGACGGCTGGATAAAGCAATAGGCGGTGCCCGAGGAGCTGTAAAAATAGACGAGCAACAAGAATGGAGGGAAAGTTGTGTAGACGTCGAATCTCTCGGCTGGATAAGGTGCATTGCCCGGACTGACTTGCAGCCGTGTGAGCGGTGCAAGATTACGTGTTAAAAAAACAATATTGTTTAGGGACTTTGAGATTGTTAAAAACGTTGAATATGTTAAATTTTATGGTTGCCCATATGGTCATGCGTGCGGTGTTCATTTTAAAAATAAACTAGAATATCGGTCGAATATTACCCACACATTTTTGACTCAGAGTTTTGTTTTTTAACTGAACTTTACAGTTTTGAAAAAAAGTGCCTTAAAATAAAAGAAAAATGTTGGTTCATTAGATGAGTTTATGTTGTTTTCACTTACTCGTATTTGAAGATAGTTTTTAAAACGATGTTCCAAGAAAGTTTATACAGAAATGAGGTCGGAACTTTTTTGAATTTTGAGTAAAGGTCAATCTTGTGTGTTACTGCAGTGCTTATCAACCAAAAACCAAATATTGTTTGACACAAAATTGTCTAAGCCAAATCACGTGTGAACCTCACCGTATTTTAGTGTTTTATTTTGAGCAATTCAACCTTTTGAGTGAATTTCTAACTCATAAAATTACAGTTGAAGTTAAGCGGCTGGAAATTTTGAAGGTAGCGTTTTAGAAAGCCTTTAGGATGCACATTAATTAAGCATTGTACCCGGTACATATTTTAGGCTTATAATAATATGCCTGCTACAGGCAGAGGGTGAGACATAAAACTGCACCCCTCCGTTGGTTATGATCTTCCAGATAACTACCCAAAAATCCACCCCCCAGCGGAAACCGTACGGAATTAAATTATATCCTTATGAATATATTTCACGTTAAATTTATAAGTGTGCCGTTGGGCTTTTGCCGAGGTGTATAAGTTATCTCGAAATTTTCATCCGAGACCGTTTTATCAAGGCAAGCATTTTTAGGCACTTCTTCACATAATCGGATCAGAGATGGAGCCACTCTATTCCCAGAGAATAAGAAGCATTTTGTAAGAGAGAATCGAGACCATTTTCATGGAACTCACAACCCAAAAAAAGTAAGAAAAAGATTCAGTAGTTCTTTGCACTTGCTAAATCTTCATTTTTACCTAATGGAAAAAATGCTAGAGCGATATTATGATTTTCGTTTTGGAAAATCAGCTACGAAGCGGTCTTGGTATTAGCTGCACTTAAACTTTGTGCTTGCAAGTTGAGTAAATTTAGTTTCACGGCCACGCCACTTTGGAGATGGTTTTGGTGAAAAACACTTTTGAAAGCTTTGGGCTTACTTTAATTGGCATATCCTTATAAACATATTTATAATTAATTTAGTTTAAGGATTTAAATCAAACACTGTTCTATATTTTCACTTTTATAATTTTTATTTTTAAATTTTACTAACGTTTTCGATCTTAGATCATCGTCAGGTATACAAAAATTTTAAAACAAAAGTCAATGGTACCATAAAGTACGTATTACAATCAAATTGTGTGGTCTATAATAATAATCTATCTATAATCTAAGTTGCAAAGATATATTCATTTAAAGCTCTCAGATGTATGCCCACAAACCAACAAGTGTAGTTCGCGCTTACAAATGCTGAATGTGTACTTACAAATAAAATCCAAACCTCAAATGAACATAAGCCCCACAACTTTTGCCGACCTTCCCTGAAACAGGGGTGACATTGGCAAAGTGAACCATTTTTTACAGTATGGGTGGTCAGCCTCATACCAACCTATAAGTCAAGGAAATTGTGAAAGTGTGGTCATTCAATAAAATCATGTAAATTTAGAGAAACATTCAATAAACAAATACAAAATTCTTGAAATAAATTAGCAATTGTATTTACATTAATCCAAATTCTAAATTTCAAAATACGAAATTACCTATCCATCTAATTAATTAATTAATTTTGATAAAATTTAAAACTACAATAAAATCTGGACATGAAGAGACAAATTATGGCTAAAACCCTAAAAACAAAATAAAATAAAACAATATTGTCATACCAGTTGTGAATATCTATAGGTATCCATAAGCCAGTGTCTAATATGTAATATACTATTTACCCATTAAATCACTTTTAAAAAAAGGAGAAAAAATTATGTAAATTCAACTCTTATGTCAACAAACAAATCAATCATGAGTGCTTTCATACATAAGCAATATATTTATATTACTAAAGTAGTTATCCAACAATTAATACATAAAATGACTAACAAAAGTAAAGCCTTTCAAATTTGGTTTAATTATTTAAAACATCTTGAGGCAAAGCAAAATTTTAGGAGTATAGAATCACACACGTTGCAGTCAATTCATTACCATCCATCCATCTTCTTTCTCAAGATCTTAAAAAAGATCTTGGGATGTTGGCAAATAGTCGGTGTTATGGCCAAGAGAGTAAAATCACGTCTGGGACATTTGACCAGAACTTCGACACTGGTTCAACAGATGCAATTGCATGCACGCAAGCTTCTGCTTTCGTATGAACACAACTGGCCAGGCAAAACAGGCTAGTGAATTGAATTCCTCTTCACGAACCTATTGAAAAAAAAGAAAATCGAAATATTGTGTGTTAAAACAAGAGAAAGAAGAAAAGTGCAAAAAGAAAATGTGTTTACGATGTTGTAGAGGTGATTTCCAAGGATGTAAAATATGAGCTAGTTTATGGAGTCGGGTTTGCTTCAAGAAGCACACGCCGTGTTTGTGTTTGATATTATGGGAGAGACGTCTGCTGAGGAGAGAGGCGGCTGGTGAGGAGAGAGGCGTCTGCCAGGACCCGGTAATGTAATCAACTAAACAAATAAGACAATGGAAAGTGGAAGAAGCCGAGCGAAAAAATATTGATGGGATTTGGGAGGCGCGGGAGAGATCAGGGAACCGGAGAGAAATCTTATTTTACTAAAAATATATTTGTGAACAGTACCCAATGCGATTCACCAAATTATTTTGCCTGACCAGGGCTGGAAGTCTCATCACCACGGTAATTCTTAACTACCGAATATCGGTAATATTTGTATGAAGACCTGTCAATCCAAGATGGCCGCAAGTGAACAGCTGATTGGTCTTCATACTAATATTACCGATATTCGGAAGGTCAGAATTACCGTGGTGATGAGGCTTCCAACCCAGTTGTCTTCATGCAAAAGCAGAAGCTTGTGCGCATGCAATGGCATCTGTTGAACCAGGGTCGAAATTATGGTCAAATGGACAAGACGGGATTCGAACCAGCGTTATTCTGTTCCAAATACGCTAGTCAAGAATAGCAACTTGAACCCTCGGCCACAACACCGACGACTTATAAATGAGAGTAAAATTGCCATATAAGAGAGTGAGATTGGATTTTTTTATGAAAAAGTTCAGTAGCTTTGTTAGTAGCGTCGCTATGTGAATTGAACTATGAACGATATTGGTGATCAATATTTATGATATTTAACTTTAAAATAATGAAAAGTAACGTTACATATAATTTATAATGTAAATCATGTATTTTTATTACTACTCAAAATACATTTCATTTTCATGTCCGTCTAGTCTAGACAGGAGTCTGATTAGAGCAACAAACATACTACCTACGTATTATAGCGTTTCAATCATATCTCATAGGAGCGTCTTCATATCTTATACGGGATCGAACCATAACCCTAACCAAAAACATCATCCCAGAGTCGTGATCAGTACGAAGAGTATAAAACTTTACGCTCAAAGCGTTAACTAAAATGTATCGAAACTAAGACAGCGCCTCTATTGAGCGTTTCAGTTTCAGTTGGTAAATGATAAAGTTGAGTTTAGAACGTGAAGTTTTACACAGGAAAGAGTAACGGCCTCAACGAAGCACCGTTCTGCGATTTTATTATAAAATACGAGTATGATGATAAAATGTGTTGGGCGGGAAATATGAGGATCAAAGAGGATGAGAGGGGTGCGGGGTGCGGGGGAGAGGGGAGGGAAGCGCGGGGAATACCTAGGAAGGTGAAGTGGTAGTCTTTTTATTGTTTTTTGCTGTCAAAGGAATCCACTAATTCCATTCCACTAAATCCACTAGGTCGAAATCTTTTTCAATAAAAGAAAAAAAACAAATGTTAAAAATGAGTTTGTTTAACATAACGGTTTAGCAAATTTTTTTTTTCCATCGAATTTACTCGTAGAAGAAGCATTGATTAAAGTTTAGGTAAACGCTACCACACTTCTAATCTACAAATAAAATATAACTTTTTCTGCGATTTTCCTGAAGGGGTTGCATGTGGCGAGTGGAACCTGTTTATTTTTACAGGTAAGGGGGCTGGCCAAACACTTCAGTTGAAGTGAGGGTTTCTCAGCTCCCATGCGGAGCTGGTATTCATTTCTTGTGAAGGCTGAGTGAAACTTGCCTGCATTTTATTTTGAAACGGGAAATCATTTCTTCCACCCTCGGTGGGGATCGAAGCCTTGCTTTTGGTATGGAATGCAAGCATTCTACTAGCTCAGCTATTGATCGGACTCTAAACGAGCTTGGTGGTTGCTATAAAGCGCCGATTCTTAAGCAAGAAGAACCAGTGGTTGTAAAGTTGGATGGACCTTTGGTGACCGGTCTTTGGTCAAGATATATAATTTTTTAACCCTGTGAAGAGCATTTTTGAAAATATAGATGGCTTATTTTTTATGCTCTGCCGGGATTCGAACCCACATCATTCCACTTATAAGATAAAGACAAAATAATTATTGAATGAAAAATCAAAAAGCTGAAATATTTAAGATGAAAAATTTCTTTTCAAGGACTGCAAAGATTCAAAATTATTATTCTAATTTTTCAAAAGACTGCAATTCTTCTCATTCACACTAACAAATAGTGACAAATTTCATCCACCTCAACTAGCGCAGGTAGGCACCGCACTTTTGCCACTTACATATTTCACCAAGTTTAAAGCGCCGTAGCTATGCGGGGGTGTATTGGCACAATAGGGGTAGGTAGTAGGTACCCCGGGCCGTGTAGAGCGTTGAATAAAACATCTTTCCCGCCATGTTTGAATAATTAGGTTCTGTACTTCACGTTTAAGCTCAACTGCGGCGTGCAGCCAGAAAATGTATAGAAACTAAAACGTTCACTAGAGGCGCTGTTTACGTTTCAATGCATATTTCGTTAAAACTCTTCGGTTAAGTGTAAACGGAAAATTTTACTTGTGAGTCAACGCAAGCGCACCCACACCGGTACAGGAAGTATAAAACTTTATGCGTAAACTCAAACTTGGCGTTTAATAAAAAATGTATGAAATCTTAAGCAGCGCCCATAGTGAGCGTTTTAGTTTCTAAGCATTTTTAGTAAAACGCTTTGGTTTGTAAGGGAAGTTTGATACTTGGGGTACCGTTTCCGTTTTCTATTTTCTCGTCTGCATTTACATACCAATCAAACGTGTCATTGTTGGAGATTTGTGAGAACAGTTTTGGCGCGAGAATAGCCCGCCAAAAGTTTTTGATTGTGCTGATAGGTATTTTATGGAATACGAATGCTCCTGGAAAATGAAGGATTATCATATTTGTCGTTTTGTGGTAGTCCAATTAAACTTAAAATTTCAATAAATCATTTCACTAAATAATTTCCTTACAATGTGCTACTAGTTGTCCATTTTAACAGTTCAATGTAGTTCCAAAGCTTAACCTGGATTTTAGTATATATATACAAGGATAATTTATTTATAAGGTACACATAATAAAAGAGCGCCGTTTTTGTGTGTGTCACACCTCAAGGGCCCTCTCAAATCACGGATAAGATTTTTTGTAAAGATGCGTCTTTAGTGCTCCTTTAAAGACACCAACAGTTTCTGCCTTCCTCACATTAGGTGGTAGTCTGTTTCACTCCATTGGGCCCGCAAACCGGAAAGCACGGTCCCCAAAATTAGTGCGTGTCTGACGTGACGGCTGGACTAAGTCAAACACCCCACACTCCGCAGATCTGAGAGTTTGGCGTCTCAAATCTAAATATTTTGACCGCCCCTGATGGTAAACATCTCCTGATTGCAGTAACATGTAACCAACTTGGTAGAAGAATTTTAATCACTAATCTTTGATATAGATTGCCGAGATATATTGACATTAATGTCTCGTATTCGATGCATGCTCACAAGCAGGCACATGTAAGTTCGCGCTTACACATGCTGCATGTGTAGGTTACATACAAAATAAACCAAACCTTTCATGAACATAAACCTTGCAACGCCTTTCTCTGAAATTCAAACACGGAAAGAGTGAACATTTTTTTTACAGCATGGGGGGTCACCCTCATACCAACCTCAACAAATTGTGAGCATTAAAAACGATAGACGCAGTTAAAATTGGTATTTCTAAATATGATGTATCTATTTTTGAATACATAAAAAATAACAAGCATCTAGTTATGGATACTTCATATTCAGAGTGGAGTGATTTTTGAAAAATTTAAAAAAAGTATTACCTCCCAAATTGGGCGAAATGTCCGCAGGCGTTTTCTTGGGCAGTATTCTTTCTACTCTCGGAGCGTACAGGTAAAAAGGGACTTCCATAAATAACATGGACTCTTGGTCCATACATCATTTTTACACCTGTTTGTTGATGGTTCGCTTCATAAAGAACTAGCCCCCAGGGCGGAGAATCTCTCTACAAACTTTACACATTTTCATGATTCCTAAGATGGGAACAAATTATTATTCTGTGTGGAGAGATTTAAGATTTTTTTTTCTCGATTTATGGTAATTTTATAACGCAGATAATGATCGTTTTAACGCGTTTGAATAATATGGTTTTAAAGGTAATTTTTACCTTTCAAGAAAAATGAGGCGTTTGTGATGGTTTGATTATGAATAAATGAATCCTAATCGATTATATTTTATTGAATTTTATTAGTTAAATTTGTAGAAATAAAAATGTAAGAATAATTATTTTTTAAATGCAATAAAACATAGGAAAACAAAGGATTTTTGTCAAAAATGACAATATGTGAAAACACCCAAGGTTTCTCATGCACAGAAAATATCAAAGATTACCGTGTTTGATTATATATGACTGATAAGTATGAAACCAAACTGATTCGTAAGAAAAAGGATGAAGCAGATTTTCATGCAAATCTATAATCTAAGTTGCGAATATATATTACATTTAAGATTAATATGAAGTGCATTCCTATAAGCAGACACGTACATGTCGCATGTCGCATGTGGACCTACAATATAAAAATCCAAACCACCAATAAGCACTGCAACTCTTACTGACCTTCCCTGAAACATGTGTGACATTGGCAAAGTGATCCATTTTTTTAACAGTAGGGGTGGTCAGCCTCATACCAACTTAAAGGTCATGGAGAAAGAGGTTGTAATTTACAAATGTATTTTTTTTTATCATCACTCTAATCAAATCTGTACGATTTTATAAAACACCAATAATGTCATATCATGTGTACACATGTTCCTAAATGAAAAATATCATATCCATTGATATTTTCTTTCAGGAATATTCCGTGTTCTCGCTGCGGACGGAGAATAATACCAAAGTATTGCAGGGAAGGAGAGAAGACGACAAACAGTGGCAAAAGAAAACTGCAAAGAGTACGGGCTGTGACAATTCACGTCCTAAATTCTCAATTTAAGCTGTACGCGAAAAAGTAAAACAAGCAAAACACGGACAGGATGTTCCATTTTCATAAACATGTCACACGGAGAAACGAAAACTACTCAAGTAGCATAAATAATCATAATACTGTGGGACTCATACTCGCAGTTTATTAGGAGGGAAGGGCAGGAATGAGGAGAGATGTAATTTTATTTTTGAATTTGTTCCTACGCGATGTGAAAGTAGAATGCTAGAGTTGGTTTCTCGAGTTTGCACTTTTTTTCAAGACGTTTTATAATAAATTAAATATTTAAATTTATTTGGGAAAGTATTTTCACGACGTCGTATCCCACTTCAACTGAAAGTGGTTGGTGTGAGGTCGGCCCCCTTACCTGTAAAAATAAATAGGTCCCGAAGCGCCAGATGCGACCCCTTCGGGAATAACGCAGGCAAGAAGTTACACTATATTGTGTAGCCTAGTTGCGTATGGGCATGCCATATTATTATTTTTTTGTTGGTTAACAGTTCACGCAAAGGAGAATGTAGAGCGCAAACTAGAAATTAAAAAAATTCCATTAAAAAGAAATCCAAGGGAATCAAAGGTTGTAATGTCTTTGGAAAATAATTTGAATAAACTTAAAAGTGAGATAAGATTGACATGAAAGGATATCGAAAAAACCGTTGAGCTTAAACTCAAGCGGAGAGAGAGAAACAGAAAGAGTACCGCAATCGTATGATGGACGTTTCAATCAGAATTAAAAGAGATTGAGAATTTCCAAACAAAGAAAATTCGCAGAAACGAATGGAAAGTTTAAATGTAATTAATTAATTTCGAATTTTACCGGAAAACTAATTAACGGGCAAAAGAAAATCTCCGATGACAAGTTTTCATAATTATCAACGCTCCGCCATTGGAGCGGAAATGAAATCGAAGAAAATTTATTGTACGTACTCGAGAATAGAAATTCGAATTCAAATCGGTTTATGAATTATTAGATTCGAAAGAAAATATAATACATCAATTTTTTGAAAAGAAATGATGAGATTTTGTAATAAATTGATATAATTATAGCATTTAGCATTTCTTAGCGCGAACTACACGTGTTTATTTGTGGGCATACATTTAAGAACTTTAAATGAATATAATATCGTTGCTACTTAGATTATTATTTATTATTATTATTATTACTAGATTTTTTTTATTAAAAGCCATGATGATTTTTTTTAGCGAGCGCTGAGCAAGGGTTCAAACTACCTTAAAGCTCCTCTTTTAGCTTGATAATTGCGACAGAGCCCCAAAGTAAAATTGAACCTTTTTGCTGTAAAACATATGAAAGTTATTTGAAACTTCACGTACCTATTAAGCAAAATGCCAACTTTTAGACAACATACTGAAAGTCTAGCTAAATCAAGTTTTTTTTTAATTTCACGTATTAATCCCTTATCTTTATAAAATTCAACGGCCTCCCCATACAAAATAGTTGTGCGTTAATGGCATTCAAACTGAAGAACTCCTAAACAGATGCACGTCATATTCACAACAAATATTGTTCAGGACTTGGGATGTGCTTCCTCATCATTAGTAGATTTTAAATTGTTGTTTTTTAAATAAATAAACATGATCAATCACAACACCTTTTTATGTAAAACCTATGCGAGAAACAAAACTCATTTTGACATTCGAATTTCAAATAAATTGCCAGCACTTCAACGTTGTTCAAAGTTGCCATCGTTGCCATTGCCAAGTCGATTCTTTTTCGGTTGAATTCCGTTGAGTACCTACCTATATTCTTTATTTATTTCAAAATTATACTTCAACCAGTTATAACATGTATTTTTTAGAAATAATGACGATCGATTCGGTCAACTTTCTATATGAAACCGTATTTATTGCGGCATTTAATTTTTTTAAAGTATTATTACAATATACAATCTAAGTTGCATAGACGCATTAACATTTATAATTCATATTCAATGCACTCCTGCACGGAGACACGAGTGAGTTTGCGCTTACAAATGCTGCATGTGTATTTACAAATATAAATTTCAGCCTCTCATGACCATAAGCCCTGCAACTTTTGCTGACCTTTTCAGAAACAGGGGACACATTTGTTAAGTGAACCCATTTATGCGATATGGGTGGTAAGCCTCATACTAACCCTTAAGTCAAGGAATTTGAGTTTGAAAAATCCTTAAACAACGGTAATCTTAATTTATAATCTAAAGTTGCAAAAAAATTATTTGATGATTCAAATTGAATGCACGCCCACAAACTGGCAAATGTCATTTCACGCTATCATATAGTTGTGGCGCTTGATTTTTTTTAAATATTAGAATATATAATCTAAGTTGCACAGACACAATAACTTTTATAATTCATATTCAATGCATGCCCCCCTGGAGACACGAGTGGGTTCGCACTTATAAATGCTGCATGTGAACTTACAAATTAAAATTAAGGCCTCTAATGAACATTAGCCCTGCAACTTTTGCCAACCTTTTCAAAAACAGGGGAAACATTTGTCAAGTGAACCATTTTTTGCGATATGGGTATTCAAGCTCATACTTACCTATCCGTCAAGGATTTGAGTTTGAAAAATCCTTCAACAACGTTAAATTTAATTTATAATCTAAAGTTGCAAAAAAAGTTATTTGATGATTCAAATTGAATGCACGCCCACAAACTGGTAAATGTCATTTCACGCTAACATATAGTTGTGGCGCTTGATTTTTTTTAAATATTACAATATATAATCTTAGTTGCACAGATACAATAACTTTTATAATTCATACTCAATGCATGCCCCCCTGGAGACACGAGTGGGTACGCGCTTATTAATGCTGCATGTGAACTTACAAATTAAAATTAAGGCCTCTAATGAACATAAGCCCTGCAACTTTGGCCAACCTTTTCAAAAACAGGGGGAACATTTGTCAAGTGAACCATTTTTTTCGATATGGGTATTCAAGCTCATACTTACCTATCCGTCAAGGATTTGAGTTTAAAAAATCCTTCAACAACGGTAATCTTAATTTATAATCTAAAGTTGCAAAAAAAGTTATTTGATGATTCAAATTGAATGCACGCCCACAAACTGGCAAATGTCATTTCACGCTAACATATAGTTGTGGCACTTGATTTTTTTTAAATATTAGAATATATAATCTAAGTTGCACAGATACAATAACTTTTATAATTCATATTCAATGCATGCCCCCCTGGAGACATGAGTGGGTTCGCGCTTATAAATGCTGCATGTTAACTTACAAATTAAAATTAAGGCCTCTAATGAACATAAGCCCTGCAACTTTTGCCAACCTTTTCAAAAACAGGGGAAACATTTGTCAAGTGAACCATTTTTTGCGATATGGGTATTCAAGCTCATACTTACCTATCCGTCAAGGATTTGAGTTTAAAAAATCCTTCAACAATGTTTAATTTAATTTATAATCTAAAGTTGCAAAAAAAGTTATTTGATGATTCAAATTGAATGCACGCCCACAAACTGGCAAATGTCATTTCACGCTAACATTTAATTGTGGCACTTGATGTTTTTAATTTTAGAATATAAATCTAAGTTGCATACATACATTTTATAATTCATATTCAATGCATGCCCCCAAGCAGACATGAGTGACTTTGCGCTTACAAATGCTGCATGTGTAATTACAAATAAAAATTTCAGCCTCTCATAACCATAAGCCATGCAACTTTTGCCGACCTATTCAGAAACAGGGGGAACATTAGTTAAGTGAACCCATTTATGCGATATGGGTGGTAAGCCTCATACTAACCCTTAGGTCAAGGAGTTTGGGCTTGAAAAATCCTTAAACAACGGTTATCTTAATTTTTAATCTTAAGTTGCAAAAAGAGTTTTGATGATTCAAATACAATGCACACCCACAAGCTGGCAAATGTTCTTTCACGCTAACATATAATTGTGGCACTTGATGTTTTTAATTTTAGAATATAAATCTAAGTTGCATACATACATTTTATAATTCATATTGAATGCATGCCCCCAAGCAGACATGAGTGAGTTTGCGCTTACAAACGCTGCATGTGTAATTACAAATAAAAATTTCAGCCTCTCTTGACCATAAGCCCTGCAATTTTGCCGACCTTTTCAGGAACAGAGAAACATTCGTTCAGTGAACATTTTTTTAGGTATGGGAGGTCAGCCTCATACCTCATGCTTCATACAAGATACTCAGAACATGAAAGAACTAAATAACCCTTTTACCGCAATTTTTTTTTCAAATTACTTCTTAAAGCATTTAATTACTATGAAGGAGGTGTGAGGAAAAATTATTGCGAAGCCAGACTTACACTGCCCGAAGGGCCTAGCAGACAACCGTGCGCAGCACGGTCAGTCTGCTAGTTATTATTATAATTTCCTTGACTGATAGATTGGTATGCGGCTGACCACCCATACTGTAAAACATGGTTCACTTTGCCAATGTCACCCCTGCTTCAGGGAAGGTCGGTAAGAGTTGCAGGGCTTATGTTCATTTGAGATTGGGTTTTTTTATATTGTAGGTCCACATGCGGCATGTGTAAGCGCGAAATTATGCGTGTCTGCTTGTGGGAATGCATTTAATATGAATCTCAAATGATACATATCTTTGCAGCTTAGATTTAGACGTATTACAGCTCTCGCTTGACTTGGCTAGATTTTTTTTATCAACACTTATTTTTAAACGAATTGATGATGTGCAAAGGGAAATGTAAAGACATGGCAGCAACTTTAGGTGGAATGACTAAAATTAAATTTGTTGAAAGATAAAAATAAAAACAATTTTGTTTTCGATTACGGCGAGTATATTAAAATTCCACGACCGGTTTCGCAAACAATCATTTGTTGCTTGTACCAACCAATATGGCTCTCACATATTGTCATGTTTGATTTTGTTACGCTTACAAAAACCAGCTTAACGTATCTCACGTGTTACATATTTATAAATATTATTACTTTTTATGACGTTACGTGTGACAAAAGACAATTTTATCGTTTCAATAGAAATCGTTACAATATTGATTGTGAATCCTTGGTCGTGCGAGATTATGCTGTTTTATTATTTCTCAGTAGAGGGTGACACCTTCGAGGGCCGTAAAAGTTTACTGCCAGTAAGACATAACGTGATAAGGGTTTATAAAACTCCAGTTTACCAAATGTACAATCGAGAAGTCACTCAATTTAGTGTCGTGCAAGAAAACTCCGATACATTACAGATGGAGAAATAAGCAGGGCTGCCTTACAAAGGTCAAAGTTGATTTGTACAACAAAAGTGTATTAAATGAGAAACATAACATTTACAATGGGATACTAATTGATCATTAATTTTAATAATAATTTAACTGAAAAAGGTATTTTTTTAAATAAACTTGATGACTGCAAAAATACTGTGACAAGTTTTGTCTTAAAACCAAAAAAAAAAGTTACCTTATAATTTATTATACCATAAAGAATCACATTATCTTAGATTATGTAGAACTGAGGATTGTTGTAAATAGATGAAAAAATATCAGCTGCAGAATACTGTAAGTGTGATTGTTACTCTGTCACCATCCTGCTAGGGGTGGCCAGAGCCTCTGAAGATTTACCTCAATTTTCTCCTATCCATGCATTCCTTGACTTATAGGTTGGGATGAGGCTGACCACCCATACTGTAAAAAATGGTTCACTTTGCCAATGTCACCCCATGTTTCAGGGAATGTCGGCAAGAGTTGCAGGGCTTATGTTCATTTGAGGTTTGGATTTTATTTGTAAGTACACAATCAGCATTTGTAAGCGCGAACTACACGTGTTTGTTTGTGTGCATACATCTGAGAGCTTTGAATGAATATATCCTTGCAACTTAGATTATTATTATTATTATTATGCATCCCTTGCAAATTTTGAAAGAACGGGGTATAGAAAGAGAAAGTAAGAGAGGGAAATGTAGGAATAAGGTGATGGTGAATTCTGTACGAATTTGCACCCACTGCACAAAGGTAAATAAAGTCTTTAAAGAGTTTTTTTTAATCCTGATATGATGAAGTTAAAAATGGCGGCTGATCCGTTATGTAGGCGGCTAAGACCAAGAATCAATTTTCATTTTTATAGATGTTTTGTAGATTTTTTAGTGTTTGTTTGTTTGTATAACTGGATGAATTAATTGTTTGTATTCCTTGACTTATAGGTTGGTATGAGGCTGACTTTATTTATTTGATGAGACTGTAAAAAATGGTCACCCCTGTTTCAAGGAAGGTCGGCAAGAGTTGCAGGGCTTATGTTTATTTGAGATTGGGTTTTTATATTGTAGGTCCACATGCGGCATGTGTGAGCGCGAAATTATGCGTGTCTGCTTGTGGGAATGCATTTAATATAAATCTCAAATGATACATATCTTTGCAACTTAGATTTTGATTTAGATTTTAGATTATGACAATATCGGAATCAAACTTAAACCACGACTCGTATTTTACGTCAAAATCAGAGTATTTTGAAGGCCCTACAACTGTTTCCAAGGTTTGCTTAGGTCTGGTGTGTTTTCTGAATTCAATATCGGGTCGTAAAATCTGGGCTGTGTTAATCACTTACAATAAAGGCTTGGCCGGGGGTCTGTTCTCTGCTTCACTAATGCCGGCCCTAACTAATGCAATAATATTTTATTGAAGGTATGGAATAGTTCCAATTACACGACTTTATCACTTTCTGTATTAATCTTCAGATTGTGTAGCCTGAAGGGTTTTGGCTGATTTGTATGCGTAAATTTTTGTTGGTTAAAACATAGTTTTAATTAAAAAAAGGTAGGTATAATCGTTGAAAATACAGGAAAAAGGAAAAACAAGGTCAGGTTAAAGGTTTAAGAAACACGACATTCAACTTGTGTTTATTGAATACACTTTTAATTTTTTTTTGCTATTCACCAAATCTTTGCTCTTATTTGAAAATTTCGTTGAAAGGTCTTTTTGAAGGCCTTACCTCATTAAGAGTCCCTAAAAGGCTAATAAAAATTATGCATAAAACACGATAGATATAACGTTACAAAATAAAAATAAATATTGTTACGACGTTGGTCATTACAATTAATCATTTAGAAGAATAATTATTTGTAACAATTCAAACAATTTTTCCGTCCGCTGAGCTTCTTCTTCAAAAATTTTAATCTCTTTCCTTTTTGTACAAAGAGCAGAAATCCTTTAAGTGGCTCTAACCAATAATAATGTAACCGTGAAGCCGAAAATTGAAAGAAATTTAAATATACAGGGGTGGGTATATTTAATACCCGGACTAATCCGGACAGTGCGGCCGTTATCAGGGCCCGGGAGATCCGGGTTATCTTGCGGCGACAGCGGGATGGTCCTTGACTTATTTATAGCCGGTTAATTTAAAGGAATGGACTGTCCGGGCCAGTCCGGGTCCGGAGGAGACAATCTTTAATTCCGCCTTGTTATTTTGTCCGCCTACGCGTCCGAGCGGAATCATTGATTGGGCGAATCCAACTGGGATGTAGCTGACAATATCAATTAATATTAATGGCGTTAAGTATGGGAGAGATCCCCTTGTTGCCTTTCTCCTCTCTAGTGATGGAAGTTTGTCATTCTAGGAAATAAGAAACAACGACACAGAAAACAAAGATACTCATTTTTTAGTACACAAAGCGTTTGATCTCGGATTTTATCCACTGAAAAAAGCTTTTTGTAAATACATGGATGATATCTTTATGTAACGATGTAATTCAGAAGAAGTAGTATTTTTTTTCTTATCATCTACGAGATAAAAGAAATAATTTGAAAGAGCAAATATGTATATACTTCAACCTACGTAAGTACCTGTTTGTGGAACAAAATGAAAAGTCAAAATAATTCATTAAATCTTTTAAGAATAGAGGTATTGTATTTCACAAATCGATTTGTCTCAAGGTAACGACATTAGAATTTTCTTACATAATGTATGATTTTAACTATAGACTTTCTCATGTTGTGTTCTTGATAACGATTTGATAGATTATGTCTTGGCTTGTGTAAGTAATAAATATGATTGTACCTATCCGTCTAATCGAATTACTTACCTGTCTCAATGACATAAGTTTACGATGGAAATCGGATATTTCAACACGTACTGTCTGTGCCTTAGGAATCGTGGTGTGAGGTTAAGTGTACAACCAGACGATTGTTGTTTCTGTCGAACATTGATAAAGCTTACTTTTGAGAGAAAACAACGTAAAAATACTTTTTATCGACTGCGATAATAGATTTTTTCGTGTTGTTTCAAGCGATAGAATAAAGCACGTAATTATGTAATAATGAAATACTGTTTTTTTTCTTCTCATAGTAAAATACGTTTTTGTTTTATAGAGAGCATTTTCTATTAACATATACCTACGAAAGTGGGTGGGGAACAAGAGCTGTATGAAATAGTATTTAAAAAACAAATAAAAATGGTTGGTTATAGTCTTGATAGAGAAACAATACTCGTATTTAAAAAAAAAAGATTAGTGAAGAGGAATGCAATTCACCAACCTTTTCTGCCTGGCTAGAAGCAGGTATTTATATTATCAATTAATAATTCATTATTGTATATTTTAATGAATTATTAATTAATAATTACCCAATACCATCTATTGAACCAGGATCAAAGTTATGATCAAATGACTCGGCGGAGATTGAATCAACGTTGTTCTGTTTCAAACACGCTAGAAAGATCAGCCTCCTTGGATCCCTCGGCCATAACACCGATAAATTGTTTATTATTCGCATTGTTTCAATAAATATTAAGAGATCCAATCATTCTGATTTCATATTTATCATTTCAGAGTACAAGAAGATACAGGGTAAAATCTAAAGAGAGTTTCTCGATCAAAAATAATTTTAACTTTAAATATTACAAGAGTCTGTAACTCAATCTGACGGAATATAATCCCCAAGGGCCAGAACAATGCAGCGTGATTATGCAGAAATTAAAATAAAAAACCGGAATCATTAATTGTGGGAAATCTACCCTCTAGAATGTTCTCCATGGTGACCTCCCTAGCAACCCCCCATTCTGAGACCGGCAACGAAAAATTAAATATTAAATTTTTAGCTTAATTTATTTTTTATGCGAAATTTCATCGCTCATCTTTGATGGTATTCACCTTTCAAAAAAGGATTAATATTAATTACGAAAAAGGTTTAAGGATGTATATTGTACACGTTTTTTCGGAAATGTTCATTTTTATTTAAAAATAATATTCTTCAATGAGTTTTTTCGTTAATGATCAAAATTGTCCGAAACGAGTATTAATTATTTTTGTAACGTGGGTACAGAGTATGATTTTTTTTTGAAAAATAAAATAAAAAATAAAACCACGCTTGTATCCATCAAGATGTAAAATGTTGCCACATTAAGGTAATTGTACAAAAAACGTACATGTTCATCTGAAACGTGAAACATTAAAGGCAAACGAGCAGCATTATTATTATCAGCGCTGTGCGGGACGTACCACAATAAGCAATCCGATGAATAATTTATGTTTTTTTAGCCCGCGCCGCTTCCCTGACAGTCGATTCATTTCCATACTAAGCCAGTGGTTATTCTTAACGCTTTGCATAGCAACATTATCAGGGTTTAACTAACTGTTAAATGAGCGGCTTGCGAGGGGGCGGCTCTGCACCCCGAGTACAAAACATCGCGTCAACTCACCTCGATTGCGTAAACTGAAAAAAAATGTACGAAAACTAAATCACCTTCTAGGAGTGCATTGGTTGATTCTATACATTTTCGATTTTACGCAATTGAGGTGAGATTTACGCAACGTTTTATACTCGGGGCGCTGGCCACCCCCAGGGTATTAGGGGCGGCCCCGGAGCCTGGTTACTTTTGATATTGTATTCACCTGTCGCCACTTATTACGGGGAAATTTCAAAGCTCGCCAATTTACCATTGGGTTATTTACATATTTCATCTATAATAAATCTATAATCTATAATCTAAGTTGCAAGGATATATTCATTTAAAGCTCTCAGATGTATGCCCACAAACCAACAAGTGTAGTTCGCGCTTACAAATGCTGAATGTGTACTTACAAATAAAATCCAAACCTCAAATGAACATAAGCCCCACAACTTTTGCCGACATTCCCTGAAACAGGGGTGACATTGGCAAAGTGAACCATTTTTTACAGAATGGGTGGTCAGCCTCATACCAACCTATAAGTCAAGGAAAATGAATGAATAATAAATTACATTTAAATATAAAAAGGAACAAAACCTTACAAAGAAATCTATACAAAAAAAAAAAAAAAAAAAAAAAAAAAAAAAAAAAAAAAAAAAAAGTGACAATTAGTGGCGCTGCCGGGAACTTGTCAACTTATATCATTATTGCGCTGACGTCAGCATTGTTTAGGGTCCGTCTCCTATCTGATACAATAGCATTTACATTTCATTGAAAATTCAAACACATCAGCTGACTTATTAAATTTTGTGCGGTGGCCAGCAATCCTGCCTGTCTACGGATTTATAATATCACTTTAATAAAAGCCACAGGTTTTTTTTTTAAATTCTCATTATAATCCTTGTTTTTCTTATGTTGCCATTGGGTACAGGTTTTTATAAAATAATATTCAGCTACGCAGGTTCATGAAAAAATAAACAAAAAAGACAAAGAAATAAAAGATTAATTTTCAGAAGAAAAAATATTTGGCTTGAGGGGTCGCTCAGATGTAAGGAGTGCTGAGAAATGAAAGCTGTTTAAACGTGAGCCAACATTTTCAAAAGGATTCAAAACTTTGAAAAAATACCGTAAAACTATGTTGGTTTAATGTAAGTCTGTAAGAGGAGATGGCAAACAACGAGAGGAAGTAAGGCAGAAGTGTAAGATTTTTCATAATGATAAACCGAAAAGTTGGTGTTGAGGGGTTCTCAACACTTCAAATTTAATTATATTATTAAATATTTACATTCTCCGAGGAAAGTGTGAGGAAGTTTAATGTGGTAATGAATATTTCAAATTTAAACAGAGTTTCTATAAGAGAAAGAGCTCTTTCTAAGCCCGATGGAAACATGTAAAGTGTTGGTTGGTTAAAAGCATAATTTACTCGAGATTACAATATTGCACTGCGGTAAACGTTTCATTAAGTGAAATTCGTATCTTTCGGGCAAATTTTTTGCTGTTATTTAATTAGCGTATTTGATTTTCTTTCAAATCTTTAAAACTAATCAGCTTATGAACTATTGTCTATTAATACTCAAAAAAAGGAATGATTTTGTTCAGCGTATACGCATTCACCATCAATAAGAGTACTCGTACTGCGTACATACAATCAAAACTGAAATAAAGTAGGTGAATGTGAGGTTGTTAAACATTAGGCACTTCTAGAAACCAAATACCCATGATGGAAATGTATAAAAACTAAATTTAATAGATAAAGTAAGAGCTAACGCATATTTTTAATGTATAGAGGCTGAGTGGTAACTTATTTGACGTAGGAGAAGTTTAGACATAAAAACAATAAACTGGAAAAAATAACAGTTGCCTTTGAAGCTTAAAATAAACCTACGTGAAAACGAGATATGTAAAAAAAAAACACATAAAATCTAAAGCGGTAGGTAAAAGTGACTTTTTCATGACAGAATTTTATGGAGAAATGCCGATTGGTTAGAACGTTTCTCCTTTCAGGTATAAAAGCTTTACATTTCTACTTCGTCCTCTAGATTCACAAAGTTCACGGTCAAGACTTTTCATTTAATACCACAAACCAAATATAGAAATCCAAGTCACGCAAGGAAATAAAAACTGAAGAAAAAATCTATCTACACGACGCAACGGGAAATACAGAAAGTACCTCCGCATTTTTTGTGATTATTTTTTGAACGGTAAATGCGATTGAAAAGCTTTTAAGGGGCTATTATTACGCGAGTCGAATAATGCTGGCATTGTTTACTAATATAAGTCAATGGTGCTATTGATTTACTAGGAGGAAATCTGCGAGGAATCAGGTTCGGTGCGTGCCGCGGACTGGGAAGACGCTATACGGAATTCCTATAAAAAGAAATGAACAAAGTTCTGGCGCGTAAACGAAATTGGATTTCGTATTGAATTGACGGCCAAGAGGGGAGGTACTAGCACAGCAAGGGGCGGGGGAGGGAAAGGACGACCATTTCAATTTATGCCTGGTAACCGTCTTCTGTTTTTGTCGTCATCAATTTGTGTAAAATATAATAGATAAGTAAGTCCAAGTAAATACAAAAAAAGGGAAACAAAAGTTTGACTATACGAAATAAAGATATCAGCAGATGAAGTTGGACATGCTGGGGAATAGCAAATAGACACTCTCAAATTTATTTCTTTGTTTTTGTTTTCCTAATACTTTTTTATATCATTTTCTTGTAAAGCAAAATTGAACGAAATTTAAATACATATATTTAAATAAGCTTTAAATGGTCATATACATTTTCAAACAGTTTAATTTGAGAAAGACAAAACTAGAATCTTAATAACAAGACGCACTGTAAATAAGCAAAAAAAAAAACGCGCATTTGTATAATCCTTGCTTCCCAATTGTTTTTGGCTCATCCCCTATTACACACAGCTTAAGATTATCCCTGAAATAGTGTTCTCTATGTAGAACAAAAAGCTTACAAATCACCCAAAATAGTCATGCATCCAATATTATGGCAAGTTATCTCAATTTAAAATTTCAGGCCAAGGATGACACACTATTTCCCAACATATTACGGAGACCTTAAATCAATATTCCATCTGACAAAAAATGTCTTAGTTGTCCAAACGTCCTTGGTCCTTTTGGCGCCCCCTGTCCACATTAGTTGCAGGTCAGCGAGCCTGATCGGGCAGACGTTTGAAGTCAAAGCGAGGGTGCTCTACCTCTGGCGGGAAATGTATATATGAGCCTTGTGCTGACGGTACACACTACACAGGCTACCTACAAACACGGAGGCGAAGCTGCTTTGTGACGTCACTTGTCATAATATGCAGATCTGTTTTGGCGCCTAGTTTGGAGCTTTGGAAGAAATGTGTTTTTATCGTATGAATGTTATTTTACCGTTTGTTGAAACATTTTTTTTTTCGAATTGACGCATATTAAATGTATGTAAGATTATAGATTGTAAGAATAATAGTATCTTAAGTACCTTTCCGAGGTTGAGATGATTTGTCCAAGGAACAAATTTATTTTGAAGACTTCAAATACATGAACGATCTTTAATTTGAAGAGTTATTCAATATAACTTGGAAAAAATGAAAAAACTACCTACATGCAATTTTCAATAGATTTTGATATCAGTTATTCAAGACTCGTACAAGAAATAGTAGAAGGGAAAACCCCCGTGCACAAATTGCGAAACAATTTGCGTAAAAAAAACTTTGAGCAATTACCCTTCACCGGCAGGTCCTGTTTGAATTCTGAGCTTTGCCCCGCACCGAGTGCACACATCGAACTTTCAGATGTTTCCCGCGCAATAATATAAATGCAATTCCGACTGCACAATACAATGCGGCGCATTAAACGAGTTGTAAAACTTGCCGGTGCGCTTACAATAATAGAACGTGGAGGGAAAAAAATTGAGAAGGCAAAGTTTCCTGCCAGCAAAATGAGCGGCACAAGACGACGAAATGCACAATGAGATCAAAGTTCAAAGTGAATTTTCAAGAGAAATTCGCAAATCTCATTCGCGACGCTAATATTTTTGCATGCTGGAACTCTTTATTTTCTTAGTGCTTTCTTGCGAGCGTGAGTGGTACGTATTTTACAGTGCTATTCACAAAATATTTGATATATAGTTGATCTACGGAGCATCGATTTTTTGTATGGAAAATTTACAGTAGACTACGCTTTACTTTTTGAGAATAACTTTGTTAAAACACAGTTTTTTTTTGTTACAATTCAATACTGTAGAAATTGAATTGTTGCTTTTTGATAGAGAAGTTTGATTGGGTACCTGATAAAGTAAGAAAGTACGTAGACTATGCATTCAATATTTTTTGTAACAATTATTTCTTCTGACCGCAAAATTGGAGAGTATTATGAAAGGACATTTTTTGTAGACCAATCTGGATGATAGTTCAGTTGGTAGAGTGCTAGCATTCTATGCCGAAAGCTTGAGTTTCAATCCCACCGAGGGTGTTAGAAATGATTTCCAGTTTCTGTATTTATTTCAAACCCAAAATAAAACTCCGGCTTGGTTTAACCCTTTATTTTGTTTCCTAAGCCATACCCTACGATTTTATATTTTTTCTATAGATTTGGATTATTCATGTATGATTATCATATAATATTATTGATATGATATAAAACATACAAAATAAAGTAGAGCACGGACAAACATGAATGCGTAATTTATGCCACGGAAGTGTTATATTAATAGCTGGTTCCCGCATAATAATTAATGATATCCCATTACATGTTAATTAACGTGTTATTAATACGAAATATACGCATTTTACTATAACGCACGCTACTACATGAGCATACGAATATGTGCCCGGCGAATTATCATAAGAGATTAGATTTACTTTCAGAAAAAATCGTCAGGCAATGAAACATTTCAGAACATTTTGGACCATATTTTGATCGTGAAAATATGTAAAACACTTGTTTTTTATTTTTCATAAAAGAAAGAAACAGAAAAAAAATTGGTTATGATAAATTTATTCTTCAATTCGGTTTCATTACATGCACTTGCTAAAAAAAGTTCGGTTTATGAATTGTACATTTGACTTTATCAAATCTCAAAGTATTTTAAAACGATTGATTAAAAAGCATACAAATGCACGCCCTTCATAATTCGTTGTTTTTTGACATACTCGTATTCTGCATTTTCCTTTACTTTACGCGTCTAATGATCTAAACATTCAAAAATGAGAAACAGCTTTAAACACCTTATCAATAACTGTACAGTGTACAGTCATAAGCCGTCTCTACAAGCGCGGTATACCAACACCCCAAGTACAAAACTTTACAAACAAAAAAGTATGGAAACTAAATCAGCACCTGTATTGTGCGTTTAAGATTTCTATATATTCTTATCAAAACGTTATAGTTGAGTTTGAACGTAAGTTTTACACTTAAGGTACAGCTAGTTGGCAAATATTTCCACTTAATATGAAAGTTTTATCAAATGATTACGTCACACGGGAAGTAACTTTGCCTGAGGGGGGAGAGGGTGGGCGGTGGATGATTAACGACCTCCCGACATGAAGAAGGGGTGAGGAAGGCGGAGGGGATGTATTGGGGGGCAGGGAAATTTTCCTGAAGGACAACTGATAAAGTCAACTTGCCGAATAAGTTTATCACTCTGCGACATCAGTCATTATTTCGGAGCATAGTCACTTCACACGCGCACCGCTCAACCAGATTATTTTCAGGCTCAATTTATAGTTGAGCTTCTCGCCGCAAAAATCTGACGTTTCATTATGAAATGTCACCAAACAAAGTGATAAGATCATTTAAAATTATGCTAGGCTACCAACATACATCTCTAAAGTTGACGATCAGATTAGTCAATGTAAAACCTTCTGTATTTCATCAGTGCTACTGTTTCTACGCAAGTAAAGCTAAATTTTAAATTTTCCTTCAATCTATGGATCATATAAAACAACACTTAATCTTTTAAATCTATTGTTTCAGGAAAAAAACGGATTGCACCTGAACCCAAGTCTTTATAAAATATGTTTTTCATACAAAAAGTTGGAATGATTTTATCTAAAAAATTGATGTACCTACTTAGAATGCGTACTTTTGCATAAAATAAAACGACGTGCTTTTGTTTTTTTAAGGAGATAAGAAAAAGACGAGTTAATCTTTGAATTTCAATGCATTGAATTTTATCGCATTCAAGTAACTTTAGTTTAAAAACAAAGTAAATGAGCCCGAAAAGACGGATGTGGAACTAAATTTATGGCCGGCAGTTGTACAGCGGACTAAATGCAGGTCCGGTGGCGCAGTGGGCACGTGTACCAGTGTACAAACATAAGGGAAGGGGTTCGAATCCCAGACAGGAAATGCACAAACTGTGTAGCGTCAGGTGAATACAAAACAGATGGTATGTAAAGATACAAATGGTCGTTTTGGGGAGAATGCGAAAATTTATTTATTCTAATATAATGCGTTGTGTGATAAGGTTGATTTTCGTTTCAGATATTGATTTTAGATACATGAAATGCGACTTACTGATGTTGTTGAGAATGTTCTGTGTAATGCAGCAATGGACTTACCTGAAAAAAGGAAACAGATTTGTTAAAACATTTTGTAGATAAATACTTAAAAGTTTCAACTGAAATAATATATTTTTAATATTTGTTAGTGTTGATCTGTAATATATTTTTGTTTAAAAAATTGAGATCTAAATAGAAAAAAAGTGTACGCATTCACATGCATATAACATTCAGAAAGCGTCAATTAATAAAAATAAAATCTTGTTTATTGAATAAAAGTAGTGCTGAAATAACTATATACGCGCAGTCAAAATAAAAATATCGAGAAATTGGATCGAAAATATATTTTCCCTCATATCAAAATGTTAGAATATTCTTTAAGCTTGGACCGGTCCCTAGTCCAGTGGCATGTAAATGGAAGGTTGTGGAATCGAATCCCGGTGGAGCACAAAAATATACCATTTATATTTCCAAATGCGCTCTTTGCTGGGTTGAAAAATTCATTAATCTTTACCAAAGACCGGTCACTGAAAGGTCCATCCAACCTTACAACAACTGGGTTTTGCTTTAGAATTGACGCTTTTTACAGCGACGAACAAGCTCGCAGAGGGCTCTTGAGGTGTGATACACACAAAAACAGCGCTCACTAAATAAATCATCCTAATATTATAATTATTATTATTAAGCTGCATTTTTAAGGCGTCAATTTTCTCTCTACAATTTGTCAAAAAAGTGCGCTCGCGTTGTAGGCAGTCTGCAACAGTCCTAATGCTTGCAAACATTCCTCTCGCAGTAGTCAGCTGTTGGTATTATCATATATATATTTAGCTCACTTTGCCTGAGAGGAGTTGCAGCTTTGCATATGGACGTATGAGAGGAGGGAACGTAGGGTCACCAATCTCTGGGACACTTAAAGCGATATAGTAGAAATTAGGGACAGTAATGGGAACTTAGATAAATAAATAGTTGATGGCTCTGATGGCGTTAAAGAATATAAACGCATGTTTTTTGAAGCATGATTTTATTTTCATACTACTATTCATACTATTATTCTTTCCTTGACTTATAGGTTGGTATGCGGCTGACCACCCATGCTGTAGAAAATGGTTCACTTTGCCAACGTCACCCGTGGTTCAGGAAGGACGTAGAGTTGCAGGGTGTATGCCCATTTGAGATTTGGTTTTTATGTTGTAGGTTCACATGCGGCATGTGCAAGCGCGAATTTGTACGTGTCTGGTTGTGAAAATGCATGTAATGTGAATCTCCAATGTAACATATCTTTGCAACTTAGATTAGATTCATATAAATATTTAAAAATATAAATGGTAAAACATTGTTTTAATTCACTTTATTCTTTTTTTTTTTTGCTCGAATATTTTCGCCTAATGAGGCATCTTCAAGAGCAGAATGGTTAAAAAAAAAGAATAAAGTGAATTAAAACAATGTTTTACCATTTATATTTTTAAATATTTATAAAAATGGACTTTCACTGTGTTAACAGATCAACACTAAAAAATAGATTAGATTAGATAGTAATATTAGGATTATTTAGTTGGTGAGCGCTGTTTTTGTGTGAATTACACCTCAAGAGCCCTCTGCAATCTTTGTCGTCGCTGTAAAAAGCGCCAATTCTCAAGCAAGACCCAGTTGCTGTAAGGCTGGATGGACTTTAAGTGACCGGTTTTTGTTAAAGGTATATGAATTTTACACCCAGCGAAGAGTATTTTTGAAAATATAAATGGTATATCTTTGTGCACCGCCGGGATTCAAACCCACAACCTTCCATTTACGAGTCAGAAGTGTTAACCCCATGACTACGAAAATGCACAGTTCTTGACATGACAAATGCGAGTGACCTCTACGACTGACCTTGAAATACGCTTCAAGATAATAAGATAATTTATGATTCCATCCAATCTATGTGAAATAGAGGACTGAAATGCTCCTTGACTGAAAGGTTGGTATGAGGCTGACCCCCCGTGCTGTGAAAATTGGTTCACTTTTGCCAATGCCACTTCAGGGGAAGATCAGGAGGTGCAAGGTTTATGTTCATGTGAGGTTTTGTTTATTTGTATGCAAACATGCAGAATGTGTAGGCGTAAACCTACATGTGCCTTTTTGTGGGAATGCATTTAATATGAGCCTTAAATGTAAACAATCTTTGCAGCTTAGATTATAGATTATTTATTATTTTATGTAATCTGTATCACACCAGCACGTGGACACCATCGCAACAAAAAGCTATAAACTCGGAAGCGTCCTGGTCTAACGGGCCGTGCATACATGTGACCAGCCTCAGCAAAGGGGTAGTTTAGTATGGGCAGGTTGTTTATGGGGGTGAATGCAAATCCAGACTACTAGCAAATTATACATTATTTATGAAGCGCAAAAACGTACGTCGACATGACGCATTCATGACCGACTGCTGGCTCGCAACTACATCACTCTCGGCGGATTGCAGCGCACTGGACAATGGCGTTTTTCATCATGTGCGAGTGTTGCCAGTTGCTGGACACTAAATAATTAACACAAATAGAGTGATGTGTTTTACTGCGATGAGAGCCATTCACTGCACTCTCCATGTATTATGAATGTATTTGCGTATTCAATCAGAGAAGATAGAAAAAAAATGTTAGTAATACGCAATTGTGACATTGAAATTAAAAAGTTCTCAATAAAACAGCTTGTTTTCTGATGAATTTGTGTGAGCCAGCATAAGGAAAGTAACTATTGATTAATGGCTCCCTCTACTTCCTCTTGTTAAGACCTAGGATCCTTTTATTGTGCAACTCCCTCCTGTGATGCAGAAGACCAGCTGTTCTTCCATCTTTTGGGAGGGTGACCAGGTAGACGTTGGCCGTCTGGTATCTCCTGTGCCACGACTTTTTTTTATGGCATATTTAGAAAACTAAGAAGGCTAAGTTTTCAGAATATCCAAAGACGAGAACCAATTTTAAGAATTACAAGATGCTAGTAGGGGGAACGTATTTTTAATCTTATGAAGGTCTTATCCAAAAATATGGTGAAATAAAGCAATTATGATTTGAAATAAAAGTAAAAGGTTAGAAATAGAAAGAAAGTATATCATATGGTAAAATATTTTATTATTAAAACGGTAAAATAAATTTATCCTGCACATTTATTTAAATACGTAATTAAAGGCCATACATCCAAGTACCTAGTTACAGTAGGAGCCTGTATGCAAAGAAGTTCCGCTTACTTTGAATGCAAAATTGGAAGACACTGCCAGTTGGATGTACATATAATAAATACAAGGTAGATAAAGTGTGTAGCTACGAGAGCGGTATAAAGTATGATGCTAATTGTATAAAATTTACATTCACGATGAAAAAAAAATGGCGCATTTAAGCCGGGAGAAACACATTAAATTTGCATTTTTGCAACGTTTTCGGTCAAACATTGGATGTCAGCACAAAGAGAAAAACAAAAACAAGGAAAGATAGATGCCAAAAAAATAATGCATGCAAAGGAAGAACTCGAAAGGGATTTTTTTCTTGTTATGCATTTTGTGGTTTGGAATTTATCTCGTCCTTTCATGAAATGACATTGTTTTTATGGAGTTATTAAAACTGCATAAAATTGCAGACACAAAAAATCTAAGACGGTTAAATACATTGAATCGTACAAATAAACGAGGAAAAAAACCAGAAGTTTTTTGAAAGAAAAAATCTCATGTTGGTTCAATGTGTGCATTTTTTGCAAGTGAACAAAAAGGAAATTTGCAACTTTTATGCTACAGATTTTAATTTTATTGCTTTACTTAGTGATTGTTTATTTTATAAAGTTAACTGTAATTAATTATTTGTATTTATTTGACTTATATGTAGGTTGGTATGAGGCTGACGAGCCATACTGTAAAAAAAATGTTAACTTTGCCAATGTCACCCCTGTTTTAGGAAAGGTCGGTTTGAGATTTGGGTGTTTATATTGTAGGTCCACATGCGGCATGTGTAAGCGCTAACTTATACGTGTCTGCTTATAGGAAGGCATTTAATATGAATCTTTTATGTAGTATATCTTAGATTATGATTTTAGATGCGTTTGAGCAAGCAGCCACATTTTGAGACAATTCAGATGTATATTTTTAAAAGCTTCTTGAAATTTCTTGGTTTGCAGATAAATATAAAACAAAAAAACACGATTTATGTACAAATGTGGCAAATTTTGTTTGTGGCTTCGAAGCAATCTCCTCGCAACCTTCACTGGCCAATTCGTCATCCCTCACCCTCCGAGGTCTATTGGCATTCAAACAAGCATTTGTCAGATGGTAACATATAATAATGCAGTAGGTGGGTGGGCACAATATTCTAACTGTTGAGCATTATGTTGTATAAACAATAGAGATAAGCAGAACATACAGGTACGTTCGTAAACCCACAGAATTTAGAGATACGGGTAACGCCGTTTAAATTTGTACCATAACTGTCGACCGGCAAGATTCAAGAAAACGAAAACATCGTGAGTTAAATTAAGGTCTATTCAAAATGACGGACAGGTTCGAAAAATTAGGTTTTTTTACATTTCGATATCTCATTTCTTTTTTCGACGACGAATACAAGATTTTATAGCAATTCGTAAACACTGTTCAGTAAAAAATATAAGAGCACCATTTTGAATGTCTATAAATATGAATGTTGTTTGTCTATGAATGTTTAATAAAAATATGAATACGCACATTTAATAACTACCTAAAATCGTTCGTTTATTGTATTTCAATAAGTTTCCTTGACTTATAGGTTAGTATGAAGCTGACCACTCATACTGTAAAAAATGGTTCACTTTACCAATGTTACCATTGTGTCAGGTAAGGTCGGCAAGAGTTGCAGGGTTTATGTTCATTTGAGATTGGGTTTTATATTGTAGGTTCACATGCAGCATGTTTAAGTACGAACTTAAAGTCTTAAATGCAATATATTTTTGTAACTTAGATTATAGATTATCATAGGTTTAGATAGATAGGCAATGTTTTTTTTTGCGTACATTTTTCACAGTATCCAGCACCGATATAAAAATTAGGTACCTCTGTGGTCCAAATTTCATTTAATCGTTTAGCCCACAGATCACGGAATAAACCTTTTTGCTATTTTGAATAACAAACATCAAACGGTGCATTTAAAATATTAATAGCATGTAGTAAGGTTGATTATATAGTTTTATGTTTCAATTAGGTACGTAAATGTTATTTGTTAGTCAACCATAAATTAACGGTAAGTAGGTGTATTTTTTTAAACCTACGTGAATACACCTTAATACTGGTAACATACGGTAAAGATTGTAAATAAAAAACCGCCCGACATTACCTTAAACTTGTGCCATTTGAAAAATAATACTGTCAGCAATGATAAAAACATACAATCATTAGAAGAATTAATGGATCTAAGTAAAAAATATACAACTGACAACATATTCGAATACATACCTTAATAATGCCAAGCTAACTTCCACTCAAAACACTGACGACAAATTCCCGAGTCTGATGTAAACGTTCTCAGAAGAAAATGAAGGTATCGAATGAGTTTTTTTGTGTTGTCCACACTACATCAAAGAGTTACCATACGTGAATAAATACTTAAGATTGCAAGATTTTTGTCAGTTCCAATGGAATTGGTAACATACTAAAAGAAAAATTTCGGAGCCAAAAATGGAGACAACCCTTAGCAATCAATATTTCGTGTTTAAATAAGTAAATATTATTGTGGCTAGTACAGAAAATGAGAGATACGTTACTAAGGTATATGCAAAAATACTCAACTTTAAAAACGTTTGACTATTTTGATCGTATCATGCCATCAAAGGGTCAAAAACGGGTTGCGGACATGTAAAATTTGTATGGGAATGGAAAAAAGGCGTTTTTGTTTTATTTTTTAATTACATCGCCACTTAATGCTTTTTGCAGTTTTTTTTTGTATTTCGATACGCTTTTTATTTACTTTACTCTGATAATTTTAGAATTCAGTAGAGATCACCAGTTTTTATGAAAAAGCTGAAAATCATTAGGGGACACACGCACAAGACAAAAGGTACAAATTTCGACGGCGATACCCATACATATATGTAATTTCAGCATTATATGCATTGTTTAATTTGTACCCTGTTTCATGTTGTTGTGTAATGTAAGGGAGATGGAGATGCTTTGAATTTATAAGGTGACTAATTTATGGGACAATTTGGTTTGTTTTTGATGTATTGACATACTTAGAAAACTTGAATCTCAGCACTTAGATTTTTAAGAGGTTATCAAAATTCCACTGAGATTGAAAATTATTATCTACCTACAGAGAAGATTTTTGATTTTTAACCTTTTATTACAAACCATGCTATGAGTCTTAAAGCTATATTTTTTAGTTGTGTATTGAAGCGTTTATTGTTTTATTGGGGGAATTTTTCATATTTGAATTAAGATGATTTGTTTTCTAATTTTGTAACAACCAAAACTGGATAAACACCAATCTTACAACTTGTTGAAGTATCAACATGCTAAAAAAGTGTGTTTACATATTCATGAAATTTAGAAAAGGAGACAAAATTGTCATCCAAAAATTCAAGGAGTTTTTCGCCGCCTTTCCCAGCTAGCTACGACGTAGGCAATCTAGATTCTTTAATCTATAATCTTAGTTGCAAAGATAAATTTACAAATACATAATATTTAATGTCTGACCACACACAGGCACACGCAATTTTGCACTTACACGTGCTGTATGTGTACCTATAAAATAAACCGAACCTCACATGAGCATAAACTTTGCAACTCCTGCTGCCTCTTTTCCCTGAACGCGGGGTGGCATTGGTAAAGTTTTTACAGCATGAGGGGTCCAACCTATTAGTCAAGGATTATTATTTAAGTGACAGATTGTTTTTTCGAAAACTCATATAAGTTTATTAGTGAAGGGGTGTTTTTTATTATTAAATACAAACAAGAAAGTGTAATTGTTGATAAAATTGATTTGAAACGCAATTATTTCTTAGTTCTCATTTACACGAGTATTTAACCATTCACATTGGTGAGCGCTGCACAGTAAATTGTAGCCAGCACAAACGGAATCAAAGACGTAGCCAATCAACGAACAAGTCGATTTGCAATTATGCAAATAAACCAACAATCGAATTGAATCAGCGAGTCCATGAAAGAAAATTACATTTCGCATGGACAGTCTCTCACAACGCGAGGCTAATTTATTTGATGTTAAGCTCTTGCCGGCGAATATCTGGCGAATAAAACGTCGCGTAAATAAAATAAGAGCCAAATAATAGAGACGATAAATTCCGTGTACGTTGGACCAAGGAAATAACTGATAGAGGGGATTTCTTATGTGTTTCTTTATTGGGTTTTCAGTGAAATAATATTAGGGAATTAGGTCATGAAATGTGTTGTGTATAGAATTGCTGAGTCTCATTTTTACTACATATTTTGGTTTTCCTGTTCTAGGTCAAAAGAGACTTAAAAATGAAATAAATCATTTTTTTTTTTAGTAACAATTGACTTTGACTAAATTCGATTTACTTGACAGATAAGTTAGAATGAAGCTGACCATATACACTGTCAAAATTCACCCTCGCTACTCTTATTTCAGGGAACATCGGTAAGAGTTGCAGGGTTCAATGGATTTGTGTTTTTGTCTTGTTTGCAAAATGCAGCATGTGTAAGCGCAAGATTTTATTTGCAAATCTATCTTTGCAACATACCATTGATTGAAACAGCATTAAAAAATATTTATCGTTAATTTTAGTAACGATGTGTATGATTCGAAATAAACAATGTATGAAGGTAAGTTTTATTACAAACCTTTATTTGATAACAAATCAGAAGAAATAATAGATTTTCATATAGTATATTATATTTTATTTTATCTTTTCAGTCTTTTTCGAAGCCAACAATTAAAGCAGGACGAGAATACATAAATGTTTGAGTAAAAATGTTAAAAAATACATGAATTCAAAAAAGGGTTTCAATCGATACGGGAGTATCCCGGGTACATGCTCTGTTTCTCCCGGCAGCAATAACCTTTTCCTTGGGCTACGTCGCTAGCCCGCCACTGCGTCTGGTACGCAATATAAATTCGTAATTGGGGTTTGCTGAACTTTTTGATTTATTGAACGTGATTTTAAGATACACCCCATCTCGCTCTGTCTTTTGGCGAGCCCATATTTGCGTCCTGTTTCAGGTCGACCCCTTTCCTCTGGACCAGGGGTCTCCAAACTACGGCCCGAGGGGCCAAATGCAGCTCGCAACAGGATTTGGTCCGGCTTGCAGATGCATTTTTTTTTTATATATTGAGAACGGAAAGATTGGCCGCGCGAACTAGCAATGTACAACGTACCATACGCTTAATACACTTTAAACCTATGTTTAAAAAAAATATAAATATTTGTAAAAATTGACTCCACCCTGGGGGATAAGTCACCCAGAAATTGTTGGCCCGCCATACCACCTAAAAATTTAAATACGGACCTTGGGTAAAATAGTTTGGATACCCCTGCTCCGGACTGTGAAAGGTACCCTCCGTACTACACGTCCTTCCAGTCCTATCCGAAGTATAAACCACTACGTTCAAACTCAATCGTTTTACAAAAAAATACACAAAAATTTAAACGCTAACTAGATGTACTGTTTTAGTTTCCATACATGTTTTGGTAAATAACTATGCTGAAGTTTTATACTTTGGGGTACAGAGCATGGCTTTTGTGGTGGTTGCACGAATTGCACACGTTTCGTGTCCCCTTTCTTGTCGTATATCATTACCCACTTAGTTATTGACGTTTCTGTTTTGTCAAATGCATCCCATTGTGGAAGGGAACGGTGCGGCGACCCTCCGGTTAAAAGATTTGCTTGAATTCCCAGACAGTCAAATATGAGAATGTATTCAAATTAATACACTTAATTTTGTTTGTTGGATTACGCGATTCTCCTTAACGGTAAAAAATGTGAAGTTTTTTAGAAACTCGTTTCAAAAAATATGAATGTTTCAATTCTTTATTTGTGCTTCTTTTATGTGAAAGAGGCGTTACACTTGATGACATTAGACACGACTCTGACAAAACGCTGACAACATTCAATATTCTCTAAAATCTACACCACATTTGTGAAAATCCGTTTTTAATTGATTATTTAAATTCTGTCTGAGAAAGAAATGCGGATGAATGTGTGACATTTAATTCGCTTATTTATATGAATATTTAAATGACTTAATGGAACTGATGGTGTTATTTAAGGATAACAAAGAAAAATTGTTGGTAAAACAAGCAAGTGAAAAGCTTATACTGAAGGCATCACAAAAATGTCGCACGTATTTGCGTAATAAATACAATAAAATATGAGTACATCTAGACTCTAGGAGCTTTGAGTGTGTAAAAATTAATTGGAGTTATTTAACAAATGAGAATTGAAATTGTTCAAATCAAATTTAAAACATAACAGCTAAAGTCAATCATAGCGTTTTACCATAAATGCATCGGAACTAAAACACCCATTAGAGGCAATGCTTCAGTTTCCATAAATTATTTGGTAAACGCTACAGTTGAGTTTAAGCGTTCATTTTTAAGCTGGGACTACTGCTAATGAAAAAAAAGAAACACCACATCTAAGAAACAGAAATTGGTATTGTCGGGTGATCTATATCTCGTTTCAATTCCCCAGAAGTCGTGTACAGTTTTGTTATCACGATAGAGAGGCATTAGGAACAATCACTACCTGTGTAATTACACTCTCGCGGCTAATGATATACACACGCTTTTTATTTCCACTAGGGATGTTATACGAGTATATACATATGAAGTTTTTACGGATATGGGAATAATATTATTTCGGTTTCGGATAGTTTCGGTTACTAGATTTTTAAAGAATTCTGAATATATAATATCAATACCTTAAAGGTTCAAGTAACATATTAAGTTGGCATGGTGTTTCTCAGATAAATGCATTTTTTTCCTATTTTCTACGAGAGAAAACACTACAAAAGTGTGAAAATTCTGTAGTTAAGAAGTTTGTTAAGAATAGTTACTTATAATGAAGTCACTTACTATGAGAATTTACCCCTAATAAAATGTTTCATCCACAATTTCTCAAATCTGTAAATCAACACTTATTCTGTTTTACCTTTAAGGTGGCGATATGTATCTACCTTCAAGTAAGAAGATAGATGAAACCAATATTTATAAAGCTTTTATTGTTGTTAAATTAGCTAAAAATATAATTTAACCCCACAATGACTAACTAGTTATGACTAAGCAATAGAAATAATAAAATTTGTACGGGACCGTGCTACATCTAAAACTTGTCATAACATGTTCTATTTGGACTACGCTACTATGCGAAATTTCCCAAAACTTCTATTTCATTTTCGGTTGCGGATAAGGATATTTTTTTTATTTCGGATATTCAATAGTTTCGGTAACGGATACGGATACATCCCTTATTTCCACCATTCACACAAACAAGGGTGCGTGATGCCAGGAAAAAGTCCCTGAAATAATAAATATTAAAAAAAATGTTTAAAGCAACCAGCAACTTGTTATTTTAATAATACTCGGTTATTAAATTACGACATCCATTCCGGGTGGGTTGAAAAATGTACAATTAAAAATCACGATAGCCGTTTTCCCCGTGTCCACTGGGACTAAGGGTAGCTCGTTCAAGCGGCCCCTTTAGAGAGGGATGAAGCGGTACCCAAGTATACAACATTACGTTTCAACTAAATCATAGCGTTTGACAAATAATTTCAGTAAACTAAAACGCTTACTGGAGACACTACTTTAGTTTGTATACAATTTTTGGGAAAACGCTATGTGTAAGTTAAAGCGTATGGTTTTATACTTAGGTTATAGGGTACTAAATCACAGGCAGCTAGCCTGTGTCATTCACTGACTGTAGGATATACAGCCCGACCAGTAACCCTAGTATAAAACATTGCGTAAATATCATCTCGATTGTTAATGGAAAATGTATGAAATGTATGACGGCACTTCTAGAGAGTGATATAGCTTTCGTACACCTTTTTGAGGTGAGTTTATGAGGTGATGGTACAGTGCAAACACAGAAATACGCAAGCTCGGCAAGTCCTTCTATACCCAAAGTAAAAAAACGTTACGATAGCGTTTCACTGAAAAGCTATCTAAACTAAAACAATCACTAGAAGCGCTTTCTTATATTCGTACATTTTTTTGGTGAACGCTAAGGTGAAGATTGAATATAATCTTATAAACTTGAGGTTTTGAATGCGTAAAGATAGCACAATTACCGCCAGTTTAGCTCATATTTACCCTGATTTGCACATTTTTAATGTTTGTATCATAATGCTAAATCATTTTCCACAACCTCTGCGTTTATTTTAATGAGAACTTCAGGTGTTTTAAAACTGAAAATATGTGGAATATTTTAACAAAATAAAAGCTTAACATACACAATCTTTAACAGATAGATTGCATTAATCCTTTGTTTCATACGTGTGTTAAAAGTAGACACGAAAATACTAAAATGAAAAATAGTAAATTTTGAAAAGATTTTTGTGAAACACTGTGGAAATTCATTTTAAAAAATTGATTATTTTTCAATAAAAAATAAAAAAATAAAAGAAATTAAAAACTTTGTTTTATTCCACTTTTATTGTTTTTGAGTATGTTACAAACGTTTTCGGAGTTGTTACCCGATGATGGAAGGTATTCCGAAAACGTTTGTAACATACTCAAAAACAATAAAAGTGGAATAAAACAAAGTTTTTAATTTCTTTTATTTTTTAATTTTTTATTGAAAAATAATCAATTTTTTGAAAAATAGTGTTGATTCAAATTAACTAGGAAAATAACAAGATACCCTCACTTATCAATATTAAACACGTGAGGGGCTGTGTTAAGTAATTGTAAGAATTCAATGTGATCCTAATTAAAAAATAATCAAGTACACAAATATAAGTGAATTTAAATTCCATGTTTTAATTAGTAGAATAACTGTATTAAGTACCTACCTAATGCTGTAGGATTCTAAAATTAAAAAGTTGCTTTCCGTGATTAGGAGCAATTTCTCAGTTACATCAACTGCACGTTTCCCCTTGTTAGTTGGACAATGATAATTATCAGTCTTTTAATAATCCTATGAATATACATCGCGTAACCAATGGAAAACCAAACAAAATTTATGATGTACAATGGAAGCAATTGGTTATTCAAGTGAAAAGTTTTCAAATGCCATTGCCACCCCTTTAGATATAAAGTTGAGGCCAAGCAGACAAAGCGATAGTAGTCCTACCGTGTGTTTTAAATAAAACAACACCGGTTCTTAATTATTGATTTCACCCTGATTAGAACAAATGCCATAAATTAATTATCGATTGTTCATTTCACACTTGCTTCTAGACAAACGAAAATAGGTTGGGAAAATTCATTCCTCCTCACATGAAAATTAGTAAGAAAACATAATTTATACAATTAGTAATAAAATTGTTATTTTTTTATTCCAGTTCGATATAAATAAATAAAAGCGTTCTGTAAATAACGTTATTAAATCATATTGAATGAAATTTTGATGTTGAATGTCAGAAATTAATAAAATGTATACCCGCCCACGCCACAATGCTTTGAATCATATTGGGAAATGTCAAAGATTGACATTTGTATGTTATTTCTGAAAAATGATATTTAAACCGAGCTTAGGATTTACAGTGAAAGCAATATTATTCATTCACTTAATGAAGTCTCCATTTCATGGCATTTATTTTCCTCTTCTTTAAATTATTTAAAGTCAATAATGGTAACTAAATCATTTAAAACCGAATACAAATATATTTTTCTTCTTCCTCTTTCTTCAGATGAATAATCTATTTGAAAGCAACTTTGTGTCAATTATGTGAGAAAGACATTCAGTTCTCTCTTCACCGTTATCGGGGTCTTCCCAGTGGTGGGTAATCCTATGAAACCTCTGAAAGGTTCTTGAATTGCACATCTAAATTTTTGAGAAGTTTGAGGGCCCATTTTGTAGACATGATCCCTCCAAAACCTTCGTATTTCTCTGCTCTATCTCGCAACGTCCTCTAATATCACAAATTTAGCGTATTTTATCATTGAGTAGTATCTTATTTGAAAGGAAGAAAAATTTCACTTGAAGTGGATACGCAATCGCGATCAGCCTTAAAGTTTTCATCTCAAAAATAATCTACTATGATACATTCAGGAATATTCATATACGTCTTAAATTACCTAAATGGTAATTTTTAGAATACATAATGAAATAATTTACCTACCCCTACGCCATTTTGTACAATTTCAATCAAAACATGTTATGTGTTTAGATAACTCATCTTGTGAATAATACATCTGCGCGGGTGAAATATGTTAGCACTTGGTTGCAAATTGAAAAGCAATATCAGCAAAAGATCCACATCGGCGTATTTAAACAGTACCCAAGCTTTAAACTTTACGTTGAAACTCAACAAAAATGTATCAAAACAAATACTCGCTATAGAGGTGTTGTTTTTTTATGGTGAAAGGAAGGGTTGAGTTTGAACGTGGAGTTTTATACTTGGCGTGAGGGTCGTATTTTACATGGAGGCTGGTATTTCACGAAATACTTTTCCATGTAATACCAGATTGCGCGAGAGAGACGCCGGTATCCCATCAAAGGGCGACGTCGCGTGTCAGAGAGAGATAGCGACGCATAATACGCTTCCGGGAAATCGATGGGGTCTTCTAAGGCTTGCTGGTGCCCCCGATAGCGAAGAAAAGACATTTTCTTGGGAATTTTTCGATGAAACAGATTGATTAGCGAGATACGGGCGGCGTGTGTGCCGGATTGATGGCATTGTATGAAAATTTGCCTTTCACTTACAGACTTGAATTTAAAAGGCTTTCGGCGACAATCAAGTAAAGCCAAATAAATCATTTCACAACCTACCCGCCTCCAACGAATTTATACATTGAATTTTCTAAGAAAACTGAATAATAGAGGATAACTCCCACACGTTCATATTTTGTAGCAGGTTTAATAAAAATATTTTTTTAAGGAGATTAAAATAGATGCCGTTGAACATTGTATTAAAAGTAACTTCAAAAAAGTTATTTTGTTCAACCCCTTGAATTGAATAAATACATTAGAGTGTTCAACAGAAATTTGGATTTTGGCTGTATCATTTAATCGTTGGGTTTTTATATTGTAAGTCCACGTGCGGCATGTGTAAGCGCGAGCTTATACGTGTCTACTTGTGGGAATGCATTTAATGTGTACCTATCTCAAATGTAATAAATCTTTGTGACTTAGATTATAGATTGTAGATTTAAGATTGCAGAAAATTTTCAATTACTAAATAATTTTTCAATTGTTGTACTTTTTTATAGCAACCTTTTATTCTAAATCTAAATCTACATCTAAGCTGCAAAGATATGTATCATTTGAGATTCATATTAAATGCATTCCCACAAGCAGACATGCATAATTTCACGCTTACACATGCCGCATGTGGACCTACAATATAAAAAACCCAATCTCAAATGAACATAAGCCCTGCAACTCTTGCCGACCTTCCCTCAAGCAGGGGTGACATTGGCAAAGTGAACCATTTTTTACAGTATGGGTGGTCAGTCGCATACCAACCTATCAGTCAAGGAACGAAAATCTTCTTTGCACGTTTAAAACATTTTCATCTTTAAATTCCTCAGTCTATCAATATTATTAGGGGGCAAAGTTTGCATCAAGATACATAAATAAACAGGTTTAGTAAGCTCATAAGGGGAGCAAATTATCTTCTAAGCAACTTTCATTGAATTTATAATAACGCTTAGAGAATACAATCTTAATCAAAAATCTGAATTTGATGCAGAATAGTGGAGCATGTAGAGAACGCTGCAAAGCCTTAATTCAAGCTCGTCAGACTGAGAAATGCTGAAATTATACCAAGAGTGTATCTACTAGACTAAATTGTTTGTTTTCAGTGATTAAAATATTCATTTGCCTCAGACGATCCCGAGGGATGTAAAGTACATACTATTACATGCCGCGATGGTTATTCTTTACAGATACATTTTAGCGATGATAAAAATACTTACGCATACTTTAAGAAAAATTCCATATTAGATACAAAATATTTTTTTGTTAAAATACGTAAAAATTACTTCATTTTCGGTACTAATGAGAAAATTTTGCTTTTAGCGTAGTTACCACAATTTCTTTAAGATTTTTTTTTCTTTCAGATCATAATACAAACGGAAATAATACAAATTATGTCTTAGAAATGCAACTAGACAGAAAATATAGTTCCATTTTGTACCACGTTATCATCGAAAACCTATTTATTTTCAGAGTTAAGGGTGCTGGAAAGTGGTTAACCACTTCACTTGGAGTGAATATTTTCCGGCTCCCTCCGAAGATGCTGGGCCTTGCTTCTTGTGAAGGCTGAGTAAACCTTGCTAGTATTTTTGTTTTAGGTTAAAAGAAATGATGAAATAGGAAATCATAAACTTGGTGGAGATCCAATCCTGGTTCTCTGGCATTGGACCGCAAGCATTCCACTAACTGAAGTATCGACCGGAATTAATATATTTTTAATTTCTTCTTTTAAGCCATGAAAGAATAAACCTTCGTAACAACCATCCTAAGGGCTACAAAATGAAATACGAAATTTAGTATGACTTTATTTGTTTTTTGTGAATAAGGTTAGTCTTTGAAATTACAGCTCATTTCATTTTTGACATAATAAAAGTTATTTTTTTGTACGTATTCCATTTTTTGTGACATTCCCATCTTTGGGTTCGCATAAAGAAAATACTTGTCTATGGATGTAATCCCTTTCAAAGAATACAAATATTCTTCTTTAATACAAGTCGCGTATTGTATCGAGATCTGTTAGCTCAGATATAATAAAGAACTCGATTTCTAATGTAATTGGTAAGACCATTATGAATCGAGTAAGTCAGTCGCTTTTCTGTACACCCGATCTCTACAGAATAAAATATAATATTATACTCTCATACTACTTATTGCAATGAGAAATATTATTTTAAGTTATGATACTCAGTAGTTTTTTTTCATGTTAACTACAAAAAGATTTATAAAAAATAGTTATTTTTAGGCACACTCATTGAACATACACAAAAAGTTGTGATGTGACACTGTCGGGTTTCTAAGAACTCGATTCACTAATATTTACCGATGGCATTTCCTTGACTTATAGGTTGGTATGAGGCTGACCACCCATACTGTAAAAAATGGTTCACTTTGCCAATGTCACCCCTGTTTCAGGGAAGGTCGGCAAGAGTTGCAGGGCTTATATCCATTTGAGAATTGGGTTTTTATATTGCAGGTCTACATGCGGCATGTGTGAGCGCAAAATTATACGTGTCTGCTTGTGGGAATGCATTTGATATGAATCTCAAATGATACATATCCTTGCAGCTTAGATTTAGATTTAGATTTACTTGTATGAAAAAGGTTATGACTCTGGATGAAATGAAAGAAGTATGCAAGGACAGGAAGAAGCGGCGGCTAATCTGCAATGTTGATTTCTAATGTTGGTTTATTAATTTGCTACATTTTTTGCATAGGAAATTTTTGACTTTTTTTGTATAGATTTCTTTTTAAGGTTTTGTTCTTTTTTATATATAAACTAGCAGACCAAACCGCGCTCTCGCACGGTTGGCTGCTAGGCCCTACGGGCAGTTTGAAGTCCGGCTTCGCCAGCACACTTTACCCCTGCTCTGATTTTTAAAAGATCCATGAGAACTGACCAACAACAACAACAAAAAGTGGACAGTTTTACGGTAGAATCCCAGGCCTGATCGTGCTACTTTCTATTGTTGTGCAGGTGCTGAAGTCTTTATCCTGCTTTTTATTTCTGTTCTTTATTTTTCTGGTGATGGTTTATAATGATGCTCGACACGATCATTATCAATTAAGTGTATAACTTGTCTTTTCTGCTCTTTTTCGTTTTGCTGGTAATAGTATCTTAAGCGTACCTGTGTTGCTTGCAATTGTCTTATAGTGGCATGAAACATGACTGCGTTTGCCATACGGCATTGTTTTGTTGGTACTGGTGCTTTTGTTTTTAGATAGTTCCAGCTGCTCTTATTGTCATGAAATGCCTTCAAACTGCTCGTCCTGCTCTGAATTATCTTTTGACATCTTTAAACTGCTTGTGATACTTTTCACGATATTTTAGTGTCTGATACTGCTTGGTACCTGAAGATACCTTAAAATGCCTAAACTCACAATCTACAAAAAATCTAAGTATGGGAAAACGTTCGACCCATCGACAGAACTCTAAGAAAAAAATGACTTTTGAAAATTAAAAAAAAAAAAACTTTTTAACTTTTTTCATTTTTATATATAAGACACTTTGTATGAAATTTTACTTTTTAAATATTTGTTCAAAGAAATTTGCCGTAGAAAAAAAAATCCTTCCAACATTTATGGGGTTTACTAAAATGCATTCAAAATTCGAGTTTGAGGCCTAGACATTCAAAATGGCTGCCTGCAGAGCAATGTATTTTTTTAGTTGGTATCGCAGGTATGCAAAATATATACTTGGCGGAATTTTTCTATTACATATCATTACATTTCGCTTTATTATAATTGTTTGTGTAGCATCAAATCAGTTGATTTTTTTACTTATAAATTTGACTTTTTTGTGAAAATCAGGTTTTTCAAAATTTTGTTGGAAAAAAATTGTCATTGAAAAAAGTTTTCTTTCAAAAAATGTTGACATAAGCAAAACCAAATTGATCATTGAGAAAAAACCTTCAGACTTTTAAAATGAACGCCAGGAGAATGTTAAATATTGAAGAAACCAAAAAAAATGTATGGCAGCTACTCTTAATCCTTCATGTATTTCGTTGTTCTTTTGAAAATATTTAAGTCTGTTTATGTTCAGATACCATGCCTAATTTCAATGTTCCAACTTTATGCATGCGCCCGATGTGCCACCTGAAAGTTATTGTTTTTTATTTTTTTCTATGTAGGTATTTACAAATTTTGTTTGAAGAATTTACTTTTTGCGAAAAAATTTCTTCCAAAAGTTGTTGAAATTACTAAGAGACATGACTGTTTCGAATATCAAGCCTGTAAATTTAAAATGGCCGCCAGCGGCAAGATTTCAATTTTCAGTCTGTATGGCAGGTATGCGAAATATGCACGTGACGTCATCCGGACCCTGACAGTTGTTTAGCCACTGACATTTTATGGGGGTGTGCAAAATTTCAGCATCGTGCTGCGAACGGTCTGGGCGCCTATAATGGTACAAATATACAAACAAACAAACGGACAAACAAACAAACACCAAAAATTCTGGATATGAGGTTTAGTCCAGTCCGTCAATAGAAACACTTGTTGGAAAAACATTTTTGCAAATTCGAAAAAAACAGACGCAAATACACTCTCCTTTTTTATATATAAGACTAGCAGACCAAACCGCGCTCTCGCACGGTTGGCTGCTAGGCCCTCCGGGCTGGTTAGTCTAGCTTCGCCATAATTTTTTGCCCTTATGTTCTTTATTTAATTGAATGCTTCGTTTTTTTTTCATGTTTTTCTATTAGTTATTTTCAAAATTAGTTTTTAATTTTTTTAATTTCCCGTTTCTATTGTTGTAATTTTTTGGTAAGGATGAATTTCATGTTATTTTATTTTAAAATTTTTGATTTCATGTTTTTTTGTATTTTCTGTTTTTTATGTCTCTAAGTGTTCATTAATTTTTGTTTTTTTTGTTTAATTTTAAAATTCTTTTAAATTCAAGTTTTGGTTCATGTTCATGTTTTTCGGTAAATTTTTTTTAATTTGTTTTTTTTTTAAATATTTGATTACGTATTTCTTTATTTTTGTTGTTGTTGTAAGTTTTTTTAATGTTAGATTTCATGTTTTTTTATTTCATTTTTTTTTATTAGTTTTTGATTTTGTGGTTTTTTTTTTCAATTCTAAAATTCATTTTGTTTTTCGTTTTTTTTCAAATTTTTTTATTTTTGATTTCATGTTTTTCGATTATTAATTTGTTTTTTTTTGTAATATTTGATTTCGTGTTTTTTTTTTTTTTTTTGAAAGTTTTTTTTAATGTTAGATTTCATGTTATTTTATTTGATTTTTTTTTATTAATTTTTTATTTTGAGTTTTTTTTTTAAATTTTTGATTTCATGTTTTTCGACTATTTATTTTGTTTTTTTTTTTTTATATTTGATTTCGTGTTTCTTTTTTTTATGTTTAAAGTTTTTTTTAATGATAGATTTCATGTTATTTTATTTCATTTTTTATTAAATTTTGATTTTGCGTTTTTTTCTGTGTTAAAAGTTTTTTTCTGTAACCCGAAATTCTTTTTGATTTTTGTTTTTTTTTTTTAAGTTGTATGCATTTTTTATTTTTGACCATTTTTGATTTTTTAAAAGGATTATTTTACATTTTTTTTTGGCATATAAATCCACTCTTTAAATTTTCCACGATTACAAAGACGGTAATGTTATGTGATTGGCTGTTGAAGTATATAACATGTCAGTATATAGGTACATATTATATAAGAGATTTTTGTGTTTGATTGGTCGATAGAATTTTTTTTTTTAATTTTCCACCATTTTGTCGCGAAACCAACATTTCATTGGCTGTACAGTACATAAGGCATGTTGGTATAAAACAATTATGGATTTCATTGGTCAAAAGTATACGCCTATTTACCTCACACACAATGTTTATAAAACAATAGCCTCAAGAAAGAAAATGACTTTGTGAAGAATTAGGTATTTTAATGTTTTGTTAGAAAAATATTGCCATTGAAAAAAAAAATCTTTCGAAAGTTGTTGACATAATCGAAACAAACTCAAAAATTTAAAAGTTAACCTCCAAAATTCAAAATGGACGCCAGCAGACCTCTGATTATTAGAGAAACCAAAAAAAATGTATAGCAGCTACTCTTAATCCTTCATGTATTTTGTTGTACTTTTGAAAATACTTAAGTCTCTTTATGTTTAAGTGGCACGCTCAATTTCATTGTTCCAACTTAATGCATGCGCCCGTTGTGCCAACTGAAAGATATTGTTTTGTATTTTTTTCTATGTAGGTATTTACAAATTTTGATTGAAGAATTTACTTTTTGCGAAAAAGTTTCTCTTCCAAAAGTTGTTAAAATTACCGAGAGGCATAACCGTTTCGAATATCAAGCCTGTAAATTCAAAATGGCCGCCAGCGGCAAGATTTCAATTTTCAGTCTGTATCGCAGGTATACGAAATATGCACGTGACGTCATCCGGACCCTGACAGTTGTTTAAGTTTGAGCATTTTATGGGGGTATGCAAAATAACAGCATCGTGCTGCGAACGGTCTAGGCGCCTATAGTGGTACAAATATACAAACAAACGGACAAACAAACAAACGGACAAACAAACACCAAAAATTCTGGATATGAGGTTTAGTCCAGTCCGTCAATAGAAACACTTGTTGGAAAAACATTTTTGCAAATTCGAAAAAAACAGACGCAAATACCCTCTCCTTTTTTATATATAAGACTAGCAGACCAAACCGCGCTCTCGCACGGTTGGCTGCTAGGCCCTACGGGCAGTTTGAAGTCCGGCTTCGCCAGCACACTTTACCCCTGCTCTGATTTTTAAAAGATCCATGAGAACTGACCAACAACAACAACAAAAAGTGGACAGTTTTACGGTAGAATCCCAGGCCTGATCGTGCTATTTTCTATTTTTGTGCAGGTCTTTATGAAGTCTTTATCCTGCTTTTTATTTCTGCTCTTTATTTTTCTGGTGATGGTTTATAATGATGCTCGACACGATCATTATCAATTAAGTGTATAACTTGTCTTTTCTGCTCTTTTTCGTTTTGCTGGTAATAGTATCTTAAGCGTACCTGTTAGCAATTGTCTTATAGTGGCATGAAACATGACTGTGTTTGCCATACGGCATTGTTTTGTTGGTACTGGTGCTTTTGTTTTTAGATTGTTCCAGCTGCTCTTATTGTCATGAAATGCCTTCAAACTGCTCGTCCTGCTCTGAATTATCTTTTGACATCTTTAAACTGCTTGTGATACTTTTCACGATATTTTAGTGTCTGATACTGCTTGGTACCTGAAGATACCTTAAAATGCCTTAACTCACAATCTACAAAAAATCTAAGTATGGGAAAACGTTCGACCCATCGACAGAACTCTAAGAAAAAAATGACTTTTGAAAATTAAAAAAAAAAAAACTTTTTTCATTTTTATATATAAGACACTTTGTATGAAATTTTACTTTTTAAATATTTGTTCAAAGAAATTTGCCGTAGAAAAAAAATTTCTTCCAACATTTATGGGGTTTACTAAAATGCATTTTATTTTCGAGTATGAGGCCTAGACATTCAAAATGGCCGCCTGCAGAGCAATATATTTTTTTAGTTTGTATGTCGAGTGTGCAAAATATACACTTGGCGTGATTGTCCCATTACGTATTATTACATTTCGCTAAATTATAATTGTCAGTGTAGCATCAAAACAGTTGATTTGTTTACTTATAAATTTGACTTTTTTGTAAAAATCAGGTTTTTCAAAATTTTGTTTGAAAAAAATTGTCATTAAAAAAAGTTGTCTTTGAAAAAATGTTGACTTTATTAAGACAAACTCGATCATTGATAATAAACTTTCATTTTTGTAAAATAAACGCCAGAAGAGTGTTAAATATTGAAGAAACAAAAAAAAATGTATGGCAGCTACTCTTAATCCTTCTTGTATTTTGTTGTTCTTTTGAAAATATGTAAGTCTCTTTATGTTTAAGTGGTATGCTCAATTTCATTGTTCCAACTTAATGCATGCGCCCGTTGTGCCAACTGAAAGATTTTGTTTTGTATTTTTTTCTATGTAGGTATTTACAAACTTTGTTTGAAGAATTTACTTTTTGCGAAAAAGTTTCTTCCAAAAGTTGTTAAAATTACTAAGAGACATGACTGTTTCGAACATCAAGCCTGTAAATTTAAAATGGCCGCCAGCGGCAAGATTTCAATTTTCAGTCTGTATGGCAGGTATGCGAAATATGCACGTGACGTCATCCGGACCCTGACAGTTGTTTAGCCACTGACATTTTATGGGGGTGTGCAAAATTTCAGCATCGTGCTGCGAACGGTCTGGGCGCCTATAATGGTACAAATATACAAACAAACAAACGGACAAACAAACAAACACCAAAAATTCTGGATATGAGGTTAAGTCCAGTCCGTCAATAGAAACACTTGTTGGAAAAACATTTTTGCAAATTCGAAAAAAACAGACGCAAATACCCTGTCCTTTTTTATATATAAGATGTAATTCATATTCCTTGATTTATAGGTTGGTATGAGACTAACCACCCATACTGTAAAAAATGTTTCACTTTGCCAATGTTACCTCTGTTTCAGGGAAGGTCGGCAAAAGTTGTGGGGCTTATGCTGATTTGAGGTTTGAATTTTATTTGTAAGTACACATTCAGCATTTGTAAGCGCGAACTACACGTGTTGATTTGTACGCATACATCTGAGAGCTTTAAATGAATATATCCTTGCAACTTAGATTATAGATTCCTAAGGGTCCTGGTTTCATATAATATGCACCTCTAACGTTTTCCAACCAAGAGATGAAACGCCCATTTTTAGTGATGTTTCGAGTCCATATGCTTAATCGTTTAATTTTCGTTTCTGAACTTTTACAAAGAATTCTCCACAGTATTTACGTTTTGACTGATGAATTTTTAAAAAATATTTGGAGTGCTCGTACGGTGCAGTTCAGGAAGAACAGGAGAAAAATGATTGCTTCCACAAGAGTCACAACTTTAAGTAGTATAATAAAAAGGAGAAGAGTATTTAGAGGAAGTATATGGTAGATATTTATGTTTTTCATTGAAATTGAATGCTACGAAAATTTCAACGCGTTTATTTAAAAGTCAACAGATAATTGACATTAAATTTTTTTTATAACATATCGAAACAAATTTCCAACTTATCAGACATCTTTAAAGCATGTTCATATAATATACAACAATCACAATAAAAAGCTGCTGCACCAAATTAAGTATCTTGTTGAACCAGCACCATAAAAAAGTTATGCCTGTGATAAAGTGGAGCTGCTAGCAAATTATAGCACATATATACATAGGTGATCCGTCACAAAGCGAAGAGCCCACTGTGAAATCCAACTCGAGTGGGGATGTTTTTGTGGTTTCCCGCTAGGTGCTGTGAAGTTGGCTCAGCTGTGGACAAGGCGTCTCGGCTTTCCTTTGCTGGACGGTAAAATTACAAGAAGACGGGGCAAATTAAAGGCGGGGTTGGAATCGTTTAGTGGCAAGAAGGGGATGGTGGAGTGCAAGGAGGGGATGGTGGAAGGGAGTGCCCCACATCGTTAAGCATTTAATTATATATGAAAGTCTACGACAAGATAAACGGATAGAGGTCATACAGTAAACGTACAATTTCAGAGGTCAAGATGACCTATTAATTGAAGCACGTACTAAAAAAGCATATTAATATGATTTTGTGTGTAGTCTACGAGGACCTCAAAAAGGTTTGCCTTAGATAGGGAGGAATGGCGAACAGTATGGATGAACATTGCTGAAAAAAATCCTAGGATTGAAACATAAAATACAGTTAAAGAATTAAGTAAGAGAATAAATAAATTGCCTAATAACAATTATAACTAATATAACCATGTAACAATTCATTGACTCTAAAATACGTACCATTATAAATACGAATTGGGAGAGAATAAGTACTATTACGAGTATTCGAATCAATCACAAGGAAACTAATTCTAGCTGCTCTCTAAAAAGGTAGTTAATTGTGACATCATCTAAAACAAAAATACTTTTTTTGCTTTCGTACGAGAAAAATAATCATTGTGTTAATAAAAGGTTCTATAAAAGAGTTTTCTTGAGCGGAATTGAATTACAAAGGCGATAATCGGTACAAGGTGAGAATGCGAGGATGCGGTTGCGAGTTGGTATCAGGTGGACAATAACAATAAACCAAAATGAAAACACTATTCGCCACTTAGCCGGGAAGACAAACCACACCAAGTGGTAACTTTGATTCAAGATAGTGGAAATCTTGGCGGGTTCAAGAAAGATAAAGGAAAAACAGTTTATTTTACACACACACACAAAATATAATGAATTTAACAGGCCTAAATAGATGACGAATTTAAAGAAGATATAAGATTACAAAAAAAAAAGGTTTTTTATTCACTATGAAACAAACCGACAAAGCGGAGATAAAGAGGAAATATAATGTTGAAGAATAAAAATATTAAAATGAAAAATTCACAATAATTTGTATATGGTCAGGGACGAGTGAAATTTAATAATGTACGACCGGTTACGAAAAAAATGTTCCCATCATCAGGTACAAAATATTATTTCTTGTTAAGTGCGCTGCAAAAGAAAGTTAATGATTGGGAAGGAACAATATATCATTTTTATGTGCATTAAAATATTGCGATGAAACAGCCAAGTAAAGTCAACGACGTTAGCCATGTTGAAAGCACCGGTTCCCATAGATCACCGAAGTTAAGCAACATTGGGCGCGGACAGTACTTGGATGGGTAACCGCTCAGGTACACCGCGTGTCGTTGGCATCTTGGACCGGTCCGTAGTCCGTAGTGGCAACACTTCGGACTCGTAAATGGAAGGTTGTGGATTCGGATCTCGGCGGAGCACAAAAATATACCATTTATATTTCGAATGTGCTCTTCGCTGGGTTGAAAAATTCATAAACCTTTACCAAAGACCGGTCACTGAAAGGTCCATCCAACCTTACAACAACTGGGTCTTGCTTGAGAATTGGCGCTTTCTACAGCGACGACCAAGCTCGCAGAGGGCTCTTGAGGTGTGATACACACAAAAACAGCGCTCACCAAATAAATCATCCTAATATTATTATTATTAAAGGCAGATTTATTTTTAAGCTGCGTTGATTACAACCCTTCCAACTTCAATAATAATAATAAATCACACCAATTTTTGGGGGGTGGTATTAAATTCTAATTATTCACATAAATCTACGACCCCTTGCGATCGCTTTCCGCTTCACCCCTTTCTTTGCGCTACCCCTCGGAGCAGGCAGAGCGACCGCGAAGTGTCCATAAACTAGACATTGGGAGATGTATAATTTTAGTGCCGGCGCAAAAGTCCAAGCCTGTGATAATGGTGCACTAGCGGGAAACTCTACACCGTTTGTTGACTTTAACGACGGGGAGAAAGTAGTCGAGTAGGTAGGGTTGTGTTTTGATTGAAGTCGCGTGTGGCAAAGGCCAGGGTCAGTTGGGAAACATAAAATGGCCAACGAGCAGATAACTCGCCCATTTACAAATCGAATAAATGAATCAGTCTTCTTCTTTTTTTCAGTCTTATCAGATCTCTCTGACGTTGATTATCAAGAATCTGAGAGTAAGCTTCTCAGTTCTGGACAGTTCATAAATACAGGTACAGAAATCATAATGCGAAAAATATTTTATTCTAGAAAAAGTCAATGGATGAAATTTTATTAGGAGAAACATAAACTGAATTATATTCTAATTTAATCTAATCTAATCTAAGTTGCAAAGATATGTTACATTGGAGATTCACATTACATGCATTTTCATAACCAGACACGTATAAGTTCGCGCTTGCACATGCCGCATGTTAACCTACAACATAAAAACCAAATCTCAAATCGATATACACCCTGCAACTCTTGTCGTCCTTCCCTGAGACAGGGGTGACATTGGCAAAGTGAACCATTTTTACAGCATGGATGGTCAGTCGACCTACCTATAAGTCGGAATATATATTTATAATAAAAAAATTGAAATCAGATTATGTGCCTAAATCAACGTAGAATCGGTAAGAAAAAGAGAAGGACATTTTAATCGACATTCCATGAAGACACGAGTATTTATCTCAACATGAAAAAGGAAATAAGGCAAATGACATCAAGTACCTATTTTTGGTCAAATTTGATAAGTAAGTAAGGTATCTTATATTTGTAGGTGACTAAGTAAATGTTCCCATAAAAAGATGAAAATAATTATGATCAATCTCCTGTTTTATTAGAGTGAAGGCAGCGGAAGCTTCCCTTAATGACCCGAACGTTATTAACGAAGTCATTAGTGAGGAATATCAAAATCACGAAGAATCCCGACAAATATCCGATGTTACGAGTGAACGATGAAAAAGGTCTATCAGCCAAGAGCAGATCTGGGTCTTATCGGACCCTAGTTAGGCCCTCAGCTACGCGCGTATTCGCCTTCATAACGATAATTCTTGTTTACGAGTGCTTTTAACTAGCCCTACGAAAGTATTGCTACGGAGAGACTCCTAGCGAGCACTCTATTTTCTTCTTGTAAATTAACCCTTAAAAAGGAACTATTACAGTTTTTTTTCTTTTGTTAAGTAAAATAGATGAAAGGAGATTTTTAAAATAATAAGAACAAAAAGACAAATTTCATATTTAATTGAAAACAAATATGTTTTTTTTGGTATAGGATCACCGTACATGACTGGATTAAAATATAGTTTCAAAGTGTTTTTCTCAGGTGCCAAACTGAAGGACATCCGCCGAGGGCAGGGACTGTTGCAGGCTTAAGTTGGCAATATGGGCTGGAGTGCCATTGACATAAGAAGAAGAGAAGTGTAGTTTATTTAAATGTACCTACTCATAAATTATAAAGTAATATTTGTATATGTAAGTAATTTTTCTTGACTTAAAAGTTTCATTTGAGGCTGACCGTCCATCCCGAAAAAAATGGTTAACTGTGTCACACCTATTTCAAGAAAGGTCGGCAAAAGTTGCAGGACTTATGTTCATTTGAGGTTTGGATTTTAATTTTTAAGTACACATTCAGCATTTGTAAGCGCGAAACTACAAGTGTCTGTTTTTGGGCATGCATTTGATATGAGTTTTGAATGATTACATATCTTTGCAACTTAGGTTATAGATTATTATTATATAATATAATCAAAGAATCACTGGATTAAAATTGATTTCAGGAATATTAAAGTAAAAAGGATTGATGAAACAATACAAATGTAAATGTTGACAAATGTTAAACTAGAAACTGCGAGCATCTTTCTCGGAAGCCGGGAAAGTTTTGCTAAAAGTAAATAATACAGGAAACGAGAAAAAATAACAATGACGGAATTCGATAAATAAATATAAAAGAGCCGGCAAAGCTAAGCCGAGGCCATTATGATGTCGGGAGATTTGTTCGTTCTTTATCGCTCATTTAAGTTTCGACAGTGGAAAAGTTCTTCCATTTTTAGCGCATGAAAGAGCGCCGGGGTCGCGAGGGGGCGCGATCTCATACAACTTCTTTGTGTGGATTTATATGAAAAGAGAAGTTTAAGGAAACTAATAGACGCCGAGAGTCGATCCCTTGAACAGGTTCGGTGCTAGGGAGAGAGCAAGGATACCTAGCAACCCTATAGTATGCAAGGGAGGTAGTGGAACATGGTGGGTACTCGATAAGGGTAGGTTCACACCCATAGGGGAAAGGGAGATAGTCGAAAAGTTGTCCGAGGGGTGGAGGAACTTCTTCGATAAAATAGATTGAGAAATTCGGAATGAAAAAAAAGAGGGGAAAATGTATTGAGAAATAGAGTTACTTAAACGTCGATCATGAAGGTTTTCACATATTTTTATTACGTTCCATTTTTTTTTAATTTATGAAAAGTTTCCGCGGAAACTTTTAGTAGACTCAATTTAAAAAATATATATATGAGAACAAAACACTGTTTTATTCTACTGATATTTTATTATAGATGTTACATAATTTAATATTACTTGGATGTTTGATTTCAGGTATTGGATGTTACAATTTTTTTTTCTTAAACAAAAAAAAACATAATCTCTTGCTTGTTGAAATGTATCAATAATAATTTTACAAGAAATACGTAAGACTTTTTAAAGTTTGTGTATTCACACAGTGAAAATTCATTTTTGTAATTTAGTATCCTCTTGATAATGACGTAAATAAGTCGAAAGTACTTGAGGTGGAAATAAATACTCAATTTGTGAAAATAAAACTCTGTGTTTTTTATAATTTTTTATAATTATTTATAAATACGTAAGAAGTAAGGATAAAAAGAAAAATAAATATTGAGATTAAAATATTTATTTTTTAAACAAAAACCTACTTCGAAGAAATAATCAAATAAACGAGGTTTGGAGGAAAAAATCCATTATTAGATGAAAAAGTTTATTATATGTAATGCGGGCTTCAGAAATTGTAGCGAGCGGTGATAAGACACTTTTTATTAAGAGCCCTATACGGATATGTGGGCGAAGGGTTGGAGAAGTTTGGCGGAAGGATACATTAGCCCAGTTACTTGTTATGCACTTGCCTGAGTGCTTACCTATGTAAACCTCAAAGAGGATACAGCTCTTAGACCGCGCGAGATGCTATTTTAAGCTATTATGATATGCCCGGGTAGTGAGGCCTCTTAAGCCTTTCAGCCAACCAAATACAACCATGGCTATGTATACAATCTGATGTTGGGCCTAGTTTAGTGTTATGGTGGTATAATAAAATGAAAATCAGCCAGTGTACAGCCTCATACCAAGCAACTTCCTTTAAGATTAACCCATGGACAACTAACTGAATTGCTCACATTAAAATATAATATCAATTGGACTGATGCCATCTTGCCTTAGTTGTTTGAACCTGGATTACTATTATTTGGTGAGAAACGACGCTTATATTTTTACTTTTACGTCTTACCTATGGAGACAGAAAGGTATGTGTGGAAAAGCATTATGAAAAGAAGAATTACATCAGTTTAACAACATCCCTACGTCATTTCATTACGCTGATGAGCCTATCACAGATATAGGCGAAACCTCTTAAGGCTCTAGCTCTGATCTCACAGAAACTGATCCAGGAAAGCAACCTTCTAGTGAATAATCACAATTTGAAAAGTGATGCAATGCAACTATGCTACACATATAGTGGAACCTCTTGCCACGTTATCCCCGAAGGGTTAAGCATGTCAAGTAGAACCTATTTATTTTTACAGGTAAGGGGTCCGGCCTTACGCCAACCCCCTCAATTGAAGTAGCGGGTTCCCATCCCCCGAGGGAGCGGGGTTGATGGTAGTTTTTTTAAATGGTCCTTAAATGCAGAAGCTAAGTATGACTTTCAACAATCGAACTTAAATAACCAAATAGTCATGACAGTAAAATAATTATGAATTACATAAATGAATTATTAATGCAAAAGCCACGCCAGTTTTTACTTCAGCGATAGAAACACACTGGGCGCTTTCTCCACTGCGCCAAGAGCCGGCGGGTTTCCAAGAGTAAATTGAAGGTGCGATTCCCGGAGGGGTGTAGAATTATCAGCAACGAACACTCAGCCGGGTCTACGGTCCTATATTATTTGTGTGTAGTTTATTTGCAAAGAATTAAAATTAACTTTGTCCTGCGCTTTGGGAGAAATTTTGAAATATTAGTAAGGTACGCAATAATTATTTAAAAAAAATAATGGTTCTCTATGAATTGTGCTTTAATTTTTTTCACTATATTGGCCAAAAACTGCATGTATCCATCTTTAATAATTATTTAAATATATTAAAATACGCATATTATAATATGCGTATTTTTTTTCTTTTATGAAACTTTTTTAGTACATAAAAAGGTGTTAATAGATAGAAAAAAGCTGATTTCTAATATATTTTTTTTATTGTATTATCATAGGAAAAAGAAAACACCTTCACAATGATTTCAATATTTATTCATAAGCCCTCTTATTTAAAATCAATTTTACCATATTAAAATCGGATTCAAATTTGGTTATGGGTTTAACAAATAAATGAATATAGCAGTAAAAGTTTCTAATCTCTAATCTTATCTCAGTTGCAAATATATGTAACATTTAAGATTTGCATTATATGCATTTTCACTAGCAGACACGTAAAAGTTCGCGCTTGAACATGCATCTGTAGATTTACAATATATAAAACTCGAATCTCAAATGAACATACACCCTGCAACTCCTGCCGACCTTCCCTGAAACAGGGGTGACATTCGCAAAGTGAACCATTTTCTACACCATGGCTGGTCAGCTGCATACCAACCTTTAAGTCAAGGAACAATGAATGTTTTGTAAATATAAATGTTTCATAAACCATAAAAAAACAGTTAATATTTATAAATAATGTCTGGAAAAAATCATCTTCCAACTTCGTTAGTTTAACAACAAAATACCTTATTTTCCTGAAGTAAAAGTTGCGACACAATAAAAAATAAAGAGAAGTAAAAAAAGTGTGTATTAAGAAAAAGGAAACAAAAGAATCGATGGGTGGGAAAAGCCACGGCGCGCGGAGGAGAAAAAGAGAGATTTTCTCAAAGCGAAAACCATTATGTCTATGAAAATTGTTATCCAGTATGTTTTGTTGGTATTTTGTTATTATGTGTTGTTTTTTTGTCGCAGTCGCCTCGCTCGGCGCGACATTCATTTAAAGTTGGAGATTGCTTCTTCGCTGGGGCGCTGATGGGCTGTAAATTGGACAAAACAGAGAAAGGTATTCCCTTTGTCGGAGGAGGTATTGGCGGCAAAGACGCGCGGGACAATTTCAGCACAGATTCCCGATAAGTGATGGAAAATAAATTAGTGCTACGGAGGCGTTTATTTTGCCGCCGAGACGTGTAAGTGTTTTTTTTTGTACACGGTATCGATGGAGGTGTGAAATAAAATGGTAATCTAAAATGTTTACACACCTTACAGAAAAAGAGATCTCAATAAAAAAGTAGCTCAACAAAGTAATATTATGCCTATCTCAAAATAAAACATACTACGCGTATGCTTTTATTTTGTATAGTCAACAACCGAAAACTGATAAATGAACCACACCTAGGTTATTTTCAGAATTTTTAAAAAGTAACCAAGTTACATTTTTAGTACAAAAAATATACATTTTTTTTTTCAATTGAAGAATGCTATTTGTAGTACAAGAACGCTAAAAAGAAAAATCACTATCATCATTTCGGTTTTTTTTTGAAGTGGAATTTAAATATGAAGAAAAATACCAAGAAAATAATAATAATAATGAAATAAGCATTTTTTTAGCGCCTTTTCGTGACTAAGTCACTGCAAAGGCGCTTTGTAAGAGTCTTTGAAAAAAATTTAATCATAACAAACAGTAAGCCAGAAAAACCTTAGTGTGGGATAGGATCATTAGTAGATGTTTGTCGAGGTTTGGGCCCCGTATCAGCGGAAGTATGTAGATCTTTTGGAGCAAATTCAAAAAAAGTTTTTGAGGTACCTCCTCATGAGAATACATGGGAATTATCCCAAGTTTATGCACCATGAGGAATTACTTGAGAAAACCAGCTCCAGGAGTCTGGAATCTCGGCGCAACGGTTCTCTTATGGTGCTTTGTTACAAGATCATTAACGGCTTAATTGACAGCCCCACCCTGTTAGAGAGTTTTGAGCTTTATGTGCCAGATGGCTACGGCCGGGGAAGACGGCATGAACTTTTTCATGTACCGCTGTCCCGTACCGACGTCATGGCACAACATGCCTTAACTCGGAGTGTTACTCTGATTAATTCCGCTGACATAGACATTTTTTACATTAACTTAGAATCATTCAAAGATCTAGTTAAATAGCTCCTCCCAGCTTGTTAATGACTGTGTGAGGGTGCACTGTAATAGGGGAAACCTGTTGTGCACAAAAAAAAAAAAAAAAAAAAAAAAATGTTGGTACTGACCGTTATGCACGAGTAGGGTAGAGTCTCTCGCTAGCGCCAACTCAGAGTCTGTGAGAGTGGCGTCAGAGGCGTTGTCGCTGGTGGGAGTGTCGGACAGGCCGCCCCCGCCCACTCCGCCCCCGCCCCCCGCGCCCTGCCTGGGCGGGGAGTCGCAAGAGCCCTCGGAGCCGCTCACGCTATATGCGGGGTACAGCCGGCCCAGCCCTGTAACAATAACAAACACCAACATCAATTTTTGTTTTTAAGGAACCCTGTGCGGGATACTCCCTAGATTAAGGAGACTCTAGAAGTCTATGACACTTGTTGCAGTGCCGCAGAGGTGTTGGTGGTGTGGCAGTTGATGACTTGATCAAGTCTTAGGGCCGTTAGCTGCGCAGTGGGGGTGTGTGTTACGTTGCGCTGTTTTTGTTTTGAGACTAATCTAATCTAATCTAAGTTGCAAAGATATGTTACATTGAAGATTCACATTACACGTATTCCCACAACCAGACACGTACAACTGGGCAGCCACATCGAGGCGTGACCACCTTCTGGTGAATAGAGTACCACTCTCCATAGGAGGTAAGCTAATCCAGCCTTCTGATTCGGTAAGACTTCTAGGAGTCTTACTGGATCGTAACCTGACACTGGATAGGCAAATAGATGCCACAATAGCTTCTCCTTTTTTTTCGCTTCGCCAAATAAAGGCAATAAGAAAATGTCTGCCGTCAGATGCGGTTAAGACCCTGGTGAGTGCGTTTGTGATGTCTCGGATTGACTATTGCTCGACGCTTTATAGTGGTCAGCCGAAGAAACAGTTTAATCGCTTTCAATCTGTGTTGAATTCGGCAGCAAGACTCATATTCGGGATTCCCAAATTCGCTCACATCGCCCCGATGTTAAAAAAACTTCATTGGCTTCGTTTCCCGGAGAGGGTGGTCTTCCGTGTTTGTTTAATGGTATATAAAGCCATCAATGGCTTGGCCCCACCTTATCTGGCTGATATGATTTCACCTGTTGAAATGGGTGTTAGGAGGCAGACACTCAGATCTGCGGGTGATGGAGTAGTCAATTTGGTTCAGCCGCGCCGTCAGATTCGTACAAACTTCGGAGACCGCGCTTTCCGTGTTGCGGGGCCGGTGGAGTGGAACAGACTGCCACCCGGAGTGAAGAACTCCAAATCTGTGGGTGTATTTCGAGGAGCACTCAAGGCACACTTGTTTAGAAAGTCTTATCCATGATCGGAGAGGGCCCTTGAGGTGTGACACACACAAAAACGGCGCTCTCTTATCATGTGTAATTTAAAATAAATCAGCCTGTTATTATTATTATTATTACAAGTTCGCGCTTGCACATGCCTCATGTGAACCTACAACATAAAAACCAAATCTCAAATGGACATACACCCTGCAACTCTTGCCGTCCTTCCCTGAAACAGGGGTGACATTGGCAAAGTGAACCATTTTTACAGCATAGGTGGTCAGCAGCATACCAACCAATAAGTCAAGGAAGACACTGAAAGGAAATGGCGATTGAAACTGGTTTTGAATAGGGCAAGGTTAAATTGGGGTGCAAACACAGATGCCGGTAACTTATTCCATAAACGGGCAGTCTGGCAAAGAAATAAGTCGTGAAAACACCACTTTACCGCTCTTCTTTGCACATAATCAAGTTGGCCCACATCCTTTTTGGTATATCGGCGACTGTTGTACTCAATAATTGGATGAAAATGATGGCTCAAAGACTTTTGAAGAAACCCAGGATGCGGTGAATGAAGCCAATCCGATTCTTCACAGAAACTGAACGGCAAGTGTGCTATTAGCTATCTGATTATCACATCTTCTGAATGTGTGCGCAGGTGGAACGACACTGGTTGAAAAGACCAATCTCCGTGTGATAGTTCATCAAACCGGTAAGCATGTAAAAATCTAGGGTTAACTTAAATTAAATTTGTATGAGTGTCCTGTGATACGCGATCGAGATTAGGGTGTAAGCACGCAATGGGTTTATGCAGGATTTATGCAATGTAGACTTTTGGGGTGAGAAAAGGTTGAAAAGATATATAATTTAGCTTCTTCAGGCTGCCAATGCAAGGTTGAAGACGCAGCATTCTGGCTGTAATGCAACGAAGAGAAAGCGAGGTCATTATTTCGTAATACAAGAGTATACTCGTATTGATGAAAGAATGCTGATTAAGAAAATGAAAAGATGAACTAGATGTCACTCAAGAAACTCATTCTTTCAGGACATGAACTTAATTCGTAGATGTAACTTTCTTAATATATAAGTTTGGTATGCGGCTGACCACCCATACTGTAAAAATGGTTCACTTTGCCAATGTCATCCCTGCTTCAGGGAAGGTCGGTAAGAGTTGCGGGGCTTATGTTCATTTGAGATTGGGTTTTTTATATTGTAGGTCCACATGCGGCATGTGTAAGCGCGAAATCATGCATGTCTGCTTGTAAGAATGCATTTAATATGAATCTCAAATGATACATATCTTTGCAGCTTAGATGGTGGATAGTAGAGGAGTATTGCTATCACAAAAAGTAACTGCGTTAGTGGATGAAGACTAAGAAATGGCTGGAGCTAAGGTTATTTTACAAAACGAAATGATTGGAATTTCAAAAATAATAGGTGTAAAAAAGTACAGCATCACAAAAAGATGAATGATATTTTTATGTTAAAAAACCTTTGATATGAAAATAGAAGGAAAAATATATTCCACAAATAATAATTTGACTGTCGAGCAAAAAAAAATTTCTGAATCTCAAATAAAGGAGCTTTTTTTTTTATCAGGTCTCAATTAGTTACAAAAAAGTATCTTGTATCAAGGGTCTAATTAAAAAGAGAGAAGGCATTAATTAAGCTTTACGATTTGTTGAGGGTTTTCGGACATGCAAAAAATGAATGCTTGATATTATGGATCAGTAACCTTACAAAAAAAAATGGTAACTGATTGATGATTCAAATGGATAAAAAAATGTGTGTTTTTCTTTGTAATATATATTCTACTATTGGTGATATTTGTGAATTTAATTTAATTTTTAGATCGACTGAAGAAAAAGTTGTTTCTCTACTCTGGCATTGGAAACTATCTTCTTTGTTTTCTGCGATAGGAAAACTGAAAAATTTGAAACAAATAGAGAAGATTATCTGTAAGCAACACAAGACAAGAAGGGTAACTATTCATATTGTTAAAAATGATTTTGTGAAATCATAACAAAAGTGCATGGTTCGTTAAAACGTCACGACACCTTTCAAGCATAGCTGCTCAATTGATAATCTAATAAGTTTAAGTTATAAATAAAAATATTCAGTTGAACAACACGCTGGTACAAACACCGTCTCTCAGTAGAAAGCGTCGCGTCGCCTACGTGAGCTCGGTGCTACGCCGTAGTAGCTGAAGCGTCCGTAGAGGCACCGCGCGCTGTGTGTTTGCTCATCACATAATCCGCGTAGCAGGCGTGTATTTTCACGCATGATGACGCGACTTACCGTTTCCGGTAGAGGCTAATCAAATATCTCCCCGCCCCGCCGACACCTCCAGTTAGTTAACCGAAGGCTTAAATTAATTAGGGCTCTCTACGGATCTACGACCCGCGTGGCGTAGCGGCTACGGGCGTGATTGCCGGCAGCCAGCATCCGCCCCCCGAATTTTTAATCAAATTTTGAATTATCATACCCACGACGACTCTGCGTTGAGCGTTGTGGCCTTTTTGAATTTGATCGAGCGTATTATTTTATTAGGCTAATTGCGAAATTGCCTGCACGATTCCGAATTGTATGTAAGCGCCCTTGGGGTGGCTAGTGCCACTAAACGGCGCTGTATACAAATTGTCCAATTATTATTATTATTTATTATTATTACATGTCAATACGAGAGAGAAAAATGAAAATGTGTACTTTGATGACTTTACACCCAACGCCATGGCTGGAAATCCAGTATAATTAATTAAACATAAAGAAAAGCTGTAAAGCGGACAAATACCATTTCCGTTGTATAATTATGAACAAGACGTAATTTTGTTTGAAATAATTTAATGAAGGTGTATAAATATTTTCAAAGTGATAATAAACAGACTTTTGGAGTTGTAATATAATGTGATAGGGTTGGAATATTTCAAAAGCTTTCATAAACTTTCAGCGGCGGTCTTTTCGGAGTTTTTCCGATCAAATCATTTATAGCACTAATAAACCAGTGCGCCCCCACTCGATGTGGGAACTTTAGCCGGGAAACGAACCCGAACTTTGGAGGCAGCGCCGCGGCGGTGGGTGGACGAAGCTCACTTCAAACTTTTTAATTTATCCGCGCCGCGTAAGCAAATACCAGTACCCGTAGAGTTAAAAATAACGTTTAAACTCAATCATAGGGTTTTACCAAAGATTGTATGGAAACCAACAGTACCTCTTGTTTGCGTTTTACTTTCAGTTCATATTTTCTAAAACGCTATGGTTGAGTTTGAACACATTTTTTTACTAAGAGTAAAGACCTAGAGTATCCACTCTGAGGGTTTGTTCTGCCCTCACCGCACTCACTCGTACAACCATTTTTGAATCACCTCCACACGTTGCGTTAATTCTATTAAAACAGCTTTTTGACTTTATTTAAATCACTGTTTTACATATTTTGTAGAACCAGAGGTTTTTGAATTGATTTGTTAGTACAAATGCTTCAAATATATTCAAAACATTTTCTTTATAATGCCATTGAAACAGTGCCAAATGTTTACATTAGAAAGTACTGATTTTGGATAGGAAGTCTCTGTCGCCCACAAAAATGGTTTGTGTCCTCATTTTATCTCATTTGAGAAAAATCTTATTTTATCGTGTTCTGAACAAGTCATTTAATTTCTGTAGTGAGAAAATTTCAAAAAATCATTAGCGCATTTCTTGAATAAGTTAGAATCAGTTCACGGGTTAACTAGGTTAACGTTGCCAATGTGTTACTCTTGTAAGATTTTTTATAATTAGATAATGGTGTTAATAAGCTGACACACTCTCACATATATACTGACACACATCTCTATATGTGCATTAATACCAGCTCAAACATGGGCACACACAATGACACATACTAGCACATTGTGGAAAATACACTGGCACACATTAACACATACGCTGATGCATACTACAACGCACATTCAGAAACACACATTGGTCCACTCAATGGTACCTACCCTACCATGCACACTCACATACCTCTAGTATAAAAATTTCGTTGATTCCTCACAAAAGCATCGGTAGTAAGTAATTATGTCGTTTATTTTCCTATTTACGCGATTGTGGGGAATTTACACGATGTTTTATACTAAGAGTAACTGTCACATGTCGATGACACACTGATGAAGAGTCGAAAATACTCACTCATACATACGAGTACACTAAAACACACTGGTGCACATTTAACTCCCTGGCACACTCGATGGTCAATTCCTGGCATACACTGATCCACAGTGCCAAACACACTGAAATATTCTACTAAACACACTAGAAAACACACTGACACAGACTGTTACATTCTGGCACACACTGATCCACAGTATCAAACACACTGTACATTCTACCACACACACTAGAAAATCCACTGGTACCTACACATCAAACACACTGGCACACACATTGGTACACATTGAAACATACTGGCACACTCTGGCACACGTACGCTGGGGATGGAGCGCTCGCTAAATGAACCACAATTCGCTTTAAACCGGAGCCTTCGTGATGAGATTACGCAATGATTCTGTGCAACCGTGAATACGCCGGAGTTAGAGGCTGGTTCACGCCTGCAGGGACAAGTGCTGGAAAATGGGACCACGTCATACCTCAGGAGTCAGGACACAAACGCTTGAAAGGAAAGTTTATAATATTTTGAAAATGTCATGTAGGTCTACGTCACAGGTTTTATCGTATTATTTTTTTAATTATTAAACACTTGATTGTTAAGGTAAAATAAAAAGAAGGTGCTATTCAGCATTTCATTACTATGATTGCATTAAGTACAAAAATATGTTCATTTTTCTAGTAGTTAGAGAAAAGTAAAAACAGCTACGATGATTTTCTACCTCCGAGAAGAAGGAAAAAATAATATTGTTATGTCAAACATGAGGTTTATCAAGCTTTGAATACACTTAATACATTTACATAATATGGAAGTGTAAACCATCGACTGTTTTTGAGAACAATATGAAGAAATTTAATGTAGGTACTAACCAAATGTGATTTTTTTTATCTATGGAAATACTTGTGAGAAGAATACTTCCGGGGTTTTGTAATAGGGACCTAGAGTATAAAACTTGCGTTAATTTCATGATTTTCTCGATCATTCCTTGACTTATAGGTTGGTATGAGGCTGACCACCTATACTGTAAAAAATGGTTCACTTTGCCAATGTCACCCCTGTTTCAGGGAATGTCGGCAAGAGTTGCAGGGCTTTTGTTCATTTGAGGTTTGGATTTTATTTGTGAGTACACAATCAGCATTTGTAAGTGCGAACTACACGTGTTTGTTTGTGAGCATACATCTGAGAGCTTTGAATGAATATATCCTTGCAACTTAGATTATAGATAGATTATAGATGTGAATAGAATGATGTATGGGAGACACAACAGTTTTGTTGCGATTTTTTGTATATTTTTTTCGTAAATAGAAGAATCTACGCAATGTTTGACACTAAGGGTATTTAACTAAAAATAGTTTATTTTATTTCCTCCTGAAAAAATTCCTGTTCAACTGTGCCTTTCCTCAAAGAGCATTTCTAAACACGTTCGTTGTTCGGCCACAGCGTTCGCTGCGAATCTGGCTCACTAATTCTCAGCATAAACAGAGCTTAAGAGCACAGCGAGCTGTTTAAGCTAACTGACGTTTATCATAACCCAATTACAGATGCTCGCCAAGGCACGGGACGCTCCAGTCGCAGACTGAGTCAATATTGCGACGCAAGGCATCACAGTTAGCCATTCTCAAGTCGAGTCTTAGAATGCATAAGCTATGCCAATAAATAGCTGGATAATGTTGTAGATAAATAGCTTAACGATTCTGTCGATGAGATTTTTGTAAGACGTGGGATTTTTTAGTAAAGGAGTTCACCAAAAGTAGAATTTTTAATCTAAGTTGCAAAGATATGTTGCATTGGGGATTCACATTATATGCATTCTCACGAATAGACACGTAAAAGTTTGCGCTTGCACATGCCGCATGTGAACCTACAGCATAAAACCCAAATCTCAAATGGACATACACCCTGCAACTCTTGCCGTCCTTCCCTGAAACAGGGGTGACATTGGAAAATTGAACCATTTTTTACAGCATGGGTGGTCAGCCGCATACCAACCTATTTGAGTTTGAATAAAATGAGAAATTCAGTAATAGTTGTCAGACCTTAACAAATGAGAATTAAGGTGTTCATAAAAAATACGAAGTTTTATTCAGTTCATGTATTTCTTAATGAAAAATCGATATTTATTAGAGTATGATTATTGAGTGTAAACTAAGGAAAGGATGAATGGTAGAAAGACCTGAAGTAAGATGTTAAAAAGACGGAATAAAATACATACGGAGCAAGCAAAATGACGATGTGCTTGGACCAAAGAGGATGTTTATGAGTAAATGAGAAGAGATATGTTGGTTTTAAAAATACAGTGAACAGAAAATCCACATTGGGTGGAGGTGTGAGAAAGACTCAAAGAAAGGTATATGCCCAACAATGGAATTAAAATAGAAAAAGAAGACGAAGAAAAAGATAATCAAGATTAATCAACAGCACAGAAGTAGGCCCTCTGTGGTACAAAAACATAATTTTTCTTTGTACCCAATACACACCCCCGGGATTAATTCACAGCTCTAATTAGAAGAGCAGGTTTTACCAAGGGAAATTTGTTTGATTAACGGACGGCAGAATTATTTTCAGGCGCATTGTATCTTGATGGAAAAAGTATATTCTTCTAAAAAAGGGCAATATTTCGTTATCTCACGATAAGGGTTCATTAAAAAATAATCCACGTTAACGATGCCCGGTAACTCTAGATTTTTTTTCATTGTTAATTAGATCGGCTGATTCTTGGAAAATTAACGGAGGGTGTTTGTTGTAGATTTTTGCTTTTAATTAGATACATATCATATTCAATACCAAGAAAAAAAGCAAATAAAAAACATAAAGATAATACTTTTTTCAAAGCAAATAAAAAACATAGACATAATACTTTTTTTGGTAAATCAAAATATGTGAAATTATGGGATGTGGATGTTGTGAATATCGAATGAATGGGATATTCAGAGTCATAACAAAAGGAGAGAGTGCATGAAAGAGATTATGACTCTGAATGAAATGAAAGAAGTATGTAAGGACCGAAAGGAATGGCGGTTGATTTGCAACAATGGCGGCTAGGGCATTAATTCTAAGTGTAATATTAAGTTTAATTTTAATTTTTTAAATTTTGATTTGTAATGTGTCTCATTATGAATGTATGTAAATCATTTATAATTTTTTGTGCTCCTTGACTGATAGGTTGGTACGAGGCTGACCACCCGCGCTGTAAAAATTGGTTCACTTTTGCCAATGCCACCCCGTTCAGGGAACGGCGGCAGGAGTTGCAAGGTTTATGTCCATGTGAGGTTTTCTTTATTTGTATGCACACATGCAGAATGTGTAGGCGCGAACCTACATGTGCCTGTCTGTAGGCATGCATTTCATATGAGCCTAAAATGATAACATATCTTTGCAGCTTAGATTATAGATTATAGATATAGATGGGTGGTCAGCCTCATACCAACCTAAAAGTCAAGGAATAGTGTTATACAAACAAATCCATTCTTACCAGCACAACACATTTAAAAACTGGATAAATATTTTTGTCATGTATCAGGGTAGCATATTTAGTAAGTAGGTGGTTTGTTTGTAGAGGTTTTTTAAGTGGGCGAGCAGACACCGTGAACTACACGACACTCTAAACCTGTTAGGTACACATTCGTTATAGGACGGACCACGGCCGCGATCAAAGGCGCGCCCAACAGGAATTACCATCCCAAATAGTGATGGACGGAGTGCCCGACAGGCAGTTAGTGGCCGATGTGTCTGGGAGAACGCCAAACTAAGAGGAAATGAAAGTTTTATCTACGAGAATATTTATAAAAACAGATCTATGCTTATTTAAAATTAAGAGTTGAATAGTTGGATTCGATTTTGGTATCGGATGAAACAATTTAAAAAAAATATAAAAAACATTTTTTAAAACAATAAAATGACAAATTACCAAGTACTAGGTTGTAGTGTGTAGAATGAACAAGAAATTTAGGTTTTGTAGAGTTTGTGTATTCACACAGTGAACATTCATTTTATTTAAAATAAAATTATTTTTTCTTAAACATAGTTTTCACAACAATATTTTATATCTCGATATAAAATATTATATATATCGAGATATCAAATATTGTTGTGAAAATTAAACTACGTTTAAGAAAAAATAATTTTATTTTAAGAAATTTAGGGTTCATAGCCAGCAGTGATCAATTTGAAAGAAATATTTTGTACCGATCGAAGACCAGCGTTCAATTTTTAATGCGTATGTTAACAATAATATTGCAAATAGACAAAGTTTTTTGCAGTCAGAACACCACATTTTTGTTATTTAACTTTTTATTCTTTATTGTCAAAGTTGCTTTGAAAAAAAATGGTTAAGCTCATGAAAAATACAAGTTAGAATTTAATTCAAATAATTATTGGACAAATACATAAAAAAAAAACATTAAAATAGTCGATCAATATTATTTTATATCGATCGATAATTTCAATAGATACTGTCAAGTATGCTATTAAAACGGCCGCCATTGTCAAATGAACACATCTAATCTTATCTAATCTAAGCTGCAAAGATATATATCATTTCAGATTTATATTAAATGCATTCCCACAAGCAGACATGTATAATTTCGCGCTAACACATGCCGCATGTGGACCTACAATATAAAAACCCAATCTCAAATGAACTTAAGCCCTGCAACTCTTGCCGTCCTTTCCTGAAACAGAGGTGACATTGGCAAAGTGAACCATTTTTTATAGTATGGGTGGTCAGCCGCATACCAACCTATAAGTCAAGGAAGGAACACATAATTTTTCAAAAGATTTATCAATTCAAATTGACCGTTTTTCCTTATTGGAAAGGGGGTACAAATATTGAGATTCACTGAAATAAATAATGTGTGAGAGAGATGAGTGAGAAGTAGATACAAGTAAAGCCAATTACAATAAAATACTGCTCACTGTGATACGCACCAGATGTCCACTGTCTACCGTACATTAAAACTATCCACTGTCAACTATCCACTGTCAACTATCCACTGTCAACTGCCCACTTATACTATCTAGTGACATTTTGAAGAATGAAAAAACGGATTTTACTGACCGGGCAAAAGAGAAGAACGATTTTCTCTACGTTTCATCGGAGTCATATGCGACGTCTTCAGGAAACGTGTGTCCTCTACAAAGAGGAGCCACGAACTGTTGAGTTATTGTTGTTTGTTCGAGGCCGAAGGTGATTTCGGTCGGATATGACTCCGATGAAACGTAGAGAAAATCGTTCTTCTCTTTTGCACGGTCAGTAAAACCCGTTTTTTTCATTCTTTAAAATGTCTAACGACCGTAATCATAATTTAAAATCTTTTATCCACTGACATTATCGACTACCGCTAACGACTGTTCTATAATATAATCTAAGCGGCCAAGACATATTGAAATCATGCATTACATATGAACCTTAAAAGCCAAAATGTCAATATTTAGATTAAAGATACTCGATCATACAAAATCAAAATATCCCAATTCTTGTCAATTGACATCTTGTACTGAGTCTGGTTGTATTTATTATTATTTCGAGGATTTTGTAATGAAAATTTACCCTTCATGTAAAATCTTCCATAAGTGTGCTCTCTTCGATCAAAAGTTGGAAGATCAAAGAGGCCTTTCACTTTCAATTTACTTTCATATGTTTCCATGGGTTCTGAACGAGACACGCATTTGTATTTGTGCACAAATTAACCTCCTGAATAATCAATTAGGTATTATTTTTACGTCCTTATGATTTTGAATAGAATTTTAATGCTTACATGAATTTTTGGGTCATACGAATAAATACTTGCAAAATTTCTACGCGTTCTACAATAATATTTTTTTATGCAGACTTGTGAATTTGTTGATTCAAATTTTTCATGCTGGAATTTTTGCACATGCAAAAAACAAAAGACGGTCGAAAAAATTAAACTGAAAATTATTTAATTGGTACGAATTAAATGTTGAAGTTGAAATATTGTGGGTTTACTTTATGTGTTTCCAAACGAAACCAAAATGTATTCAAATATGCAACACAAATAATGAAATGTGACCACAATTCACGTTTTAAATAAAAGCACACTAACCGAATGCATTGTTTTAGTATTGTTTATGTTGTGTTAAAAATTAACATTTTGTTCACACTTTATTCGATCGATTAATACATTTTAAGGTATTCTCTCATTTGAGATTTTCATACAAAAAATAATGAGGTTTTGCTTTATGTTGGAAAAAGGCCAAAAATAGAGGAAAAACAAAAATGTGTAATAACCTTAATTATTTTACGTTTAAAAAATGACATGCTCCAGTTTTTCTTCATAAACAGACGATATTGTCATGTTCGTATGGACTTTGTTTCTCTAAAAATATTCAAATATAATTTTGAACGCGTGATTTTATTTGCTGAATGACTTTTTTAGTCATATTTTTTTTAGGGAATTGAAATAAATTAGCATACCTACTTAACTCTTTTATAGAAAACTGACCAAAACAAGGCATTTTAGCTTTTGTATTTTATTGGTTTTCATTTAATTGAAAACGCATTAGCGTCCGCGTACAACTAAGTTTTTTAATTACCGCATTATGTATTATTGGGAGTTCTTTGAGCCCGCCGCAGCGGTTGGCTTTGATCCCATATAAAGGCAATGGATTAATCCCCACGAATATTCAGAGACAGAGAGAGAGAGAGGGTTTGAAGCATTTCATGATAATATAAAATGTTTGTAGATGAGGCCACTCACTTTTCTCTACGTTTACGGCAGAACCGCATTCTGAAACCACAAAACATGGGCAGAGTCTGTCCGTCACAGGGCAATGATTTCCCTGCCATTACGTTCAAACTCAACAGAAGCGTTTCCCGGAAAATGCATGAAAACTAAAAGGCAAATCAGATGCGCCGTTTCAGTTTTCATACATTTTCTAATAAACACTATTGTTGAGTTTGTATGCTGGGTGGTATACTTGGGGTGCTGGCCGCCAAACAGAAATACGAGATGATTCTCAGTAATTACAAGGCGTCCCCCCCAAAAGCTCTAAGTGAATTGCCTTTCAGGATGAAAACATGAAAAGATGAAGTTTTTTTGCAGACGGATTAGAAAACAGGGTTCGGAATGAACTATCGATCTCAAAAACCTCAGTTCTACAACAAATATCTGCTCTTTATACACACACGGAATCAAATTATTATTCGTAAAGGTACAATATTATGATATGAAATATTTTTTTAAACGACAATAGTAATTTATGGAAGTCCTACAATAATAGTTGTTTGGGCGAACTGTTAGGTAGGTTTGTTATGGGTAGCTGGCCATAAATCCCCCTTCCTTTCCTTCCCCCTTGCTCCATTGGTTGGCTGCCTAGACAGATTTGTTGGGCAGTTCGTCCGATCGCGATAATCGAGAACCAGTAAGATTTAAAATCCTCCCCCTCGCATTACCACATGATAGCGTCAAACTTGGCGTTATCATAATTTTGGTCCTTCGAACCGGATCGTAAATTAAAAATTAGATTCACGTAATATTAATTCAGATTCTTATAGTTTGAAATCGGATTCAAAAAAAAAATATTCGCCATTTTTATTGCTACAATTCGTGACGCGTTCATACATTATTATCATAAATATCGCTTTGGAATCGAAGTGCGGGTTAATTATTTAATTGCCTTGTAGGTATACCTATCTCTTGCATTTTAGGTACATTCGAATTAAGCCCGCGGTATAAGTAACTACCTAGGTACTAGCATTGTTTACTTTCTTTGTTTACATTATTTGTTTACATTTTGATAAAATTATTATAACCTTCTTCTTTCTTTGCTACTTCAATTTATAAGGACTTGTACGTACGGGATTAGTAAAAATTATTATTAATTTTATCAAATTTAATTTATTAAAGCCAAATTTAAAACATGACGTCAGAACGCGAGAAACGGGCATTTCAACGACGTAAGGAGCGCCTCCAGAATGAGATAGAGACGTACTTGGAACGGGCACAATGCATTTTCGATACCATTAATTCAATTCATTTGGGAGAAATTTATTTGCGTAAATTTAAAGTGCACGCGGCAGGCATTGACAACTGGCGTAAAGAATTTTTATTACTGGTAAAAGAAAAAAATGATTTAATTGCAGAAAGTGAGGAAGATGAAGCATCAGATAATAATATTATTCTGACATTTGAAGATTTATACGCTGAAATTAAATATACTTACGAGAATTTAAAAGACACAACAAAATCCTCAAGTGCAAATGATATTCCTTTAAAAAGGAGCATCCAACTACCACGATTAGAGCTGTGTGCCTTCAACGGAGATGTAAACAATTGGCCGGTGTTTTATGAAAATTTTAAATCTATGGTCCATGAGAATGACAGTCTAACGGAAGGTGAAAAGATTCAATATTTAGTTGGAAAACTGGTAGGAAAAGCTCAAAGCATTTGCCAAGGTTTATTGCCAACTGCTCAAAATTATACAATTTTATGGAATTCGTTGGTCAAGAAATACAACGATAAGCGCGTTCTGGCAACAACTTATCTAGAGAAATTGTTAAATATTCCTGCAGTGAAGGAACCATCTGCCTCAAACTTGGAGGACTTTATTGATCTATTTTCAGGTTTAACTGCTGCAATCAAACAGTTGAACATGGAGAATCTAGAAGACTTTATATTCATACACATTGCGTGTAAGAAACTTGACATGGATACGATTAAGGCTTTTGAAGTTTCTATACAAGATTCTTCAGACTCAGTAGATTCAATAAAATTTGTGGAATTCATTAGAAATTACTCGCGAATACTACAGCGCGCAAACGGAAGTAGAAGCAGTAAAATTAACAATCAAATTAACGCGATGCCGCGCAAGCCCTCAGCTTCCCAGAAAAACGTTAGAACATTTGTTACAGTTAATACTGACAAATGTTTGTTGTGCGGAGACAACAACCATTCAAAGTTGTACCAGTGTCCGAAATACACTATCCTGGACGCTCGGGAAAGGTACAATTTTATAAAATCAAAGAAATTATGTGTCAATTGTCTAAGTACGATGCATAAACTCAAGAATTGTAAATCAAAGGGAAGATGCAGCGTTTGTAATCGATCCCACCATACTAGCCTGCATTTCAACTTGAATTTGCAAGCCGCGGCCGAAGAAAAGGCGGAGCCCCTAGCGCTTTGTGCTATGGGCCCTAATTCTAGTGAGGTAGAATCTACGGTTTTACTAGGAACTGTTTGTTGTGTAATCTTAGACAAGCGGGGTCAAAGACACACTATTCGCGCTTTATTAGACAGTGCTTCACAGAGAGACATAATAACGGCCTCCTGTTGTCGAGAACTTCATCTTGATGTAAAGACGACGCGAGACAAAGTTGTTTCAGGAATAGGGGATATTGTCAACCCTATCAAGGGAGTGACAACAATTACCCTTCTTTCGAGAGTTGAGAAATCGGTCAATTTTAAACTATCGCCTTTGGTGGTTAATCAAATAACTGATAAAATACCCGTCGCCAACATTAATATTGAAAATTTAGAATATTTAAAATCATTACGTTTGGCTGATGAAAAATATTTTATTCCCGGAAAAATTGACATGATTCTGGGTGCAGATGTATTCTCCCGTGTGATAAAACACAACACTATCTCACGAAATTTAGGCGAGCCAGTTGCACTGGATACCCTATTTGGGTATGTGATACTAGGGAAAGTTCCAGTGCTACCGGCAATCAAAACAGATTATTGTTTCTTTTCAACAATTGAAATTGAAATGAAAAATATCTTGGAGTTGGAGGACGTACCGGACGTCTCCACTCCACAAATCGAGGAGCTGGTATGTGAAGAAAAATATACTAGTACCACCACGCGAGACGAGACTGGTAGATTTTCCGTAATGCTGCCTTTCAAGACCGATCTGGGGCAGCTTGGTGACTCTCAGAGAGCGGCAGAGCGGAGATTTTACGCGTTAGAAAGGAAACTGCTTTCAAACTCTTCTGTAAATTTGGAATACGACCTTAATATAAAAAAGCATATACAAGAAGAGTATTTGAATTCTGTAAATATAAATTCGGATCAATGCTTGAGCTTGCAATACATAGCCCCGCATCATGCAGCGATACGTGAAAATAAATCCACAACTAAGGTTCGCGCAGTAATAGATGCTAGTATGAAAACTACATCAGGATTATCGCTGAATGATGTTCTACATACGGGTAGAAATCTTCAAAATGATCTATTTAAAATAATATTACACTTTCGCTTGTTTCCAGTTGCTCTAAGCGCTGACATACGTAAAATGTATATGCAAATTCTGGTAAATAAAGAGCATAGATGCTATCAGAGAGTTTTATATCGGTTTGATAAAAATGATCCACTTCAGCTTTTTGAATTTACACGCGTACCATTTGGCTTAAAGTGCAGCCCATACCTTGCAATGCGTACCGTTCGTCGTTTAATTGATGATGAGCGAACACGTTTTCCATTAGCGGCACTTGTAGCAGAGAGAGATATTTACATGGATGATTTGGTTTCTAGCTGTTTAAATGATGAAGAGGCTATCGCACTTTCAAACCAATTGATTGAATTATTTCTTGCGGGCGGTTTTGAATTGGTGAAGTTCTCGAGTAATTCACCATCAGTCATGGGAGGCATTCCCTCAGCTTGTCGCATTTCTGAAGCTGTGGAGTTCAGTTCAGAAGATCAATGTACCATCCTTGGTTTGCATTGGTTGCCTGGAAAGGATGTTTTTACCTTTAGTGTCACTAACAAATTTCGTAAATGTACAAAACGAAATATTCTGTCGACAATTGCGCGCTTCTGGGATTTGATGGGGTTTGTCGCACCCGTGATTGTAACAGCTAAATTAATGATTAAATTTCTCTGGGAACATAAAATCGATTGGGACGATTGTCCTCCTCAGAGTATAATTTCAACTTGGGAAAATTATGAATCGGAACTCCCACTCCTTCAAAGTATTCAGCTGCCACGGCATACAGGTGTAACGCAGGAGTCGATTATATCCCTATTGGGATTCGCGGACGCAAGTGAGAGAGCATATGGAGCGGTGGTATATATTCATGTATATAATCCTCCAAGTAAACGCGGAGAAATAAGTTTAGCTTGTGCAAAGTCGCGAGTAGCTCCAAGTCGTACAATATCTTTAGCAAGACTTGAATTATCGGGAATATTGATATTGTCAAAATTAATGCGTGTAGTCATTGATACATATTCAACTCGCTGCCAAATTAATAATGTTTACGCCTTTTCTGATAGTACAGTGGCACTCGCTTGGGTTCATTCACACCCATCCCGCTGGCAGACTTTCATCGCGAATAGAGTAACTATAATTCAGGATAATATACCTCCAAGTCAGTTTTATCATATTGCCGGGAAAGACAATCCCGCGGATTGTCTCTCACGCGACCTGACTCCCGCACAATTAATTGACCACCCGCTCTGGTTTAAAGGCCCTGCCTTCGCGCGCTCACCGATTGAAGAATGGAATTTTTGTAAATTTGATCCAAATACTATTGAAAACCCGCCGGAACAAAAAATAAAAGTTATGACTGTAATGGATAACTTACCCAAGCAACCAACTTTATTAGGTTCACTCGCTGAACGAATCTCTTCCTGGAGTAAATTGTTAAGAGTTGTTATTTACATACTTCGTTTTATAAAAAGATTGTCATCAAAATTTGAAGTCTCTCACCTACGGTTTGCAGAAATCGTAATTATAAAAGACTTACAAAATCATCATTTTTCGAACGAAATTAAAAACGCGAAAGCCGGTAAAGTCTTATCTCCTGCATTTCGTAAGCTTAATGCCTTTATCGACGCCGATGGGTTGTTACGAGTAGGAGGGAGACTTGTAAACGCTGACTTAGCTTATGACAGTAAACATCCAATAGTTTTACCAGGTCGCGGTCATATGTTGAATTTAATCATTGATTACTATCATAGAAAATTCTTGCATTCTGGACCTCAGTTACTTATGTCCCTTTTGCGACAAAATTTCTGGATTTCGTCGGCTAGAAATATTGTGCGTAAACGCGTCCAATTATGTAACACTTGTTATAAGGTTTGTCCGTTGCCAAATCAATAATAGTACAATAAATAATATACAGTCCACTCGCTAAATTAAGTAGATTTAAGTTATAATAATAAACAAATAAATAAATAAATCATTGTTTTGAAAGGACTACGTCCTCTCAAGCTGGGGGGCATGTTTGGGCGAACTGTTAGGTAGGTTTGTTATGGGTAGCTGGCCATAAAATCCTTGTCCTTGTGCCTATAATCTGACCTATCCGATTTGCCCAATCACCTGTCTCCAGCCAGTACTTCTTCATACGCGGCCTTGGATAGACGTGTCCATCGCAGTGTACACCGCGCGCGAACGAAGGAGAAACCACACACAAAAACGCGACCAGTGCTCCGCGAAAGAGGCATCCATTGGAGATAAGGTGAGTCCAGACCATTTGATTCCGTGATTCCTTCCCCCTTGCTCCATTGGTTGGCTGCCTAGACAGATTTGTTGGGCAGTTCGTCCGATCGCGATAATCGAGAACCAGTAAGATTTAAAATCCTCCCCCTCGCATTACCACATGATAGCGTCAAACTTGGCGTTCTGATTTATTCTGATCTGAAAATTCTGATAACATACAAAAATGTAATTAAAAAAAAACAACCAGGTAAGATTGATAACATTGTCATTCTTATGAATAAATGAAGGTTTTTTTAATTTCCTTAGAAATTTATTAACATGTGACTAATTTCATGAATAAGCTTTTCATCATCTTTTTTATTTATTTATTTAAGTTTTTAAGATATTTCCATTAGCAAAAACATATAAGTTTGCATTTACACATGTTGCATGTGGACATACACCATAAAACCCCAATCTCAAATGAACATAAGCTCTGCTACTCTTCTTGAACATCCCTCAAACGGGTATGACATTGGCAAAGTGAACCAGTTTGTTTATCATCAGGTACAAATTTTACATTATAACTTTGATTGCTTTCAAATTGATATCAACTGCTAAGTTTTATTATGTCTAGTATATTACACATCCTTTTGTCAACATTAAAACAATATGATCTAGAACTGTCATGCTGTCTTGTTTGTGGTTTTTAAATAAATAAATTGATGTAATAAACAATAATCCACATTTTCATGAGCATAAAGGCCAAACAAACATAAACTGCAAAGCCAAAGGGTTGTACTCTATAATTCCGATGTGTAGGTATAGTAAACAGGTTCGATACGAGCTGAAAATAAAAAGCTATCGTATCGGGGAAAAGTTTAAACGCAAGGCGAACAGAAGTATCCAAGTTGCGAGGGAAACATACACGTGAAATATTAATCCATTAGTGATGGCGGGATGATATTGTGCCGGGTTTATATGGATTAACCTTCTGATGCTATGAAATCGTGTAATATAGAGACCAGCCCACAAAGCAGCGCGGCCCATCTAATGCCGGATCAGCGGGATCCCGAAGGGGACTATGCTATTCATGATGTGGGGCCCTAAAGTGGGTACTACACTAAAATGTTTGTTTATTTTTGGATAGTAAAGGTCAGGAATAGTTTTCGGTGAGTTTTGGTGGGGTGAAATTACAAATATAAGTGACTACGATCCTTACGAACCGATTAAATAAATTTGCTTAAAGACGTTACAATTTTTTTCTTTACCATTTTTGCCGACTCCAGTGCTTGTCTTGCCTTGGATCCTGCCACCATTCCTCTAGGCATGGCCGGCACCTCCACACAAGTGCCTCCACTTGACTCTGTCCTTGCATACTTCTTTCATCTCATCTAATTTAATCACTCTTTTCATGCATGCTCTTCTCTTGTTTCCACTTAGTAAATTTCATTCATTCGCAATCTCACTTATCTGATCAATCCATTCTTTTCTATTTCAGTGCAATATACATTATTTACAAATTATAATTAATTTCAATGTTAATTATATTTTTCGGATATTAGATGAACCGTTATGGCGAGACTTTCATAATTATGGACGAAAGGTGTAATTAAAATTGAAATTAATTGTAATTTGTAAATATTTCAAACGACCGTTTACTCCAGTTAAAGCTAAATATTGCAACTTTTCAAATTGTTTTGGTGAAAAATTTATACTTTACTACGCTTCAAGTAGAGAAACACTAAAGTCCGACATTTTCAACGTAAGAAAATGTGTCTTTAAATTGATAAAAAATTAAGTCCTTTTCATTCAGTTAAAAGTCGCATATGCTAACGTTGAAAATACCAGAACTTAGGGAGAATAATGTGAATGCTTACAAATGTACGGTTGTATTCGGCATTGGGGTTATTCATCTAAAAAGTCGTATGGACGGGTTCAAACTTGGAGCTCGCTGAATATAATACTGCGTCATGATTCACGAACCGAAAATATCCAAAGCTCTTTACGGATTGATTTCCGTAGCGAAGGCCTGGAACAATGGGATGACTTGCATTTCCACTGATGACATCCACTGCGGATTCATTTTTTTTGCAGAATAAATTTTGCTTTTAAAAAACCTCAAAAAGGTAAAACGAGCAAAGCTGTATTTTAATTTATTTTGTCACATATAATGTGTTACTGTGTAGTATGTCCGGTCTATAGTTCAGTTGGTAGAGTGCTTGCATTCAATACAGAGAGCTCGGATTCGAATCCCACCGAGGGTGTTAGAAATGATTTCTCGTTTCGATGTTCATTTCAAGCCCAAAATAAAATATCAGCAAGGTTTACTCAGCCTTCATTAGAAATGAGTACTAGTCCCCACAGGAGATGGGAAACCACCACTTCAATTGAAGTGCTTGGAGTAAGGCCGGCCACCTTGCCTGTAAAAATAAATAGGTTCCACTCGCTACATTTAACCTCTTCTTTCTTGAAGGAAGACGCGGCTAGAAGTTACACTATATGTAAAGCTTAATCACGATGTACATAGTATGCAGATATATCGTAACACTCATCGGATAGATGTTATTCAATACACATTCGTTTCAAAAGCCGGAAAATCTATTTTTTCAACATTAAAATAAAAAAATCCATAAATGAACACTCAATATCAAAATAAATCGTTTAATCCTCAAAAGATGAGATTTTTTTCTGTTTGCTGAAAAAAAGTTGAAAGCTTACATTTTTCCTAAAATTTAAATTAGGTACTTTCCTATTCTACAATATTTCTTGACTTATAGGTTGGTATGCGGCTGACCACCCATGCTGTAAAAATTGTTCACTTTGCCAATGTCACCCCTGTTTCAGGGAAGGACGGCAAGAGTTGCAGGGTGTATGTCCATTTGAGATTTGGTTTTTATGTTGAAGGCTCACATGAGGCATGTGCAAGCGCGAACTTGTACATGTCTGGTTGTGAGAATGCATGTAATGTGAATCTCCAAAGTAACATATCTTTGCAACTTAGATTAGATTAGATTACATACTTTAGTTCAGCTTAATACATTCCTAATATCTACTTAATATATCCGATGGAACCATTAAGGGCGGATCGCTTCTAAAACCTGTTTATAACCGCATCTATACGTACATGTTTCACAATACCTCAGAGCTTCCATCGAACGTCGGCAATTTGCATTATTAAGCCAAAATTAGGAGCAATTAATATGACGGTGGTCGAAAACACAGATCCTGGGATCGGATGCATCAATCGGAGCGCTTGTTGCAAGATTAACCTCTGTCCGGTGTCGGTGTGTAATGAGACAATGATAAATGTATGGAGCAGACCGCCGGAATACCCTGAGGCCCTGATCCATGGGGAATTACGGTCGGAACTTTGGAAGGGAGGGCCGGAATCGTGACCTGGTGATGCTATACACCTGTGGTAGATGGAGATACTGGCACAGAGTTTTTGTAAAGTTTTTGGATTGTAATATTTTTTAGTGTAAATCTGTTAACACAGTGAAAGTCCATTTTTATAAATATTTAAAAATATAAATGGTACAACATTGTTTTAATTCACTTTATTTTTTTATTTTTGCTCGAATATTTTCGCCTAATGAGGCATCTTCGGGAGCAGAATATTTAATATTAATTAATTTAAATTTAATTTAATGATTTTTGGATTGTATTTCTGGATCAAATACATATCATCCCCCCAGTTTTTTTTGCTTATCAACCATTTTATTTAAAGATGACCTTTCAATAAAAAAGACTTAAGAATCACATTCTACACAATCTGAGCTAAGGAAAAATTGTAGAGCTCGACAATGTGAGAGACAATTTCCACTTTTCATACGACACATTAGTCCAGCACACATACAAAGATTGTTAATGTAAAACTACCTTTGATGGAAATAAGACAAATAAGCACTAAGGTTACGATATATGTAAATAAACAGGAAAAAAACCTGCTCTACAAATTAATTTAAAAACGAAATTCAAGAGTTATTATGAACGGACATGTATTGTAAAGAACTTTTATGTGAAAACACATTGAGAAGGTAAAGGTTTTTGATTATAGTTTTCATTGTTTGATATGCTATGAAAACTTTGATATGAAATAAACAATAAAAGGAAAAAAAATGTTCATTAAAATAGAATAATAGCTTCAGTCTCATAATATACTAAAGGTAAACACCATGTTGCGAGACCATGGTGTATGTATTTATTCCCTTGTATTACAATAAAGATGTTAGAATTTGAATGCAAAAATTAGAATGTTTTATTAAAACCAGTACCTGTTAAAATAAATCAAATTATTTCATAGTTTCCTTTCCACATTTCCGTAACAATCTTCAAAATACGTGTGCGTAATAAACTAATCACATAAATGTCGTTATTATGTGAGTTCTCCTCTTTGCACATGTTTTCTGGCACGTGGACCAGCTCCTGATGTTCAGGAATTTCCCCAGGTTGTGGTGAGGAGGTCTCTAGAGGAATCATAGCGCCAGGAGTGGAAAATGTGATGAAAGAGTGTGTGTTTATCCATGCCCCCTAAACCAACGTTTAACATTCCACATTTGTGTGATATTTTTATGCTGTTCTTGGATGAGGCCTAAAACATAAGTAGGAGTCATATTTTTTGCTTGTCACATTTGCGTTGAATTGTCCAGTTGATTGCTCTGTTGGTAGAAAGCATGCGTTCAAAGGCAGAAGTGTTTGAATTGTCGACATGATATCAGTTTCGATATTTTTTTCCAACCTAAATAACTGAAGGTTTCTTGCTTGTTTAACGACAATTTCTTTCTTAAGCCTTTCAAAAATGATCAACCACTGAGGAGACACACAAATAAGCATTTGGCAAAAAAATTCTTACACTCCTGGGAAAACAAAAAAGATTCTCGAAGTAATTTTAAGCAACATAGCCCAATGCGACACCTTCGCAGACAAATGGGTTAGTTGTGGCATCCATTGCTTGCATAATACTATGTAAGTACTATTTTCAATAAATATTATTCTCATGATACCATGAATCAACCGTGGTTTATGGTCATTCATTTATTTTGAGTGAATATTTTTTTTGTACACTTATATTTCGGCGTTAGGCTGACGAATGTACATAATACGCAGGTATGCGTGCAAAAATGTCACGCAGGGATGACAGTCTGTACAGGCATAACACACGGTGATTGAATCAAAATGAAAATGTCAATATTTTGTCTGGAATTGACGTCATGACGTATTTTTTGTTGGCACGAATAAGTGGGACAAATCAAGGATATTCCCGAAGAAAAGTCTTGTTTTTTTAAGATTATTGTTAAGGGAATTTTATTGTTAGGTATAAACCACAAAAATATTTCCTTCATCTGACAAAATGCTTTGTGTAATAAATAAATGAAACAGTTATTTATGCCACTGCCAAGTAATGATAGTCTTTTTAACACGAGTGCTAGTTTGTGCCATGAGGCGCAGCCGAATGGCACAATAGAAAGCACGAGTGTTACAAAGACTAATTACGTGCAGTGGCATACAATACTTTTTCTACGACCATGAGAGAATTAACAAAATAGTGAATAATAGTCATTATAATGTACTCGTCCATTTGAAGTAATTAAAACCTTACCTTTGTCAAAACGTGTGATTTATCATTCCCTTCGATTATCTAATCTAACCTAAGTTGTAAAAATAAATTATATTTAGGTTTCATATTGAATTCATGCCCACAAGCCGACACATATGTATAAGGTCGCGCTTTTACATCCTGCATATAAGCTTAAACATTCAAACCCAAAACTCAAATAAACATATGCCCTGCAGTTGTATTGGCAGGTGAACCAAATTTGTACAGCATAGGTGATCAACCTCATACTCACCTATTAACCAAGTAACTTTTTGAGTTTGTTTATTTTTTGCGGTGAAATTTTTTGTATTGTTTTCCTTTCAAGCCTTTTATTTTCCATTGAAAAAAGGAAAGCTTTATTTGGAGCAATCCGATAAATAAATTCGATAAATTTTAGCACTATTAACAATTTTTATTTGACTCTACACATAAAATATACTTATTTATTTTCATCTGAACAGGGCTGAAAGTCTCATCACCACGGTAATTCCTACCTACCGAATATCACTAATATTGTATGAAGCCTAATCAGCTGATCGCTTGCGGCCATCTTGGATTGACAGGTCTTCATACCCCCATACAAGGTTGACATTTGAAATTAAAAAATGGTTCCAATTCTGACAATGCGCATGCGCACATGTTCATTTTAACACGGTTACCGGTTGCATAATGTAACATTATGCAACGGGTGTAGAAATGTATGGCATTGTGATTGCGTTAGCCGTTTTGTAATTAGTAAATTACCAAATGGGAGTAGAAAAAGTATTTTTTACAGTTTTCTTCGATTGAAAAAAATGGAATATTTCGTCTACCTACACATTTGCCTGAATCAGTTTTGTGATTTGAAAAAAAGGGGCTTTATCTACATATTTTTTTTTATAACAAGGATAAGAAGATTAATCATGATATGATAGAAATCAAGAGTAATGGCTTAACAAAACTATGTCTATAATTTTCGCGAATAGCAAAGGAAGATATGATCTATCGCACGAGCAGTGGGTAGGCGGAGGCGTCGCTCGCGGGTATTTATGAAAGTGAGTGAAATTGTCGCCTAACTTTGCGCGTCACTTTCATTAATAACAGGTAGTCTAACCGCCGGGTTTTCTTTGCACATAGACCCGCCCCTCAAGCACCAAAAAAAAGTTCAAACTCAACAATTACGTTTACCAAAAAAATGCAATAAATTGAAAATCCCCTCTAGTGAGAATTTTAATTTTCATATATTTTTGGTAGAGTTTTAACGTGATGTTTTACACTTGAGGTAGTGTTTACCTGGCGCTTAAGCGGGAGCGGGCAACTTCTTAATTGATTCCACAAAACAACGCCGTCACAAGTTGTTTTTGTTCCAAACAGCTGCGAGTTAGAAGCAATTAAAATTACGCGAAAACAATATAATTTGCGCGAGGCGTTGGGGACTATCTTTATTATTATTATTATTGGGTGTACTGCGCATCGACAAGGCTCTTCTTGAAATGTTAAGCTGAGAGGTAAAAATTTTGCGATATTATACACGGCAGATGGAACCTGATGATGACGATGATGAGTTGGTGATTTTTTTATAGCATCGTTTCGTGATGTAGTCACTCCAAGGGCGCTTTAACCTGAGCGATGAGGTCCGCACATTAGACGAAGATGTGACGTCAGACTGGATGCTAGGGCAAAGACAAACTAATAGTTCATTGAAGGTAGCTAAAGGCTCTAGCCTGTGACGTTTGCCCGACGAGATTATTATCGATTAAGTCGATTATGTCGATTTAAAATTATATTCATTAATTTTCGCTACGATTTTTAAAACACAAAAATTAAGGTTGCATTGCCGTGGTTTTGCAAAAAACAAACCTTCTGGAAATTTCACTCCGATCACTTGCATCGTTCATATTTAATTAATTTATTTCACACATAATTATGTTCAAGTCGTTTAGTACACTTTTGGCCCATCTTTCCTTATCCAACCAAGACTTGAACCGGCAATGTCTTGGTGAAGCTTGTATCTAAGACCTGGTATTTTCAACGTTAGCTCATGTGACTATAAACTGAGAAAAAAAAATACCCAAATAATTGACGTAAGTGCGTCTTTATCATTCAGTATTAAGTAGCTATGCTAACGTTGAAAATACTGGGCCCAACACTACGCCCATAGAACTGAAATGAATTTTTTACTAGAATTTAAACGTTGATATATTTTATTCACACTCAGAAAAACGAAATGACTGATTCTTTCGTTAATCGAGTGAGCAACGAGAAAGACTTTCACTTGCTTCTTCAGCAAGGTCATTTAGACATGTTAAGTCTCACAATCAAAAGCTTGAGCGGCTGTCAGGTGGTCCACAATGTCAATATCACGCAGAGCGGTTGAGATTTTAAGCCATTCTCTATGGTGGGATTAATCCTGGATCAGGTCACGCTCAGGGGGGGAGGTAAGCCACAGGGACAGGTGGGGATTAGTGGAAACACGGACAGCTGTCAAGGTGACACTTCAATGTATCGACGACGATAATGAGCTTAAACAACTGTGCAACGTGGCGTTTAAGCTCAATCAGTTTATTTTACCATTGAAAATAAAGCAGAGTTTCTAGTGAGCGTTAAAGTTTGCATACAATTTTGGGAAAATACAATAGTTGAGTTTAAAAGTTAAGTTTTATACTTAGTGTAGTGGCTTGTATAAGTGTAAAGGCTGTGATATAACCTCAAACAATGTGGACTCGGTATTTATAAGTAAGTAAAGTAATAATCTTTAATAAAACATAATCAAATTATTTTCTTTACGAATACATGTAACTTAAAAGTAAAGTTTTCATCAAGAAAAATACAGCGAAACTAAATAATTTTTTTGGCAATATCCTCAACAAATTTAGTAATAATTGGAGGAAGCTTTCGACTAATTTTTGTCAGAAAACTAGAACCCACGGTTAGATATGGTGATCATTTTTTAAGTGTCCTGAGACTGTACCTTTATTTTTTATCCCAGCTAAGAATTGAATTATTAACCAATGTGGGTATCCAAAGAACTATCGGTGTGTGCAGATTTATTAGTAAAAAATGGAATGGAAAAGTGATACCTTGCGATATATAATACTTATGTACACATGAATAATTTATTTAAAAGGTACACATCATTAAAGAGTGCCATTTTTGTGTGTGTCAGACAAAAATGGCACTCTTTAATGTTGTCTCCTTAAAAATTGATAGGATTTTTCTTTAAAGCCATAGAAAATAGAGTATCATTGTAGTTTGTGTAACCTGTTTAGAAACAAAGCGTCAAGTATAATAGTAAATGCGTTATCATGAACATGATCATTTTTACAGTAACTCTGCATTATGCAAATGCTCTACCATGCCGTCATACACCGCCGGTAACGTTATTATACAGACGGGGTTGTTATTCCCAAGACACCCAGGAGCCGTGGTTTGGTAGAGGGGGGCGGAACAGCTGACGAGGGATGAGGGCTGATGTGTATGTGCGAGCATACACATGCTGAAATATAACTACATGTTAATGTCACTCTAGGGACGCATGCACCAAAACGTGCGGCACATATGATTTTAGCCAATATCATACCCATACATTGGAAAGCAAATGATCACTGTGGAAAATATTATTTTTCTTTTGTTTTCGTAGAGGTATGCAAGGAGTTTGATTGTACTCTAGAAAGCTCTTTTAGTAGATAAAATAATAATATTTAAGCACACGGGTTTTGAAGCTTTCAAAATGAATGTTTCAAGAACAATCATTTTTCGAAATGTGAAGAAAATGTTGTTTCAAAGAAAAATTACGAGGCAAAACATCAAAAGATACTGACAGATAGAGAGTTCCGAGTCACATAAGATTTTCCAAAATTAAATAAACATTTAAATTAGTGACTCCCAAAACCCGTGCATCCATAAAACACAGTTTCTTTCCTATATTGCTCATATAAGTTTTATATGTTCTTTAAGAAAGTAGTCGGACTTCAATTGAACTAGAACGTGATATGACTTACATGATGTAATGCTAACCGTTTTCTTTCCATTTTTGTGCATTTAAAAAATATTTCATTCTTTCAATAAAATATTCGATTTTAGTAAGAAAGATCTCTGTAACAGAAAAACGTTTCACGATATTAATATTGGTATCTCTGTACATTAACAATACAAAAATAATAAAATTGGTATAAAAAGTAAAAATCGTCAATAAGATTACCTTCCTAAGTATATTAACAGACAAAATGGAAACTGATTTTTTGCTATGGTATAAATATTATAGACCACACATTGGAATGGTATAGTCTGTATAGACTTCCATGCTTCATTCCCATACTTGCCCCAAGGGAGTTTTACATTGTGGGTGGTGAATGATATTATGGCCACACCATGAAGGGCGCAAGGAAATCAGTTTATTTTTGAGAAATGGGAACGTAAAGTCAACCAAAGAAACATGGGTGGGGGACGCCATTTCGTTGTGAATGCACTGTTTTAATTTATGACCCGAAATCCGCAGAGGATTGTTCACATTTAAAATAGAAAGATATACAAATTATAAGAAAACTTGATATAAATGTAATCTTACTAATTAAAGTATATTGCAAAGACGTACTGACATTTAAAGACTATTACCACAGTATAAAACATTCACATTTTAACTTTATTTAACTTCTCTCGATTCCGGATATATAGAAAATGTATGGGAAACAAATCACTCACTAAGGATGCTGCTGTAACTTTCATACATTTTTCTTTCTATGCGATCGAGGTACGATAATGCTTAAGTTGTATCTTCGGAGTACATGTCTCGAAAAAACAATCAATGGAAATTTATTTGTGTATCCCAATGTGAGAAGGCGCCTACGAAAAGAAAATTCAAATCAGAGCTTTTTAATGATTTTCTTTGAAATAAAGGCCACATTGGGCATATTGTAATATTTCTTTTACAAAATTATTTAAAAAAATATTTAACCGAAGCGATAATTGTTACATGAATTATCAAACATGAATTATCCAAAAAAAATCAATATGTTGACTATTTGAATCATTCACCAAAATATTTTTTTCGCTTTTATAGTTTTCTTTAACGTCAGTTTATTGTAGGCTGTTTAAATCAATGCCACAGCAATCGTTAGAACGCGGCCGACTTTACAGTTTTAAGTAATTCCCTGGTTAGTTACGCCCAGCGGAGTGAGGGGCGTTTCTGACAAGGAAATTGGCCAAAATGTCGCACGCATGTACTATGCACACTCACCCACAATTACGCACACAAATTTCGCCAAAGGGTAGGAGGAAAAAATCATTTTCCGACACGCAAAAGCTGGTGTTATTCGGTTCACTCGGATGGCGTGATCCCTACAACTCCAGTCAACTCTTGTACTTAATATTAAACTGGGATTACGGCAAAACAGCTGTGCGTGCTTGGAGCCGTTTGGTCTTGTTTGATTGGCTAACTGATCGACAGTTTGTTAACTTGTATTGCCTACTTTTGCTCTAATTTACTGCCAAATCTGCTGGAGTTAACATCATGTAAATTTGCATCAATTATTGTAGAAGGTAGGGCAAACTATTCCAAAGCCACTTAGACTTTCGTAAGAAAGTTTTCTTAGCCTATAAAAAAACTAACTAAAAAAGTGTTAAAACTGTAGTTTTAAATAAAAATACAAAAACTAACCTTGAATATAAAAAAGGAAAGATAAAAACGAAACGTAGTGCTTATTGAGTTTTTAAAAAAACCTGTAAGTATGAAATGATTACAATAAATTCAATTCTTTTTTTTCCAACACAGAAAAGTAGAAAACAGTTTTACTGTTTCCCGGAAAAAAATAAAACAATAAGTTTCACATTATGTTATAGAGGAATCTGAGATATTGATTGAAAAATACGTAGTAATAACGCCGAGGAAAGTGTAACACATTTTATTGTAACACGGAAATTCAATTTACATTCAATAAAAGTTCAATTTAAAAGTTGATGCGACCTCTGGCTGGGCTGAAGCAGAATAAGGCTTTAGCGCTTACGGGAATCTTCGGGAAACTGGCTCCGAGGAAAATGTGTGATGGCGGACGGAAATTCTCGTGTCCCATCACTTGGCAAGTTTTCCGGCCAACTCCAGTTAAGATAAAGCCTACAGTGGATATTTTTCGATCATCCAGCTTTCGATATTCGGTTAAATTACGATAGTTTTTTGGACTTCTTTTATTTTAAAAAGCTATTGAAAGTAAAATAAGAACGAATGGTTGGTTTAAAAATTTAACGATGATTTTACAGAAAAAATTTAGGTCAATTTAAAAGTAAGAAAGGTTTATTTTTTACTCTCGTTTATGTTACTTCATCACAGAAATGAAACATTGCGTAAACTCTCCTCTATCTTGTAAATAGAAAAAAAAGTAATGAAAAGTGAATCACTCACTAGAGTTGCTGTTTTATCTCCCATATTTTTTTATATTCACACAATCGAAAAGTATTTACACCTTGTATTATACTCGTGATACTCATTTCAAAAGTTATGTTTTTTTGAACAATGTAATAAGCAAAAAAATACAAAAACACCAACAAGATTTTTTTGAAATTTGGACTTCAATATGAACTTAAATTCAATCTTGCGATTGAGAGAGTAATTATAATAGGTTTTCATAGAAATATTCAGATTTTGCCATTCCGGAGTCGCCATTGTAGAAGAAATTTGGAAATCAAAACTTTTAACAGTGCCTGGCATAAAAGGCAGTTTCCTCCCCTCCGATAGGTGAGGAATGGGAAGGAGAAGGGTGCGCCCATAAGCCTCCAACGATTTGACAAACTTATTATCGACAATCGCCGAACAATTCACAAGGAGCGGGAACTCGGGAAAAAGTTTAAGGCTGCTGCGTCAGTGTTAGAGGAATTGGCACCCGATAAACGCGAGAATTCCGTCATGTATATAAATAATAATTTCATCTGATATTAAAATGTGAAAATGTTTTTCCTCTTTGAAAGGAAACTGGTTTTTATTATGGTGACTACTTGGAGGAAGTAACCAATTAAACTTTCCTTCGTTAGCAGGGGGAGAAAAAAATAAAAAGCAAAAGTCTCGTAATCTAGTGGTTTAACATGATTCAGTACAGCTAACAATATGTGGTTCGATACTAGCAGTAGTTAAAAAAACAGAGACAACATTTATTTTAACATTATTAATTTCAACATTATTTTAGAATTTTTAAGGGTTTGGTGGTTTACACAGTGAGTTAATTTGATTAATATTATTTTAGAAGGTTACATTGTTCCTTGACTTATAAGTTGGTATGAGGCAGACCTCCCGTACTGTAAAAATTGATTCACTTAGCCAAGTTTAACCCTGTTTGTGGGAAGGTAGGCAAAAGCGGCAAGGTTTACGTTCATTTGATATTTAGTTTTTTTTGTAAGTACACATGCGGCATATATAAGCGAAAACTCACACGTCACTGCTTTTGGGCATGCATATAATTATGTAAATATATCTTTGAAACCTCTATTATAGATTCCACATGTGATTTTTATTCACATTTTAAGGAGCTGCTTGCAGAAAACAATTGATCTAATCAGTAAACTTGAGCTAAATAAGTGGCGAATAATTCGTCAGTGATGGAGCAACTTTCCGAATGGAAGAATTCCTCAGGCATTACTTATTTGTGTGTTTACACAAATTGCATTAGAGCAGTCAGACGGGCAGATTACATTGTTCAAGCGAGCAAAAAAGTTTGCTCATAAAAGCGGTTTGCAGCCAAAGGTTGAGGTTATCTTAATGTGGCCGACTCTGACTACGTAGTTATGCAACTTTTGCCTCCTCACCCATCTGGGGGTGGGCACTAGATTACTATGCGTTTTGTCTCAGATTCTCAAATATTACAGAGTACAGTTTTTTTGTTGTTTAAAAGACGCGAGCATAATTGGTTTATAATTCGTAGAAAGGGAATGTCGATATTTTTGTCTTAATGGAACTGAAAAACCTACTTCCACACAATTAATTTGCATACGAGCGAAAATTGAACTTTACCTACTTACTTCATTGCTTGTTCATCATTCTATTCTTTTTACATTGAATGTTGTGAAGTTTTTTTATATGTAAATTTCATTTATAAAATAATAATTATTTAGTCATTTTAACATTCAAAATAATGATTATTTAAAACACAGATGCGTACTTAAATGTTTATTTTTCAGTTATGGAAAAAAAAAAAAAAAGGAATACATCGCATTGTAAACCTTTCCAAAGAAATATTCCACGATACCTAAATTATGGTAAAATATAATGTTTTCTCTCTCCTAAAAATATGTTGTTTGCATGAGTATGCGTAGGGGATGGGGTGTGTGGGGATGTGTAAGGATGGGGAGGGAGGGGGTGTAGTGGTTGGTAGAGAGACCGTTAGATCCCGATCATTGCACCCTCGGGATACCAACAAGTTCCTGATATCCGATATATACGGGGCGCAATCATAACACTCGACGAATACACACTTCCTAGCCGTCCAGCAAGATGCACCAAAGCATTTTTTTTAAAGAAAATTAAAACAATATTTTTTTTCCTTTTTCTTAAATTATGCCTCATACATAGTTCCTTGACTTATAGGTTGTTATGTGGCTGACCACCCATACTGTAAAAAATTGGTTCACTTTGCCAATGTCACCCCTGTTTCAGGGAAGGACGGCAAGAGTTGCAAGGCTTATGTTCATTTGAGATTGGGTTTTTATATTGTAGGTCCACATGCGGCATGTGTTAGCGCGAAATTATACATGTCTGCTTGTGGGAATGCATTTAATATAAATCTTAAATGATATATATCTTTGCAGCTTAGATTAGATTAGATTAGATTAGATTAGATACTCATTTGAACCTGATTTATGGGTGTGAAGCGTGGACAATGACAGAAAATCCTGCAGAAATGCTGGACAGATTTGAGAGGAGAGTGCTAAGGAAAATCCTGGGACCCGTGAGTGATGGCGAAACCTGGAGATTGAGATACAACGAAGAGTTTTATAACACCTATGAGGCTCCCAGGCTTTCTGTTTATGCTAAATAAAACAGGCTAAGACGGGCCGGACATGTGTAGAGAATGCCGTCTTCACGGGTACCAAAAAGGATCTTTGAGGGACATCCAGGTGGGAAAAGAAGAGTTGGCAGGCCTAGACTGAGATGGGAGGATGAGGTGAGGAAGGACACAAACAAACTACTGCAGGTGACAGACTGGAAAGCCGCAGCGGTAAACAGGAGGAGTTGGAGGCGAAAGCTAATGGAGGCCAAGAGCTGTATGGTCATCGAAAAAGATAATCACGTTAATCTTGTTTCTGAGTGCTTCCTTCAATTATTCACTTCACAGTAACATTACAATGAGTTTTGAGTATTTAAAGACAATGCTTGCAATCTGCTTTTACAATTTACTTGATAGAAGAGAGATATACTAGATTAAAATAAAAAACTTCTTTGTTACAATTCACATGAGCTTTTATTATTTTTTAAACACTACCGGTTTCGGGAGAAGCAATACCTCCCATCTTCAGGTGTAAATATAAACTATAGCGGTAACACTACCGCGGTAGTGTTTAAAAAATAATAAAAGCTCATGTGAATTGTAACAAAGAAGTTTTTTATTTTAATCTATTAAAATGAACTTTCACGAAGTAACTGCCAAAAACCTAGATAATATATGAGAGATATACTTGTTGCAAAACATATACACATTTTTTTTAACATCATTAACAAAACAGAACAAAAACACGTCATTAATTATTATTAGGGTAAGCTCCAGATGATGGAATTGCAATACGCAGACAAAAAAACATTGGAAAAACTAAAAATGTGCGTTTACCAGTAAATAACAAGATTCTAAAAGAGTTGGACACAGCTGGGAGTTAAACATTATTTTTTTTAAAAATATATATAAACAGGGGCAAAAAGTAGTAAGAAGTAAAAATAATCTCTTAGATTGGTTTTGACGAAATTATGAAAAAAATTAAAAAAAAAAAAAAAAAATTGGCTGACTTATTTGGTGAGGACTGTTTTTGTGTGTATCACACCTCAAGAGCCCTCTGCGAGCTTTGTCGTCGCTGTAGAAAGTGCCAATTCTCAAGCAAGACCCAGTTGCTGTAAGGCTGGATGGACCTTTTGATGACCGGTCTTTGGTAAAGGTTTATGAATTTTTCATCCCAGCAAAGAGAAAATTTGAAAATATAAATGGTACCCTTATTTTTTGTGCTCCACCGGGATTCGAACCCACGACCTTCCAGTTACGAGTCCGAAGTGTTACCACCTGGACTACAGACCGGTCAGATTATTTGATTAGTATGTCTTATAGAAAAAAATCAACGCATCTAAAAATACGGCTAGGGGTTGAGCGTATCTATGGAAGTATAGAAACCGTACAAGTGGTGTGAAAATTTATGTTATTATGCGAACCCGGGCGGAATGAAAAATTACGGACGCGGCAATATGCAGAGCGAGATATTCTGTCTGTGTCTGATGTATTACCTAAATGAATTACGGACGACTTGCCGGCTGCGGAAGATGGATTCGGAAAATGATTTCCATTTTAATAAATGTTGTGTTGTTTCTTGGTAAATTCAGACAAGGATAATACAAGTTTATTTGTTTGACTTAAATATCAAACGTAAATAAAACAGGCAAGATAAAGAGATGAGAGGGAGCTGGCAAAAGGCAGACGTCGTGGCTGCGCAACGTACTAGACTGGACCAGGTGAGAAGTGTGGAGGAGCTGTCCTGGAAAGCGAAGGATCTTGAAGCCACTTTCAAGACACACCTGAAGGTGATCGCCAACGTTGGAGTGACTTGACAGAGTATTCACAGAAAAATAAGAAGTTCTTAGATGGTGATAAGCAGAAAAGGATGCGATCTTTCTATCAAGACGGCTTGCGCTCGTATATTTTAAAAACCATATAGATAGTAGCCAGTGGCGAAGGGTGCCAGACAACTCGATTCCTTTCGGCTTCCTTTTTAAAATGAGGCAACAAAGTAGTTAAAAAATATAGGCACAAAGTAAAAAAATACATTTTAAACCAAAGAAACAATACGTATTTTTCCTCCATTGAAACCCATGGTTTCAGTCTACTTTATTATAATTTTTGCCTCATTTTAAATGGAAAACCGATGGGAATCGAGTTGTATGGCACCCTTAGCCATTGTAAGGTACATTATTTGTTTCAATTATTTTCGTAAATGGCTCAATGGGTAAACAATGAGACAATATGTTTAACAATGTTTTTTAGATGAAACTAAAAATAAAAGACTGCAGTCATTTCTCGCAATAAAGTGTAAGTTAACTGGACAAAGTATGTAGGCATAGTTTGCTTCAAATGGTACAAGTGGCAGTTATGTTTCAGAGACCCTAAAGGTCAAAGCATTACGCGAATGAAATGATCAAATAAAACTAAATGGCCAACTTATGCCGTACGCTGCGAACCTAAGCCCCTCAAAGTGTCGAGTAAAAGTTTCAGATAAGATCGTCATACTGGCTCCTGGAGCGTTTGTTCTCAAACTTTGGGGGTGAGAGGGAAACTGGCGGGCGTGGGAGGTCCGCACACTCGTAAAATAAATCGTCGCATTGATATTTGACGACGTAATGCGAACATTACTGCATTTTATCTGGATTTACTTACGATCGCTATGTGAAAGTATTTTCAAGAGGTCATTTGGCAAGAAAGTAATATTCTGTGCTTTCTTACTGTTATAGTTGTTGAGATGTACGAAAAATATTTCACAAGTGGAAAGTTGATGTCTTCATTTTGGTACAAAGTTGAAAATGTGTATACACACTAGATGTGAATAAACAAAGTATCAAGAAATTTGTGTAAAAAATAGGAAAATAGTCTGTAATATTTTTATGAATGGCTGTTTATTTTTATTATCTTAAACAGGTTTAAAATTGTAAACAAACGGAAAATATTTTCACGAAAAAATGCGAAACAGAATCATTTCACTTCAGTTTATTTTTAAAGAAAAAACGAGTACCTAACTAAATACATGTCATCATCATGAACAAAGAAAGATTGATGAAAGGATTAACAAAAGTTTCACCGACAGTAAGAAGGAATTTTGGAGGTGGATCAATGCGGATAGAAATAAATCTTCTGCATTGACCACTCCGGGAGTCAAAAGTGCTGCCGGTGAGATGGTATGGGAGAATGAAGAAGTATGCAAGAGATGGAAGAACTATTTTCAAGAAATTTTTGGCCAGGGTGAAAGAAGAATTTATGAACAGACAGATGAAGAGAATGAATTGAAGATTTTGAAAGAAGAAATGAAAGTGTCTATTTCACGTCTGAAGAATGGGAAGTCTGCTGGGTTTGATGGTATAAATGGTGAAATGTTGAAAGCAGGAGGTGAATGTGTGATAGATTGGATGTTTGAATTATGTAAGCTTTGTGTGAATGCAGGAGTAGTACCGATGGATTGGAGGAAGGCAGTCATTGTTCCCATTTACAAAGGTAAAGGGGACAAAAAAGACTGTCAGAACTTCAGACCAATCAGTCTACTCAGTATACGAGGACTACCTACCGCCGCTGATTAGCGGGCGGTAGAAGCTCTGTTTATTTTTTGTAATTTTTTCTAATTAAAACTGTGTTCTAGTGATTACAATATTTTAAAAGTTAACCAGCAGTTCAGATGCTTACGCAGTGAAATTAAACACAGTGAATGCGCCTGCAAATAAACAATTCAAAATAAAATAAAAAATTCCATAACCTCTAATTTTTGACAAGTGACATCGCGGCAAAGTGCTTGCAGTGGGTAGGTACCTACTTACTCGCCTGCATGACAGAAACAGACGCGCCAGTGCTATGTCCAGTGCAGAGGTACTCCCTGCAAGTACTTAAAGATATAATAACTAACACTGTGCCGCGAGTGCAATGTCGAACAAAAGAGTGGCCAAACATTGTGCTGAGGAGGCGCGTGAGGCGCAGAAAACGAGGAGGGCGACGGCTGAACTACTCAGCCCCGCCAGTGACAACTCCTGCTGTTTGTTCAGTGCATTGTGAGGATCTTGCTTCCACATCCAGATCTTCAGTGGCACCTTCATCGCCGAGCTCCCTGCTGACCAGCGGGAGACATCAGCAAATTCTGGAGAGGAAGATCAATCTTGGATGCTGGAATGCGAGATCTATCGCCAATAAAGTGGATGACATTTGTGAATTATGTAAAAGCCATGACCTTGGCATCCTCGCACTGACAGAGACGTGGCATGAGAGCTACCACTCAAGTGCCATGAAGAGACTGCGTGCACTGGGGTTCGCGACATTTGAGGAAGCACGGGCAAGGCCACGTCATGGAAAAGGGACAGAGAATATTTCCTGGACCAACCATGGCGGAGTTGCGTTGCTAGTGCGTCCAGGATGTCGTGTGGAGAAGATTAACTTTTTTTCTTTCACGACATTTGAGTGCCTTGTATGTCGGGTATCTTCCGGTGCAACGCTCACAATAGCTATTGTATATCGCCCCGGCTCTAAGCCTGTTACGGCGGAGTTTTTTCATGAATTTCGGGAGCTCTTTGAAGTTTTAGTAACTCGTAATGAGATGTTTCTGATAGTGGGGGATGTTAACGTCAGGCTTGAGCGCAGAGATGACACCAATTGTGTTACTCTCACTGCCTTGCTTGCGGACTATGGCTGCAGACAGTGGGTAGATGCTCCCACTCATGATGCGGGTGGCCTACTGGATGTGGTCATCACTAGACAGGAGGATGCTCCTTTGAAAACAGAGGTAAGAGATGTGGGTTTGTCGGACCACAGGTTGGTGGTGGTACGTTTAAATCTAGGACGACCTGTTCCTGTATACAGGAAAATTACCTCCAGGTCCTGGAACAAATTTAAGATCGATTTCTTCAAAATGGATTTATCTCTATCGCCAATCTGTTGTCCGGAAACCTACGTCTCAATGCACCCAGACACATTAGTTGGGCTGTACAATGACACCATGAAAAGTTTAATAAATCTGCATGCTCCCATTACAATCAAACATGTTAGGGAGCGGAATAGTGCTATCTGGTTTGATAGTGAATGCAGTGCGCTGAAACGCAAAATGCGACAAGCAGAGCGTAATTTCAGGAGTGGCAAGCCAGGTAGCACTAGAGAAATGTGGATAATTGCACAGGGTCTGTACAGGTCAGCTATCCTCCAGAAAAAGTCCCAGCATTATTGTACCATTATTGCTAGTGAAAAATGTCCACAGCGTTTATGGAGACTTCTGGAGAACGTGTCTGGTAATGCCCGGGCCGGTGCGGGTCCGGTGACGACTGCTAGTGATCTCGCTGCTTACTTTCAAAGTAAAATACCGACCAGATATTCTCCCCTAGGGGTTAGTCCTGGTTCTCTGGGACTTTTGTGTAATTCACAGCTTGAAGTGCTTGGGCTGACCTCTATTGAAGAGGTGACGCGAGTTGTAGCGGGATCGCCAAATAAGCAGTGTGATCTGGATCCTGTGCCGACGTGGGTACTAAAAGAGTGCATTCTTCTAGTGGCTCCATTTATTGTTAGGTTTATCAATGGATGCCTAATGGATGCCACTATCCCCTCCTTTTTAAAGGAAGCGCAAATAACGCCAATATTAAAAAAGCCAAATCTCGATCCTAACGATCTCTCCAATTTCAGGCCGGTGTCAAACTTACCGTTTCTGTCTAAGGTACTGGAGCGCATTGTCTCTGATAGGCTGGTATCTTATCTGAGTGCTAACGATCTGATGCCTAAGAGGCAATCAGCCTATCGAAAATATCATTCGACTGAAACTGGCTTACTGACGGTGGTCTCAGATCTGATATCGGCAGTGGATTGCGGAGATCTTGCTCTCTTAGCGCTTCTGGACATGAGTGCGGCGTTTGACACCGTATGTCATGATATTCTGATAAGGAGGTTGGAGGGTTCGTACGGCTTGAGGGATAAGGCGCTGGCGTGGTTCTCCTCCTACTTGGCGGATCGCAAGCAGGTAGTGCGTACTTGTGACTGTGTCTCACCTTCCTATTCGCTGATCTCCGGGGTGCCGCAGGGGTCTGTACTGGGACCGATCCTGTTTATTTTATACACTGCTGACATTGAGAGTATAGTTGAGAAATGGGGCCTCATTACACATGCATATGCAGATGACTGGCAAATTTACTCTCAGTGTCAGCCACATATGGCACAAACTCTCAGTAACAGGGTGGCAGCTTGCATTGCGGAGATTGGTGAATGGATGACAAGCAATGGCCTAATCCTTAACATGGGTAAGACAGAAGTGATGTGGGCGGCTACAACCAGGCGTGATCATCTTTTGACAACTCGAGTACCACTCTCCATTGGGGGAGAGCTGATTCAGCCCTCCGACTCAGTCAGACTTCTAGGAGTCACACTGGATCGGAACCTCACAATGGGAGAGCAATTGAACTCGACTGTATCTTCCTCATTTTTTGAACTTCGCCAGATAAAGGCGATCAGGAGATGTTTACCGTCGGGAGCAGTCAAGACCCTGGTGAATGCCTTTGTGATGTCACGAGTTGACTATTGCTCAACGCTGTACATAGGTCAGCCGAAAAAGCAGTTCAACCGTCTTCAGTCTGTGCTGAATTCAGCGGCAAGACTCATATTCGGGATGTCTAAATTTACTCGCATTACTCCATTGTTAGGGAAACTGCATTGGCTTCGTTTTCCGGAGAGGGTGGTCTACCGTGTTTGTCTGATGGTGTATAAGGCTGTAAATGGTACAGCTCCTTCATATTTGGCTGACATGTTTACACCCGTTGAGAGGGATTTGAGGCGCCAAACGCTCAGATCTGCAGGGGATGGCGTGGTGGACTTGGTTCAGCCACACCGTCAGACACGCACTAATTTTGGGGACCGTGCTTTCCGGTTTGCGGGACCAATGGAGTGGAACAGACTGCCACCTAATGTGAGGAAGGCAAAGACTGTTGGTGTCTTTAAAGGAGCACTAAAGACACATCTTTACAAGAAATCTTATCCGTGATTTGAGAGGGCCCTTGAGGTGTGACACACACAAAAACGGCGCTCTTTAATTATGTGTACATTAAAATAAATTATCCATATATATATATATATATATATACCAGGAAAAGTCTTCTGTAAGGTGATTATAAAAAATGTGATTCTGACTACTAGCAAAAGGGTTTCCGATATACAGTCCGGCTTTATGGCCGGTAGAGGCTGTGTTGATCAGATTTTCACTCTACGACAACTTGTTGAAAAACAATTGTCGGTGAGGGGGAAACTATTCACGGCCTTTGTGGATCTGGAAAAGGCTTTTGACTCAGTGGACAGAGGTATGTTGTGGGATGTTTTGAAAGCATACGGAGTGAATGGAGCTCTACTCAATGCGGTGCATGCGAACTATGAGAATAGTATGGCCTGCATTCGTATTGATGGTGAGTATAGTGAATGGTTTGAAGTTTTTAAGGGTGTAAGGCAAGGATGTGTGATGAGCCCATGGCTATTTAACATAGTCATGGACAAGTGTGTTCGAGATGCTAGACTTGATGATTGTGGATTAATGATAGGAGAGAGCAAGGTAAGCGTTCTACTGTATGCGGATGATGCAGTCCTTGTATCTGATTCAGCAGTGGAATTGCAAATGATGCTCTCTAGATTGAACGAAGCTTTGAAAGGTAATAATTTGAAGTTGAATGCAAGAAAGACGAAAGTTTTGATTTTTGAAAGAGATGATGAAAATATGAATTATGAATTTAAAATTAATGGAATGAATGTTGATGTTGTAAATGAGTTTGTATATTTGGGAAGTAAGTTTGAAAAAGATGGAAGAATGGCCGGTGAATTTGAAAGAAGAATAATGAAAGGCAGATGTGTACTGGGTGCGACCGCTTGCATCGCCAGGAACCAAAATCTCTCAAAAAATGTTAGATTGGCGGTGCACGGTGGTATACTAGTGCCAACCTTGATGTATGGAAGTGAAGCCTGGACGGTGAGTAAAAAGGGAAATTAGTAAAGTCCATACAGTAGAAATGGACTATCTAAGAAGTATGATTGGGAAAAAACGAAGTGACAGGGTGAGGAATGATTTTGTAAGAGAAGAATGTGGTGTAAGGGAAAGTGTGAAAGTGAAGATTAAAAGAAGTATGTTAAGATGGTTCGGGCATTTGGAGAGAATGAGTGATGAAAGATTGACGAAAAAAGTATACGTTGCTAGAATAGATGGATGTCGTGGTAGAGGAAGACCGCGAAAAGTATGGAAGGATCAAATTTCAGAAATAGCGAATGAATGGGATATCCAGAGTCATAATAAAAGGAGGACTTGTATGAAAAAGGTTATGACTCTGGATGAAATGAAAGAAGTATGCAAGGACAGGAAGAAGTGGCGGCTAATCTGCAATGTTGATTTCTAATGTTGGTGTATTCATTTGCTACATTTTTTTGCATAGGAAATTTTTTACTTTTTTTGTATAGATTTCTTTGTAAGGTTTTGCTCTTTTTTATATTTAAATGTAATTTATTATTCATATTCCTTGACTTATAGGTTGGTATGAGGCTGACCACCCATACTGTAAAAAATGGTTCACTTTGCCAATGTCACCCCTGTTTCAGGGAAGGTCGGCAAAAGTTGTGGGGCTTATGTTCATTTGAGGTTTGGATTTTATTTGTAAGTACACATTCAGCATTTGTAAGCGCGAACTACACTTGTTGGTTTGTGGGCATACATCTGAGAGCTTTAAATGAATATATCCTTGCAACTTAGATTATAGATTATATATTATATCATCATCATTGGCACGACAATCCGGGGTGGGTCTTGGCCTCCCTCAGCAACCGCTGCCAGCGCTGTCTATCCAACGTCTTCCTCCTCCAGTCCCACATTCCCACTGCACGGCAATTCGCCACCACTCCATCCAGACATCTTGAACGTGGTCTTCCCACTGTCCGGCGTCCCTCCGGGTTTGTCATCACAATCGTCTTCTCCAGGCTCCGATGGTCCATTCGCTGAATGTGCCCCAGCCAATGCAAAAAACTAAATACATGTACTTCCTACTATTATAATTTTTCTTAAAATATAAAATAAGTTGTTTTGAATCAAATGCGGTTATCTAAGATTATTAAAGTTAATTTTATAATGTAAGTTTAAAATCCCTACGTTCTTTTACATTCATCTTATTTATAAAAAAACCTTAATTGCCGTATTTGTTTTCATACGATTAAACTGAAAACTTGTAATTTCACATTTCAGTAACAAATAATGACATTATTTGACGACAAAATTCCATTTCGAGGAACAAAATTTCCAGAACTATTATATGACTTAAAGTTTAAACAATATAATAATTTACTTTGTAGGCACCGTAGCTCCGCCGTTGTTGGGCGGATTGCCTTCATAGTGGCGCTATAGGAAATCTCCCCTAGAGGTGCCGGGTAATATAATTTGTACATCACTCAGCGGGCCAGATGAAAGTTCTACACCCCAAGTATATAACTCAAAATGTATGGCAACTAAAACGCTCACGAAAAGCGTTGTTTTATTTTCGATTAATTTTTCGGTAAACGCTATGCTTGAGTTTGACGTTAAGTTTTTTACTTGAGAGGTACTGCAGCGACTTATTTTATGGCCACTCAACTTGACGTATTTTACGCAGTATATCAAAAATGTATGATAAGTGAAACGCTCACTATAAGCGTTGCTTTATTTTCCACACATTTTTTGGTAAACGCAGTAGTATGAACGTCAAGTATGTTACTTGGGGTGCTGCACCGACTTGTTTTATGGCCTTAGGAGAGTACAACGCCGGCTTCACAGAGACCAGCTTATAAAATCGCAACTCTATCGTGAAAATTGAACGTTTTTCTTTGTGTAATTACATTTTATGCCTTCTATGGAAGACTTTATTTGGAGTTTTAATATCCGCTTGGAATTTTAGGTGCCTTCTTGATATAAATATAATAGACTTAAACGGTTTAACTAAGGGAGGATTAAAATGCAAAAGACTCAAGGACAATGAGTGGCATAACGCAACTCATCATAGATCATTATTTGCACGACAAAACAGGGTGGGTCTTGGTCTCCCAGCCACCTTAATCTGCCACTGTTCTGCACCTCTTCGGATCCGTCTCAAACGAAATCGTGACTACATAAACTACACGTACAGTTCATTTTTATGCAGATCAATGATCTTTCCCAGGATTTGCCAGTGTGTTGAGAAAATCTGATAATTCATTATGTCTAGCTTCTCATTAGTAAGAATTATAAAACAGATATTTCTTTAATAATTTACGATTGAGAAAACATTTAAATCAGAAATGAGTGTGCAGCAGACAGTAAAATTCTCGAGAACGTAAATACAAGAAACACATTACAGTAACATTTTCATGGTAATCTGATGCGTGCAGATTGTGTTTTACTCGGCATGCAAATGGTTTATCATGTGTAGGATGCTAAGCAACCAATAACAAAATTTAAGTTTGCCTTATCCTTAGCGACCTTAGCGAATTAGACATACATTTAATCTTACGTCCTCCATTATTTTTTGCTTGAAAGAAATTCCTTTAATTTCATTAGCACTATTTTATGTCATAATTTTTATCATGCAAATTTAAAAAAGAAGCACTTTCAGTGTATAATATAACGTTAATTCCTCTCGATTGCGTACATAGAAAATTGTATAAAAATAAAATAGCACCCCAAATGAGTGATTTAGTTTTCATATTTGTGAGTCTATTCACACTAATCTAAATCTAAATCTAAGCTGCAAAGATATGTATCATTTGAGATTCATATTAAATGCATTCCCACAAGCAGACATGCATAATTTCGCGCTTACACATGCCGCATGTGGACCTACAATATAAAAAAACCCAATCTCAAATGAACATAAGCCCTGCAACTCTTGCCGACCTTCCCTGAAGCAGGGATGACATTGGCAAAGTGAACCATTTTTTACAGTATGGGTGGTCAGCCGCATACCAACCTATCAGTCAAGGAATCGATCGATGTAATTTACGTAATATTCTATAATTGTGTGAAAAGATTTTATTTTCAAAAGAGAAATGTCATTTTTAAATATGGTGAATATACAATCATAATTACATGACATAATGCGCCAAACAAAGCACTACACATAATATTACACCCGAGTAGCAGCAGTGAAAAAGTTTTTAGTGAAATGATACCACAGTGGGACGGACAGAAGTTCCGTGGAAGTAACAATAATTTCATATGTTCATACGCGATCTTGAAAGGTTTCGTTGCCGCGTTCCTCCCGAGGGATTAATAAGTACACTGACAGACGGGATTAACGAGACTCGGGCTTTTCAAACAGTCGTAAAGGCAAGTTATAGTAATATGCATTCAATGATTACATTACTGAAACCATGCTGGTGTAATAAAACACGAACAGGAATGCTCGTATACTGCTAAACTCACGATAATGTTCCATTTACATACAAGTTTACAACCGTAACTTAACTGAAAGTAAGTACTTACCTGGTTTGTTTGCCAGCTCAATTTTTTTTCAAACCTTTAATTATAATTTATTACAAATACACGTCTGTCCATCTATCTATTTATGCGTCTATCGATCAACCTATCATATATGTATGTATGTCTATTTATTTGAAAATAATAAATAAACTAACAACAATGACAAGAAACACACAAAAGTACAAGCATATCTACTGAAGACTGATTTTTTAATTAAAGATTTTAAATTATGATTACGGTCGTTAGACAGTCTGAGGACGTCGGATATGACTCCAACGAAATGTAGAGAAAATCGTTCTTCTCTTTTGCACGGTCAGTAAAATCCGTTTTTTTTATTCTTTAAAATGATTTTTAATTGCCTATCTAAATCTAAATCTAAATCTAAGCTGCAAAGATATGTATCATTTGAGATTCATATTAAATGCATTCCCACAAGCAGACATGCATAATTTCGCGCTTACACATGCATGCATGTGGACCTACAATATAAAAACCCCAATCTCAAATGAACATAAGCCCTGCAACTTTTGCCGACCTTCCCTGAAGCAGGGGTGACATTGGCAAAGTGAACCATTTTTTACAGTATGGGTGGTCAGCCGCATACCAACCTATCAGTCAAGGAGTACAAGCAATTAATAATATATAAAACAAATAAATTCTAAGCAATTAAACAGTAAAAAATTAAAAAAACTACAACACATATTTTTTTAATTTAAAAGCCTTAGCTTTAACCGCCAGCATTACAGATCAACTGCCATTTCTTTCGATCCTTGCATACTTCTTTCATTTCATCCAGAGCCATAACCTTTTTCATACAAGCTCTCCTTTTATTATGACTCTGGATATCCCATTCATTCGCTATTTCCAAAATTTGGTCCATCCATACCTTTCTCGGTCTTCCTCTTCCACGACATCCATCAATTCTCGCAGCATATACTTTCTTCGTCAGTCTTTCCTCATTCATTCTCTCCAAATGTCCAAACCATCTAAGCATACTTCTTTTAATCATTACTTTCACACTTTCTCTTACACCACATTCCTCTCTAACAAAATCATTCCTATCAAGACCTTATTTGTACTTGCTTACATTACTTGTTACATATTTTATTAGTATTCATGTTGAACGCATGCCCATAAGCAGACACGAGTGATTCTCAATTAAATATGCTGCAAGTAGATTTAAAAGAGGAAAAATTTTATTAGAAAAAAAAACCATGCAATTCAGTCTTTCATTGAAAAACAGTAAGCATCGGCAAGGAGAAACATTTTTTTTCAGTATGGGTGGCCATTCCATACCAACGTATCCGTCAAGGAATTATATCAGATATGAGAGAAAATACAAATTTCATTTATTCGGAAAACAAAAATGTTGCAAAACTCTTTACTTCTACATCTAAGAAGTTTTTCACGCAAGTTTCGTATAAAATACATTTTTTGTTAAGTACATCATACTTCCTGTAAAATAAAACGTAAACGTATGAGGATGTAACATGGACTCACTTTGTCTCGCATTTGTACGTCTTCTCTGTCTTAACTACAAAAGGATGAATTATTATTATTTGGTACTATGACAACGTCGCTAAAAGTTTCAGAATATTTAGTTCAAACGTTATTTTGTCATTTAAAAAAAAAATAGATTATCGTATTTGGTTGAACGCAAGCCAAATAAAACTCGTGAATTTATATTTTTTAACATTTTTTCTTTCTTTAAAATATCAAAAATATGTAAAATATAAAGACGTTCATAAATTATGCACATGTTCACAACAAAAGGATGAAAGATTTATCTTTCGCGTAGAGACCTATCGTCTAAAAATAGGCCGAGGAAAAATATGCTTTGTAACAATTTACAAAGCGTCCGCAAAAACAAAAATTTCACGGCAGCAAGAACACCCAGCGGCGCACACACATCCCGACCTTACTCTCCTCTCTTTCTCTACAGCAGCCGAGTAACGGTCCATACAGATAACGATAAAAACAAAAAGGGAAGAGCAAATTGTCCGGGCGACAAATTGAGACACAACCCATCCCAGGCCCGCAGAGCAAATGCTACGCATGCCATGAGGAGCTGAATATCGCATTGTGAACACATGCGCTTACGAAAAAATATCATATTTTCTGGAACCCTTTATTATAAACAGCATGGGTTACGTACACGTACATGGGTTTTGACATGCTTTTTCAAATTTAAGGCACACGATTTGGGTAAAATTGAAATTTTGAAAACAAAAAAAATGCAAAATGTTTCTGTAGTTTTAGTATTTCTTTTAGCTTTATCAAAATACCTCTAGTTTTAAAAATATAGTACGCTCATATGTTGTGGGAAGTAAAAAATGTACAAAAGTTTGCGTTTCCATTTACGCCCTCTGGAAGCGCAGATAATTATTTTTGTGTATATTAAACAGCGCTTCTAGTGAGCGTAGATGATAACGCAAACTTCGATACATTTTTTACTTCCCACTCAGTGTGAGCGGTAACAGTTCGTAATATAATTGGGGTTACGAAACTTTTGATACAAACGTAATTAAACGTTAATTTAATGGTACTCGGACTACTGATCAGTAAGCACGTGTTTTGATTTTATTTAACTTTCTTATTCTCCGAGGAAAAATCAGCACCGATAAAAACATTACACTTGTTAAATATTTTATTTAAATGCTTTTCAGTCTTCCGTGGTACGTAGAATTAACCAATACAACAATGTTTCCTCGACAAACATAAAACATACATACTTAAAGAACAACTATAGATCATTGTTTTACGGATCAAAGACAATTTCACTTTCCTTTGTCTTACATTTCGCCGATTTGGCGGAACATCCTTATGGATAAAGCCTGGTAATATGAGAGCTGCACGTGACATATACGTATATGCACGAGCACACGTGGATTCTAGAAATATCGCCTCCTAGAGCTCATCGGGGATTCTCGGGACGGGGCGAACGCTTCCGGAAAGTCGTGTTCAGTGTTCACCCAGCGGCAGAATGTCATTGCTCATGACTGCAGGACACATTCAATGCAAGCTTTCTAAACGTAACAATAAACACAAAAAATATGTCCATACCCTGTATAAATCTATAGGTATTGACGTCATTTTAATGGAAAATTCCATTAGTGATTCGTATAGAACCAAATGAGGCAGTCTAGGTTTTTTTTTGCAAAAATTGTATTAACTTCACAGTTGCTTACAAGTGTCCCACAAAATTTAAGATAATGCATTAAAATGATGAAAAGAAATTATCATTTTGTAACAATGAAGAATGCAAGATAAGCGTAGAACCAAAGACGACAATGTCAGTTCTCTTTTAAAAATTAAATAAATATCTAATCGTGTATGGAAACGCATAGAATTATTTCTCTGTTTCCATGTATATATCTTATTTGTAAAATAATCCTTTTACGTGTATTAGGTTCTTTGGGACTCAAATGTTTGTAGTGACAAAAATGACTTCCATCATCTAAAATTTAAGGCCATTTTCTCAATGAAAAGAACTGTTAATATCTCTTTAAACTTACTAATATTTCTGATGAAAAGCACGTTAGACGGAGTAATTATTACTGCAATTTAGGGAAAAAAAGTTCAGATACATGGTAAGCACTACGCATCATGTTCAAAGGGTTGAAAGTTAGAAATGTGTGATCAATATGTGTACGGTAGTAAGTACTCGTACATTAATATTTATTATTATTACATATGATCATTTCCCTACAACGAATTTATGCGTAAAGTTTCAACGGTTTTCATATGAAAATTTCATGCAAAATAGATTCTAACACTTTAATGTCCCCATCGAACATTATTGAATTTCTGTATGGAATCTAAGAAAAAATACTTTTTCATTCCTTGGTGTACCTACTTCAAGTGCTCTGTATAAAAAAGAATCATGAAAATCGTGTAAGTAAATTATATAATCATTTGAAAGTACTGCTTTGTGAAATGTGTATATAATATATGGTCGGGTTTGTATGTGTTTTTTTAGTGTGACTTTTATTGGCAAACGTTCCAGCCTCTCGGCTATGGCGCACTGCAGTTGGACGCGACCTGACTAAATCAGTTAGCAATTTCGCATTACAATCAAATACTAACTAAATAAAATAGTATGAATGAAATCCCATTTTATTTCAAGTATGAAAACTTCATCAGGTTGAAATAAAATTGTGAAACAAAAGCCTTTGTATCATAGTTGCTAGGCACCATAAGCATTTAAATACTTAAGTAGATTTTCCTTGAATTTTAGATTTTGGATTTTTCTTTTAGATTTTTCCCTAAAAACTTATCCAGCCAGAAAGGTTCAAGAATTATATGAGATTTTTAACTACAAACATATCGGTTATTAAATGGTTAAAAAAATAGGTTGTTGATAAAATTAAGTAAATAATAGTTAATTAAAAAAAAGTAGCAAGTACAATAATGGTCAAAACGAGAAAAAGGAGAAACTCATCTTATGACAAATTAATGACTCGCAGTGTTTTAAACCAGTTTACATGATTTTTTAGAGACTTAAGTTACTCGTATTTGCCTTGTTGTATAGAACCAATCTGCATGTTTCGTTTAAAATTGAAAATTTTAGCATTCTGTGCTTTATTTAAATCAAACCATCAAATTATATTTGGAGTAAAAAGTGTAAAGTAAAAATAAAATGGTTTATTTATCGAAAATCAAAACTTCAATCAAAGCAATGTCAATATTTGTGAATTTACGTTTACACTGATTTATTAAACATTATATTTTTCACTGTTTGCATAATTAACAAACACGGAAAAATGGTATTGACATTTGTCAAAACACTGTACAGTGTTTGCCTGGAACTGTTGATGGTCATTTGCGATTTCAAGCGACCCAAAGTGAACCTTTCTGGTAGATTGATGCATTTATTTCCGAGCCCAGAGAGTGCGAGATGATCAATAATAAATCTGTATCGATTTGTGGCGACTATGTTCCCAGGGGGGTGATTCGATAACTCGATATACCAACTGGATTAATCCCGTATAAGTGTATATTAAATTGTATAGTCGTATCGTTTTATCGCGAATTGAATGTAATAAATATGTTGAGACATAAGTAACGAATGTGTGTTAAAAATTGTGTCGGTTTTAATACACACTTTATAAGGTGTAAAAGATTTGTTTTTAATGCAGTATATTCTAAAAATAAATGGTCCGGCCGATATCTCAGTTAGAAGGGTGTTTGCATTCTATGCCGAGAACTCGGTTTCAAATCCTACCGAGGGTGTCAGAAATGTGTTTATTTCAAACCCAAAATAAAACACCGGCAAAGTTTACTCAGCCTTCACAAGAAATAAGTGCCAGCCTCCTCGGTAGCTGGGAAACCCCCAATTCAAGAAAAGTGGTTGGCGTAAAAATAAATAAGATCCACTCACCACACGCGACCCCTTCGGAGAGAACGCGGCAAGAAGTTGCACTAATTGTGTAGCTTAGTAATGTAGTCTTTAAAATAAGTCTCAAGAGTAGTGCATTTAATGTTGCTTGAAAATACAAAATAAAATTAATGTTATAGAAATCTTCGTGCTATTTTATGAAATGTGAATACGATTTGGTTTTTTCCAATGAACACTAAATATATATACATACTATGTATGTTTCTTATCCATAATTTATACTTAAAGTTGCAGAGATTTTATGCACTTTGAGTGTGAAAATTAACTGTTTTTTTTTTTTTTTTATAAGAAACACTGAAGTGTAAACAAACATTAACTCACGCATAATAAGTTATTTTTAATCCAATGCAAGGGTTAAGATTGGTATTTTTTTAATGCTTAGAGCCGAAATACAAAATTGGAAAGTGCTTCGATTATGCACCCTCCTTTGTTAAACTTTTCCTTCGCTAATCTCAAATCTCACCGTAAAGTTGCGCCGTTTTCCCGAGAAGAGTCCACAGTAACAAACAACATTTCTCCCCGATGTTGTACTTTATACTTTTTAGTGGCTAATCAAGACAATCGGGGAAAATGGCAACCCTCCCTCCGGGCTAGTCTGCAACCCTCTCGCAGACTCCTGGGGGTAAAAGTTGTACGTTGTATCTTGGTGAAAATCTAGACTTATTTAAATACGACAAAACGGCACGTGTCTTGGAGAGGTTGCACGTGTCGGGGCTGGATTTATGATTCAATCGAATAGAACAGTGATTGGTTTTGTGTAGTGAAGGAGAATAATGGGTGACGAAATGAAATGATGTAATTTGAGCATTTTAACTATTACAAAATATGAAGGGGTCTCTTGAAATCATAAGACTAATGATAGAAATCATACAAGAAAAAATAATTACTTACTGAGTATTTCAAAGAATTATCGGGTGATTGAAGATATCGATTCATACCTGAAACAACAACAAAAAAACTTGTAAATATACACAATAATTGACACGTACACAATAGTAGAGTCTTAGCAGAATTAAATAAATAACAATACAGTTTGGTAATGAAAGAACTTATGAGTAAAACCAATTTGATTTTGTTAGCAATATTTAGGAAAAAAACATTTAGAAAAACATTACACAGTCTGTTACAAAACTATTAAAAAACGTTCATTAAGAGTTGACATTGTTTTTTTTTAAAAACGATGCATTTTTCTATTAAAAACTGTGACAGGGTTCGACACCCAGACTAATCATTATTCAGAGCTTTCCCCTGCGAGCGCGTCTATGTAAAAAAAAATATGCAAGTCACTGCCCTCGGGTTTCATTTCTGGCCAAATCTTTTTGGCTGTTAGTTTCGTCCGCATCCGTACACAAAAATAACGAGCCACCCAACCGACGTTATAGAGAGAGAGAGAGAGTGCCAATGTACACACCAGCAATCACGTATAGACACATTTTCGTTTACTTTGAAAGTTTTTAAAACCTATTTTCCTGCTCTTCTTTTTCCTCAGCCTATTTCTGAACGAAGGCTACCTATTTTCTACTTCCAACCTCCAATATTCTCCATGAATTTCTATCAGCTACTGTGTTAAGCTATCTCCGGTCTTCAGTCCAGCGACATCAGATTGTGTCTCTCTGTTATTAAATCTATTTAATTTTATGAAAATCGAAAGTAATTTATGCCTAAAAGAAATCTATTACGTAGCATCAGTGGTAATCAATAATGATATTTTCGATTTCTGTTTTAAAAGACAATTTTATTTTTTTCAAAGATATTTTATCACACTGAAAATATCACCCTTATCTTTAATAAAGTCGATAAGAGTAACCTACATACATAATAGTTTTCATTATGTTGTACGTACTTTTTCGATGAAAATTATAGTCACACATGAGAACGAAAGAAATATTAAGCAAATTTTTGTTTAAACATCAACACAGTTACTTATATAAATTATTTGACTTCGCATATGGAAGCAAACAGCAAACTCGGTTTAAAATCGAATATTTTGGTACTGAGTGCCTTATTCAAATCAACTGTTTACCATGAGTAATTGAAAATTTACGAATAACAAAAATTAGGTACACAAAAACATAGTATATTTTGACATTAAGTTCTGTAAGGTCCATACGTTTCAAATTACGAGTACATTTAGCTTGAAATAAGTGGGAAATGAATTATTTTTCAGCGTGTGCAGCGTATTACGGAACGCAATTAGTTTGCTGAAATATTACCAGGGCCGGCGCAGTAAAAATGCATTCATAACTGCAAAAATATTCCCCCTTGAGTGAAATAAAGTGAAATGGTATGTGGAGTGAGGAGAAGCGAAAGAGTGAGGTGAAAGTAGATATAGATAAGATTTAGTGAGAGAAGGAGTGGAAGGGGGAAGGAGAGTTTTTATTCGCATAACGCACCATTTCTCTGCCAGCCAATGGTCATTTCCAATCCCAGTAGCGTGCTGAATTTCGGAAGAGATTTTCATAATTCATAAGGTGTAACGTGCACCTAAAACATAATATTGTTTAAGGTCTCAAACAAGGTATATCCAGCCAAGTTTTTATCTTATTTTTTATTTAAAAAAATAACATAATTGATTATGAGATAATATAACGAATGCCGACCATATTTTATCTGAAAAATAGTGTAAGAGTATGAGTTTTTTAAGTTCAAATGTTATTATTACTACAATAAATTGACTTGTAGGTTGGTATGCGGCTAACCACCCATGCAGTAAAAAATGGTTCACTTTGCCAATGTCACCCCTGTTTTAGGGAAGGACGGCAAGAGTTGCAGGGTGTATGTCCATTTGAGATTTGGGTTTTTATGTTTTAGGTTCACATGCGGCATGTGCAAGCGCGAATTTGAACGTCTCTGCTTGTGAGAATTCATTTAATGTGAATCCCCAATGTTACATATCTTTGCAACTTAGATAAGATTAGATTATATAAGTAATACCCATAAATTAATGACTGTTTGTTTGTATTTCATGTATTATAACAACTTACAATATTATCTTTTGTGAAAAATGTATTTGAAAAATTATAAGGAAAATGTTGCAAAAAAAAATAATCAAAAGGGATGTAAAAATGTGATTAATAACCTATAAAAGAGTACTAAACTGAAGATTTGATAAACCATTAAAAAAAATCACTTTTCAAATGTAAGAAAAAACTAATAAAAAGATCGAAACAATGTTTTTTCGAAATAAGTCTTTCGTAAGTAATAAATAACTGTCAGAAGACTTCTTGATTGAGTCATTTTTAATGCAACTAGACAGGGATTACAAAAGTAATGTTTCCACATAAAAACCTAATCAAAATTAACAGTAACGAGCAGCGCTATCTCTCCCCGCCCTTGCCTCTATACAGAACCAGTACCCACCATCTACAGTCTACGGAAAGCATTCTCAATTTTTTTCCATGCCCGCTTTTAATATTTTTTTTATTTTTTCCAAAATTTTTCCAAACAAAACTCCACGGGATCGGCCGTGTATTACTGAACTGATAATAAAATATATTAAGAGTATTGCACGCTGCATTTGATTTACCAATTTATGAATCCTAGCACGCTAGAAGTTTCATAGCAAAAGTACTTTTCACAGAGCAATAATAATTTATTAGCATTTCTTTGTGGCGTCTTTTTCCCAACAGAGAAGAAAAATATTTTTTAAAGATACAGATAAGCAGTTAAGAAGGGAAAAAGGGGCTTGAGAAGAAATTAAGAGGAATGTTGATAGGAAGGACCAACCGGTTAAATAAAAAAAGGCTTATACTTCCTTTAAAAAATAATTCCTTCTTGGCATTCAAATATTGATAAAAAAAGAATGAAGTAACTACAAAATTAAATTATAAAAAACCAATGGGATCCAAAATAATCTTCTTGAATAGGATGCAAAAATCGTCTCCCTGACGTTGGTGATCACCTCAGTGAACATGTCTCAGTCATTCGCAGTTCAAGACAATTCTTTAACACTTCGTATGGGTCCTCTCCCTTGCATTTCCCTTTTTTTTTTTAAAGAATCTTGTACAGAAAGCTCTCGAATTCTTAAAATGTTCCCTGACAGTAAAATATTATATTTAACATTTCTAAAATATGCAGTCATTTTGTGGATCACTCTTGGCTTCCTAAATCTGTTGCGTCCCACTGGTTTTGAAGCGTCTGTTCTATGGGATAGCAAAGTCCTCCGGTTGCAGCTTTCTCGGGGCCGATGACCGCGATATGTCCGCGGCAGCTTCATAAGTAAACACGGGGTGCATTCAATCTTACAAGGGCGGGGGTGGGCCCGTGCCTCCCCTGCCTTAGTATCGATTATGCCTTCAAATACCACACTCCATAAATGATTACATGGAGAGGTAATAACCCCACGTAATAACGGCAACGGGGGGGTTTACTTTTTAAAGTGCTAGTATGAAATGTTGTTCATTACTATTGCATCCATGGAGGGTTTGTGTATGCGCTGAATGAAGACGTCAAATAAATCATAAGATTTTTATGTAATGAATATGAAGGTATTGAAGTAGTGACTCAGCATGGAATGGGGGAGCATATTTTGAGCTTTCAATTCTAAAACCATGAAATAAAATATTGTTTACGAGGTGTGTTGTTATGTATCTACATATATTTCTATAGAAGGCTCATTTTTGAACATATTTAGATGATTGTAAGGAAATCAATCTAAAGGTTATACATTACTGAGTAAAAAATATAAATAATGTATTTTTCAAGTATGCTCATAGTTGAGTTCAAAAATTGATGTGCCTTTACCAAAGGTTCATCCAGCCTTACAACAATTGGGTCTTGCGTGAGGATTGGCGCTTTCCATAGTGACGATAACGCTTGCAGAGGGCTCTTAAGGTGCGGTTTATACAAAAACAGCGCTTACCAAACAAATCAGCCTAATATTTATTTATTTATATGTATCAAATAAAAAACAATTAACTGTGATTAATAGTTGAACAATGGAAAAATGGAACAATATAATGACTTGTTTAATAAAATTACATTGTTGCAAGGACTCGTATGTTTTTATGATTGTACAAAATTTTGCTCATTTTTGTTCTCGTAATAATATTGAGGTATTTGTAGCGTGAAAAAGAGAAAAAAAATAAAACCAGCAGTCAATTTGTAGAGACACGACTCTGTAGGACAATATTTTTATTTTAGACACACAAAAAAATACATTTTCATTTTGTGTGGACCCGGTAATTCCCCAGTGGATGCCTCCGCCTGCAAACGTATGGAGCTTCACGTCCAAGAAGACAGATGGCGCTACTCGAGGTACCAGCAGTCAACTGACCATACCTACGTACCCTTAAAAGACGGGGAAGCAGACAACATTTTTGAAACAACAAAAAACTAATAAGAAATGAATAAATAATAAATAATAAAATGGTGGTTTATAAAAATATACTCACGTAATCGAAAACAAAACTGTTTTTCCTTTATCATTAAATAATATTTAAATCAAATAAAAAAAACTCATAGTCTGCTTTTAAATCAAGTTTGCTTTTATTTTTATGCATATTTTTTAAACGACTTACAATCAAATATGAGCACTACCCGTTCTTTTGCAAATCCAGTAAAACAAAATTGTACACATTTTTTATTGATTCATTAAATTAACTAGACTTTTGTGCTTACATGAGAAAGCATTATCAAAAATAATAAGATAAATGCTCAAACCTCATATTATTATCTAGAGAACTGTAAAATGTGTTCAAAATTCGCGGATTTCTAAATTGTTTAACACTGAATTTTAAGCCTTCAAAATCAAAAATGAAGTTAAAGAAATAAGTTGAGATTTATTTTATTACGACTATAACTTAAGGGGTATAATCTAAGTTGCAAACTTATTCAGATTTAATGCACGATCTCAAGCAGATACGTGTAAATTTACCCTATCGAATGAAAATAATCTTTGTTTTGTTGTCTTGGTATGGGATTTAGTAAGAATTACTGTTATTCGGTGACCATTATTTAATTGTCAGTATAATTGCTTTGTAAATAACCGGTCTCATTTGCACGAGCCGGCTGGACGGTCCAGGAATAAATATGGCTCCTTACAAACAGTTGCAAACTGTCTACCACGCGGGCGGTCGAATAAAATAAATCAAGTCCCTGTGTATAAAGGAGCAGGGGAAAGAGAGGAAAAAGAAAGCCGGGGAAATGTGAACATTTCACTTGCTTTTATTTGTAATAAAACCGTGTGATCTTGGCTATCTACACTCTCCAAGAGTGAAAAAGTTTTTTTTGTTGATATTTTTAAGTTAACACTTTCAACAATATTTAGTGATTGAAAAAGGCTAACATGAAAAAAAAAAATAATGCTGAAATTAAAAAAAGGAAAAAAATGTTTATGTTACTAGAATCCTTAGAAATAGAAATGACCGGTCCGTAGTCCAGGTGGTAACACTTCGGACTCGTAACTGGAAGGTTGTGGGTTCGAATCCCGGCGGAGCACAAAAATATAGGTACCTACCATTTATATTTTCAAATTTGCTCTTCGCTGGGTTGAAAAATTCAAAAACCTTTACCAAAGACCGGTCATCAAAAAGATCCATCCAGCCTTACAACAACTGGGTCTTGCTTAAGAATTGGCGCTTTCTACAGCGACGACCAAGCTCGCAGAGGGCTCTTGAGGTGTGATACACACAAAAACAGCGCTCACCAAATAAATCAGCCTAATTTAATTTAATTTAAATTTAATATATTACCAGCAACTCAACGTCACAACTTTTATGACACTTTAAAATGTGCAGACCTCAAAAAATATTTTGTACAACAGCTTTTTGGTTGCATTAATATCATAATTTTTCAATTACAAAATGATTTTAGCTCCAGTTTTTTTACACCCTATTTAAAATCAAAATCTTTCCAATTATTGCATGAATTCCTTTTTAATGCAACTTGTTGCATACATAGATCAACACATTGGAATGTACATAAACTAAAAATAAATATGCAACGCTAATATTTACTGTGTAAAATTCATAGTAATAAATTTTGTTTTGTTTATTTTCAGACTTGAATTTCCAGCTGATGCGAGCGTAGGTTTTATTCACTCGCTTGGCTACTTTTTTGTGCACAGGGGTGGCGCCCTCACACCCCCCTGGGTGGGCATAGGCACCCTTTAGGAAGACTTATGTTTGCCCAGGCAATTAAATCCAAATGGAATTTACGTCAGTGGGTAGAATCAACAGTGCATATTTATGTATTCAAAGAGAAAAGTCTCTTTTCTCAAAGGAAAACAGTAGCGACAGCAGTGGCGTAGTTGATAAACAAAAATTATACTCGTACAATGCTACTATTGTTACGTTATTCGGGTTAATCCGTTTAAAACACATAAAATCAAAGGTAATTTTTGTTTATTTCGTACTCATTTTAAATGGAATTTTTTTATTTTTAAATAAACGTCCATCCAACCTTACAACAACTGGGTCTTGCTTGAGAATTAGCGCTTTCTACAGCGACGACCAAGCTCGCATAGGGCTCGTGAGGTGTGATACACACAAAAACAGCGCTCACCAAATAAATCATCGTAATATTATTATTATTATAATGCTCGCTTACCATGGAATACTCGTAAATAACCCGTAAATACTTTGTTCCAAGAATCTCGCCTTTTGTATAAGCGCAGAAAAAACCTCTAGAGCCTATTATAGCGTATCTAGATTATTCTACACATATAAGCAAGCTTGGTTCTAGTAGTAATAGGTTAGTTTTAGTAGTACCCACAAAGGGTGATGTGTATCTTCAATACATTTATCTATTTACGCGATCGAAGGGGACTAACGCAATATTTTATACACGAAATGCAGATTCCAACACATTCTCGTACTCATATCACTCTCTATTATTGTAATGAATTAATATTTTCCTTATCTATTACTTTTTCAAAAAATAATAGTTGGCTATTTTACAACTAATAAAAAGGTGTCTCTCTTAAATATTGACGTAAAGGTATAATCTTTAGTAAAAAATACTCTCGGTGAAATACTACTATCATAAGATACTCCCCTGAATGGAGTTTGAATTTTCCAAGGGGTCTGGTTAGCGGTACAAAATTTTATTGGGGTTGGGCCCGTCTGAGGGGAAGAGGGTTGTCAAAAGGTACGGAGCGGAGGGGCAGACCCCGCAGTACATTTAATCACCAAATAAATCAGTCGAATTTAATCTGCTAAGTGAATTAGAAAACATGAACCTTAAAAAGCTTGATTGTGGTAAATAAGGGAAAGCCAGACAATATGGAGAGGTTGATTTTTCTTCTGCAACTTTGGAGAATACTGTCAGGTAAAAAAAACGATGTTCATATCAAGTAATTTTTTAAGAAAGATTTTATCTTTGCAATGAAATTTTGATAAATGATGTTCAAAAAAGCTTAGCAATAAATTCATATAAAAATAACTAGATAATACAAATGAAAGGGATTTAAGAATTTACAGAAAATATTTTTTGTGTAAATCCACCTCTTACGGGGAATACCAGGTGAATACAACAATAAATATTTTTGAGAGTCTGACAGATATATTATATTTTGAAAAATATTTATGTGACCATAAATTGGTATTGTGTTGTGGATAAATCATTGTACAAAAATGTAACGTATTATTTATCATACGGTGGAAAAGGGTATTGCATTTCATACAACCATAAATTGATAAAAGGAGTGTAAATCAAAAATGATACAAATTTTTTTTGGTACATTTACGACGCTGGGCTGGTTACTTCACCCACGATAATTTTGTTTTTACGAGTACAACCACGCACTTCATATACACATTATTGTCATTCCATCTGAATTTTTGATTTACCAATTACGACATTTTTAACCATACATTTTTCTGTACAATTATGACTTACAAAATTGATCAGTTATATTGACTAAGAAGTACTATTATTTTCAAAAATGGAACTACAAATCATTTAAACCACGGCAGAGACCCTTGAAAACAGATTTAGAAATAATGTAAAGGGTAACTGTCGCTTCAAAACAATGGTCCACAAAGATATTTAAGATCTTCTCGGGACGATTTTTACGCTTAATTGAGGATCCTCAACTCTACGCAAACCTTTCTTCGCCTAAAACAATATTCCATCACCAATCTCTGAGCTAAGTCACTTTTGAAGCTCCTAGAACGAAAAGAGCTATTATTCCACACGGCTAATCCATCGAGTTGATTACAAATAAATTTAATAGATAATAGAAATGACTGTACTACTGAGAACTATTTATGAGTTATTCATTTTAATGTGCATAATGCTGGATTACATAGGAAAGGCTTCGGTCAAGTCACCTCCGCTGTTAAAAATACATCAAATCAAACGGCTCGCTCGTAAAAATTGTCGTTTTATACATTTTATAGGCGAAATAAAACGCTGACATAGTATGTTATTATACGGCAATGCACGGGGAGAAGAGGCTAGGGCGGCTAAATCCGAAATGGTGGGTAATTGATGTCGGTGCTGTACCCACAGTATTTACGTTGTAACTCAACCACAGCGTTTAGAAAAATGTATTTCACTTAAAACGCTCACAAGATGCAGCGTTTCTCTTTTCTATGATTTTTCGTAAAACTCTATGGATGAGTTTAAAGGTGCAGTTTTCTACTTGGGGTATTGGTCGGGGGCTGTTATTTATAAAGGCTGGGCTTTTGCATTATGCACGCGGCTGAGGGAAAGAGAGGTGAACCAGCAACAACCCCCGGATAAGCCCAGCGGCCAAGGGAAAGTGTGAAAATATCTGTTGTATGCTTTTTTGATGGCTCAGTTTGTACAGGAAATCGATGGGGTAAAACATAGGAGAGTGGTTATCAAAATTGCTTCATCATTTTGATATCTACTGCTGCATGGGAAAAAACATTTCCATGTGACACACAAGCAAATGTTTTCTAACGGTTGAAATCTTAACATAACCTCAATGATACATTACATGTAGTGCACAGCTATGCGCGGACATATTATTTTAATAAAATGATAAAAACTTCAATGAATATAAAACATACAGATCTTGCTGCCTTTCCTTTTTGACAGATTGGATAGTCAATGTCATGCCGAGAAGATCATTTAAACGAGATATATAATTGCTTTCGTGATTTCGATTATATTATATCAATTAGAAATTACAGCAACTTTTTAAAAAAAAAAAAGGTAATGAAAATAGCCACAGTTACTGGACGGAAGACTCAAAACCTTCAGATATGTACCCAAGGGCGGGAAGGCCGCCCTGGGAAATGGGCAGCATCCCTCTGCGGTCTGCGGATGCTCCAGACCGTGAAATTGCCGCCCTCGCCCATACAGAAGGGCGGCGGGTATCATTGCCTGGACAATGAACACCAAATGAACCCTGAAAACGCAACGGAAGCGCGTGTATCAATTTCAATCAATTTTCTTACAGAATAAAACTAAACCAAATCGTTTAAAAAGATTATGGTTACTAAAACGCTCATGACAAGCGTTGCTTAAGATGCCATATAATTTTTATAAACGCTATGGTTGAGTTTGAAGGAATGTTTTATGTTTGGGGAACAGTTTTGTCTCACGCAACGACTCGTAGAAAGTGAAAGCCGTTATTAAAAGAAAGCATGAAAATATTATTTTTTACTTAGCATTGTTATCTTTCTAAAGAAAGATAAATATTGATTTCATCACATTAATGGTCACGCAAAGGTTTATGAGAATGTTCCTTTCCATCAAATTTATTTTGTGAGATCTGTTTTTGTATGAATCACATGTAAAAAGTCTTCTACAAGCTTCGATGTCATCATAGAAAACGCAAATATTTCAAGAAAGATGCAGTTGCTGTATGGCTAGATAATCATTTGTGACCGGTCTTTGATCAAGGCACATTTTTTTTTTAGCTCGGCGTAGAGCATACATCTGTAAAAAAAAAGAAAATATTTGTGGAAAGGATTGAAATCTACCAACATCTTTTGCCTGGCCAGTTGTCTTCATGCGAAAGCAGAAGCTTGTGTGCATGCAATGGCATCTGTTGAACCAGGGTCGAAGTTATGATCAAGTAGGCTAGACGCAAGATTCGAACCAATGTTATTCGGTTGCAAATACGCTAATCGAACACGCGCTTCTACCCCTAGACCATAACACCGACAATCTTAAATCGAATGTTTTTTTTTGTGCTCCGAGCTCCGTTGGGAATCAAATTCTCTACCTTCCAATTTCAAGTATGTTGCGTCAACCACCAGACCTTGTCTTGTCTTGTCTTGTATCCTGCCGCCTTTCCTCTAGGGGTGGCCAGTACCTCCACACAAGTGCCTCCACTTGACTCTGTCCTTGCATACTTCTTTCATCTCATCTAATTTCATCACTCTTTTCATGCATGCTCTTCTCAATTTCATTCTCTTTACAGTCATTCCATTCTCTAACATTCCACGTTGCAAATATCCATTCTTCCTGTTTCACATACTTCCTTTTACACACACTTCCATTCCTGACAGAATTGTCAGCTTCAACACCTCCGCAGAGGCCATTTGACACTTCCTTCGATTCCGGGCGGTGGACATTGTCAGCTTCCACGGGCCCCTCCTTGTCTGCAGCTGTCCCCGGGTTTCTGCGGTCATTGCGGCCGCCTCGTCTGCCTCTTGGTCTTCTTTTAACTCCTCTGCACAAGTTATTCTCACGGATAGTTTTAAATGTTGAATCACTTATTAAATATTTTGAGTCTTTAAGTGCAGAGAGTTCTTTTGTCGAGTAGATTTGAATCGTTAAATTTGCTTTATTCAATTTTAAATCAAATGACACTTATTATTGTTTTAAGTTCGAGTGGGTAGTTTAATTTGGATAACTATTGCTCACTTGGTACTTGTCACTCTATTATTTTATTTAATAAAACATGATTCACATAATTCATTTAAAAATTAAAACATTACAATGATTTTAAAAACACAAGAACACAGAATTAATAATAGTCCGACTGCAAAAATTATTTATAATAATAAAAAGCGCGGAGCTCTCGAGATACAGCGCGTCGCCATTGGCGCCAGCGACAAGACTTAATACTTTAAATTTCATCATTTAAAATAGACGTCTTACTATTTTTGAGAAATTAGGTACTAAGCACCAAATATTGGTTTTGTTCAACAATAAAAAAGATTTCTACGACATCATTTCTTTTTGCTTCAAATATCTTCATGTTTCATGAAATTGGGCGGTTTTATGTAATAACATAACGATGTCAATAAAACAATCCCTACGGCCAGGATGGCATCCAGCGAGATATCTCGGAAGGAAAAAAGAGGAACTAATGTGAAAACGGTGGAGTGTGCGAAGGTTCATTTTATTCGCTTAAGGAGACCCCGCGCCGTATGGTGCTTGGGAGTCATCCTTACACGGCAAAGCCTAACCCGAAAGCAAACGCCGGGTTACAACTATATTCTCTTTACGACCGACTCCGAAGAAAAACTTCTACACACGAGAATATTATTTAGTAAACGGTTAGTCCGAGAATGTAAGTAGTAAGTGGTTAGTGCTAAGTGGTGAGAAAAAATAATGTATTGATGAAAGAATCGAAATTACAAACGAATGGAATCCGCAGAGTAAGAGAAAGAGAATTGAATGCATGAAAAGAGTGATGAATGTTTGGGAGATGTGAGTTGTTAGTGGTTAGTGATGCGTAGTTAGAGGTTAGAAAAAATAATGAATTGATGAAATAAATGACATCGTAAATGACTGGAATCTGCAGTCTGTGAAAAAGAGATAAGCATGGATGAAGAGCTTGATGAATGTCGCGGATATGAAAGAAGTATGCAAAGTCAAAATAAAGTGGAGATCCATCTGCGGAGGCACTGTTCACTCGCAGTGGTATAGTGGTTGGATACTAGACAGTAAGTATAGCTTTGAACAAAATCACTGATTTGAGGAAATAATCAATATGATATAAATAAGAAGGAAAACTTTGATATCATAATCAGTTCAACGAAATAGAAAATTAAATGACATTTATGTAGTGAACTATATGTTTAATCGTAATGGCAACAGTTAAGTATCCTCAAAAACACATGAATTTTATTTTGTAATGTAAGCTAGTGGGATCACATTGTGTATGTAGGATGTATATTTGTATACTTGGAAACGCATACGTTGAACTTCTGTCCATTCCGTAAAGCCATGGTGTGAAAAGGCTTGAAGAGCACGGTGAAATTGACCAGGGACTACCCCAAGTATAAAACTGGATGAAACGTAAAACTCTCACTAGAGACGCTGCTTTAGTTTCCATACATTTGAGGTAAACTCTAAGGTTGACTTTAATCGTAAAATTTTACACTCAGGGTTGGTGGCGAGCCTGGTCTATGTAGTAGACGCCAGTTTTCCTAAATTAGCCATATCACCTGCTGTTCATAACAAGCTTATAACAAATGCGATTTGCCTTTGCGAATTTTGCAACTTACAAGAAGATTTATTAATATTTGACTTTGTTAGCTGCTTTTGGTTAAGTGTTCCTAAAAATAGTGGGGTTAAAAATAGTACCGATATGTTTTAAAAATAAACGTAGTGTAAGACAGTTTATATCGACTAGCCAAATACTAGATGAAAATTCTCGTGAAAGCCAATTTCAATCTTTCCCTTATTTCATTGTTTTTTTTTGTTTATTTACGAGAATAGGTACTACGATAAAAAATTAACGCAAGTTTCCCACAACTTTTTTAGAAGTTTCTTCATGGCCTCAAAGTCATATTATTTTTCACATACCCCGATTATTAAATGTTTCGTTAACTTTTCTTTTCATTTTAATTTCTTACACTGCCACAATGACCTTTATTTCATTAGAAAAGGTCACCAACAAAACAACAACAACACGTTACCCGATGAAAGTCTCAAAAAGTTTTTTTGTAAGTAAACAGTGAGAATAACAAGTGTATAGAAACACAGTTTTTTCTTTATATCTCTTTGAAACAACAATTCGTGTAAGCAGGCTTGCAAAAAAACGGAAGAAAATTATAAACCGTCCCATAGCATGAGTGCAAGAGCTATAAATATAGGAGTAGAGCCATGTTGTCTAGCAAAGCGGGCAGCGGCGCGGGTAGAGGAGCGGGTAGCGGCGCGGGCAGCAGAGCGGGTAGCAGAGCGGGTAGCGGGTAGCTGGCCCGGCCCGTTAAAACAGATTTACTGCATTTGTTCGGGTGTTTTAACCCTACAATCAATACGGGACTCAGTCAAACGGCCCGGCGGGTGTATCATGCAGCTAGCTGGCTCCTGGGATTACGGTCAAAGATAAAACAACAGATTGGGAATTAAAAAACCATTAAACTGCACTTGTAGTTTTCTATCAGTCGCACTAAAAACGCTGCGGATGAAATGGACGTATCAAATGATATTAATACTTTCCACAAAAAAATTTGATTCAGAGGTCGAGTCAGGTGTCAAAAAATGTAAAAAAATCTACACAATTAAATAAACCTCTATAATGGTCAAGAAAGACATTTTTAGGATTGTACTAATTTTGAAGGAGTATTTTGTAGACGCTCCACTTTAATCTATAATCTAAGCTGCAAGGATATGTTAACATTTAAGGCTCATATGAAATGCATGCCTACAGACAGGCACATGTAGGTTCGCGCCTACACATTCTGCATGTGTGCATACAAATAAAGAAAACCTCACATGGACATAAACCTTGCAACTCCTGCCACCGTTCCCTGAACCGGGGTGGCATTGGCAAAAGTGAACCGATTTTTACAGCACGGGTGGCCAGCCTCGTACCACGATGAAACAAAAAAAAAATGTTAACTTTTGAAAACTAATATTTGAATTTCAGTTTTTTGCGGCACAAGATTAAAAATATACGCCTTAAATGCACGTAAGCAAACTACATTACGTTGTGTACAGATTATATACAAAGTTTATACATCTAATGTGAAATTAATATAGAAAAACAATCAAAAGTAGCTTGTTTGCGTCATGCAGCTGAGATGACGTTTGATTGATTGAATGTCAAAAAGTTCATATAAAAATGTTCGAAAAATATTTTTGTTATTGTTTAATACCTGATGAATTCTATATAATGTATTATCTTTCTTAAAAATCAGCATTTATGCAAATGTATGCCTACAAGCAAACACGTGCGTATTTACAAAATAAAAATCCAAATATTTAATGAACATAAACCCTGCAAACCTTGCTGACCTTCCTTGAAGCAGGAATGAAAAATGGTACATTTTCAAATTTTTAAAGCATACCAAAAATGCGGTAAAAGCAATATACTATTTGTATGAAAAGTATCGCTATCGTAGAAAAAAACATCTAAACGGCATGAAAGCATATTATATCCTTTATGAAAAGGAGTAATAACAGCGAAGCCATTACAGAAGAAAAACAAAAATTAAATGAAAATAGTCGTATAAGCCAAACGTACACAGTTACAATTATAGCTAGTGGAGCTAGACTGTCTTTAAAGATAGTAAATACCCAGTACAGATATACTGTCGGCTTGAAGTACAGGGTAAGAAAAACGAGCGAGTTGATTTTATAAAAGTTGCAGTGTTGACTTTCCAACGGAGAAATCTAGACAGTCAATTGCTCTAATGAAATCTCTACGCTTCCATAGACTGCTGCAAAAATGTACATACATTTTAAATTTTACAGTTTAGTATTTAAACATCAGTTTTAAAATAAGCAATTGATGTAGGATGTCAGATAATAGGGATATTGTGGTTTTATTGCTTTCGGAGCATAGAATATTTTCATTTCAATGTCTAAAAATCTAAAATATCTTATATCCTACACCGGTCTCTAAAGTTCATTCAGTTAGCAAAATTGGCGCTGACTAGCGAATACCATGTGTTTTGCTGATGAGGTGTGATTTGCACAAAAAGAACGTTCACCAAAAAATCAAATTGAAATTTATAATTAAGACTCATGTTACTTATTACTCGTATTCCTTGACTTATAGGTTGGTATGAGGCTGACCACCCATACTGTAAAAAATGGTTCACTATGCCAATGTCACCCCTGTTTCAGGGAATGTCGGCAAGAGTTGCAGGGCTTATGTTCATTTGAGGTTTGGATTTTAATTATAAGTACACAATCAGCATTTGTAAGCGCGAACTACACGTGTTTGTTTGTGGGCATACATCTGAGAGCTTCGAATGAATATATCCTTGCAACTTAGATAATTTATTATAGATGTTGTAATTCAAATATTTACTCTTTGAAGAGATTGCATTAATAAAAAGTTTCATGTAAAAATAGCTAAGGAATTCGAATTATTGATCATTATTATCTAGAAATGAAGAAATCTTTATTACGTTTCTTTGCAAGTTTCGTTACTTTCGTAAGAATACCGATAAAGTAGGTCAAACAATTGAGTTCGTATGAAACCAGCTCATAAAATATACGATTTAAATACTTAGGTGTATAAACAAAATCAATGAGAAAAATAGAAGGATTTGGTGTTAGTTTTAGCCGATGAACATGTATACTGTACGAGGTGTAAATAAGCGTAAAGACAGTGTTAAATAAACAAATGTCAATCAGTAAACTACATCCGTCCACACATGTGTGTTTATTCTCGAATCAAGTCCAAGTCCTTAGGTCGTGCAGCGTCCCTTAACTTTCATGTCAACTGCAAAACAAACAAAAGGCCCAAGAGCACGCGGGGTAGGTTTCCCACCCGAAGATTGCCGAACCCGGCTTCGTGGGGAGCCAGAGAGGGAAGCAGCTACCCTGGAAGGTCCACGAGGGAGGGAGACAGGTGCACAGGATCAATACGTCCGCCCCCGCCCCGCCCTCACTTCCTCCCGCCCACTGGCACTTCCGGTCGCGGATTTTTCAACCCGACTCAGATACGGTCTGCCCCTCAATACGGATATTTTTTACGATCCGTACCCCGCTGATTTGGGAAATGGAAAAAAAAGACTGGACAATGGCAAAGAAAGTGCACGCTGCGACGCAATCGTATTGAATCATATAAATGGATGATTAGATGGATGTACTCCATTAAAGCTTGTCATTTACAATTTCAGAATAAAAGATCATGAAAAATTTGATTTTGAATGCAAAAAAAATTATATAATTAAAACACAAGAAAATATAAACACTGGATTAAATTAACCGTTCTTATTGCTATGCTCATGTGTGTTGAGGAAATTTATAAGTCGATAGTAAATTGTCTAAATAATTTTATTTCTCATTAACGTGACTTTGAAATTAATGCAATAAATTACGGTTAAATATGACCTCCATAGGCTCCAACTTCCCAAGTTTGAGAGTTTGATTTTGAAAGGCGCTGTAAGAAAATGTGTTAACATTGTTGGTAGAATTATGAGGAATTTTTACTTGTTCCCGTCTGCGAGTTTTGCCTCTCGTGGGACATCCAAACTCTCTAGTTTTATAATATATGAAGGCGTAATGAAATTCGCTGAGGAGCGGCTCCTACCTTCTGGAATGCTTAAATTAAAGTCCCTGACTTTTGAAATGGTTTAAACGTTTTATGGAGCGGTGATCGATCAGCCAAGAGGCGGAAAGCGAAAGGAGATGGAGGCAAAAGTTTAACTCAGGAAAACTCGGAACAAGGTTTTATTTACACAGGTAGTAAATTGTAATTACTTAGTCCATAAACATCCCTTCATTTTGCAGGTAATGGGGCATAAAATAAACGTAAAATAATGTGTTAATTTCTTTATTACGTCAAATTTATTAATATTGTAAGGAACGCTTTCTAAAATGTATGAGAAGACATTTTTTTCAAAGCGTGAGAAAAAGTTTGCAACGATAGTACATTAATTTCCTCCTTAGCTGCAAACGCGCTAGAATTCAATAATAATTAATATTAGCTGTTCAGTTTCTCCAAACAGGCTATTCCAAATGCAGCTAGGGAAATTAAACTTCCTCTACACAGAAATACAAATCATTCTTTTGGAGAACTTCTTATTTACACGGTTCTACAAACGATCATACATATTAAACTCGGAGTATTTTCAAATATACAAAAAAAACATCACTGGAAGTGGTATTTTTCTTTCCATTTGAAACTCATTCCCCCAAATAACAACGTATTTGAATACCCTCGAGATAAGGGAGTAATATGTAGATTGATTGAAGATATTCCGGCATTTTAAAAGACAGGCATCACAACCCGTGAGTATGTCAGGGGGTCTGTCAAGCAAACGAACTCAAACGGTAAACGATTATTGATTCTTCTGCCATAAAATATTGCGTAAGGACGACACGAAATTTCCATATATATAGACACAGGGAGAGTTTATTTAAGGCAAGGGGGCCGGGGTGGAAAAGCAGCCTTCTGTTGGTTGCTCTGAAGGCTGTGAACTTCTTTGATCTTCAAACACGGGACCTCTCGAGTCAGGGTACGGAATGAGCCGATGATACTTTACAAGAAAGGAAAAAAATAATGAGGCGGCATGTTATTTACCTACAAGTAAACGTGAATCCAAAATTACTTTTATAATTTTTACGAGCCGTATTCGTTCAAAAGACTTTATCAAATTTACATCGTATTTTCTCTCTTTGTGCGAGCTTTTTTTTCCATGTATAAATTTAATAAAAAACCTCCGTGTAAAAGCCGAGAATCGGGTTTATTATAATGTTTTTCAGCAGTTCATTACGGTTCTCGTACAAAATAAAAATAAGTAGAATTTAATAAGAAGAAGACAACATGAAAAAAAAATTGCCAGGTAAAAATCAAAACCTCATAGTTTTTATGAGGATTAAGAAGATAATTAGGCTTCAAGAAAACAAAAACTCTACACAACCTAAGATTTACATTTACCATTAGAAGTGTATGGTTGGAAATTAGAAACATTTTTTTTTAATTCATCTAGATGCTTCAAAAAAGTACCAGTAAAGGAGCTAAGATATAATTTAGTAAATTTCCTCGCTGGTTGAATATCTGGTCAGAATTTTCACTAACCAGGTCCAAGTTTTGAGATGATGCTTGGCGCACAAATTGAACCTACGACGCCGCCCCTCCGCACGCTGAGCGTTTTCGCAGAAGACAAGAATTTGAGGCAAAAGCGAGCTAGAGTGCCTGCAAACTTGCATCTTTGCCTCGAGAGTTCAATTAGTGGCGAAAATAATCTACGTCGAACATGCTTAAGTATATTGAACGGTGGTGTAACAAATTTGAAAGTTTGCTTTTGATTTGATTTGTTCTACACCATAAATTTTCATTCATTAAAAGGTCATTGAGATCTAAATTAAAGCTGCAAAGATATATATTATTTAAGATTCATATTAAACGCATTCCCACAAGCAGACATGTATAAGTTCACGCTAACACACGCCGCATGTGGATCTACAATATAAAAATCCAACCTCAAATGAACATAAGAACTCTTGCCGACCTTCCCTGAAACAGAGGTGACATTTGCAAAGTAAACCATTTTTTTTACTGTATAAAAGATGGTCAATATACCCATAGGGTAAAAAAAAATGGTAATTTTTATTTCATTAATAATAATTGATCAGTTTTATCTAGCGCCATTTAGTGGCACTAGCCACCTCAAGGGCGCGTTTTTTTTTCCATATTATGATCCTAAGGAATGTCAACACCTCTCTCTTTGATTAACGTCAACTTGAACAAGACCCAATTGCTATAGGTTGGTTGAGCACTTGAAAAATGGTATGAAAACAGACATTTTTTTTTACTTTATTGTCATTTTGAAGAGTGAATGTTGATCTTTTAATACGACTCGGGGCTTAAGCCAGCTACTTCTAAATCTAAACCTAAATCTAAGTAGCAAAAATATGTATCATTTGAGATTCATATTAAATGCATTCCCACAAGCAGACACGCATAATTTCGCGCTCACACATGGCCGCATGTGGACCTACAATATAAAAAGCCAATCTCAATTGAAAATAAGACCTGCAACTCTTGCCGACCTTCCCTGAAACAGGGGTGACATTGGAAAAGTGAACAATTTTTTACAGTATGGGTGGTCAGCCTCATACCAACCTATAAGTGAAGGAAACTTTCTAATCACAAATCCTAGAATATAACCACTAGCCGATTACGATCGACTGTGTAAGTACGAAGTTATCTACAAAAAATGTTTAGTTGCGTCATTAATAATTCAGGAAATGCGTCGTAGACAATAGCGTTGCATACCTCACTTTAGAGTTAGGCAAAATTCCCGTCTCCTTGCCGAGCATAGCTTTGTATGAGCACCTCGCCGGGTAATTAATTGAGGGAAGAGACACGTCGCATACAAACAGCGCGGCGCCGCACGTCCGGTCGTTCATCACGCCCCTATCTAATCTGACGCGAGACGTACCCCAACCGGTACCGTAAGCAAACTCTACGTTAATACTCAATCAATGCGTTAACCGAAAAATTGTTGTAACTAAACACACACTAGAGTTGCTACTTAAGTGACCGTACATCTTCTGGTTAACGCTATTGCTGTGTGTAAACGGTAAGTTTTATACTTGGGGTAGAGGACAGGACATGTCCCGCGTACCCCCGCAGGATCTTGGGTCTTTCAGGGATTTTTCCTCGGTGCAGTGACCTCTAGATGGGATTGATATCTGTATCGTGGAAATGTAAGCTAGGTGAAATGGAATGTATGTAAAAAATGTTTGGAAAATGTTAATTTTTACAGAAAAATGTGAACGAAAACATATCGTACGTTTAATAATAAAGAGCAATAACTCAAAAAACATGAATGTTGGGAAATCACGTTTGAAGTTCAGACACCCAGTACAACTTGTATGGGATGAAAAAGGCGGCCGATGTTTTATCTCGGTCATATTCGTCCAAATTGAACGGCTGTCGCATTCTACATGTTCTTCTCGCATTGTTCTTGTGTTTTATTACAAAATCTCGATTTTCCCAATTTTCGAGCTATTTCTCTTTATTATTAAGCGTGCGATATATGTGTACAAAAATAAACTCATGTGAATTACAACAAAGCAATTTTTATTTTAATCTATGAAAACATATAGTATTACTTATTTCCGCGTTTTCTCTGCAGGGATCGCACGTGGCGAGTTAAACTTTTTATTTTTACAGGTCAGCCTTGCCCCAGCCACTTCAGTTGAAGTGAGGTTTCCTAGCTCCCGAGTGGGCTGGTACTCATTTCTTATGAAGCCTGAGTAATCATTGCCATTTTTTCTTATTTTGGGTTTGAATTAAATACCGACTATATACTGGACTGTACACTAATATACTGTATTATATTTCAAGCTGTAATGTTTTATGAGAATTTGAAGTATATTCCTAGGCACATGTAGGTGTGCACTTACACACGCTGTAAGAGCAGTTATTGAACATCAACTCTACGTTGTCAAAAGTTAGGGTCTAACAGTAATCAGTACCTCTGTTAAGGAATACAAGGAAATTGGGTATAGGTACTATAAACGATTTTGTCATAGGTACATTTTTAAAGCATTAAGCCCTTTAATTAATTACCCTGATGGCTTGTATCCTTAAATATCTATTTAACCTGAAAGAAAAGTGTAAAAAATAATCGTGACAATTCTTTAAAAGCTGGAAAAACATCATTTCTTTCTCGAACAACTTGTCCTGTTGATTAAGCACCAAGCTCTCGCATAATTCAGCAAAAAAAAAAGAAATACATAGATAAAAACAACCGCTGTAAAATGTGAATAATTGAGCGTATTTTTTGTGCAAACTATTTTTATCCAGCTGTACAGATTAAAAGCGTTTGAAAAAAAGTAAAATACCTAAACGTACCAACAAGTAGCCGAGGGCGATGTGATAAAAATACCCCATTACGGGCCGCGGGCTTGCGAACCCTGTCATATTTATCTTTAAATGCATTTGTATACTTTTTTTCCACCCGCACTGGGCAAATGATACTGGTTTTTTTTTGGCTTACAAAATACACGGCGTAAGTGAGTAAAATGTCAGCCTATTTATCGCGTGGAAAAAGCAAAAAAAAACACATACAACGGACGTTTAAGAGTAAAATTGTACACTTAAAGGTAAATTAAAATACAACATTTTTAATGTTTAGGAATTGTAAAAAATAGACACTGTTGTAATTTAATACTTGATTATAAAAAAAATGTATCCGGATTTTTAAATAAATATATTCTAACTATTTTAGACTGAAATACGAATTTCTTATTATGGAATATTTGATTTTCAAATAGTCTAAAAACCTGACAGTATTGATGATCAAAGCAATCCAAGTCCTTTCACCAAAAAAAACGCACAAACTGTTTAATCTTGCATTATAATCGCATAAAATACAATGAATTGTTACCTCAAAATAATCCTTTCACAGGAGTGCTAAACACCATGTGAAGCAAAATAAGGGAAAAATTAAAATAAGTGTAGTAAAACAAAATAATGAACTTTCATTTCGCGAGCACGCCAATTCATAAACAACTTACAGTTCGTGTGCATTTAGTTCATATATTCATAGATTTTTCGTCGATGTAATCGGTGGGGAAAATTTAGTGATCGGTCGTGAGTAGCGAGTGGCTGGTAACATGTCAAATAACCAACGCCAGGCCAAAATTTACAGCCGCAATAAATTTAAAAACAAGTAGCAAAAATATACGCACATTTATGTTAGTGTAACTTTCAACCCTCGCGAACAAAAAACTTGCTGATTTAGATTAATATCACTTCTTGGTTGGGTAGTGGATTTCGTAGTAGGCACTCTTGCATGCCATTTTTTGTTTTGTGTTTTTTGGTGAAATATATCCACGATACAAGAGCTTATCCATAATCTGTTATCCATTAAAAGTGGGCTAAATTTTTTGAAGTGTATAAAATTAAATACAGTGCTATAATTTTTTGACACATTTATTATATCGTGTTTCATAAAATGTCAGTAACGTATTTAGCATTGCTTTTGCAAAAAAATATGTTTTTAACAGCCTTGAGAATCTATGTTTTTTACTGCAAATTATTTGAAACCTAACACAAAAAGTAACATTAAAATGGATGGTTACGTTGAACTCTGCTTCATTTGTTCAATTTTGACTTGAAATACTACGTTTGAACTAGGGTTTCGTTTCAAATGTATTTTAGAATCATAAAGAACTAAATGATTACATTAATTTAAGAACTATCATGACATAATCAATTTAAAATTAATCATCACAATGCCAATACGCAAACCATTAAACTTATATCTTATTATATTTTTAATAAACCTAAGTTGTTTTGCAATGATGAAATGTATTTATAATAGCGTTGAGAGCAAAATATAATAACAAAATATGATATTAAATAAAAACAAGGCACACAAGCATTCGCTTTCGCCTGAGGGTTAGATTCTAATAACAATGTATAAAAAAAAAAAATGTAAATAAATAATGTAATCTATTTTTAAATAAAAAATTGATTGAACCTGTTTGTACATAGCCATACAAACCATACCAATACGTTTACATAACGAAAAGCACAAACCTTCCGAATGTGATGATTTTAATGGAAGGCCCTGCTTTCTCCTTTGTGGCAGACTTGGGCGTGGCCCTTTGTGGAAAGTGAGCCCCAAGCAGCCTTCACTATCGGGCCATTCGTTTGGAGAAACATCAATCTTCACATCCTTGCATCCATCAACTGTTATTAGGGCACGCCCTCTTATTGAAAATACACCCCCTTCTCTTGGCTGTTTGAATAGATCGAATGCACGAAGATTCATAATACTATGACTAATGTATGCCAATAAATCAAAGACCCGAAATATAATATTGCATCGAGTAAACAGATTGCTTAGAAAGGATTTTCCAACTCGTACGAGTATGTTTTAATTAAATAGTATGGGTTAAGTACCAATTTTCAGAAGGAAGTAAATTTAAAGGCAATTTTCAGATGTACATTTTGTATATTTATTTTTAAATTAATGTTGTCATATAAAAACGAGGATCCATGGATTAGCAATGTATCAAATGTTTTGTGAATAACATTACTAGTGTCAAGGTAGTTAATTAAACATTTAAAAGTTGAATTACGATGTAGAATATATATTTTACTTAACAAAATCTTCGTAGGTTCAAATTATAAAGCTGTCTTGAAAATAACGGTATAGTATATTTGATAATGAAAATAACTTATCATTTTTATTTTTAATTTCACATGAAAATATTTAATGACTCGTAATCAGAAGGTCAAGGGCTCGATTCGCTGGGTTGGTTCTCTTCGCTGGGCTGAAAAATTCATCTGCCTGACAAAGGCCCACCCAGCTTTTCTTGAGTATTGGAGCTGTCTGTATCAACGACCAAGCTCGTACAGGGCTTTTTAGGTGTAATTCACACAAAACAGCACTCACCAAATTATTCATCATAATATTGCTTCATTTTGATTGCTTGTTACGCAATACAAATAAAATATATGACTTAAAGGTACTGTTGTCTTTTAAATATATGTGAGAATCTTGCCATTGTGTTTCGAGGCTAAAATTTACACAGGATTGAAGCTGACGTCTTCACAACGAGAACACGTCAAAGTTGACCACAGAAGTTAGCAGAACGACCGGTCAGCTGGGCTGCGGGGGGGTGGAGGGGAGGGGGTTGAAGGAGGGAGGGGAAGGAAAACTTTGCGACTCTTTGACTGTAAAGGACACATTCCCTTATGTTTGAGAAAGATCCAAACAAGAAGATAAAACGGCGAAGAGAGAGAGATGGGAAAAAGAAAAGATTCCACCAGACATCAATTACTTAGGAGATTTCATTGTGTGAATATACTGTTGCAAGGAAAAATATTATATTAAGAGTTTATTCGATGGTAAATAGAAATATCTTTTAATATTATAGTTTCATAAACATTTATTTCGTATTGTAAATCATTTATAATTTTTTGTGCTCCTTGACTGAAGTGATAGGTTGGTACGAGGCTGACCACCCGTGCTGTAAAAATCGGTTCACTTTTGCCAATGCCACCCCAGTTCAGGGAACGGCGGCAGGAGTTGCAAGGTTTATGTCCATGTGAGGTTTTCTTTATTTGTATGCACACATGCAGAATGTGTAGGCGCGAACCTACATGTGCCTGTCTGTAGGCATGCATTTCATATGAGCCTTAAATGCTTACATATCGCACGTTTAATAATGAAGAGAAATAACTCGAAAATTGGGAAAATCGAGATTTTGTAATAAAACGCAAGAACAATGCGAGAAGAATAGGTAGAATGCGACAGCCGTTCAATTTGGACGAAGATGACCGAGATAAAGCATCGGCCGCCTTTTTCATCCCATACAAATTGTACTGGCTGTCTGAACTTAAAACGTGATTTCCCAACATTCATGTTTTTTGAGTTATTGCTCTTTATTATTAAACGTGCGATATCCTTGCAGCTTAGATTATAGATTATAGATAAACATTTATTCAATTTAAGTTGTAAAAATGTGTTGACATTCAAGATTCACACCTGATACAACATGGAAGTTGAGAACATCTTTCATAATAAGTAGTTAAAGTAATAAATTTTGGATTATTTTGTGTGAATCACACCTCAAAACTTGGTCATCGCTGTAAAAAATGCCAATTATTAAGTAAGATCAAGTTGCGGTATGACTAGATGCGACCAGTCTTTGTAAAAGCAGATGATTTTTTAAACTCAGCAAAAATCATTCTTAAGAAGTAAGTGATTTATATTAAAATCAGACTCGCGACATTCCGATTGTGAGCCCTTAGCGTTAACTACTAGACTACGGACCGGTTCAAAAGAAGTTAACAAGTATCCATGACATTAACATAAGACTACACAACTATCAGACAAAGATCGAAAGATTACTGTCATACATCCGGCTTGTCAAATTGTGTAACTCCGAGATACCATTGTGTGTAAAAAGGCTTTGATCCGTCAAGATAATGCACGTATTGTTCGAGAATATTCATGATTCTAAAAACTATAGTCACATAACTTTGAAGACTCTAAAACTCGATTGTAAATTTAAACGTGCGACAAAAATAAAAATATTTTATGACCTTATTTGATGGAATATTAAAATATATTCATGAGAATAATAGAAACCACTTTATGGAATTTGGTGTTAAGAAAAAATTAAATACATATTTTTAATGTTTTAGTTACCGGTTCAGTTGCCGCACAGCGAGATCTCTGTTTGAGGGTGTTGGAGTTCTCCTATGATTGACCGAGAATAACGCTCCGTAGAGCACAAAGGGGAGCCCATGGATAAATGAGCCTTTTATTTTCCCATAAGGGTGAATTATGTCCGACGGATGGTGTTGGTAGAACCGCTAAAGCCGCGGCGTTATGACTGTGAAATCTTTGAAACAGATCGTAAAGTTAAAGGAAACATAAAAAGATGTGAATGTCTCTAGGATGAATGCGTGCTTGAGTTTTTAAGGTGCCATTACCCAGACACACTTTGGTTACACATGCTGTGTAGAATGTATGTACTCGCTGTGACAAGACATAAAATAATTATCGCTGTCGTTTTGTTTAACTGGTATTGCCTTCAAAACGAAACTAGCTTTCTACAATTAACTCGGTACAAATTCTATAGACAACAAAATTGTGACGTCGTACGGTTTAGTTGATAGGGAAGAAGTTAAGAAATATTTTATTAATGTTTGCTAAACACCCTTGTTACATCTTAATACGAATACAATAGAATAGAGAACGGAATAATAATTGAGCTTTCAAGGAGATTGGAATGTTGTGCACATTTCTCTTCTATTAAAGTTATTTTAATAAAAACCTGTGATAAGAACGCATCAATTTTTTTACAATACCATGTGGTTATTTATTTTTTGTGCCCATGAAAAAATAAACGCTTCATGCAGATAAACTATTTAAATTTTTAAAGCTATTTTGTTAACATCGATCGCAATGTGGCATTCTTTTTGGTAAATGTTGTAAAATATGCATTTTGGCCGATACGGTACAATACTGATTAGGTTTAAAACAATGAATAATCCTTTAAAAAATGCTATGCATCTCTGCGTCAGAAGTGTTACATTTATAACTTATTTAAAATATGATTTCATGAGTATACGTAAACTGTTAATCAATCACACTAAAACATGAATTAAATCCTTCATTAAACAACAATTTGATGTGAACAGCAACCATAAAAATGAAATAAGAAAAAAAAGTACAAAAAAAGCGTGTAACATTATGGTCCGAGCTATTAAATTTAAATCAAAATGCTTGTATAGAGTTTAAGCCTTTCGGAGCGGAGGGCTAGCATCCAAATGGAGAAGGAAGTACCAGAATGTACCGTGGGTCTTAGATCGGGTCTAAAGGATCTCCCCGGGTGGTCTCAGACCCAACTCCTGCCCACACAAAGGCCCAGGAACAAAAAATAGTAAACGACAATCGATAATGTATGTTTACGGGCATTGTGCCCTCCATTATTAAAGCTAAACAATCCGATTTCGGAATTTCTAATATCGCGGGTCGCCGCGGGTCATATTATACCTTTACAGTGCTATTCATAGTCATTCGTAAACCAAACTACCAAATTTTTGTTTGTTTTTTTCTTTATATTTTGCTTGAGATAAAACAAAAATAGAAAGATACAAAGTGTGCCTACATATCGCGTTATCAAATGACAAATAAAATTTGTTTCTCTCAATTAATACAGAGTTAAAATCGAATCAAGAAGTGATAGTTAGACTATGAATAAGGCTAACATTACATGTATGCATTACGAGTGGAACTTTTGTATTCAAATACAGATCTAAGATCTTTACTGTTTCTTATTCCTGAGAATGAGCTTTTCTTGGTTCTTTTTTGTATGAGAAAACAAACTCGTTTTTTCTTTTTAAATTATACCACAATGGAATGAGTAAAAGTGCTTAAATTATAATACATATCCTATCAAAACTTTAAAAAACCTTATTTTAAATTCTCACTTTAAAACGTCTTTTTTGTCCTACCAAGAGCGTCTTTTTTGTCTTAAGAAGAAAAAAAATGTCAGTTTTAAAGAAAAACGAAAACGTGGTGCTTCAGAAAAGGGAAGAAATGACATTTTTATTTTAGAAATTGGAGTAAGGTGGCATTCATATGTTTCATATGAAAAAGAAGAAGAAAGCTGTTTCCACCCCTTACTCATTTCTTATACAATGATTCAACATTTCATGTGTTTTACTTTTTCCTTCCTAGTTTCCACACATAATTACTCATCGCAGAGAACCTCCTCCGAGATGTGCATTTTACATATTTTCAGAACACGGGCTAAGATGATGCAGCATGTAAGCTGATCCCAGATTACGCTAGTAAAATGTTTATTATGAAAAATTTCCTTAGAAAGTCAGGATACTTTACATAATGAACGAGGTGGAAAAATATCCCATACTTAATATTTTTTAATGGCTATACACATGTACAAGGTTCTGAGTAAGAAAAGAATAAAAATTAAATGAGTAAAAGCCAAACAGAAATTAACTGTGTTCATGTATGGAATAACAAATTTTATTTCTATAGAGATTCATATATATGTAAAAAAAAAAAAAAAATTTACGAAGCAGTTCTACTTTAATTCGAACATGCATTATACGACTATTACTTCTATCTTCATAAAAAAAAATAAACGGATAATTAAATCATTCATGAAACTCTAACTGCCTTTTCCTCAAAAAAGGGGTATATATTTTTTTCGTTTTCTAAATGCATAGGAATTCAGCCTCATTTAGATCTGCACGTAAAAAAAATCACTTGTTTTCATTCTTTATAGCAATTTTCCATTAAAAACGATAACCAAATAAGATAAAAAAAGAGAATATTTCAATACACGAGGCATCTGATTTTTTCACTGTACCTACAACGTACATCATTCAAATGGATTATCAAAAAAACAAGTGATACAAATCGGTACGACGCTTCCTATTCAAGACCACATTGAGCTGTTCGTTCAGTGCCAAGTCGTTCTCTTTACTGGTTGTATTCCAGAATGATACATCGTCTTTCAGTCGTGGCTGGCTTCCTTGCGCCGACAATCGACGGCTCAATCTCTCGTGGCACTGGATGCCATCAAACTGTAATAATGCTAATGCCGACCATTGTGTAGGGACATGCCAATAAGACAACCTACCAGTCTTTGACGCGATCGTGCATGCGATAAGAGTCTCAAAGAATCAAAGGCTTACCAGAAGTGGCTTCTTGGAATAAATTATTTAATTTGATTTACAAATGCAGTATTTCAAAGGGCTATTTTTTGGTTTTACAACTAAGCTGGTGTTTATAATTTAATGTAGTCATGCATATTGTTGTATTGTATGTAGGTACTTATAATCAATAATCTAAGTTCCAAAGATATATCTATAATAATCTATCTATAATCTAAGTTGCAAGAATATATTCATTCAAAGCTCTCAGATGTATGCCCACAAACAACAAGTGTAGTTCGCGCTTACAAATATAAAATGATCATATTGCGAGATATAACTATATGACAATTAACAGATGAAAAAAGTGTGAAATAGAGGACATATCGAAATGAAGGGGGCGTTTTTCGAGTAATCCTGTGGTCTGCAGAATGAGTCATGAAAGGCTCGATGATATGTCAATAGGTAAGCATCCATCTAGAAGACCGCCTAAAAAGTGGAAAGATAACTGGACTTCCTCATTTCAGGATCTATAATATAATCTATAATCTAAGTTGCAAGGATATATTCATTTAAAGCTCTCAGATGTATGCCCACAAACCAACAAGTGTAGTTCGCGCTTACAAATGCTGAATGTGTACTTACAAATAAAATCCAAACCTCAAATGAACATAAGCCCCACAACTTTTGCCGACCTTCCCTGAAACAGGGGTGACATTGGCAAAGTGAACCATTTTTTACAGTATGGGTGGTCAGCCTCATACCAACCTCAACCAACCAGGATCCATGAGCTGATTTGTAATTTCTTTTCTGAAACACAAATTGAACAATCTAAATAAAATTAAAAAAATGAGAAGAAGACGAGATATTCTCTAGAAGAAGAGATAAAAATAAATACACACATATATTGAGGGAATTTAATCTTTTAAGCTTGTATTTAGCATGATATGAGTATTTCACATTATTACCTCAAAGGCATATTAATATTGTCCATCGTAAAGCCCTATTTTCATACAAAGCACCCGCCGGGGTACACAAGGCAAGAAGGTAAGGCTTATTCCGATACTTTATTGTTTCTTTCTTTTTATAGACTTCCTTTCCGTATATTACGGCGGAAAGTCTGGAGGAACACATTATACGATTGTTTGCTTTATCTCGCAAAGCGGGGCGGATCCCGTGGATATGTTGCTATTCAACTCTGATGGAGAACCTTTTGACTTTGGGAAAAATGTAAAAAGCGTATTCAAAGAAACGTGCAATTTCTCCAATTTGATTATGATAACCAATTTAAATGTGTGCGCGTTTACGTTGTGATAATCCAATTTAAAACATCCTTGTTGGCGTGACCAATTTGAGTTTCTAATGCTCAAAGGCTTTCTACTATTATTCAATCATCTTCCGGAGCCAACTGAGGTAAAATAAAAAGGATTATGATAACTTCTTGACATTAACCCATTTAAATGCATATTTTATAGACCTAGCAATATTTATGCGAGTAATTGAGATGCGAGTCATATAGAACCAAAGACAACAACCTAAGATTGTATTCTAAACTAAGAAAATTAAATGGAGTGTTGTATTGCCGATGAATTTGAATCCTACTTTTGGTCACTTCAAAAAAAAGCTTAGCAAATGGTTATTATTATTGTTATACTATAACTTGCAATGAATAATGTAAAGAAGTATATTTTTCTACCTCAGTGAAAAACGTTGATGACTTGCATTATTGTTTACAAAATACCTATAAAAACAAAAAAGTACCTATAAAAACAAAAAAGTAAAAACAGAAAATAATATAAAAATACCTTGGCGGTAGTTCTTTGCGTCTCATGTGGTTTAACATTTCAATAAAATAAACATGATATGCTTATCATAATACGATTAAAAGTTTACACAATTTTAAGAGTATTTTGCTTGCATTGGGAATTGCACCCTTGGGTTTTGCTGCATCCCCTATTCCCTCTTTGCCCGTCCTAGTCCCTTCTTATCATATTACTAGAGGCAAATGTTTGCACAGCCTCACCGCCGCAAAAAGAAGGAGAGTGCACCTCCTTCGTATCCGTCATTTGAATAATAATATGCCAACCGGCCCTCCAGATGTACCGAGTATGTAAAACCTATCCGATAGCCCCGGGATATTGCTTTGATCTATACTTTCATCATATTTTTCTTTAAAATTTTCCCTTCTTGGAAAAGTAATAATGATCATTACTCTTAAATATGATAGATTCCTTTTAAAAGGGAAATGTTCAGCGAAAATAAGCATGTGCATTTTTATAAAATGTTTTTTTAAATATGTTTTTAAGTCACATAAGCTAATGTTGAAAACACCGCGCCTTAGTGTCTTTAGCCTGCTAATGCTCATACTACGCTCATTGTTTATCTTCTAACGCATTTTGCTTTTGCCACTAACCAAGAATTAATACATGGTTTTACATTTATTTAAAAATTCAAAACATTTTTAATTTTTCAGCAAAAAAAGAACAGCAACTTTTGCCAACCTTCCCTGAAACAGGGGTGACATTGGCAAAGTGAAACAGCTGTTCACAGCATAGTTTAGAATTAAATTTTAATTAAATCAAAGAACACAGTTTTTCCATATTTACTCAAAAACTTTTGACATTATAAAAAAAGTGTTGAGTAGGGAACCTAAGCAATGTATAGTTCTGCAATTAAAAAGCAAAAAAAAAATCCAAAATACAGCACATACGAAAAAATAGCTAAAAATGTAAAAAAAACGCGTTTTTTTCAATATTTTTTTGTGGTGGCAATTCTTAAGTTATATATTTTGTTCAAGCTTTATAATTAAGATACAATACTAATAAATATGTTTGATTTTTTTCATTACTGTAACTATTTTTCTAAGACCATAAAGTGTAAGAAACAAAAATGGCAGATTTAGCTTTATAACACGCCTTATGTAACTTGAAAAATGATACAAAAACGCAAAACGCGACTAAGCTACACATATAGTGTAACTTCTTGCCTGCGTTATCCCCGAAGGGGTCACATGTGGCGATTCGGGACCTATTTATTTTTACGGGTAAGAGGGGCCGGCCTCACACCAACCATTTTCAGTTGAAGGGGGTGGGGATACAGTTATTTTGAATACAATAAGTCCGATAATTTTAGTGCCGTACTCTAAGTAATCTAGTGATCTCTTTGCGGGAAACCAAAGAGCTGTAGACATTGCTCGTTACTGGGCCAATACGGTGTGAAGCTGACACGAAGAAGAAGAAGTGCCGTACTGTTAAGTACAGATTATAGGTTAAATACTTGTCTATAGGTAATACATTAAAAACAAAAGTACGAAGAAAATATATAATTGCTTTCAAATTTAATCTCCCAAGTAATTAAACGTTATTAAGGTGCATAATAGGAATAAAAACAAACTTAAACTTACATAATATGTAAAATGTAGAGAGTATTTTAAGATTTCCCGAGCTTAAAGAAGCGTCTCTTACGAGTTTAGCAAAGTTGTCGCGGATGATGATAAAAGTTGGAAGCTGGCGGAAAATAATTATTATACATGCGCAGTGGGTACGCCCGTACCAATCTACCAACACAAACTAAAAGTGTTATGTAGGAAATCTGAGTCAACAAAGTACTGAGATGACAAAAAAATTAAGTGAACAGTAAAAAGAGAGTTTTGTTTATTGTGCATCAGTAAATTGTTACTACCACAGATCACGTGGTTACTACTACTTTATAAATTAACTAAATATGATTTTACAAAATTAGACTCGATATCGGTCTCAAGTTTTTCATTTTTTATACAACAAATTTTATTGAAATCTATTTGTACAAATGCAAAAGGATTATTCAATAATTAAAAATGCATTGAATTCCTCATTCGTTTACAGCAAAATGCGATGCATTTCGCTGTCCGCTTCCAAAGGTGTTATACTGAAATGATATGCCGTCGGATGAATTGGTTAGTATGGGAAACGCCGGTTGCGATTGCCACCTGCCCAACGCTCATACATATTTAATGGCATTTGATCGAATATCTATTTGTACAAATTGATTTGCTTCGCATTTACCGACATTATGGATACAATGCGAAGCCGAAAAAAGAGCCGAAAAGGTAAAACACCAAATTGATTATAAACAAACAGGCAATCTGGTAACCATGTTTTTAAAATGATTTGTAAATACAACATCTACCCTACTTGACTATATTCTATTCTGCAAGTTAATCAACAATAATGAAAGGTATAGAAAATGAGGATTTTTTTAGGGTTTTCCTAGATTTCAATTTTGTTAAAATGCCATTTAAACACAGAAAGTGTACAGCTCATATATGCGAAAAGTATAATTCTGCATAAAAAAACAGAGATAATCTGTGAATAAGAAAACAAGATGGTCGTGAATGCATTTATTAATTCTTCGTGGAAAAAAACATTTATCTAGAAACATTATATCTATGAAACTCTTGCTATGAAACGTTCATTTTATGAAGTTTATAAAATATTTACCAATTCCGTTTTGTTGCAGTGCAATGACACTTTAAAACATTGTTTAAAATACGAATAAATCTCCATTTGTTATCATTAAAATATGACATTAACTGTTTTTATTGCAATTTATGGGCTGACTTTGATCTTGGTGGGTGTAAATTATTTTAATTCAATTGTTTTATCGTTCATACTTTAAGATTCACAAAACATTTCGTTTATCATAGCTTAAACTTTTTAAATATATGAAATCCAAAAAAAACAGTTTTCAATTATACAATTTATAAAATTTTAAAATAACTGAAATTGTTATGCTTAAAGAGGGCTAACAGGACCAAAATCCCTTAATACAATTGGTGCGTCTTTGAACAGGTTTCATGTACGACCAATGATCACATGTTTTTTATATCACAAAAAAGGAAGATGAACTAAAGCGTAACACAAAGATAAAACGAAGAATGCAATCAGCTGTAGAAAACTGGTTTTTATAATCCCTAATAAAAATGGTTGAATAAAAAACAAAAGTAACACCATTCTTTATTTGTTTAACATCGTAAAGAGGAGGAGCATTTTTGTTAACTAATCAATCTAGCATCTCGTATACGGTAGCTGTTTTCTATTAAATAACATTACACAAAAAAGCCCTGCGAGGCCCACGTACGGTGTCGCGCCTGTTCCAAGCCGCTAACAATGTTAAGAAAAGAGCGGGGATCTGCAAGCAACGTTGACAGCATTACGTTGGCTTCACTTCCGTTTCCCCCACGCAAAAGGGATGCGAGGCTAATACCATTGGTGAGCGCGCAAAACGAGTAGGCCACATGCCCAGTCGACCAGCAGCAACCGTCTCATTCCCTGTGCAACCGGCAAGACGAACGGACCTTTTTCTGCATCGCGGACAACGGACGAAAATGGACTCCACGCCGGGAGAATACAAGTAACACCCCCTACCTCCCTATATCCCAATCCTTTTCCCTACCAACGTCCCATAATCCCCCCTTATATTTATTTTCATCTCAGATTTGTAATTGTTTAAAATTTCAAGTATTTAGAAATGTGACCGCGTGATTCGGCCATTTGCTATTTTGGATTTCACGTAAAGTTGTTTAATCTGTTGGCATCCTATGGATTAATGGAATTATTGTTATCATAAATGATGTTTAATGTCTGTTTCCGTATAATGATAATTTGTTTTCACGGATTTATTGTTTAATTTATCCTGATTAATAGATTCTTTCGCCAGGATGCGCAAGCATTTTATCTTGTCTTTACCAAAGAATAATCATCTGATTACAATGGGTTGCCTACATTTATCATTTTTAGTAATGGACAATTCAAATCAGATAATCGATTGCTTTTCTTAAATTCTTTTTTTTGATATTCTTCCAAGAGAATAGAGCATGTTTCTCATTTGAATTTCATCTATTGGTTTAATGTTATTATACTGAAATCATTAAGCCTCCATTGTATTGTGATTTACGTAAATTAATAACCTCACTTAGAATTTTGCACGTGGTCTATCCACGCAGTAGTGAGACTGATCAAGTGAATGTTTGTCTTCCCCTTGTGAATACTTTGAGCATGTAGCTTGTTCTACGAGTGTGTTTTCAGGTATTCCACATATTGTAATAAAATCAGTGAATACCTACGTGTATTATTTGTCCGAGAAATACATTCTGTTTTCTCGTGCGTCCTCAGACGCCATTTACTGTTTACCTTCTCTTTGTGAATACTTTGAGCATGTAGCTTGTTCTACGAGTGTATTTTCAGATATTCCACATTATTGTAATTAAATCAGTGAATACCTACGTGTATTGTTTGTTCGAGAAATACATTCTGTTTTCTCGAGCGTCCCCAGACGCCATTTTGTTTTTGGTACTCAATTCCTTCCAGAAGCTTTCGACGCCATCTTCCTTTTTGTTTGTTTACATGTGATCTCGATTGTCATGGAAGCTTTCGAAAGTGCTCTTGGATATTATAAAGTCTCAAGACTGTTTATACTTTTATTAACGAAAGTTCATGTCTACCTTTGGGGTAATGATAATTATTAATAAACCATAAATAAAACAAATAACTTTGAATATTGAGAACTTTATTAGATAAGCTTCTCGTAGTTTGACGAGTTTATACATCGATAATATAACTATGAGTTACCTCCTCTGTAAATGTTGTTCTTCTGTTTAAAGAATTATTTCTTTTAAATAAACCACATTCCCCTTTCACCTTTTGTTTCTTTTTTCTTTGGTTTTGGAACTTTCTATTTCAGGCTGTAGTCACAACCCATCTATAACCACCCTGAGACGAGGACGTCAATGTTCACACACCACCCTGAAGTTAGCCGGCGGGTTTTTGACAGTGAAGCCTCGACAAGTCGGGCGACGCTGTTACACTGGCGCCCATCGCGGGTCTTGAGTTGGCTCCGTCTCGAGTTGGCTCCACCTGGATCAACTCCAGCACGACTACAGTCTTCCCCAAGCTTCAACTAGATATTCTTCTGGCACATCTCCTGAATAAAAACTGTGAGTCTTATTAAATTATATTTTGTTAATTGTATTACTCCTTTGCTACTCCTATCTTTAACCATGGAACCAATACAGAGGATCAGCACAGCTCACCATAGCACATTAGCTATACAATTCCCCGTTTACAGGCGTAAACGACACAAAATATATATTGGGTTATGAAGGACAGTTAATTTCCAAACTCCCCCTAGTTTTGTTATTTTCTATCAAAAAATTCCTGGCGTCCAAATCTCCATTGAGCTTGTCCGTAAGCACTCCCTTCCTCGATCCCATCCTGTCCCTTGAAGAGAATCCATAAATACAGAACAAGTAAAATCATCTCGTCCAATCCTGGACAAGTAGATAATTTCTCTAATCATCTACATCAAAATAAAATTCTATTATGAAGTTGTGCGGATAGCGGGATTGATCACCTTGCATTCTGAACAGCTCCGTATACAGCGTGCACAACCTCAAATACTTACCATACTTTGAAAACTTGTTCTCTTCAGTCCCACAACCTCTAACTTCCACCTTTGCATCTTTTCTGTCAGGAACTCTGCAATGTGTAAGTAGAACCTCGTCAGGATGCACGGGCGGAATTTAAAGTTGTACCCCTTCCTCTCCAGAAAATGCACCAGCAAGTGCCTCGTACCAAAAATTCGAGATACTTGTTCGTGTACACTTCTTGGTTACCCAAGAAACCCCAAATACATAACATGATAGGTGATGACCTGAGAATACGAGTGGCAGGTGTTGACCTGAAAGGAAGTAGGAAAGAGAAAGTGCATGACAGGTATTGACCTGGTCATAGAAAAATGTGATAGGTGATTGACCTGAAAATACATAACATGATAGGTGTTGACCTGATAATACAAGACGCCATAGGTGACGACCTGATAATACATCAGAGATATTATAATAGGTATTAACTTGATTATATCTGTGAGAAAGTGCATGACAGGTGTTGACCTGGTCATTGAAAAAACATGATAGGTGTCGACCTGACAATACGAGAAGGAAACTTTGTGGTTTCAACCAAAGAGTTCAGTATCCCTGAAAAACTCACAAAAAACCCCCCGACGCGAGACCCTGGCGCAGCCTCCTGACTGCCACCGTACGCAAAACAGTATCTTTCCTTCTGAAAATAGTACTGTGGGTCACAGTTCGTAACCTATCTTAGTGGGCGAACTTAGCATACCAACTCAGCGATGATCATGTCGCTTTAGAAAAGATGACGGAAGAGACATAGGAAGTTGCTTTAGCCCTTATGTCCCTTCAAAAAGACTCTCTACCCGAGGGATCCAACAGACGTCATCCACCCAAAGTCGATGACGGCTGTGCACATTAATGTAATTTTTTATGATTTCAGTTTCTGATAAAAGTTTCAACATGTAACCTAATCAAGGGACGATGACCATGAGCTGCTATCTACTATTATTTGGTAGCTGTCAACAGCTAACCTCTAGTATAAATTGAAATCCTGTCTAGTGACAGAAACGGTAATTTTGCCATTACCAAACCTCATGTTGTGCTCGCATGAAGACTCCTTGCTTGTAGCATTGTTGTGTTTTTGCGAACAAAGCGTGGGCGGAGAGAAAAACTTGTTTTCTCCCCGAGGAATGTTAATGAACCTAGTTGTTAAGAATTACTTAAGTCGTAGAGTAAGGTTAGAATAAGGACTTCTTAGTTATATTACACCAACAAGAGCGAACACCAAACATCACCAAACAAGAGAGATCAAGATTCTTCAAGAGAGAAGAATCTCTTCGAAATCAAGATTCTTAAAGAGAGAAGACCATTCAAGCCTCACAATTTCATCTCGCCTACTCCTAACGTCTGACGCTACAGCACCTCAAATACCATCTCTATTGCGCTTGGATCAAACTTCCTATTACCAAAGGAATCCAATCATTGAATACCTTTATTGACTGATGTCCCTGAAAGAGTATGGATACTCCAATTATACCCACACCAGGAAAGAGTCCCAAAACTTTCCACCCAAGAAGGGATGGGGTGTCGCGCCTGTTCCAAGCCGCTAACAATGTTAAGAAAAGAGCGGGGATCTGCAAGCAACGTTGACAGCATTACGTTGGCTTCACTTCCGTTTCCCCCACGCAAAAGGGATGCGAGGCTAATACCATTGGTGAGCGCGCAAAACGAGTAGGCCACATGCCCAGTCGACCAGCAGCAACCGTCTCATTCCCTGTGCAACCGGCAAGACGAACGGACCTTTTTCTGCATCGCGGACAACGGACGAAAATGGACTCCACGCCGGGAGAATACAAGTAACACCCCCTACCTCCCTATATCCCAATCCTTTTCCCTACCAACGTCCCATAATCCCCCCTTATATTTATTTTCATCTCAGATTTGTAATTGTTTAAAATTTCAAGTATTTAGAAATGTGACCGCGTGATTCGGCCATTTGCTATTTTGGATTTCACGTAAAGTTGTTTAATCTGTTGGCATCCTATGGATTAATGGAATTATTGTTATCATAAATGATGTTTAATGTCTGTTTCCGTATAATGATAATTTGTTTTCACGGATTTATTGTTTAATTTATCCTGATTAATAGATTCTTTCGCCAGGATGCGCAAGCATTTTATCTTGTCTTTACCAAAGAATAATCATCTGATTACAATGGGTTGCCTACATTTATCATTTTTAGTAATGGACAATTCAAATCAGATAATCGATTGCTTTTCTTAAATTCTTTTTTTTGATATTCTTCCAAGAGAATAGAGCATGTTTCTCATTTGAATTTCATCTATTGGTTTAATGTTATTATACTGAAATCATTAAGCCTCCATTGTATTGTGATTTACGTAAATTAATAACCTCACTTAGAATTTTGCACGTGGTCTATCCACGCAGTAGTGAGACTGATCAAGTGAATGTTTGTCTTCCCCTTGTGAATACTTTGAGCATGTAGCTTGTTCTACGAGTGTGTTTTCAGGTATTCCACATATTGTAATAAAATCAGTGAATACCTACGTGTATTATTTGTCCGAGAAATACATTCTGTTTTCTCGTGCGTCCTCAGACGCCATTTACTGTTTACCTTCTCTTTGTGAATACTTTGAGCATGTAGCTTGTTCTACGAGTGTATTTTCAGATATTCCACATTATTGTAATTAAATCAGTGAATACCTACGTGTATTGTTTGTTCGAGAAATACATTCTGTTTTCTCGAGCGTCCCCAGACGCCATTTTGTTTTTGGTACTCAATTCCTTCCAGAAGCTTTCGACGCCATCTTCCTTTTTGTTTGTTTACATGTGATCTCGATTGTCATGGAAGCTTTCGAAAGTGCTCTTGGATATTATAAAGTCTCAAGACTGTTTATACTTTTATTAACGAAAGTTCATGTCTACCTTTGGGGTAATGATAATTATTAATAAACCATAAATAAAACAAATAACTTTGAATATTGAGAACTTTATTAGATAAGCTTCTCGTAGTTTGACGAGTTTATACATCGATAATATAACTATGAGTTACCTCCTCTGTAAATGTTGTTCTTCTGTTTAAAGAATTATTTCTTTTAAATAAACCACATTCCCCTTTCACCTTTTGTTTCTTTTTTCTTTGGTTTTGGAACTTTCTATTTCAGGCTGTAGTCACAACCCATCTATAACCACCCTGAGACGAGGACGTCAATGTTCACACACCACCCTGAAGTTAGCCGGCGGGTTTTTGACAGTGAAGCCTCGACAAGTCGGGCGACGCTGTTACAACGGCATAAAAGATTCCTTCGATCAGTTAAAAAAGATCGGATCTCCTGGTTTAATTGTGATGCTGCGACCTTCCCCTCTTTGTTTCGGGCAGTTCTCATTAAAAAGCGCGGTCGGCACTTCGTTAGGAATACGATATGATCTCCCGATAAAAGTCGAATTGTAATTTAGTCGGAGGAAGCATGTAACCAGAATGCTGTGGGTGGAACAGGGACCTGGACTTTACGTTCAAACTCAAATAAACCGTTTTTCCAAACTTGTAGAACGCAAAAACGTTCACTAGAGACAATATACAAGTTCCAATACATTTTCGATATGGTTCAGAGGAAACGTGGACAGTTTTGTACTCGGGGTATTGGACTTGCAAGGAAGGTACGGATAATAGGGCGCCTGTATATGTTGATCTAATCTAATCTAATCTAATCTAAGCTGCAAAGATATATATCATTTAAGATTTATACTAAATGCATTCCCACAAGCAGATATGTATAATTTCGCGCTAACACATGCCGCATGTGGACCTACAATATAAAAACCCAATCTCAAATGAACATAAGCCTTGCAACTCTTGCCTATGTGGCCTAATGATTTGGATGCTGATTGCGATAAGACATTGAATACGAGTTTGTATGTAAGAGTATGGGACGAGAGGCACTCTGAACAAACAGGCTATCGTGATAATTGAATCTCCCATTATCGGATTCATAGCATTTTGTATGGAACACCATAAAGCTTTGTTAAATTAACATGCACCTGTAACTTCTTTTAGTTATAGTGAATATTACTTTCTACACATTACATATTTTGTTAACAAAATTGTTATAAGATAGATAAGAATTATCTAGCTTACCTCACAGAAGTTTCACATTAACATAGGATTTTGAGTTTTTTTACTTTGAGTCCGATTTATTTGAAGTCCAAAAAAATCTCTTACCTGAAACAAAAAAAGTAATAACATTAGATTTGTTGTCTACTATAGGATAAAAAGAGGATAGAAATAAAAGCAAACAGTGTTGATCAATTCAAAATGTTTTGTTGAGAGCAGGAAAAATCACAATTCAAATAAAATGGTCCGCGTAAGGCTGCTCTCCTTAATTTATAAAAATAAATAGGTTCCTGTCACCAAATGAAAACCCTTTGCAAACAATGCAGTAAAAGTTGCACAATATATTTGCAGCATTCTTGCATTTTTTTGTAAATGAATTGGAAAAAATATTTATACATAAAAATCCATCTTGTATGGGGAAAAATACAAAGGCCGTAAAGGGACATTATTATTTTTACGATCCTCGTATTTAATGTTCAATTTCCATTTTAAGATGTAAAATGTATGTAGGCATTTTAACTGCTGGGAGTTTCTGACATACCTAAGGCTTGTTTTCTTCCGCCCCGCCATAAAATTATATTGTTGGAGTTTGACGACAGGGACGAACCTTTTCCCGAAAATCACTCGAAAAATCATTCAACTTTCTTACATCACTCAAAAGTTATGTTTTTATTCGAATAACTTGAGCAATCCCATTCAATCACGGAATATGTTTTCTTAGGAGGGTGCCGTTTTTATTTGTCCCTCCGTTTGTTTTTTTTTTATTGTCACTTTTATCTATTAAAAATGACAGGAAGTATATGTTATAAAATTCTTGTGAAATATTACAAGTACACGTATATATCTGCAAGTAAACAATGAAAAATAAAATTAATGGTGAATTAAAAACACGAACTAAGTGATATCATAAAAAGTACCTAAACGGCGTAAAAGTAGTGGTAACTGAGAAAAAAAGGACAGCGTATATAAGGATATTATAAATATTAAGCAGATTTTTGTAAAAAAATAACTTGCTTTTGCATCTCACACGATGGCCTCATATCAGCCATATATTTTGGTGATAACTGCCGATTACCGTGTGTAATATGTAGAGTTCTTTTTAGATTGATTAAATCCATCTTTGAGTGTTTGAACCAGTTTTTTTAAAACTAAAAATATTTTCAGAATTTAGGGCCGTACCTATTTGTGTTATTATCCTTGGAATACAAAAACAAACTGAATATTCACTTTCAACTGAATATTGTAAATAAATAGTGCCTTATTTCATCTATCATGCGAATATTTCTGTATTTGTTTAAAAAGTTGAAGCAGTTCAAAGAGAAATATATAAAATCTCTGATTAAAATAAAACAAAATGAATCCTTCTAAACAGGCAAAATTAAGAAAACCATATTTTTTTCATTGTTATTGTTAAGAAATATACACAAAACTCACAAATTACTTTGGAAAAAGAAATTGGAATACAAAATATTATATTTTTATTTACAAAAAAAAAAAAAAATGGCCACTGTAAAGCACACATCTCGTGAATACATCGTCATTAGTATCAAAGGGATAAACTGACTTCCATACATCCTCGTATATAATAATACATAAGCCATATTCAGCGCCCGACTAACTACCCGCTTAAACGTCTTTGAATGAAACCCTGAAAACGTTCAGAAACTATTGAAAAGTCAGCATTATTTCAATCCGGTATCCTCGCTCTCCGGGCGGGCAGAATATTCTGGCTTAGGGGAGGCTAACGAAGGGTAGAGAGGGCGCTGCTTAATCAGCAATCCAATCTCGAGTTAAATGAGCACCCCTTTTGCACAAACCACCCCATTCCTAGACCAAAAGATGAACTACTACGTGCAGGTATATTTTTGTAAGTCTTCTTTCCGCGTTGTATCTTGTACAGCATTTCCATGGCTGCATTTGATTAAAACCCCCAAGATTTGTGTTTCCGATTTCAGTTTGATTTAATTTGTATGAACCAAGTTTGATACTTTCGTTACTCAATTGGTGTATGAATTAAAAAATAACACTATATTTTGAAGAATAAAATGTACATCTTTAACATTGTTAAAAAGTTGAATAGAATTAGAAACACTTGCAGTGATAATTTACAATAAATGTAACTTTGTCCTCTTAAAAATGGCGTAAGTAAGTCGAATGTACTTGAGGTGAAATAAATGCTCATTTTCTAAAATAAAACTTTAAATTTTATAAATATTTAAAAATTGAAATGGTAAAACATGGTTTTAATTCACTTTATTCTTTTTGTTTTTGCTCGAACATTTTCGCCTAATGAGGCATCTTCAGGAGCAAAAATGAAAATGAAAATGTTCGAGCAAAAACAAAAAGACTAAAGTGAATTAAAACCATGTTTAACCATTTCAATTTTTAAATATTTATAAAAACGGACTTTCACTGTGTTAACAGATCAACACTAAAAAATTAAATTTTATACTTTCTCATACATTATTTTTAAAATCAAATCTCATATTAAATTCTTGTTAACTTCTAGTATGTGGTTTCGTTTCGTGTTGCTGTTGTTTCTAGTTTCTATTGCTATTCTCTAAATGACTGGAAGTTTGAAAAATGGGTATTGAAAAACGTTCTTGACATTTCATCTTTGTAGTTTGACAACATTACAACTGATGCCTACTTTCCGAAAAAAATTGAAGCGAAATTCAATTACGATAAAATGATTCAATTCATTACTCAAAGATAAACATGAGCCTCTTTTTATGGGAGTTTCTCGAACGTTATGTGTTCAAGCAGGGCACGTTATGTACTCATAATAAAAATCCACACGGCTCAGCGGTTTTCCTCGGGAAGAGGCCTGTACCCCAAGTATACAAAATATCGTTCAAACTCGACCACAGCGTTTTATCAAATATCTATCAAAACAAAACACTCGCTAGAAAAACTTTTTTATTTTTGGTACATTTTTTAGTAAGCGCTGTGGTTGAGTTGAAGAGTTATATTTTATACTTGGGTACTGATGCGATGCGTTCGGGGGTTGGATTCGAACCCGAACCGGCGGCCGTTTCAGGCATGATTGAAACTTCAATTTGGGGGGCGGACGCATGATGAAGTTATATTTTTAATACGGACCGTCATAAACTCGAGGGGCGATGGGAATAATGTGCTTGCTTGCGAGCAACGTACGGTGTGCTGGGGGGTAGACACTTTTGATTCCTACATCATCGGGTTTTTTTTCTTTCCTACATTTTTTATGTTATTTGAGTCTTAAAGTCCTTAAAATATATTAACATACACGCAAATTTTGAAATACTCGTACTTAAAAATAAAACATCAAACGCTATACTTTCTTATTTTTTGATTCCGGGTGATCTCACTTCAAGTAAAGTGGTGGACGTAAGGCCGGCCCCCTTGCCTATAAAAATAAATTGGTGATTCCTTCAGTGACAACGTGGTAAGAAAATTCACTGTATACATACATGCAGCTTCGTTAACCAGCAGATTATATTTCTTGACAAAAAAAAACGCAACTAAGCTACACATATAGTGTAACTTCTTGCCGCGTTATCCCCGAAGGGGTTGCATGTGGCGAGTTGAACCTATTTATTTTTACAGGTAAGGGGGCCGGCCTTACGCCAACCACTTCAGTTGAAGTGGGAGTTTCTCAGCTCCCGAGAGAACTGGTACTCATTTCTTGTGAAGGCTGAGTAAACCTTGCCGGTATTTTATTTTGAGGTTTGAAATAAACACCGAAACGGGAAATCATTTCTGACACCCTCGGTGGGATTCGAACCCGAACTCACGGCATGGAATGCAAGCACTCTACCAACTGAGCTATCGACCGGACTAGCTTCATTTAATTTCTTATTTATAAACTAAATTTAGGAAACAACAATACACATAAGACTTTTTGCAATCCATTCGTGGAATTAAACTTTTAAGTCCCCAAAATTCGACAATTACACACTACTATATAGTAGAAACAGTCTGTCTTTTATTTTTGGAAATTTCAAAAAACCCTTGCTGGTTTTTCGCACACCCTTCCCTTCATATTTCACCGGCCCCTTCTCCTTTCCGTTTCGTCCCACAGTGGATAAATCATCTGTAGCCCCTGGAAGGGTTCGATCCTTCGGCTTTTTATTGCCCGCGACCCGCCAAAAAATATCTCCACATATCGCGCGATTATTATTATTATATTCATTTTTGCCGCAAATAAACACGTTCCATAAATTGAAAATCTTTGACGCGGAGGCGCCGGGCCCGTTATCCCATCTCCTCGTGATGCGACTACTTTATGCTCCCGGGTTTTTATTCTTTATATGATTACTGAAATGGGTTTTACTCGGTTTGGAACGAATAAACTGAAAAATAGTCATTTTTTCATCATGAAATAAGTAGAGAGTAAAATAAATATATTTGACATATTTTGTATGGTTTGCTTATTAACACTATGAAAGTTCATTTTGATTGAATTGTATAAAATTTATCGTACAACAAATGTTAAACGTTAAACAAATGTAAGTTGCAGAGTTAACTAGCAAATTACTCATACTTAATCTTCGTGCAGAAAAGATGCCTCCTGAAGACGCATGGGTAGAACGTCAACGAAACTTCTCAAATAATGTTAGTTCTCACACAGTGATTTGCTTAATGACATTTTTTTTTGTTTTGTATTGTATCAGTAAAAATATAAAACAAACGTAAGACCATTTTCAATTTAACCTGACTTCCTAGAGGGCCACTTTTCATAAAAAGATATCTTACGATATAGAAACAAACATCAATCATGTCCTTTTTCCTCGAAAAAGGAATGAAATTGAAAAGTATGTAATACATTATACAATACTGATTCAAACTCTTATAAAAAAGGTACAAAAAGATGATAACAAGATCAAAACGGCGGAAATAATACGTTCATTAGAAAAATACTTTAACGAAATACAACCACTAAAACCTGTTAAGGATTTCAAGTTTATATTAGTTAAACTTTTTAACTATGGCCATTTTTCATGTAAAGAACAAAGGGCGTAAGACGGAATATTTTTTGAGAAGATAAAAAATCTGCGCGTCAAGCGATAGTGCCCCCTGTCTCTTTTGGTTCATCCCCCTTCTCATCCCTTGGGCGACTTCTTTTCTAATGCATTTTCACTGTAATTTATTCGCCTCAATCAAACTCTCGGAACTTTCGCAAGGGGAAACAATATTTCTTGTAATTGGCCCAGTAAATTTTATTCACTCCTCGGGACGGAAACTTCGGGAAAAGATTAAAATTATGCTTAATTCTTGAGAAACTTCGTGAGAGCGAAAAGTGGTCGCTTATGAAATGTAATCATTCATAATTGATTAAATAAATTCTTTTCATCTCGGCTCTGGAAATCAAATAAAATACTGAGAAATTCGTTTTACCAACACGAAAGTTTCCTAGGTATACAGGAAAAATATTTTTTCAGAAGTAAAATAAATTAAATAATTGAAAAAACTAATCAGTGAATTAAATGAGATTCTATTTTGTATTGTTTGTGTATTAACACTGTGAAAATTCATATTGTTTAATTTATAATTTTTGAAGGAATTCAAAGAAAACACTGTTTATTTTCACTAAAATTTATTTAGAAAGATTAAAATCTTTAAAACAAATTACAAACGCGTTTTCGACCTAGCAGGTCATCATCAGGTACAGTAAAAAAAAGATTTTTTACTGTACCTGATGATGACCTGCTAGGTCGAAAACGCGTTTGTAATTTGTTTTAAAGATTTTAATCTTTCTAAATAAATTTTAGTGAAAATAAACAGTGTTTTCTTTGAATTCCTTCAAAAATTATAAATTATATAATTGAGATTCTATAAATGAAATGATGATGATTATATAAATGAAATTATATAAGGAGGATCTCTCTAGGATGGGCGGCCTATGGCAGTCTTAAGAAGTTCTTCACCAGCAACATCCCCCAATGCCTGAAACGGAAAATGTACGACCAGTGTGTCCTGCCAGTTATGACTTACGGAGCAGAGACTTTAACTCTCACCAAAATGACTATCAGGAAACTCCGTGTAGCACAACGAAAGCACGAAAGAGCTATGCTACACATAAGACTGTCAGATCGGATACGAAATACCGAAATACGTAGAAGATCGGGAGTTACTGACATAGTCAAAAGAGTGGCAAAGCAGAAGTGGTCGTGGGCAGGGCATGTAGCCAGATTGAGCGAGCAAAGATGGACGAAAAGAGTGGTAGAATGGAGACCTCGTGAAGACAAAAGAACAAGAGGAAGACCTCTTACACGATGGTCAGATGATATCAAAAGAGTTGCTGGTGACTGGATGCAGAGAGCCCAGGACAGAGACGCCTGGAGAGATATGGGGGAGGCCTATGTCCAGCAGTGGATAAGAAGTGGCTGATTAAGTAAGTAAGTAAGTAAATGAGATTCAATTTTTTTTCAGATCAATTCTTTTTCAACCTATTTTAACCTATCATAAAAACAGTTTTTTATATTGTCCTTTGAAAATTCCTCAAATTTATCGAATAAATGATGAATTAATAACTTTCCAATGATAAACCACCCAATGTCATCAGTAAACGCTGGGACCAAGCTACTGTTAGGAGTCTGACGGGACATGAACTGACCATGTTTAGATTTAAAACACGCCAGTTCATGTCACCACTCACTCGACAAAAATATTCTTAAAAAGATAAAAATGAATTTTACAAATGTTATCAAAAAATAAATAAAAAAACGAGGTGTACACTTTAACAAGCTCCAGTTTTAAAGGATTTAAATTTGAAAGTGACAAGACGAACTACCTCTAGGGAGGGAGCCGTGTTCAGTGGGCCAAGAGCGATCTGCTTTACCGACCCCTGTGCTTTATACCGACTGTCGCCCCTCTGGGAGCATTCCATCCGAGCTTTGTTCAAAAATCCCATCGATGTAAATGCGTGACCGCGTACCTGCACACTCGGAATAGCGAGGACTCTTCTGAGAATTTATTTATTACGAAATGATAAATGAGATCAAAGTTATTGCAAAAAAAGTAGCAAATTAGTAGTGTATGAATTTGTCAATAGGATTCCATTAGGACTATCCCACAGGTACGTAAAAGATTTTGTGGTAAAATGTCCTGTCCCATTTTTTAGGTAAGTATATGTTTCGTTACACAAAAACACTGTTTGATTAGAAAACTGAGGTTGAAATATCTGATCTATCTAATCTAATCTAATCTAATCTAAGCTGCAAAGATATATATCATTTAAGATTTATATTAAATGCATTCCCACAAGCAGACATGTATAATTTCGCGCTAACACATGCCGCATGTGGACCTACAATATAAAAACCCAATCTCAAATGAACATAAGCCTTGCAACTCTTGCCGTCCTTCCCTGAAACAGGGGTGACATTGGCAAAGTGAACCAATTTTTTACAGTATGGGTGGTCAGCCACATAACAATCTATAAGTCAAGGAACATACATGACAAATTACATTTTTAAAATCAATAAATTATAATATATACATGGACATAAAAAACTAAATCATAAAAACCAATTTTACTTTAACAAACCCTAGCCGCCAACATCACAGATCAACCGCCATTTCTTTCTATCCTTACATACTTCTTTCATTTCCTCCAGAGTCATAACCTTCTTCATACAAGCTCTTCTTTTATTATGACTCTGGATATTCCATTCATTCGCAATTTCGGATATTTGGTCCATCCATACCTTTCTCGGTCTTCCTCTACCTACCTATCTATGATAAAAAAAAATGGATTCTTGACTTATGGGGCTGATCACCCATACCGTAAAAATTAGTTCACTTACAGGTTGGTTAAGGTTAAGTGGTCTTCCCCTTTCCCTTTCATTTAAGGTTTTAGTCTTATTTTGTAAGTACACATTTAGCATGGTGCAAACGCGAATTTGAACGACGTATTTAATTGTACTCAAGGATTTATGAGTCTTTAAATATTTTTCAAATGATACCACAGATAAAAAAAATGACTTAAATTGTAGGGACACTAATCTCAGTCTGTCTACAAGATATAACAAAAGTAATCTATAGAGGGGTGAATGTTACTTATCATTTGTCTTTGTTGGAATTTGTGGTGAGTTTCTTTACCCATGAAACCAGGTACTCTAAGTATTAAGCTTCACTTTAAACTTAACCGCAGCGTCTTACTAACAAATGTATGGAAATTAAAGGTGCGTTTCTTGTGAGCGATTTAGTTTCTAGACATTTTTATTAAAACACTTGGTTGAGTTGAAACGTGAAGTCGTATACTTTGTGTACAGGTGCAGGCAAGTATGTAGGTAAGTATCGTTTGACACTATTGAGCAAATATCTTGGTGACAAATTTGTTTACACAGTGAAAGTTGTTTCCCTCGGTTGGGGTGCCCTTTCAATTAAAGCCCCCTAAGCCTGAGAGACACAAAAGCGCATTCTGTCGCATCCCAGCCCGCACTTTTTACGACTAAGATTAATTTTAGATAAGGGTTGCTAAAGGGGAGTGGTGGGGGAGGGGTGAATATGTCGCGGGTGGGGCGGATGAGTGATATACGTAAAAAATTACATCGAAACACTTTAAAGAGGGGCGAGAAATAGTGGCTTGAAAAAGACAGCCGCCCAACAGAGGTTAAATCAGACCGTTATGTTGTGTGGAATTGAAATACAACCATTGTTGTGGCTTATGAATAACATATTTCATCCACGAAATTAAGAAAGAAACATAAGTTTTTGTTCAAATAAATGGTTAAAAATAGGTTTTTGCTTATTAGTAGCATTGTTTGTTTTCATAACTATTTAACAAAAATCTAAAGCTTCCGGTCTTGAGAATTTTCTCATGAATTCATCTAAATAAAAGAATAAAGAAAAACATGTTTTCTTATACTTTTTAGTGTTGATCTGTTAACATAGTGAAAGTCCATTTTTTAAATATTTAAAAAAAAAAAATGGTAAAACATGGTTTTAATTCACTTTATTCATTCTGATCCTGAAGATGCCTCATTAGGCGAAAATGTTTGAGCAAAAACAAAAAGAAGTACTTGTTTTCTTTTTTAATTGCCTTGAAAATGATAATTTTACATTTTTACAATGTTTGTAGCCAAACCATAAAAAATGTAATTGATTTATTTTGAAAAACACAAGCGAGTGCCGTTTTTGTGTGCCACACCTCAAAAGCTCTTTTAATCACAAGACACATACATTTTTTTGCAATTTTTTTTTAACTTACTGCATGAATCCAATCTAATCCAATCTAATCCAATCTAAGTTGCAAAGATATGTTACATTGGAGATTCACATTACATGCATTCTCACAACCAGACACGTACAAGTTCGCGCTTGCACATGCCTCATGTGAACCTACAACATAAAAACCAAATCTCAAATGGACATACACCCTGCAACTCTTGCCGTCCTTCCCTGAGACAGGGGTGACATTGGCAAAGTGAACCATTTCTACAGCATGGGTGGTCAGCCGCATACCAACCTATAAGTCAAGGAACACACACACACGACAAATTACATTTTATACATCACTAAATAATAATATCCAAATACAAAATATCCATTTACAAATAAAAACAAATTCCAATTTAATAAACCCTAGCCGCCAACATTACAGATCAACCGCCATTTCTTTCTGTCCTTACATACTTCTTTCATTTCCTCCAGAGTCATAATTTTCTTCATACAGGCTCTTCTTTTATTATGACTCTGGATATTCCATTCATTCGCAATTTCGGATATTTGGTCCATCCATACCTTTCTCGGTCTTCCTCTACCACGACATCCATCTATTCTACCAACATATACTTTCTTCGTCAGTCTTTCCTCATTCATTCTCTCCATATGCCCAAACCATCTTAACAAACTTCTTTTAATCTTCACTTTCACACTTTCTCTTGCACCACATTCTTCTCTTACAAAATCATTCCTCACCCTGTCACTCCGTTTTTTCCCAATCATACTTCTTAGAAAGTCCATTTCAACAGTATGGACTTTACTAATTTCACTTTCATTCACCGTCCAGGCCTCGCTTCCATACATCAAGGTGGGTAAAAGTATGCCACTGCGTACCGCCAATCGAGCATTTTTAGATATGTTTTGATTTTTGGCGATACAAGCTGTGGCACCCAGTACACACCTGCCCTTCATTACTCTTCTTTCAAATTCACCGGTCATTCTTCCATCTTTTTCAAACTTACTTCCCAGGTATACAAACTCATTTACGACATCAACATTCATTCCATTAATTTTAAATTCATAATTCATACTTTCATCATCTCTTTCAAAAATCAATACTTTCGTCTTACTTGCATTCAACTTCAGATGGTTACCTAACAAAGCTTCATTCAATCTAGAGAGCATTGTTTGCAATTCCACTGCTGAATCAGATACAAGAACTGCATCATCTGCATACAGTAGAACACTCACTTTGCTCTCTCCTATCATCAATCCACAATCATTAAGTCTAGCATCTCTGACACACTTGTCCATGACTATGTTAAATAGCCATGGACTCCTCACACATCCTTGCCTCACACCCTCACACCGCATGAAAATAAATATAAACTAATTGCTAATCCGAATGAAAACAACAACTTCCAAGTTTATCAAGTAAATTTTGTTAAAACATCTTGAAAATATTGTTTTTTTTTTCACTGCAAAAAGGTAAAGTACAATATAAACAAAAAGCTTTACAAACAAAAATGCATCATACCCCTAGTAAAAATGAAGGATAAAACAACTGTCATTATTTCATTGCAAAGCAAAGGCGTAGTGGATTTTGATTTTTCAAATTGGTTAATAAATAAACGTGCGACTGGCAACTAAAATTGGTTCGTCTATTTGCAGACGGCCCACCTAATATTTTAAACGGCATTCACGGTGATGTTTGTTTAATTCCAACACGGAATTACATGATTAATGAGAGAGCAAGCAGGTGAGGGAAGGGGATGAAAGATTGATTTACAGGGAGTGGGAACGAGAGACAAACATTGTCAGTACCCCAGGTATATAATGAAACATTCAAACTCAGCTAAAACGTTTAGAAAAAAAACGTATCGAAAGCAAAAAAGCGCCTGCAAAGAGCGTTTGAATTTCCATACATTTTATTGAGTTAAGTTTTATACTTGGGGAGCTGTGCGCTATAAGCACGCCAACGCAACAATATTTGAATATCAAAGCAAATATTCCACTGCAATCAGTGATCGTTAAATATTGTATTGATTAATGTTATTATTTTGATAAACAATGGCTCCACACAGAAAAAATAAATCTGTTCATTAGGTAGATACAAACACAATACAAAATCGCAATCATTGACCCTATTTTTGATTCCTAGAATATGGGAAAAAGCATTTCAAAAGTCACAATAATTAAGACATGGTTCAAAAATATGAGAGATTATTGATATCATATCAAGGAATGTACTTTACAAAATTGTAAGGTCAGCGGCAAGAATAAATATATTGATTAATTAAAATACTTTTTTAACTTTGTTACAATTCACTTGAGTTTTATTTTTTAAAAAACACAACCAGTTTCGGGAGAAGCAGTACCTCCCATCTTCAGGTGTAAATATCAACTGTTGTTATTACTAGTTGTTACAACTAGTTGATATTTACACCTGAAGATGGGAGGTACTGCTTCTCCCGAAACTGGTTGTGTTTTTTAAAAAATAAAACTCAAGTGAATTGTAACAAAGTTAAAAAAGTATTTTAATTAATTAAAATGTGCTTTCACAAAGTTACTGCCCAAAATCTAAATAATATAATAAATATATTGGATAACTCCAAGAACAGTATTGTCACATAATTCAGGTTCTTAGTTTATTTTTATTTTTTAAATATTTTTTCTTCAAGTACCCGCCTTATATTCACAGCGCTAAGAAAGGATCCAAAGTGTTATTAAGTTAAAGTGTGTGTTGGATTTTTGTATACACACCCATACTAAAACTCTCTAGCATATACCACAAGTATCCAGACTAATCTCTGTCCTTTGGAATTAATTATCTTAATGGCAATAATTAGTATCACACATTACAACTACTAATATAACTCTCACAGTCATCCATATAATAAATTAAATTAAAATTATAATAAATTCAAAGCAACACTAGAATCAAATCGATGATCTACCAATTATGAGTTCATAGCATTAACCAATAGACTACGCACCGACCTCTCAGTTGTGGAATAGCAATGTCTGAACGATAGTGAACGGCAAAGTGCAAATTTAAAATGTACAACTTAGATTAGATTGAAGTTTGACGTTTTCCCAGGGAAAAAGGTTTGTAGTTGCGTGCGTGCACAAACAGGCAGATAATCAAACGAGTTATACGAAGCGACGCACAAATATTGGACAGGTGTCAATATTAAAACAATGGGCAGGTCCGCAGGCAGGCATTATGCAAATAGAGCAGCGCGCTGGGCGTAAATTACAGACTGATTGAGTCAAAAGGAATAATAATACATGGTAGCCCGACTGACTCTGTTTGCCACCGATATGTAGTGTTTTTGCGCACTAATGCAACCCTGGTATGGTAGCTGTTTTTAGAATCAAAGTTAATGATAGTTGAAATCAATAAATTTGTGTTCAAACAAACTGTGAAAAAAAAATTAACAGAAAAAGAACGATTCAAATGTTCAGTTGTGATGAAAGATATGAAAAATATGCATTAACTTTACTGTCATCTAAGTTAGAACATTTTATAATCGCACGTATCAAGTTTCAATCTACTCGTTTTATTTACAAACAAAAACGTGTAAATAGCAGACCAATATTTGAGTCATAAGGAATAATAACACAAGGAAATAAAAGAAAATCCCAATTTTCCGTGTACACGATAGCCGTACAAAATATGCGTTCTACTTTTTCATTTCGGACATCCTTGATGAAATTCCAACTCTAGCATCTTTTAGTTTTTGACGCAAGCGTTTTATCGACCGAATTTCATATAAGTATTAGTTGAAAATTGTGGAAAGTGAGAACAGGGCAGTATTTCGAACGCAATAAATTTCCACCCTTTTCAAAATCATTCATTATTATTTTTCACCAACTGAACAACGAGAGTGCTTTTAAAAGCAACCCTACGACTAGGCCCACATTTTAGTTGATTTTACAAATCCTCCTTGAACCATTTACATACGATATGCAAATGGGTCGTTTAGCCCCCCGGGGGTTGCAAGTAAGAGTACTCTACAGTACGCACCCTCTCCCAATTCCATGTAATATATGGCAATAGTTTCACCTTAATTGCACATATAATTGGAACATTTATTCACTTGATTAAAACACTGTTTTATTTACGGTTGTTTAAAAGTTTGTATTAGGATCTGCAATAAATCTCATTAATAAACTATAGATGTTCTCCTACAAACTATTTGCTAGGTATGGTCAGGGTCTCAGAGAGAAGGGTTTTTTCTTTTATTGAAACCTCTTTTTTATTTCATTGTTCAAAAGTGTCTTTGTTTGAACAATGAACTAGTATTTTAACTCATTTTTCATAAATTTATTTCATTCATACACTAATCTAATTATCTTTTCTAAGTATTTTGAATAGAATGTTGGTATGTATCGAATGATGTGTTTTTTTTTAAATGTGATCTGAATATTAAATAAAGTAAATAGAACAATAAATCATAAGTTCAATGTCTTCTCAGAGGAAAAATCTTTGAGCCGATGTTACCAAAAATTGTAATACATTTTTTAATTCGGTAGAAATATAATATGTAAAACAGTTATTTACACACTTGTCATCCTGGCTACTTCTTGTACACAACAGAATGTGAAGGCATTATTTTGTAGGAGGAGGGTGACAGTTGTCCACTTTGAATATTTTAGCAGTAAAACTAATTGAAATGTTTTTTGATTGCTCAAAATTTGAATTCGTTTTTAAAAATCGAAATACGTTTTTTCAACGCACAATGATGCAATCCTATAAGTACTTTTCTTGAGCATGCTTACGAAAGGGGTGGATTCTTGCCAGCGATATTTCGTCGAATACAAAAATTACATATTCAATGTGGTTCTATTCTACATAAACTTACAACTTCGGAGATTAATTATTTACAATTCAATTGGGTAAAATTAAAACTGGAGTTACGATCTTTTTAAATATTTACAAATTACAATTAACTTTACAAAAATGACACTTTCAGATGCTAGATGAAACGTTGTGTTTTTTAAAGGGCTCTTGAAGTGTGATACACACAAAACAGCGCTCACCAAATAAATCATCCTAATATTATTATTATTATTATTGTGAGAGGACTTCAATTATTCTCGACAACTTATTGGCGTCATTGCCAACCTTTTGAGGAGACACCTTTCCTGCACGACGATTGAGAATGAACTACTTTTAAGGAGCCATAAATTTGCAATTGAATATCTACAGCAGCTCAAATATAGTTCAAATTAGATTAAAAACTCAAAATTATTATGCGAAATATTTGTTAAAAGGTTATGTGTAGTAAAGTATACAGTAACAGGCTGGTTGCTAGAAGGTCCATCGTGAAAATGGGTCAGTAGTAGCAAGAGATGACACAAAGCTTTTCGAACGAGTAAGCCGTCTAAATTAATTATGAATGATCCCGTGTATGGGTCGTGCAGAAAATGGAGAGTTGTACAAAATAGTAATTGAATATATTACGGTGTCTAGTGTTTGATGCCCGTGGGGTCAATTCGGCTGTTTGAACAGAAGTGGGTCAGCCTGGTAATCTGTATGAAATTGAAGCATGACTATTTTATGCTCCTGCCTCTTATTATATGAAGTACCCACTAGCCGGGAGAAGACCCCAGCGTATACTTGACATTATAGCGGGAGCTCTGTGTGGTCTATTTTCGGATTTGTACAATGAAAGGGAATCAAGCTTATGTTCGGTCATAATGAAATAATAAGGAAAAAGACATTGTTGGAAATGAATGAGAAAAAATACTGAAAGGAACATTGAGTGATTCAAATAGGGTAAATATGAACTTCAAGGTAACAAAATTTAGTTCTCCCAGCCGCCTTTTAGTACTGTCAATATTCTTTGACATAGATGCAGCTTAACTTCTGCAGGTTGCGAATTAGAGAAAAGCGTCGGAGTACATGTATAATTAGAGGTAGAAGCATAAAGAAGCCAGAAACTTAAAGAGGCCAGAAGCTTAAAGAGGCCAGAAGCTTAAAGAGGCCAGAAGCTTAAAGAGGCCAGAAACTTAAAGAGGCCAAAAGCGCTATTTTGCTTAATTCCTTATGACCTTAAGGCAACGAGTTAGAGATTCGTGTACAAAAATAAGGTGTTCTGTAATTTTTTATCTATGGAGGTCTTTCGCAAGCACTAGCAAGCTCAGACTTGGATTGATATCTAAAATGTAAGGAATTTAGCAGAATAGCGCATCAAATCTCGAGTTATACAGAGCACTATTGGCAAAAAAGTATTCAGCCATTACGTAAATATAATAAAATGATACAACAGCACCTCCAGTGAGCGTAAATGGCAACGAAATTACAAATATAAGAACGCAATACTACATGTTTTGTTTTTCACCGAAATGAATCACAAAAATCGAGAAAATTACGCTTTGCGGACAAACTAAAATTTCAAGCTTTCTTCCTTCATCAAAATCACACTTAAAATTGATTACAAAATCACGTATGTTCGTTGAAATTCCATTTCATCTTGCAGGCACGAGACGTTTCTATTAGAACGGGTTATAATTATTTTCTGAGCTCCTTCCTCCACACACTTAGTTGTCTCGCTCCTTCCTCAAACACGCCAACTCTAAGTACCGAGATGCAGCCGCGACTAACGTGACAAGTTTTACCAAAGATTACGCCCGTAATATCTTAAATTATACTGTTTGCTAACAAAGGCGAGGGAAACAAACGGGAATCAAATAACACTTGAAGATGGATGATTTAATTTTATATTCAAGTTGAATACTTAGATAAAGTTTTGAAAGGTTGAGAACAATCAAAGAAAAACTTAGATGTTTTTCTGCAAATTAAATATTGTCTTTCATTTTATTTGCCTTAGTAAAATGAACCTACGCAAGGTGATATTTTATTATTTTTACAAAAATTATTAACCTTTAAAAAATTGCAAAACGACTTTAGTATATCAAGATGATGATGTATAAAATAGGATTTATTTTTCGCCTTTTGTGACAATGTGCCATTTCAAAAGCGTTTTCGTGTGATAGGTCGAATAGAGGCTTTTAAGACATCTTGTATAGAGCTTTATACTTCAGAACCATTAAAAAGTAAGAATAATTCACGGCTTGAAAAGATGATTCTATATTTATAAGACTGCCTGACGATCCAAACGGTTTGTTTGCAAAATTGGTTGTTACCATTAAATTGTATTCAAAAGTAAACGAAAAACATTTTCTTTTATTTCCATTAACTTGAAAAGATAATACGTCATATAATGAGAACATACGTTACGATATACGTTGACCTCATACGAAACCCCCTTTTGTTTTTCATTGTCGACTGATAGAACACAGCGCCGTGTTGTGCACCTACATTATACACCTTGTTAGACATACTGTATGGCTATTGTTAGCACAACTCAAATCAGCTGTTCCCCCATACATTTGACTGCTCTGGAATAGACAGGGGCGGTAGCTCTGAGTGAGGGTGGGACGGGGTGGAACCGTGCATCAAAGTGTCGACCTGCCTGTGTCACAAATAACCCTGTCGACAGAATATGGAACTCGATGGTCTGAACGGTGCTCCAAGTATAAAATATTGCACTGAAACTAAACCATGGCCTTTTACCATAACAGTAGAGAACCAAAACAGTGATGTAATAATAATATTAGAATGATTTATTTGGTGAGCGCTGTTTTTGAGCGAATCACCCCTCAAGAGACTTTCTCCAGGAAGGAGAGAAAGCACCAATTCTCAAGCAAGACTCAATTGCAGAAAAGCTGGATAGACCTTTGGTGACGGGTATTTGCAAATGCATACAATCGAACTCGGATCCTTTGGTTAACTTGTCGATAACTTATGTAAACCAACTTAGACTACAGACCGGTCAAATAGTGAGCGTTTTAATTTTTTTTTTTTTAACATACGTTTTATTTGATTCAAACGTAAAGTTTTATACTCGGGATAGCGAGCATAGTTTTTGATAAGTATGTAGACCAAACTTATAGATATTTATTAGAATTAAGTAACCACATGCTATGGATGTGTTTTATGAAAAGGACAAGTAGAAGAATAACAAAAATGTAATCTGATTTAGCTTTTTAAAAGGCCTTCAGCGTTACTTCAAGGCCAATCTCATGAGAAAATAATATTTATTAATATATAATAATTTTAAAATAAATAATAATATTTACAATTTAAAATTTTTGTATACCTGACGATGATATATTATCGAAAACGTTAGTAAAATTAAATAATAAATAATTATAATAGTGAAAATACAAAACAGTGTTTTGATTTGAATCCTTCAATTAAATAAAATATTATTGAATATGAATTTTCACAGTGTTAATACACAAACAATTCAAAATATAGAAAATAATATGGTTATGCTATTTTTTATACACATAAATTCAATAAAATTTGTAAATATCGAAATCATGTTTGTTTGCAGTGCGTAATCCTGCATATTCAGATGAAAAGATGTACAAAAATTTATTTTGGAGACTAAAACATGATAGTGATAACTTACTTTTTTTGTGGTATGTGAATTCTGATGGAGAATTAATTTTCTTACCTGAAACAATCAAGAACAATAATGGTTAGTCATTAGAAAAGAGGGGAAAAAGTAACCTAAAAAATGCAGCACAGATTTATTATCATTTAAACGTGACCCAAATACTGAGCAAGAAGTTTCTACTATTACATCGCAAATGGACCAGACAGAAAGACATACATTTGAAAGGAGAAAAAACCCTCTGCAAAAAGGTCCAAGCGTTCAAACGGCAAGCATCCATCTCTGGTAAATAGATTTTAAATCTGTGATAAGAGAGGCCAAATGTATGTGCATTTAATTCTGGTACTCTCTTTTCTGTCCCGTTCTATCTGCCGCTTTTGCAAGTATAAATTTTCACTTTAAAACTCCACGTTAGCGTTCACCAAAAGCTGTATCAATAAATGAACAGTGCCCTCCATGAGAGTTTAATTTTTCATGGGTTTTTGTAACACGCTATATTTGAGTTTTTTACGTGAGTGAGGATAGGTTTAGTTCGTATAAAAAGGAGTCCGCAGACCGAAACGGTTAGAAAACACAAAAACCGTAATCAATTTTATGCAAATGCGAGGTTGTGTAATGAATTACACTGCATGAGCTTTGGTACTAGGGTGGGGTGGGGGTGTGGGGTTAAATATAACGAGGCAGAGGGGCGGGGGTCATTGCCTTTGAGATAATTAGCATAAATCAACTTTGTAGAAAGCCTTTCTGAATGCATTTCTAGAAAAACAATGTAGGTTTTATGCAAAAATTAAATGTATTAGCCGTATGTAAAAAAAAAAAGATAAATATAACAATAAAACTCTTAAACCCAAAACTTGAATACAAGATTGCGCTTTTTATTATTTGACCTTTCCTTATTCTTTTACAATAATTATTCGTCTTCCCTAGGTTTCATTCATACAAGACTTCAAGATATTTTAAAGTGCATTGTAACTTAAAAAAAATTTAGGAAAGTGTTCTAAAGCTTAAAAAACTAGAAACAAAAAAAAAATAACTATTCGAAAGATTCCTTCAATACGGCGTATTTATATTTTGGGAAATGTAATATTGTAATTTTTTTTATTCTTTGCCTTATAGGTTGGTATGAGGCTGACCACCTATACTGTAAAAAATGGTTCATTATGCGAATTACACCCCTGTTACAGGGAAGGTCGGCAAGACTTGTGGTTTTTTGAGATTCAACTTTTATAAATTTTGAAAAGATTTTTGTGAAACACTGTGGAAATTCATTTTAAAAAATTGATTATTTTTCAATAAAAAATAAAAAAATAAAAGAAATTAAAAACTTTGTTTTATTCCACTTTTATTGTTTTTGAGTATGTTACAAACGTTTTCGGAATACCTTCCATCATCGGGTAACAGTAATTGTTGTTACCCGATGATGGAAGGTATTCCGAAAACGTTTGTAACATACTCAAAAACAATAAAAGTGGAATAAAACAAAGTTTTCAACTTTTATATTATAGGTTCACATGCAACATGTCTAAGCGCGAACTTATGCGTGTCTGCTTGTGACAATGCATTTAAAAGATATCTTAAGTGTTTTCAACATAGATTATACATTGTAGATATAATTTTAAATTTGTCCCAGAGTGGTATTTGATGTGAATGTGTGATACCGCGTTCAATAAATTATAACGAAACCGTTTCTCATACAAAATACAGCGCAGTATCGCATTCTACAAGTACATACTTTATGTTGAAAAACCTCCCGAGCGGGGAAATTATAAAAGATAACGACCTGGCTGGGACGTGCTCTCGCGGAATCCAATCTTTGCATTAAGCGGGATCCCCGCTATAGGTTTACTCCTCACATACGGCCAATAGAAGGAACAGTTAATTTCAACTGTAAACTGTTGATGATGATGATGATTTGTAGAGCGCCGTTTCGTGACTACTGTCACTGCAGGGCGCTTCAGGCTTGACGCTGCGGTGAAGCTCTGTCACCGTTCCTCTAGGGGTGGCCAGAGACTCTGCAGAGCTGCCTCCATTTCTTCCTATCCTTACATATCTCTTTTACTTCATTCATATCCATCACCTTTTTAATACATTTTCTTCTTTTACACTCACTTTGCATATCCCATTCTTTCACAATCTCCTCAATATGGTCACTCTTTTTTTTCTCAGTCGATCCTTTTGCATTTTTTTCATTTTCATTCTTTCCACATCCAAACCATCTCATCCTTTTTTACCTTTACTTTCACATCTTCTTTCAGCTTACATTATTTCTTTGCCCATTCATTTCTAACATGTTTGGAATAAATAACAGATGAACGATAATTTTGTCGCAAATTTTATAAAAACAACTTTTAGTTCTGCGCAAATAGTCTAAAAGTTCTTTGAAGCTTTGATTACTTTAAAACCTTGTATTATAAAAATGAAATTGTAAATAATGGCGATCTGAAATCAATTGAGTCAATTTTTCCTGTGGTAAATTAGAAACTAACAGTGTTATTCTCAGACAGAAAAGCCACGGTGAATTTTCCATACAAAGAAACGATGATGATGTTAATATATCTTTGCAACTTAGATTATAGATGCCCTGTTTAATTTTACTTTAATTCTGATGAAATATCCTCACTTATACCCCCTCCTCTCGTCAAAACAAGGGCAACTCGTAGAACGGCTCACATTCAACCATTTGCATTCGATATCAAAACTATGAGAACTTGGTATTTTCACGACTCATTCCTTTGCCAAACTGCCCGCTTATGGAATGAGTTACCGGTATCTGTGTTTCCATCCCAATTTAACCTTACCCTTTTGAAATCCAATATCAATCGCCATTTCCTCTCAGTGTCTCAAAACAATGCAACGCCACACACACCACAGCACTGCGCAGCTAACGGCCCTGCAACCGGACATAGACAACTGCCACATCACCAAAACCTCTGCGGCACTATAACAAGTGTCATAGACCCTTAGAGTCTCTCGAATCTAGGGACTATCTCGCATAGGCTTTTTTAAAAAAAAAAAAAAAACTTTGCTTGTATGACAATGATTTTTTTCAGCGGTTTGAGTAGAAAAACCTCGTCAAAGAGAGTTTGAGCTTATACCTGTAATTCTGGGTATCATTAATAGATTTGGCATGTTCAACTTATGGCATAATCTTGGCAGTTGATCGCTAAGCCTTGAATGCTCCTTAATCCCCGTCACGCGGCCCGATTAGCGGGAGGAAGCGATTTCAACCTGTACTCCGAGTACAAACTATTTACATACAATCCCCTCAATTGCGTTTATCGAAAATGTATGCAACATAAGACGGTGACGTCCTAGTGAGTGATTTAGTTTTCATAACTTTTTCGATTTACGTAATCGAGGGGAGTTTACGCTATGTTTTATACTCGGGTACTCTGATGCCGTGAATGGCAGCCGCGACGCTAATGTGGTTTAAGACCTAATAATATCAGCCAATAACTAAATGTACTTACTTACCCAACAAAGTATTACATTTCGTCAACTAAGTGCTTGTTTGTCTTATCTCCAACAGAGGTTATTTCACATGAGCAATGTTTTTATGTGTACTGGACCAATGTGTCTTGAAAATGATTTAAAAAATATATAAAGCAACTCTCACATTATCGTGTTTTACGTTTTTTTCTCAGCTCAGATTGTGTGAAATGTTATTCTTAAGACAATTTTTTTGAAAGGTCATCTTTGTATCAAATGATAGATAAGCCAAATAAGCACTGGGGGGACGATTTGGCATATAATATTGTACTGAGAGCTGATAAGTCAGGAGAGAGATTAAAAATGTAAAATATCTTGACATGCATTTTCTTTTGTATGGTAAATGAGTTCCTATCCTGTTTTCGGTTTGAAGAATTCAAGAAATAAGACCGAAGTTTTTGTTCCTTGGAAACCATTTTATCGTCTGTAGAATATAATGTTGGCGGATGAGTAAATATGAGCTTTAGTAAGAAAAAAAATTGTAAATAAGATTTCTTAAGAAGACTATTTTCTCACTGATTTGTAGTAAAAAGGGGTTATGTTCATTTGAGTTATAGGCCTGTTTTTGTAAATACAGAAGTAGCATGTGTTAGCGCAAACATTGAATGGAAAAAATATTATTTTTAATTTTATAATTTTTACCGTTGAAACTCAGATTTAGATTATAAAGAAGTTTTTTTCGTTGAAGTAAAAATGCCCTCTTAATATCAACTTAAGTTAAACTTGAAGCTGTGATAAAGGCTTTGTTTTAAAAAATAAATGAAAATACAAGTTAGAGTTATTTTATGTTGGAGACAAATAAATAAAACGGGTACCTTAATCAAGTAGAAAAAACGCTATTTTTCCACATAAAACATTTTTTGTATGAAAAACACTGCTATTCAAATAATTTTCATTAATCTTCCTGATCGTTTTCTGTGAACATCTTAAATTGTGTATTAAAAAGAATAAATTTTAATTTTATGCATTGAATCGAATTCCGTGATTCATTTGCATGTAGGCGATCTTATATTCAATAATATAGCCGCATAAATAACGGCTCATAAGCATAAATTTCGTATAAATCCTCAAAGTATCGATGAGATAGTTATATTACATACAATAACAATGATGTATGGGGTACAGTAGCTACAATAAATCGCATCCGCAATTAGGCGGTCCGGAGCACTGGCTTAAAAAGGCGTGGTCGCCCACCTCAACCAAATAAGAACGAGAAATGTTTTGGGATGAGGCTATAAATTCAAATAACTTTCTTGCTTATGAAGATTTGTCTTTTGAATTTTTTTGAATGCTTAAATTTTAAACCGAAGAATGTTTCCTGTATAAGAAATTTATATCATGTTATTTGAAGAATGCACAAAGAAAACTTTTAAGGAAAAACAGCGTTTCGATGTCTGGAAGGAATTTGTTACCACATAAAATTTATCCTTTTTGGAAGATTCATGGATAAGTATTTCCAAGCATTTTATAATCTTTATAAAATCAGCAAAACAGTGTAAATAAAAACTAAATTAAAATACGATAGCTGTTTAAACCATTTTTCGATTGAAATGAATACTTATTTAATTCAATTTGAAGATATTTGAATCATTATTTATTTTTGTTTCGTTTTTTTTTAAATAAAAAAATCTTCTTGAAACACCAAGAGAATTTTCAAAAATATTACCAGACTCAGAAGGTATTCAGTTGATAATAATGCTGCCATTAAAAATTGGCACGTTAAAAAAAATGACAGAGGAAGTAATCAAAACCATATTGATCGCGCTTTGGTTCCCCATCGTGTTAACTCGCGAGATGGAATGGCCGCGACGATGTGGACGTTTTTCCATCAAGTTTCTGGGAATGGAGCCAAGTAGGTCGTTAAATTAAATTGAGCTTCAATCAGCAGGCGAGTGGTCAGCGGATGATGGACTGAGAAGGGAAGTAATTTTCACGTAATGTATTTGGCTAAATATGTCGTAAATGTGATAAATCATCCCTTTAAAATACGACAGACCAACCCTAAAGCAGGTGCGTGCATACTGCATAGGATATAGGCAAATACATTTCAGAATAAATATTTTCTACCATTCCTTTTCAATAACTCACTTGAAATTGACTGAAGGGCAAACGATAGTTCCAATCACACTTAAATTTTGAATTTCAAATCTGATTATCATGCTTACGTGGGTTTTATCCTCATATTTTGCCTACCTATTAGGCGCATATGCCTGTATGGGATGCACGCCCCTGCCCTGAAGTAAATACTGCATTGTTTTTTTTTATAAACTCACTGATTGAGTTCATCCACAGTCGTCGTGTAAAGAGTCTCTTGAAAACTTTGGCTACGTTGCCAAAGAAACGTCGAAAATTATCTAATAAAATTTTCTTACAACGCAACGGTTCGTATGATATCCGAAAAGTTTAATTGCCTAATTGTGTAGCATTTACAACTGTAAATACATCCAGCTAAAACCTAACAGTTCTCTATGCTTCTATACTTATTTCATTTTCGGAAAAAAAACTAGACTGATATCTTTCATTCTTTTTGACTGATATCCAAGAATTAATTTTTGGAAAACTTTGGATTTAGAGAACGCATAATGTATTTTACAATATCAATTATTTTACTTAAACTTTTGTTTGACTTGATTTATTTTTCGTTATAAAGATCAGATCCACTAACTCATTTATTCCCAATTGATATGAAAGAGAGATGGCAGCTGAAATTGAAAATCATCGACAAATTTTCTGCTGTGGATTTTCCTCATATCTCGCATCGCAGCCAGGGTGGATGTCGATGTCATCGCTTTTAAAAATCGTGTTTACGATGAAATATCCAGTATCGAATCATTGCCGGAGGATGCGATCCGTGCACCCAGTAATGTGCAGCGGAACCTTAAACGATTGCATATAAACGTGATATGACAAAAATGATTTGAAGATAAATTATCTAGAATGTTAGAGTCAAATGATTAACTGATTTATGATATGAATGATAAATTATTTATAACTAAGATTTTCTACACGACATGAAAGTTTTAGATCGTTATTAAAAACGTATGCCATAAATTTAATATTGTCTATAACAATAGTTAAATTCAAATTACATTTTGGTTGAATTTTTCTGGGTCAAAACATCATTGAAAAAAATTTCATTGTTGGGTTTTTGATGCAGTGAAAAAGGTTTTACCATTGACATTGCTTTGTCATTGCCGTCGACATAAATAAAGAGGACTTCTAAACTTTTCCCTTCATTTGAATACAGACCCTAGATTTGCAAATATCATAAGGCCCGGTCCCCAAAATATCTACATGATAAAACAGATGATCCATTTTTGACAAAATTTCGCCCGTCTATTCTGCAACTTATCCGGGCGTGGAAGGAAAATGTTTTCCGGAAAAAACAGAAATAAAGAGCGTTTCCTTCTGCGCGCTGACCGTTTGAAGCGGCAATACAGTCTTTTGATACCCGTTACATACCCTTTCAGTGGACGTCCCGTCACCCCGTGGGCGAGGGATATAAAAATCAAATAATATCGTGATATTCAAAACGGTCAACGCAAGCATATCAATGTAATTTTATTTACGAAAAGTGGCGACGCCATTTCTCAACCGAAGGCAAAGGGAAAAGCAAGAATTGAACGAATGAAAATGCTCGGATAAAGCGGGTTTCAGTGTTTAGCTTTGTACACAAGGAAATATTGATGTCGTATCCATGCATTATTGACGAGGAGCCGTTTATTGTAAAGTGAAGTAACAACGCATCAAACTGAATTGTTCTACAACATACGAGTGAGTACTGTTAAAAATTATTTTAAATGACTTAAGATTTGTAAAATTCACAAAATTCAATAATGAAATTCTGCAAAAAAAGAGAAAACCAAAAAATGTATGATTTTCAGATAAATAAGAAATGTTAAGCAAAAAAGCATTTCATTATCGGCTTGCTGAGTTTTACAAAAAAAAAATACTTCGCACCATTAAAATGTAATTTTGTCTGCGTAGCATCTTTTAAGAGTTCCTCCCGACCGAGGCGAGGGAGGGTCGGATGCTTTTAGATTGAAATGAGATACATAAATAAATAATATTTTTTTAAAAATCGGGCACTGTCCCGGAGATTGCCGGGGTCATAGATCATTGGTGGCGTTTACGGGATAGACTACTGACCCGAAAAATGAGGGAGCGGTATTTGGGAGGTGGGAGGTTTGGAGGTAGATGGTATTGGGGGGATGGGTGGTGTTTGGTAGGTAGTAAGTGGTATTTGAGAGACGGGCGGTGTTTGGGAGATGAGCGGTGTTGGGAGATCTGCGGTGTTTGGGATACTGGTGGTAAAATAAGTTTGGAAGATATGGGTAGATAGTAAAGAAAGCTTGATGACAGATTATAACCAATCCCTTGAAAAAAAAATAGAATTACAAAAATGGAATTTTAACTTAAAATCTTCTGTCCAGTTTGCGTGCGTTGTTCAACTTTCTAGATTTTTTTGGTACACATTTTTTATTGAAAAAAAAAATATTGACTCAAAATAAAGATGGACTGTTAAATGAAATAAAAAAATAACATATTTGTACAATTACACAAAAACATATTGTACCTACCCTCAGAACAACAAAAAAAGGAAACATACAATTTTCTTTGAATATTTTAACAGACACTGTCTTTTGATCAGATAAATTCAACATCCTCTTTGAAAATTAATTTCCAAAATATTACCTTGGCATTCCTTTTATATTATCAAAAACAGCAAGCTAAAAATTGAGGAGCAAACAAACTGATGAAGATATGATGGAAAATATTGGCAACGGCAGGAAAATGTAAAAGTTGGCATTGCCAAAAAAACAGAGAGAAAATATCCACCGGCGTGGCTTGGCGGATACCACCTAGATCAAACGAAAAATATATCAATAAGTTGGAGGCTTTAAGGGGGGGGCGGGTGGAGGGTGGGTGGAGAAAATGGGAGGGGGTGCGGTCGGGGTCTAGAGGGAAAACTGTTTATTCATTCGCGCACTTTTGTTGGGCTTTCATTGTTGACTTTGTTTTCATCCATGGGGTGCATTAATTAAATAAGCAAGGATTTAAAAAAAAGGTGCTTGACAAAAGCCAGAGGCGAAATTTATTCCTGATTCGTAGAGGTATGAATCAACTGTGTCTTAATAAAGATTTAATTTGTGTACGCGCTTTTTTTATGTAATTTTTTGTAGCATTCTATAATATTCTGAGCATTCATTTTAAATAAACTCCCAACACAATAACGCTAAATATTTAATGTTTTTAAAGGAAACACTTTGAACAAGCAATTTGAAAGTTTGGGCTAATTTTTTCATGGAATGTTTCAGAGAAAACACAAAACACTGTTTTATTCTACTTATTATTAAAAAAAAAAAATGCGTTGAGCTCATTCTCCAAAACTAAATAGTTATAAACAATAATTGTAGCTAAATATTTAAACAAAGTATCACTGCTTAATTCAATTTGAAATGTTTTGAAACTGGGATTGAAACGTACAAAGTAGATAAGACTTTTAATGTCGAGATGTAAAAATAAAAGATAAAACCAGTCAAGATGTACTCGCTTTGAATATAAAACCGGGCATCTCAGTACTATCCACCGCGCTTTCCTCCAAGACACTTATTAACTTTTCAGATAGGGCTAAGAAAACGCTTTCAGTGTACTTTGAGAGCCAAAGTTGTCGCTCGAAACGAGGTGCAGATACGTGCAATGATGTTGCTCGGGCGAGATAAAGCACGCCAAACATAAGAGAGAGCTGGTCTTCTGCTTCTGTGAAGAAATATGTACCGGCTTCTTCAGAATTGCATAATAGTAATCTCAAAGTCGGGAAGCGTTTCCCGACAAGTGATTGTCGCTTTGGTTGCGAAGCAATTTGTAAAGGAAAGAGGACAAGGTTGCTTTTAAGACCTGTAAAGTATTATGATACATACAAATAAATTGTGAAATTATTTTTGTATTTCTTGTTTGTACACATGTTTTACACGCAGATTTTTAATTTTACTTTTAAATATGTGTTTATAATGAGCCTTCAAGATCCTATTACTTCACCATGAAGAATATTGAATTGGATAACAAATATTTTTAAATTCGGTTATTGTTCGTGTAACATTAACTGGAATTTGGTACGTAGTCAGACTGAAAATCCGATGCACTATCCTATTTGATTATTTTTTCTAAAAGTGTTAAACAAAAAGTTAAGGAGTCTATTGATTAGATATCAAAGTACAAATTTCAAAATAAAATTTTCGTTTCCAAAAAGGTAAAAGAAAATATTTTATTAAAAACTGAAAACCTTTCTATCCAATTCTTTGAAAACACGGCAAGTTTCCAACAGGCTTTTAGTTTGGACTGGACTTGGCCGGTATTTCGAAAACTAGGGCGAGCGGCCAAAAGGGGACATAGGCAGGTATAGGCAGTAGGGGGTGTAACCATCTAGGCGAGGGAGTAGCTGGACTAGGTGAGTATAGAGGGATTTGCCACCAGTATAGACGGACTAGTCAGTGGGTATAGACGGGCTAGTCGGTGGGTACAGACGGACTTGTCAGTGGGTATAGACAGACTTGTCACTGGTATGGACGGACTAGTCAGTTTGTATAGACAGAATAGTCGGCGGGTATAGATGGACTTGTCAGTGGGTATAGACCAGGGGCGATCATAGGAATTAAGATCTAGTTCGGCAACTTCTAGGTTTTGGGCGGTTTTCGACAGGACAAGATTATTTTTTGTGCGCAACTCCAAAACAATAAAAATCCGAGTTTTTTCATATTCCATATAGCCAGTGGCGTTTACAATTTAATTAAACCAAAAACGAAAAACCGATTTTTCCAGGGAAACCTGTCGGAACAAAATTTGAAATAGCAATTATCTGAAAACAATGTTAAGAAACATATAACATAGTCCCTTCATGTATAAAACTGAAATAATATTTACAATAATTGCAGGTAGGTTTTTTTATCGGATATTTCACGAACTGTTATAAGAGAATAATGTAAGTTGTCTTATGACGGTTCGTGTTATACCCGTTAAAAAAAAACTGTGTAGTTATAATTATTGTAAACATGTAAAACGACCGTAATTCCAACTTGAACCTAAAAATGAAATAATATTGCATTAGTTGTCTTAAATAAATAACCACCGTGGTTTTTTCTTGCCGTTTCAGACGGACCTTTAAAGTATCTATGAAACTCTTACCTTAGTCATTGTAGAATCTCTAGCATTATGTAGTTGTTCTTGTCCCACGACACTTACACATAAATAATGAAAAGCTTAGTGGAAGCCGCCTGAGCCACATCAAATATCAGAGTAAATGATTGATTATAATAAGACAAGTCAATAACTCGATACTTGAAGTGGCCTTAAGAAAGGCCGTTTTTCTCAATTCTTCCAAACACACACAGTATCTAAGGCATACAACCGCTGACTTAATGATTTTTAAAATTGCGAAAAAAGTAAGGAAAATGTGCATGTAAAAACCTAAATCATAAATGAATGCAATTGGTTTAATCATAAATGATAGAATATGTTTTGTAGGTTTTAATTTTTACTGTTTAAGTAATTGTTTAGTGTTTATTTGTTATATATACCCAAATGTTATTAATTGTTTCCTTGACTTATAGGTTGGTATGAGGCTGACCACCCATACTGTAAAAAATGGTTCACTTTGCCAATGTCACCCCTGTTTCAGGGAAGGTCGGCAAGAGTTGCTGGGCTTATGTTCATTTGAGATTGGGTTTTTATATTGTAGGTCCACATGCGGCATGTGTTAGCGCAAAATTATACATATCTGCTTGTGGGAATGCGTTTAATATGAATCTTAAATGATATATATCTTTGCAGCTTAGATTTAGATTTAGATTTAGAATGCAAGCCCTGCCACTCTTATTTGTAAATAAGCTCGGGGCGCCTCTCTTTTTTTAAATATGCTTTTAAAACGTCATCGTAAAAAGAAGTACCACGTTTTATATCAGTCAACATTTTTTTTTCTATCGCGATCGGTGAAGCGTTGCTGACCCTGAGTATTACGCAAATATGTGTGCAAACGTTTGAGGGACGAAAAAGAGCGCTCTGCAGAAGCACTACTCGCGGGAATAGTGACGATCAACTTAGCCAGCCGGACCACCTGGGGGAAAACTTTATCTAAACTGTTGGTGAATACATGTTCTATTAAGTCATGAACACTTAAATTTTGAAAATCCGCTGTTTTATAAACGCATCTTAATTCATTTTTTAAACGGTCTACATCAAAGCTCAGAGTGCTGTACAATCTTACAAAGTTATTCACTAAATCGTCAGGAAAAGTAGAGGTAAACATACGGAAGTTATCACAAGCAAGTAACTCAAAAAACTTTAAGTCTCGCTAACCACATTGTCAATCAATCCATTGAAGAGTTGTTTGAAATGTGTCTCCATATTTTCAATATTACGTTTTCGTTTAGGAGTTCCGCAAATTTTAACTACTTTATTATAAATTTCCATAAACTTAGAACGTAAATTTAGTAAATAAACTTCGAAATCTTTAATTTTACGAACGAAGTATGCAATATCAGACGTTTTGTTTTGAGAAAATGGCATCAAAAATATGTAAAAAAAAATTAAATTCAAATTCTTTCAGGCTATAGAAAAAAGACGTAGCTTGTGTTAATGTATCACCGTCCCACAGATCCACATTGTCACACATTTCCTCGAAGAAATTAATCAAGTTACTTTTTTCTTTAAATACAACGTTTACTATACGCGAGTGATACGACCAACGAGTCTCAGAAGCGCGAGGAATTTTTTTCATGTCAGCGAATTTATTAAAATGAGCTAAACGTTTCGTGCTAGTGTGAAAAAAATTACCCAACATTTTTAAAATATGAAAAAAACGCTTTGCTTCCCCGACACGTTCGAAAGATTTTGATAGAACTAAATTTAGGACATGCGCGGAACACCAAACATATAAAGCCAATGGGCATTGAATCCTTACTAATGCTTGAACTCCGTTTTGTTCAGACGATAAAACTGCTGCCCCGTCGTATGTTTGAGCTACTAATTTAGATAAACAATTATATTTTTCGAGAATTTCCAACACCACGGCACTAAGAGATGAAGCTGTGCGATCAGCACTCACATCTACGTATTTGATGAAACGATCTACAACCTGAGATTCATGAAAATACCGCAAAATAATAACTAATTGTTCTCGACCGCTTATATCCGGCGTTTCGTCAATCATTATAGCAACAAAATCCGTCGAATTAATTTGACTTTGAATTGAATCATTAATTAAGGAAGCTACACTAGAAATTAAATCATTCTGGGTTCTACAAGATAAACCGGTAAAAGCATTTGTGCAAATTTGCAGGTGATTTTCTAAAGCACCGTCGTATTTAGCTAAGAGGTCTACTAACTCTAAAAAAATCCCTTTATTAACTGAAGAAGAACTTTCACTGGCTCCACGAAACGGTAACTCTTGTTTTCCTAGAAAACAAACTATATCGATTAATCGTTTAAAAATATTAATATTTCGTTCTACCTTTGCATTATGTTTATCGATATCTTCACGTAATTGATGATTGATTCTTGTCTCAATACGATTTTTACCAAACATTTTAATTTTTAAAGACGATTCAATATGTCTGAGGGAAGTTTCATGTTTTTTCGCGGTACCATGTAAATTATGCAAATCTATATACCCGGTATCGCACCAAACAGATTTATCGTTTGAAAACAACAAGCACGAAAAACAAAACAAACGATTACTATGCACACGGCCAGTTAACCACGGAAAAGTTTCATAAGCTGATTTGTGAAATCTTCTCGACCGATTAACCGTTTTCTGGATTTGCACTAACTCTAAAGATGGTGTTGACCGTCCTTTACTTATCACTTGCATTTTATCGTTAAAACTAAGCTTAGAAAACGAACCGAATTTAATTTTTAGAAAGCACACATTTCCCTTACAATTTTCACAACTGAAGTTATCCATTGTAATAATTAAGTTTCACAATAAATCACAAAAACAATCACAGACGTCAAAAATAACGCGCGCGGGCTTGGAAGAAATTGGAGAATGAACAAAAAGTTAAAATTCACACACTTCTTTTCTGCATCTCTTTCATATATATCACCAGTTTATTTCTGTCTCTACTCTACTATGACGTAAGTGCGTTTCCAATTATTATTGTCTTTTGACCCAGGCAAGCCTGAGTTGAAGCGTACAGACGGTGGCCACATGTGGATGTATGAGTGGGAATTTGTTTACATGTATGGCCGCGCTAGGACCGAGATAAAGTTCAAAATCTCCTTGCTGGACCGCGCTGAGCGTATTGCATGCGTGAAAACGGTAGGCGCTAACTTACAAATGTCTAATTCGGGGCTACGAAAATTGCCTATCTTTTAGGCGTCGATTAATATTGTTTCTTATTAAAATTATTGTTACAAAAATATTTTTTCTTTCCTAAAAAGTAAGTTAGGCGAGGCCTTATGGTCTTTATGATATGCACGCCACTGGTATAGACAGACTTGTCACTGGTATGAACGGACCAGTCGGTGGGTATATACAGATTTATCACTGGCATAGACGGACTAGTCAGTGGGTATAGACGGACTTGTCAGTGGTTATAGATATACTTATCCCTGGTATGTACGGACCAGTTGGTGGGTATAGACGGACTCGTCAGTATGTATAGACAGTATAGACAGACTTATCACTGGTATAGACGGACTTGTCAATAGTTATAGATGGACTTGTCAGGGAGTATAGATATACTTGTCATTGGGATAGATGGACTAGTCAGTGGGTATAGACGGAATTTTAAGTGGATATAGACGGACATGCTGATGGGTAAAGACAGACTTGCCACTGGTATATACGGACTAATCGGTAAGTATAGACGGACTTGTCGGTGGGTATATATAGAATTATCACTGGTATAGACGGACTAGTCGGTGGGTATAGACGGACTAGGCGGGGAGTATAAGAGTACTAGTTGGAGATAGGGATAGAGGTAAAGCTCCTAGGAAGGATTTATGAATATTTTGAGAGGCGCCGGTCCCGAGAATGCTCGCGCACGTCCATGCAGTATGAAGCCCTCGGACAGAAGCGTATGCTGAATTTATACTTTGAATTACAATGCAAACATTGCGGCCGCCATCGCTTATGTCAATTCTCTAATGATTATGGAAATTTAGTTTCATTTGAATAACGAGGAATATGATTTTTTTCATGTATTAAAGTGCAAATATTATAGCCCATTGTATTCTTGCCATGGATTATTTTCTGTTTATGAATCAAGGAAATTTTATTACGTCGATTAATCTTCTTTGTGTCTTTTTAAAAAAGTATTATTCGTCAAAATGAACGTTTATTTTCTTCTAGAAAAAAGAAGTAAAAAGTACTTACATATTTTTATTTAATTACACAATTAAATAAAAACACATAATTCTTACACAATTCTTAAGTATGAAAATAATTGAAAATTTCGAATTTTATTTCCATCAAAAAAGAACAAAGCATTCTAGGTATATTGGACTAAGTACGTAGGTACAGTATAATACAAAAAGGAGGTCATATTTTCAAAAGTTTTTTTGCAGTTTCATTACAAACCAAAAAATTGGGAAATCACACGAATGACCTAATTAATTTGTTCAAACTCGGGAATGCAGGCGCAGCAAACAAAAGGACCGTGAAACGAAATGGAATCTCTGATGTACAGCTGGCGCGTTCTACCTTTAACCCAGAAACTTTATGGAACCGACTGGAGTATTATGTTATGTAAGTCCAGAATACAATTTTATTATGTAACTTTAGCTGTGATACCATTCCACTACGGCCAGCATACGTCTTCGCATTCTCTCACATTCTCGATTTCCCATTTTCCTAAATTTTATTTTCTTCATAAAAACGTTGGATTATCCAATAAACGTGTGCAATTTAGACTTTCAGTTTTCATATCTATAATCTAAGTTGCATATATACATTTCATTTAAGATTAATATAAAATGCATTCCCATAAGCAGACATATAACCAGATAAGTTTGCGCATACACATGCCACATGTGAACCTACAATATAAAAACCCAAATCTCAAATAAACATAAGAACTGCAGCTCTTGCCGACCTTCCTTGAAACGGGGGTGACATTGGCAAAGTATAAATATGAATTAAATATAAATGTGACCCATTTATGTAATACGTGACAAAGAATAAAATTTCCCTGATTCGGTTTTTTCCTTGCGTGGATTTAAATTCATGGAATGGTAATAGATATTAAGTTGAGAAAAGAAATATTACTTTATATATTATATTTATAATTCTTCGCATACACAGAACAAACATCATAAATATGAAGTCATCAATGAGAAAAGACATGAATAAGCTTGATGTCATTATCACGAAATTTTATACAATTACATCACTGCCATATGAATGGAATGTGGTATTACAAAAAAAAAAAATTACAAAAATCAATCATTTTCCCTACGAAACAAATATGCTGAATATCAAAGGTGATATTTCATAACTTAGAGGTTGGTATGAGGCTGACCCCCAATATTGTAAAAAATGGTTCACTTTGCTAATGTTGCAGGGCTTATGTTCATTTGAGGTTTGGATTTGAATTAGTCAATACACACACAGCGTTTGTAATCGCGAACTTACACATGCCCCATAAAGTTAGGCCATTTTCCTACAAATATTCATACCTACAACTTGGCTACGCTTTATTCGAGTGTATTCATCAGAAATAACAAAAAGAAACAGTGTTTTTTTTTGCATATTACGTTACAGGCAAAAGAATTGTGTGAGAAATACTTCCTATATTACGTGTCACTGGCTGAAACAAAAACAAATCAGAAAAGTGTGTAAGCCACTTACCTGTCCCGAGTTCAGCGCGAATATAAATTCCCATCTCCCCTATATTCCCCACGCAAGCGAACGCTCATTCGTGACATTTCCGCACGTAGTCCAATGTGCTACACCCAAAAGAGATCGTGTGGTAGCAATAAATGAATGCCATGCAAAATGATTCATTCAACGTAAATGCATGGCAATCAGAATTGGCCACTTCATTCAGGAGCGATGAGCACACAGAATAACGAAATGCAAGTAAGCTACGCATATCGTGTAACTCCTTGCCGCGTGTCAATTTGGGACGTATTAGTGATATAATTTTTTTGTAAATGGCGTTTTTGTGGGAATCACAAATAAAGTTACTTATACAGCCAGTGAGAACAAATAAAAAACCCAATTTCTGCAGCTTTTATGACTGATCTTGGAAAGATACATCTTTACCTAAGATCAATATGTAGTTTAAGTGACTTATGTGTACCTACTCGTAAACGAAAGGTCGAAAGTTTGATTCCCGGTGAGTCACAAAATATATAATTAAATTTTTCAAATATGCTCTGTGCTGGGTTGAAACTTCATCTGCTTTTTGCAAAAGACTGATCATTAAATTTCATACAGCTTTCTAGAAACTGGATTTTATTCAGAATATTGGAACCTAGAATTTAACAATATTTTTTTCTGAGCTCTACTGATACTTGAATCCCAGTTACTTTCGATCAGAGGCGGTTCGCCATTACAGTTCAACGGGACAGTGCACTGCCTAGATTTTGTAATAATTTTAACAAAATAATTGTATAAACTTTAAAATATAAAAGTATATTGTGTGGCAGATGTTTTGAATGGTCGCTGAAGTTAAAAATCATAATTATATGGAGCGCCTGAGGTTTACGCTAGTACATACAAAGCCGCCGTACATAATACATAATATTATTGTTTAGTTATACTCCTCGTGAATTTGTCCCAATGAACGGATTTCAATGAACAATTCCTTTACATTTTCTGAGATCAGTTAGAAACCGTGGTATAGAGGGAGAGAGCTGATAAATTATAGGCCTTTTGTGCGTGCGACAAGGAGAACTGCGTGCATTGCCGGCATATAATAATTATTCGTGCGTGTATATTCGAAAACAATGAAATCCTTGTAGGACATTGATTACAAATAATATAAGCCAGTAACTCGAATTTGGTTGACCTCCATTCCGTCATCAGTTGACGTTAAAATAAACAGCTGCTGGTTGTTTTTTCATCGAACGTGAAGATTTTTCCCATTATTTTCTAATTTATCGTGAAACAACTTACAATTTTGTTTTTTACTAATTTCCTGACGATAAATTTTAATAATAAAGTAAACGTGGACATTATAAAAAAAATCATAGTTGAATAGTATTTGAAAAAGAACATTATTTGAAAGCATCGCAAGTGTGTAAAGATGGTGAAAAAGATCAAAGTTAAACAGCATGCACTTTCGCAAACTCAAGTTGAGCTTGTAATGCATTTCAATTTATTAGGCCGAACAGATCTTCGACAAATGCTTGATGTTAGTTATAGACAATCAAGTAAAAAGTTCAATGACGAAGTGCGTTCAAACAGATTAATAATTATATCTAGAATAATTGATTGTGTAAAATTTTGTGCTGATTTGGCTTTGATTGAGGCTTTCGCTCAAGCAAAGGAGCGACGGATGGATTTCCATTTCAAATATGTAACTGTAAGTACGAGCTTAAAATACGCTTATTTGTTATGCAACAAAACGGTGTAGGTACTTACTCGTGTATACGTAAATAAAACAATATATTTTGGATGGTTGGTGCATTAACACTGTGAAAATTCATCTTTATTTAGTTATTAAAAAATCTGTTTTATTTTCACTTTTTATTATTATTTTTTTAAAGGACACAGACCTGATGATGACTACTGTGTAGTCGAAAACGTTTGTGTCCTTTAAAAAAATAATAATAACAAGTGAAAATAAAACAGATTTTTTAATAACTAAATAAAACAATATATATTTACGTATTTCTTGCAATTTCCATTCAAAGCAAAAAAAATACAAGAAAAAATGAACTTGCGGAAATTATGAACTGCCAACATTTTTATTGAAGAGCCGCCTCTGCTTTCGATATCAAATCAGATCGGTGTATACTACGTAATGCGTAAGGACTCAAGGTTCGTTATTCGAAATAACTTATTTTCATAGGGCCAATTTTCTAAGACCTTGTCTTGTCTTGTATCCTGCCACCATCCCTCTGGGGGTGGCCGGTACCTCCACACAAGTGCCTCCACTTGACTCTGTCCTAGCATATATCTTTCATCTCATCTAATTTCATCACTCTTTTCATGCATGCTCTTCTCTTGTTTCCACTTTGTAAATTCCATCCATTCGCAATCTCACTTATCTAATCAATCCATTCTTTCTTAGGTCTTCCCCTTCCACGCTTACCTATTACATTCCCTTTATACACTTTTAAACCAAATTTTCTATTTTCAATTAAACGAAAGCGCTTTCCAGAAATTTGATTAAAATTATTTTTATTCAGGACATTTAAAATGACAAAATATCACTCAAACATATTGAATGGTGAGTGATAGTCACTAGATGGTGTTACACCGAGAATCTAAAATTTCAGCGGGTCCGCGCACAAAGGGGTCGGGACGTGCCTCAGCTGCCATTGCCACCCCTGAATTTGTGGATTTGCGATATAGGGCGAAACGTACTTGTGTGTGGGGTATCTCCATAGTTGTGTTGCCGGTGCAGTGGTTAGCCAAAAACCGGATGCGACGTGTTCGCGTTAGGAGAAATTTAGAAAATATTGTAATAAGGGTGGGGGGTTGCCCCATTTAACCACTTTGCTCTACTTTGTCCAGTAAACATTGTATTATAATGAAACTAAAAGCATAAATTGTACTAATAACATTCTTTTAAAAATAGTTTAATATTTTGTATTTGTTAACAACAATCTAACAAAAGGTAAAGATTTTCAATTTGATAAAAAAAACGAAACGGTTCTGTTAACAATAAATTATTCATGGACCTATGCACTGAAGAAAGGAAATCTAAAAAATAAAATTTCGTATTAAATAATATATTAAGCTTAAGGATTTCACAGTCAGCGATTGACAATGGAGCAACATGAGAGCAACTCTTATAGTTTTATCAACATCAAATCTCATTACGCTGAAGAAGCCCATCGCAGATATGAGAAAAACGTTCTGAAACTAACGTAGGTGGTTTTAAAAAAATCAAAGTCCATAGATCATTCCGAAGAAATTTAAGTCCCAGGACACAGGAAAAGCTAAAAATTTTAACAGTTAAATTTTACATATTTTTTCAAATAAAATGTGAGTAAATCCTATTAAATATTTCTATTAAAATATTATAACTCGTACATTTCTTTAACAGATAGCAAAATAGCGGAATACCTAAAAACAGAAACAAAAAGACCCGAGTTGCATTTTTAATTTAATATCGCACGACAGATTACTCAAGCAGTTCCAAGAGATTAAATTTTCATTTTCGTGTCTTTGTAATATAAGTAAGATACAAAGAAGATGCCTCGCTTCTGAAGGGTTCAAGGAATGCTAAATATTATATTGTACGCGAGACGAGCTTTAATATTGCAATAAGACGAACACAACACTGTACAGCTCAATTTCGGTGAAAATTTTTTAATATTAAAATTCTTTAAAAGGTGAAAAACTATTTAAAAAATATCATAATTCAATTTGTCTACAATACACACAATTTTATAAAAAACGATATCAAATTAAATTTAAAACCATCTTGTTTATGTTTAGTTATAATTTTAGAGTTGCCAGAAAAAATACACCGATGCGCGTAAAAATCTTTATCAATGCTACAGCCAAGCCAGTTAAGACTAACGTGTTTGAAAATAAAATCTTCGGTGCGAGTTCCATTTCCAGGTGTCATTGGGTAGGTCATTATCCAGTGATCATTGTATGCATTAATTAAATGATTTTTATGAATGTTAATAATTAATGTACAGCCAAAATAATGTTATTTACTGCATACTTTTTTACAAATTAAATTAAAATAAAAGTATAGTTTCTACCACAAAATGAATTATGTTTTTTTTTTTCAGAACAAGAAAATCTTCGTTTTAGAAAAAAATAGTTTTATTTTATTTAAAGAAAATCTTCTTATAATGTCAAAAAAATGTAAAAGATGTGAGCTTCAATAACAAAAGAATATTCCAAAAGTATGTAAATTTTCATTCCGCTAGCAGCCAACTTACAATGTGTCTCTAAGCGTCAATGCTCTGCAGGCAACGTGAGAATTAGAGCCATCTCTGGGTGGGATAATTCCACGTGTAATCGGGGCTCAAACTATTGCACGTGCACAGAGAGCTGATGAAACTCGGCACACGTGCCTGCAGCAAACAGTTTTATGCAATTTCAACGATGCAAGTGCATCCGGCAAAAATTAAGCTGAAATTAGCTGAGATAACTTTAACCGGATTTTGCTAAAAGCGAATGAGGTGAATGGCTTCACATGCAAAACTAAACAACTTTTTCGTTTAATGAATGGGATCATTTTATTGTTGTTTACGCTTATATTTACCAAGGGTTTACAAATTTCCAAAAAATACGAATGTAGGTTGTTTTATGTTATCATTGTAAGCTTAAAGAGTAGTTAACAGATATATAGGATCTTCTTTTGGAATCATGAGTACCTACCATACACATTTTTTTTGTGTTTTCATTGTCTTTCTCTGGTCATTTGTTATGAGATTTCTACATACATATCTGCTGCAAGATAGACAGGTAGATGTTCTGAGACTTCTTTAAGTCATTTCGTCTAATACAAACCACATTTAAAGTCTAGTTTTAGTCATTTGGCAGATTCAATTTCTGATCTGTAAATATGTACACGAATATAATATTATTCAGATTGAGACAGCCTAAATTTGTTTGGTCATTTAAACATAAATTGCTTTAAAAATTGATTAGGAAAAATGTGTTAATAAGTACAGGGATCACGCATCCTTTGTTAAGTAAATGCACATTCAAAAGGTAGACAAAAAACTGCCATTGTTTTTCAGATTACGTTGGCCTTCGAACACAAAAAAAATGGTCAAAAAACTACTATAAAAATTGCGACATTCACGATCGCCCGTAAATAGTAAGCCGCAACGGTTTTGTAAGCTGATTAGTGCATTGGATCCCCGCGACGGCACAAAGACTATATTTCCCAAACAGCTATACGATATGTGTACGTCACACTACACTAAGTATAAAACCTTATACTCAAACTCAATCATATCGTGTGCCATAAAATGTAAAGACTTCTCTAGGGAGCGTTTTGGTTTGCATATTTTTCTGGTGAAACGCTATGGTTACGTTTTACACTTAGGGTAGGAGCATACAGGTCACAGGGGCCTTCATACCCTCGTTGGCCCATAAAGTTTGATTAAACGCTGAATATAGCAGGTTATCGATGCAGCCATTGACCGCTATTGCACCGGCGACTGATCCCAGCAAGCAAGGGAAGTTATTGCATTAAAATGCTGGAGCGAGTTGGCCGCTTCCCGGATACAAGCTGAAGCAGAATTAAAGTGGAAAAATCCTGTTAATTATTGCATGCAACAATGAGTTTTATAAACTCAAAGCGATACCCCTAAAATATGAATTATAAGCTACAAATTGAGTTCATTTGTCTTCTTCTTCTGTTGTAATTCCAGGAGTGGCTTACAGTAATGTTGCATTAATTTTTGCCATTGATTCCTATCCTTTTGAGCTCATCATAGAAAAACAGGTGAGGTGTACAAGTCTACGGCTGAGGGAATACTGTAGCAAATTTTAACAATAATTTCTTACCTTTTGCTATGTTAAAATTGAAAGGTATCTCCAGGATACTTACTTCCGGCTAGCTCTCATCAGCATCACTCTCAGGGCGTGGGGTTCTTTCTTTCGGTTGCTCACTTGTACTTTGGGTAAGGGTTTTATAATTAAAATATAAGTTTAACATGAACAAATAAGGGTTTATTTACTGTAATAATATGGGAGAAAAAGAGGAAATAAGGGAAGGGCCTGACCTGCTCTTTGTCACTAAAACTGGAGTTACGAACTGAAGGCCTGGGGCAGAACCCCAGGCTAGCGGTGGCTCTCGAGGCGGACGCCTCCACACGTCGGAGCCCCTGGGTGGGCGCTCCTATGCACCCTTCTCTGGTCTACAAGGCGGGCGCCTTGGATGGCGGATGCTCCAAGTAGAAGGGAAGGGAGCTCCGTTTCTTGGGTGCTTGGTGCTTTGTCGCCGACGTCTCGCCCAGGACTGCCGAGCGATAATCGACAGCCCGATCAGATCCCACGTCGCAGTCCGGCTGCTTCCGTGACCGTTCGGCTCTGTTCGGCCCACAAACACACACTGCACACTTCGGGATTGTTTTTTTTTTATATATTATAAAATAACATAACACTTTCGTTATTTCTGTGTGTAACTTTTTTACATCCCTGAAAGTCGCAGAGGAGCAATGAAACGCAAACAAAGTAACGATGTAAAGCTACCTTAAAAGCTTCGAAGAAGTTACACACAGCAGTAAGGAAACGTAAGCAAACGTAGAAATAAGAGAAAGAAATCATTGACCATGGTCATAGCCCCAAAAATCAATATAAAGGATCTGAATCCAGTGCTGAAAGCCTATCAAAATATAAACTTTATAATTACTTTGTTTTATCATATATTAACTGGCACATATTTTAGTAGTATTTTACCAACTCGGAGTAAAACTTAAATCTAGAAAAGTGCACGCTATTGGGAATACCTACAGACTCCACTAAGTATCGGCAGGTAGGAGTATCATGCCGATATTCGGTTTTAACTTTAGCTCGTAAATTACATGTTGAATATTCATCCCTGGCGTTAGTACATTCGGACCGTAGTGCTGCTAAAAATAACGATTAAACATTCACGATGGAAAAAATAGCTTTAAAATATGGGCACTACTTTCTTTGATAACCTGCATAACATAGGTATAGGGATACGTGGTTTTGGGCAATCTATCTATAGTCTATGTTGCAAAGAGATCTATATAAAGATTTAAAACTAATATTCAATGCATTCCCACAAAAAGGCACGTGTAAGTGTGCACTTACAAATGCTGCATGTGTAATACAAATAAAATCCAAACCGCAAATGAACATAAATCATGCACCTTTTGCAGACTTTCCCTGAAATGGTGGTGACATTGGCAAAATTTACCATTTAAATTTACAGTATGGGTGGTCAGCTTCATACCAACCTATAAGTCAAGGGATATATAATCATGATGTATTAAATTTGGATCAATAAGATAAAAAATAAATGAAAAAATTCACCTCAAAGTAAACCATTTTTAAAAATATATAATTATTGATTTCAAACACAACAATCATTATAATATTTCTTCGAACCTATAAACTTTCCAGTGGAAATCAATTACAAATTACGTTTTTTAGTGAAAGCATGAAATGCAGTTGGAAAAATAATTGCACATGCGAGTACATGCTTCCCCATTGCATGAAATATTCTGGATCAAGAGAAGGTCTAATGCAAATTTATATATCGTGTGCTTGATTATATGGACTCACTTTATAATGTGTACTTATTTGCTGCATTTGTAAGGCAAGAAATTTGCATGTAACATGCATTCTTGGAGCATTAAAAATAATATTGGCTGGACGGGGGAAATTACTCAAAAGCTTTCACCAAAATGTTTATTATTTATTTTATTCTAAAAATATATACAAATGAAAAATGATGTTAATTAAATTTAACAATTATAATAAGAAAAAACACGTCAAGTGAAGCCATACTTTTTTGTTTCTATTTAGATACACATTTAAAAAAAATATAAATAAATATTATAAATATAATATAATAATAAATAAATAATATAAATAATAAATAAATAAATAAAATAAATAAATAAATAAATAAAGTATAGGAGAATAACATGAAGGATATTAAAGATTTTAAATTATATTACGGTCGTTAGACATTTTTTGGAATGAAAAAAACGGATGTTACTGACCGTGTGTAAAGAGAAGAACGATTTTCTCTACGTTTTGTTTGAGTCATATCTGACGACGTCTTCAGGAGACGTGTGTCTTCTACAAGGAAGAAACACGAAGGATATACTCAGTATAGAAAAATCGTGGTGATTGATGTTGGTTTTGAATAAACCAGGATTAATTTGGGATGATAAACACAGATGCCGGTAAATCATTCCACAAATGGTCATATTGGTAAATACATGAGTCGTGAAATTGCCGGGTTCACAAAAAAATTATATCGATTGCAAGGGTTGGATAAGAGTCGTTCTACGAGTTGACCTTGTCGTAACGAAAGAAGGTGTATTCTCAAACCTTCCTCGTACCCGTCCTGTATGTATGTGTCAGAAGGACCCACAGCACATGTACGCTCATACAAAACCATATATTTTCTTAAGTAGTGAAAGGCTTTCCCGCAAAGTAAAAGCCATGGCACGACAAACCAAGAACCTCTAGGTCAGAGGCGTGTCCATGACTCTAAAATTAAACGGTTCGATGTTACTGTAGCTAATAGCATACTTCGGGTGGCACTCCTTGTGGGATTGTTGCTAGATCACGAGTAGCGGAAAAGAAATAAAAAATGATGAGGATGATGATCATGATGACGATGATTTACATCCGTCAAAAAAAAATCTAGAATGAAAAAAAATGTGTGAATTCGCCAACACAACATTTCAGCTGCACATCCAATACGGTCATATTTCAAAAAAGTAATATGTTATTTTTTTCGAAATTGCCTTATTAATAATTATGCATTTCAATCGCCCTCCGTTATAGCCCCGCCCCATACGAAATGTGTAATTTATTATTTGGGAGCCATAAAAATTGACCACACCGCTGCAGCACCCCTTTGGCTTAGTATTGCCATAACGCATAACCCCATTTGCAATGTTAATCCGATGCGGGGATGTGGAGCTGTAAGGGTGGCTATACTGAGAGCCATAGGGTAGGTGAAAATAAAAATAAAAACTCAACCTAAAAGGATAAAATTCTGTGAAAGAATATTTTTTGTACATTTTAGTTTAAAAATGCACAGGTGCGGCGCTTAGCTTTCTGGCTCGATTTTGGGTTATTTTGTAATCTATAATCTGAGTTGCAAATACATATATATTAACATATGTATACGTAAGTTCCCGCATATAGTTACTTATTTACAAAATAAAAATCCCGATCGCAAATGAGCATAAACTTTGCAACTTTTGTTGCAGTTCTCTGAAACAGGGATGACTTTGGCAAAGTGATATTTTTTTAAGCTAATCATAAGTTATACCTCTATAAGCATTTGTAGATGCTAGACCAAATTGCACTAAAATCACGCAGAAACACCCACAAATAACAAAGTTTTCATTTTGAATGGGACCAAAAGCTAAAAATAATCTGCCCATTTAAGGAATGAATTCCCCGTATCTTTGTTCCACTCCCAATTCAATCCAATTTTATTCAAAACCAACAGCAATAGCCACTTCCTTGCAGTGCCTCACGACAGAAGTAACAATTCAAGCAACACCTCTGCAGCACATTTCCAGGGTGACATGGACCCCCAATACTTTTAAGAATTAGGTAGCCTCCCACACAGGATTCCTTAAAAAAAACAGCTCAAATTTCATAAAACCCAGTAGTAAAATCTGTGCCCAAAGCGATTTCTCGTCGGCACCCTTTTGTGAGTAAAAAATACCCCCATGCATGCCATTACATTTTAGAGTTTAAAGCTCGAGTCTTGGGTGAGAGGTAATTACAGAGGCGCTGGGTGACAACGAACGAATGAAGGGCGCGCAGTATGGGGCAAGGGTGATTATTAATTATTTTAAAGCGCATTTAGATTGACCGGCAGATTTAAAAAAAATACGAAAATAAAATATGCAGTCTTTTTAATTATCACGGTCCAAACACATTAACCCCAGCTGACCTAAAGTGGTGATACTGTTTGAAGGGATGAACCTTGTTTACAACATGTGTTCAAAACGGCTTTTCAAGAATGTTTTTATTGTAATTTAAGACCAGTTAACATCATACGACAGAGAAAAATAAACTGATATTCACACATAGATGGCTAAAAGGATAGATGTGTTGATCTTGCAACAGCTTGACGTTATAGGTTATCTTTCGACTATGTGTTTTTCGTTAAGATTAATACTTTAACTCTTTAGTGATATCACACAGTGAAACTACGAAAATTATCTTTGTGGAGATGTAAAATTCAAATCCTAGGAAAAAAAGACAAAATAGAACTAAGGAAAAAAAGGACAACAAGATTTCTCTTCAATAGAAAGAAGCTTTGAAACCGATTCAACACTGTACTTATAAGAATTTAAAATAAATTGAAAACCTGTGTATGTAAAACCAGGGATAGTAAAAATAGGTTATATACACCAATGCTACAGCTTCGGAGGTAAGGCGATAAGAAATTGTAAACAACAATCACGCAAGCATTTGAAATCTTCGTACAAGCCAAATGTGCATTGGCCTCATCGCCAACAATTTGCATCGACTAATTTAAGCGCCTACCTATTAGATTTTCCTAATACCATCACACTGCTATTCAGAGTCGATCGTAAACTAAACTTTCACCCACACATTAAAGTTGAACTCTGCATTTGATTGAGTGAAGAGAGTAGCAGATTATTTGATACACAATCTAATCTAATCTAATGTATTCAAGTTGCAAAGATATGTTACATTGGAGATTCACATAACATGCATTCCCACAACCAGACACGAACAAGTTCGCGCTTGCACATGCCTCATGTGAACCTACAACATAAAAACCAAATCTCAAATGGACATACACCCTGCAACTCGTGCCGTCTTTCCCTGAAGCAGGGGTAACATTAGCAATGTGAACCATTTTTACAGCATGGGTGGTCAGCCGCATACAACGTGGCGTTATTTTTTTCTTTTGGTGGTATTGAGAGTTAGTGAATTTGATTGAGTAAGTGAGATTTTAGTCTACCATTGACTCTGCATAGCACCGTACATAAGTCCTTTACTCTGCCAATACATGGTGGGGGTATAAATTTTGATAGGTAGTACAAGTATAATGCTCGGAACGAAGCAATAGGCCATATAATGCGATTGCATTAAGCATGGGCAATGGACCCTAAGCTGCTTGCTGTTTCATACAGGCATGCATATGATAAAATATTGGCATGAAGAGAAATGTTTGCTATGACCAAAAATATCTATGTTAAAACAAGCTACTGCAAGAGGCGTCTTAAGACGACTTATCTTGTAGGGCGCGTTCGGAGTAATATTGTCACAGAATGGCGCCAAGGAAAAAGAGTCAACTAGTAAATCTTCATCAATTAATTTTAATATTCGCACAATGTAATCATAATATGCGTATCAATTTGGAATACAAATGAAATGAGGTTTTATTATGATTAATAAACAGGATATTGAAAAGCAATAATTTAAGTCATAATATTCTTCAGAATTACTCACAAATTACATAAAAAAATGAGTACATAATATCATCATAGAAACCGGGTTAATATTCAATTCTATTTGACTTATACAATAAGGCTGGTTACTTTACTCATGAAAGTATACGAATTCCACATATTGAGCAATCGATAGACACGTGTTTGTTTGTTTCTACACGTGTTTGTTTCTACACGTGTTTGTTTCTACACGTGTTTCTTTCTACACGTGTTTGTTTGTGGGCATACATCTGAGAGCTTTGAATGAATATATCCTTGCAACTTAGATTATAGATTATAGATAGAACAAATCGACCAATATAGTTTTGATTAGGCAGTTTGAAAGTCTGATTTAGACAGTTGAAAATTTGACTAATTGTTTTATTTAACAGAATATGAGAACGAAACAAAGCACACCAATTTATGAGTTGAAATAATTAAATTGAATCCATTGAAATTAATTAAGTGAAAAAATAGTTTCGAATGAATTATTTTATCGCACGGAAAAATCAGAGTACGTAATATTCAGCAGGATATACTGGAGTACTTGTTGTGTTTCAACATAAATTTATTAAAATAAATTAGTCATGAAGTTTTCGGTCGCAGCCAAAATGTCAATAGTAATTAAAATATTTCCATTATTTATTCATATCTGCTGGACTTGTCACGTGAGGATAATGTTGTGAAATATCTCGTATAGGAATAAAAATAATTGTTATCCATTTCCCCTTGATAACGAGCATCCTGTGTGTGCGTTACTTACTCACAGATAAACAAAAAATATGAACATTTTATATACCTAAGTATGTTTTTGTATGTACAGTATGAATGACAAGCAATGTTAATATTTTGAAACGTCTCCAAAAACATTGCGATTTTGGTGCTATAAATTTTGGAGGCGAAATACATAAGAAGGATTTTTTAGTTCTCAACTAAAGATTAGTTTACGAGTATTGTCCGTATTATTGATTTTTTTTGAAGATATATAATTTGTAGCTAATATTTATCATATTATAGGAATTATCGTCAAAGTGAATTAAAATATTTAAAATATTCAGTACATTTTTTATACGTCTCACAACATTAATAAAATAAATAATATAAAACATTATCACATAAACGATAGGTATAACTGTCAATCTGTTTAAACCACTTTTTTTTTTTTTTGATTATAAGACTTAAAGAAGAAAGGCATTTATAAAGAAGATAATATGAATCCTATCCGCTTAAATTCTTAGATCATTTTTTGATCAAAATCAATTTCTTTACTGACTTCTCAACATTGGAAATAAACTGATTTCAGGATGTTTTCACAAAATTAAACTATTCTTATGAATAAAGTATTCCAACATTAAATATAATTCATATTAATATGTAGAAACATAATATATACAATTAGCATCGCTCTCACCGAGTATTTTTGTATTGCCGCAGGAAGATAAGGGGATTGTTTTGCGTGGAGTGGGACAAAGCATATTCTCTGGAATAAGCAGAATAACTCGGCATTGTGATTGAACCTTTGTTCCAGAAACGAAATGATAAATAGACCCAAACACAGAGGGCACTCTCCGCCCTTGAGAGCGTTTGCACAAATAAAATGTATGAGCGTTGACAAACATCCCCATCTGGCGGACCTAATGCCAGAGCTGGCCCTAGAAACCTCTGGAAACTTGAGATTGCTACGAGTCGTAATTTATTTTAAAATGTAATATGAATGCACTGTAGACTTTATATTGTTATCTTTTAATGTAAACATATAAAATTGACAAAAAATATTAACGAAACGCTTATAAACGTATAAGACGGTTCGTACAATCCATTTATTAATTCTACATGAAATTTTTAACGACTGTCATTCTTATTTAAATTCATTGATTATAAATTGATTGCAAATAATAATTATGAATTGCTCACTCATTAACTAAGGCTTTTTTGAACTTTAAATTTCTTTCTATCAAGGTCAGAATAAAACAATGTATCACAAAGCCATGAAAGAGGTCTTTGTTCTAGAATAGTGTCGAAAATGATTAACTTAAAAAAAAGGGGATTGAGACCTTTTCAAATGAAAAATAATTTAAAAACAATAATATATTGAAAAAAATGTTAGTCTTCCAACTACCTAAATTCATCATAGGTTATCTAGGAAAGAATTATTTGAGATGCATAATTCATAATATATTTATCAGAAAAATAAAGGAAGATTTTACAAAAAAAATATTTTGCAACAATAATTTATACATTTCTCTCGCATCCAAGTGGAATGTAAAAATAATTTGTAAATGCAATTAATAAAACGTTGTTCTTTTTATTAACGTTCCCGTTTTCGCAATCTGTCTCTCCGGCAGGCAGGACAACAAAACCGCAAGCAAATAAAAGCTAAGCAAGCAAACGCAAAACGTCATGAAATGCCAATTTGAAAAATGTCAAGTGCTCCCTTAGCCGCAAACCATCGCTGCTCCACCCAAATAAAGGGACGACCGGGGAATTTATTGATATGAGCCAATCAGTACACCAAGTACCACAACATTACGTGTAAACTCAAGCATAGCGTATCGCAAAAAATATGAAGACTAAACACTCACTAGCAGAGCTTTTCTAGATTGTATGTTTTTTTTTTGGTAGACTCTAGGGTTGAGTTTAAGCGTGGAGTTTTATACTAGGGGTAGGTGCAGTTCATCAAAGTGATTTGTGGATCAATTATTTATTTATCGGCATAACTCTTATAGGCGTGACACGTGTGAGTGATGTCTAAGCAAATAAATAAAAATGTATGGGGGATATTAATTAGTGGGTGAGCTTTATTATGGGATGGATTTATGTTTATTTTTTTGTTTAGGACGATTGAGCGTTTAAAATATGATTATTATTTATGTTCAATTGAAATGAAAACATTTTTTATTTCTCGTAGTGCAATAAATGTATGGAGATGGCATTTAGATGTTTTAATATTAAAATCTGCTAACACAAAATACATAGGAAAACGCAACGCAACTTAGCTACACATATAGTGTAACTTCTTGACTGCGTTATTCCCGTAGGGGTCGTATGTGGTGATTCGGAATCTATTTACGTTTACGGTTAAGGTATGAAAAAAAAATGGGTCATTTAATGTATTGTTGCCCTTCTTAGGCTCAAGAGCTTTAATACTTTAATATCTAACTTTAAACTGGAAAGTTGGTCTATTATGTGATTTTGACGAAACTGTACTGTTAAACGTTGGCCGTGTAAGCCTACAGCACCTATTTGACTTTATAAATGAAACGATGAACTGATAACAATCGTGCAGGTTTTCTTCAGTTGTAAGTATTCGTTGACTTATAGGTTGGTATGAGGCTGACCACCCATACTGTAAAAAATGGTTCACTTTGCCAATGTCACCCCTGTTTCAGGGAATGTCGGCAAGAGTTGCAGGGCTTATGTTCATTTGAGGTTTGGATTTTATTTGTAAGTACACAATCAGCATTTGTAAGCGCGAACTACACGTGTTTGTTTGTGGGCATACATCTGAGAGCTTTGAATGAATATATCCTTGCAACTTAGATTATAGATTTATAGATTAAGTCAAATAAGTAAATGTTAAAACAACGCAATCTGAGGTCCGGTATTTTCTACGTAAGCTTATGTGAATTTAAACTGGTAAAATAACTACCCACACGATAGATTGTGCATACTGTTCTTCCTTTATAAAGTTGCTATTCAATTGTTGAAAAAACATTCACTTAGGCCTAGTATTTTCAGCGTAAGCTTATGTGGCTTTGAACTGACAAAAAAAAAACTACGCGCACGATTGGCATATATGCGTCCTTATCATTCAGTATAAAGTCGTTATGCTAACGTTGAATCTCCTGAGCTATAGTTTAAGAATGTTACAAGCTTATAATTTATATTCTGAAGAATCTAAGCAAACACGAAAAGGTCCCTAGAGAGAATGACGTAAACACTACAGTGCCAGAAATTACGCACGATAACGCTGTTTGTTATTGTTAGTAGTGAATGTGTGATATATTCACTTGATTATTTCTCCACGAGCGGAAGCCGGGAGCGTTCAGCAACAGCCATCGTACGTCATTAAGATTACAGTCACAAGTATACAACTTTACGTTTCAACTCAACCAAAAACGCACAGAAACTAAAAAGCTCACCAGAGTTTGTATTTCAGTTTCTATATATTTTTTTGGTAAACGATATGGTTGGGTTTGAATGTCATGTTGTATACTCAGGGTGCAGTGGTCTAGCAGCAGCTAGGGAAGCCAAGATAAAGGGGGCGCATTGCTCGTCACTTCCGCTGGAGGAGCGGATGAAGAATGGAAACCATTCTCTCGCCTCAAAGGAGACGCGGCGCTATCAGCCAGCCAGTCGGAGATACAGACAACAGTTAGGCGAGACAAGAGGAAGGTTATGTGGTCGAGTCAAAAACTAATGTAGGAATTAGGCGTCGGAGAATGTATCGCAGACTTAATGGGGCATGTGATGAATCAGGGTTGGCACTTGGCCGCATGAAAACAAAACTATGTATTCATTTATTGTTTGTTTTTTGAGTCCCGAGATTCCAATTTTTGCTATCTTACACATTTTAGTACCGATACAGATTGTGTTAGTAAGAATAGTAAGTACCAATTTTATTGTAACTTTGGAATAGTAAGTAGCTTATTTTGGAATTATTATCATATTATTTTAAGTATACGTTATTAAAGCACAATTTTCTTGAAAACTTAAAATGCAGACTGTAAAGGTGTAAGATATAAACCATTCAAGTGCAATCCTGTAGGGGCTCTAGAAAAACCATATTCTATAGACGCAAATTGAGGATCTATTCGGGATCAAATCGAAATACATTCTCAGAAAACATGATAATTTCTCAGAATTAACAGGAGAAAATATGATAAAAGAAAACCTTTTCACAGAGAAAAGTCTTTGACTTCTTACAAAACAAAAGACAATTCTGAAAGAAAATGACTTCGAAGAATTTAGATTTAAATTTCCAAGAAAACTATGAAATGTAGAGAAAGAACTTCTGAGAAAAGTACATATTATTGTGAAGGGGATTTGTACTTATATGATTTCCTTTTATAAATCATGAAGTAACATAACATTTTGCATACGTTGATACGATACAAGTTAATATTTTAAACAATCACTCTGAGCTCGATGGTAAGTATTCACATGAATACTTAAGAATATTTAGGAATGGATTAATAATAATAATTTCCAGAATTATCCAATTTCATCAGTTTTTCATAAGGTAGAACAGTCTAGCTGCAGATATTGTGATAACCACCAAATGTTTAAAATCATCTTTTATAAGTTTTACATGGAAACTGTCTAGCTTTTTTGAAAAACCAAAATATCAGTGTGAGTATTTTTTTTTTAATCAATAAATCATAATGTTTTTAGGCTTTCATGGCCGGACTCTGCTCACTTCTCTGCTCACTCGAGCTCCGAAGAAGTCACCCACAGAGGAGACGAAACGTCAGCTGAAGAAGTAGCAAGAAAGAAGAAAAAAGAAGCAAAAAGATGGACCACGGTCAAAACCCGGAATTACAAAATCAAGCAATAAATCATAATATCCCAGGTTATTTATTTGACAGCTGAAAAGACTGACAACCCTGCAGTTGTAATTTTATTACTTAAACTAGTATGTATGCGTAATTTACGTTCATTCACTTGAAGTCGTAAAAATGTAAATATTTATTCTAAGCCTTTCTAAGATGGCTAATACAACTTTTACAATCGTTTCCTTGTTTTTACATTTCTTCTCTATGGAAACATAAGTTGCATTAAATAAATCATAAACAACACATCCTATTCGAAAGCACATCAGCTAATCGGTTTACTTGAAGGTATTCATCGTTTATTATTTAAAAAAATGTCATCCATTTATGTAACATTAACCAAGAAGCGAGTTTTCTGTGATACTCGTACTTGTTAAAAAAATGTATTTTTAATGCAATATTTGGAAAACAAAAATGTGCTATCAAACATATAGATTGGGTATTGATAAAAAAACAGTTTTTGTTCTGGAACCATCTATGTTTATATTTTAAGTACGTAGGGTTTTTCCACGAAGCATTCAGTCATTGAGATCTTATAAACAAAATCTTAAAATATAACTCTGATATCCACTTGAGATTCCATTGCGCTTGCATCATTCTTTTTATCAACAACAAACCACGATTTCTAAGAAAAAATACTTTAAGCAATATACCGATATTTTCTGTGTTCCCTTTGCAGTTTCAGGAAGTCGGAACATCCCAAATTTTCCTTGACGAAAGACGTCACAGGTTTATGTGAATCGGCATGAAAACACTAAAAAGGGATTAGTCAGCCGTTAGGGAATTAACTTAGCAATGTGACGTCACTTTTTTTTCGACTCCGTTTGGTATTACTTCAGGATAACAATAAACATCAATGACCAAGTGCTTTAAAGCAAATACAATACGTCAACACAACCCGAAAATCTTGTCGTTTTACCTTCAGTACAATCGGCCCTTAACTTTTCTCAAATAAAAATTCGCAAAGCTAGTTCACGTTAACTCGTAGACGTAAAAAATACGAAATGTTAATCGCTTTGTTGAGCTTGATACACGTGGATGCGGAGTCTACTCGCTGGTTTTTGTCTTCTTGTACAAGTATCATTGAACAATAAGACTGTCTGGTAGCTCTTCATAGTAAAGGCGACGTGCTGTGACAGTGGTGCGGCTTCAGTACTCTAAGTATAAAACTTCAGATTCAAACTCAACCATAGTCTTTACTAAAAAATGTATGAAAACTAAAAAAGCATTTGTGGTGAGGGTTTTTGTTTTAGGACATTTTTGTTTAAACGCAATGGATATATTTGAGGCATAGTGCTTTTAGTGTGAGGCCAAGACAATGTGCCCGCGTGTACTACTCGTATAATAACGATTGTACTTCCCAAATGTAGCGTGTTACACGTACAAACAAATTCATGACATTATGGAATTGTGTTTTAAATTATCATTTTCCGCATTAAGAAAATAAAAATGAATCCAAATGTAAAAGTAAGCATCTACCAAAGACAGTAATGGTGTATTTTGTCAGCAAGAAAATCCCTTCTTTACAAAATGCATTTTTCTTGGCGAAAAAAAATTACAACATTTTACCTACCCTTTAGGATGTCAGTTATATCATAATCAATAATCTACGTTGTGAATGTTCCTTCATATTCAATGCATATCCAGAAGAAACTAATAATTTAAGTTTTCACTAACACATCCTGTACGTACCTGAGAAGAAAATGAACCTAACAACTTTTGCCAACTTTCCCTAAAAAATGCGAGTAAGAAAACGAATTAATCAAGAAAGGAAAGCATGTTGCCGGAATATGGAATAAAATCTAAGAAAAATTCAGTTCTATTGTGATTGTAGAGGACTACGGATTTTTAAATACAAAAATGAAAATATGATTAACATTAGGTTTTACGTTGTTCTGGTTTTTTCACTACTCACCCACTCTAAGCTTTCGCTGTAAGTTGAGGTAAAAAGAAGCCTCCAATGTTGTAAAATGAGGATTAAAAGATTACAGACTTTGTTTACTTTACTACGCAATAAAAAATGTATGTTCCATTAAAAAAGGGCATTTTATAAAAGCTTTGATGTAATAAAGGATCGGCATGGTAAATAGAGCAATTTTTTTTTTATAAGAGGAACAAATGAGTTTAATAAAAAGCTAATGTTTAAACTCCTTTTTTACGTATGTACTAAATGCAAAACACACTCGTATGAAGAAAGCTTTTAAAATGTTTAAAAAATAGCCATGAAAAATACTCATACACGAAGAACTTTTGAGTTAAACTACGTTTTTTAGAGACTGAAATCTATGGATCATCCGTCACATAAAGTTTATTTAAAAAAACGGTGATTATCTATGTTTGAAATTTTTTTCAATCAAACCATAAAGATGAAAAAAAACAACTTTTGTGAACCTTCTGAATTACTTGTCATTTGTAAAATAAATATATTTACCGTAGAGTTTTGCAAAATTGTGGCTGAAAATGTGAAGTCCATGGTAGAGTGAATCATTTTGTATGAAGAAAGCGTAAACGGATCCGCTAAAATACTAAAGTAAACACAAATAAAGGAGCAAAGCATGTCGCAGGGATATAATTTAATAGAGGATGACAATGTGGGAGTGAGAGAGATGCAAGATGCGCTGATTATAAGGACAAGTAGGGGAGGCCGGGGTTAGAAGTATTTTTTTTTGTTGGTATTTTTATTTTCTGTGTTATTCGTTACAAACTGAAAATTATGTAACAAAAGATGTTGCATTTATTTGATTTGTATGAAAATTCAAAGATTTTTATATCGTTTTAGTTATTAGCTTAGAAGATTAGGTAACATTGTATCAATTTTGTGAAAAAATAAAATTGAGACTTTTCATTCCACTTCAGGATTAGTTACAGCAGTGTAATCAGATTTTAAATTCCAGATTAATAACACAGATAAACCAATAAAAACACACATTCAATGCCACAAAAAAACCCATTTTCTATATTAGTTCATTATTTCGAGTACTTCAAAGAAATTTGAAAATTTGGTGCGACAAATGATGCCCAAGAGATCCTTTTTTATGATCATATTACGAGTATTTACAGTGCAAAAATTATAACTTATAAATTTTGACAGCCATCCCGTGAGACAATCCACCTATGAGACAACCGTACCTGTTTTCCCCTATTTAGAGTGGAGTGAGTGAAAGAGAAAACCACGTGGCGTCGCTACGTCGTTTGGGCGGAAGAGCTACGAGCGAGCGCCGATGTAAAATGCAGGTGAACGCTGTATGCTAAGTGACAGTGTATTGTTTATGAACTTGCAGAGTTTTCAGTTTATACCGCTGCTGAAAATAATGCAGAAATACAGTTGAGAGTACTGACAATGTAAAATGCATGTAGCAGTTTTAAATATAAAACAAGATCGTAGAGCACTATTCCATAAATCAATATCACAAGTCAGAGTAATTCCCGGAAATATTTTTGACAGGAGTTGCAAAAAAAAAAAATTAATTGATGAATATGAAAGCCAAAAGCCGACCGGTCCGTAGTCCAGGTGGTCACATTTCGGACTCGTAACTGGACGGTCGTGGGTTCGAATCCCGGCGGAGCACAAAAATATACCATTTATATTTTCAAATTTGCTCTTCGCTGGGTTGAAAAATTCATAAACCTTTACCAAAGACCGGTCATCAAAAGGTCCATCCAGCCTTACAACAATTGGGTCTTGCTTGAGAATATGCGCTTTCTACAGCGACGACCAAGCTCGCAGAGGGCTCTTGAGGTGTGATACACACAAAAAACAGCGCTCACCAAGAAAATCAGCCTAATTTTTTTTTTTTTTAATTAAATGAGCATTTCTAGAAAATTCAAGGAAAACTTGTGATTTTATTATTAAACGATTTTTCTGTGAATACCAATTTTTTTAAATTACATTTTAAGTAAACCTTTTGAAGTATAGGTTTTCCAAGAAAAAAATTAAAACATAAATTAATTGAGTATCCTAACAGATTGTCCTTTTCGTGAAATAAACTCACGAGCTTTATGACGAGAAATAAAGTAAAAATAATTGAATCCTCAAGAAGAATAATAGAGCGAACCGGGGTACAGGTAAACATCTATTTTTATCAGGCTCGCTGGCAAGCAAGCGGCTTAAAGTCTTTCGACTTGTTCTCAATTTAATTAGATTAAGCCAGAGTGACTGGCCGTAGTTTATTAGCCTCCTTTGCTCGGAGACCGAGTTTACTACCCCAAGTCTAAAACTCCACATTCAAACTCAATCTTTGCGTTAACTAACAAAATAATTAAAACAGAAACACCGCATCCAGTGACCGTTTTAGTTTCTAGTAAAATAAAGATTGAGTTATAACGTAATGCTATATACTCGGAGCACTGTTAACCCATTTTAAAGTTTGCTGTTCACCCCGAGGAAGACATTGCATCAAACGGGCGCGAGCTGATGATGCCAAATAATTATTTCATCGTGAAATTTTGAAAGTTTAACGTCGCTCGTAAAATGTCCAACAGGGAAAATTTTGCGCACCGGAGGGACAACGCAGCGGAGTGTATGTGCTAGCTAAGTAAATTTAGTAAAGTAAAAGTGACTCACTTTAAATCATAAATAGCTGAATTAACTGAAAGGCTTAGTTGAAAAGAAGTCCCTTTTCAAATAATCATATTTTTAGAAGTTTATTTCATGTATAATCAATCTGAACTGAAATTTCTATTACTTTCTTATCAAGTAATTTTTCTACATGTTAAAATCTTTGAGTCGCTTTCATTATGTTGAAATACCGATCTACTCCACACAATTGAGTAGAATAATTCTTCCTATAAATAATTTTGTCTTAAGAGTTATGCTTTAATCAATAAAAAAAACTTAATCACATAGTTGTTTTTCATATTTGTGTATGCCATACAAATGAATGAAAAAAAAAACCTTTGTAAGCCAACCCCTGTTTAAGGCGTTGGAAAACAATGGTACTAGTCGCAAGTACGTACAGCAACTTTTATAACAGCCACTATAACTGTTTACTATTATTGCTGTTTGCCCCAGTATCGAGTATTGACTCTACGATCGCCAGCTGCTTGGGCGATTACGTTTTAACCCCTCGAGCGCCCGAACGTGGATCTACGCTCATAGTACTAAATGCGATTTTTTTCATTTTTCTTTAATTGTTACACAGCAATAAGATCAAAAATCGCATGAAATACTGCTATGCCAGAAAATCACTGGCACTCCAGGGGTTAATATAAACAAGGTACCCGGAACACATTTAAAATAAACCGTTACGTTTTTATAAGCAAGACATGTTTGAGCGTGAAATTACCAGTAACAGAATAAGTGGTATATAAGTTAACAGTTTTGGTCGATTCTAATCAAATGTAAAAAAAAGAAGTTTAACTAAAGTTAGGTATTTATGAAGAATTATGAATAAATATTGCGTCCATACACACGTAATAAAAAAAAAGTTGCCATTGATATTTTTTCTAAATTTTTTAATTCATAACATATATTTTTGCACTTCATAAAAAAATCGTCGGTTTCGTGTGGATTCACAGCGCTGCTATTTTTCTTCATTTACTTTTTTAAATGAACATCTATAATAATCTATAATCTAAGTTGCAAGGATATATTCATTTAAAGCTCTCAGATGTATGCCCACAAACCAACAAGTGTAGTTCGCGCTTACAAATGCTGAATGTGTACTTACAAATAAAATCCAAACCTCAAATGAACATAAGCCCCACAACTTTTGCCGACCTTCCCTGAAACAGGGGTGACATTGGCAAAGTGAACCATTTTTTACAGTATGGGTGGTCAGCCTCATACCAACCTATAAGTCAAGGAATATGAATAATAAATTACATTTAAATATAAAAAAGAACAAAACCTTACAAAGAAATCTATACAAAAAAAGTCAAAAATTTCCTATGCAAAAAATGTAGCAAATGAATACACCAACATTAGAAATCAACATTGCAGATTAGCCGCCACTTCTTCCTGTCCTTGCATACTTCTTTCATTTCATCCAGAGTCATTACCTTTTTCATACAAGTCCTCCTTTTATTATGACTCTGGATATCCCATTCATTCGCTATTTCAGAGATTTGATCCTTCCATACTTTTCTCGGTCTTCCTCTACCACGACATCCATCTATTCTAGCAACATATACTTTCTTCGTCAATCTTTCAACACTCATTCTCTCCAAGTGCCCGAACCATCTTAACATACTTCTTTTAATCTTCACTTTCACACTTTCCCTTACACCACATTCTTCTCTTACAAAATCATTCCTCACCCTGTCACTTCGTTTTTTCCCAATCATACTTCTTAGATAGTCCATTTCTACTGTATGGACTTTACTAATTTCCCTTTCACTCACCGTCCAGGCTTCACTTCCATACATCAAGGTTGGCACTAGTATACCACCGTGCACCGCCAATCTAACATTTTTTGAGAGATTTTGGTTCCTGGCGATGCAAGCGGTCGCACCCAGTACACACCTGCCTTTCATTATTCTTCTTTCAAATTCACCGGCCATTCTTCCATCTTTTTCAAACTTACTTCCCAAATATACAAACTCATTTACAACATCAACATTCATTCCATTAATTTTAAATTCATAATTCATATTTTCATCATCTCTTTCAAAAATCAAAACTTTCGTCTTTCTAGCATTCAACTTCAAATTATTACCTTTCAAAGCTTCGTTCAATCTAGAGAGCATCATTTGCAATTCCACTGCTGAATCAGATACAAGGACTGCATCATCCGCATACAGTAGAACGCTTACTTTGCTCTCTCCTATCATTAATCCACAATCATCAAGTCTAGCATCTCGAACACACTTGTCCATGACTATGTTAAATAGCCATGGGCTCATCACACATCCTTGCCTTACACCCTTAAAAACTTCAAACCATTCACTATACTCACCATCAATACGAATGCAGGCCATACTATTCTCATAGTTCGCATGAACATCATTTTTAATAAACCAACGAAAGCTTACTGTGACTTTTTGTGTGTGTGTTTTTTTTTCAAATTGTATGATAATAAAAGAGTGATTAAAAATAACACCTGGTTTGAGACTATGGAAAGAATATAATTGCTTGTTACAACGGATCAATATCCAACAATGTAATTAATTTGAATTTTGTATTACGAAAGAAGCATTTTAATCGATATTCTGTCAGTACTGTGTAATTAAAATTTTAAGTAAGTCTAATAACTAGTACTGTTTAATAAATAATTTGTTCCGTAGAACATGAGGTAAAAATTGTATGGCAGACTTACTTTTTTTCTTATATTGAGCGATTGGGATAATTTGTGCCCGGCAGAAAAATTAATGATGAAAATAATAGATTTAATTGACTTACCATTATGCATTGCATACAGAATAACGATGGGATAGTACAATTGATTTTGTTGTTGAACTCACCTGAAAAGAAACGAAAAATTAAATCAATAAATGTTATTAGAAAATAAAGAGTAAAAACTCTCAAAAATATGCTTATCACAGTAAAATATATTTTATAATTGTGTGTGTGTGTGCCATGAGTATGATTATGCAAAAAATAACATTCATTTTAAATTTTAATGAAAAAGTGCTGCATGGCGAATTCAAACATTGCAAATAAAAACCAACATTTTGTAATCAAATTCATAAGTCATTGCATTCTTATGCATATCACAACATTAGCACAAATAAAATTGAAAAACTCAAACGGAAGAATTCTCCATATTGTGTGCAGCTAATACCTTGTGTATAAGGAGTAAATAAAAAAAAAGTGGTACGTTAAGGCTTGATATTTTAGCGGCTACACAAACGAGTCGTGTGGAACGATATCCACCGGACGTATAATCGATATCTGTAGCACCGCACACTACAGACCCGGGAACAATACACACGTATTGTGTACGTAATTAAGCTCAGAGAAAAATAGCACCACAGCCAGCAGAGTCGGGCTTACGGTGCCGGCAGGTAAGCCGACAGGATAATGGCTTAAATATGCGGAAGATTTTGCCAGAGCTATCTGGGAATTAGCGAAAGTGCACGAAGAATGAAGTGAGATGCTTAAATTATACACTCAGCTCGAGGGCTTGATTTTCTGCGGGTGTAAGTTGCTGATAAATTGGTGTTAGTTTGTTTTGTGAAATCTGCATAGAATTTAGACTGGAACATTGTTTATTTTACCTTTGTTAATGTAGGTTACAAAGACACTTATACAAATACCTCTAGTTGAACATACGAGTACCAAATGTTGAATGTTATTTAAAAAAATAAATTACACGATAATCTGCACTCAAAGTTAAAAATAATTTGAATTATTTATTGCATCTTTTTAAAATAAAACGAGACTGTTATTTGTAAAGTGCATAATTTTTAAACTATCGCATCTTTACAGATCATTCATAAGACATCTTTACTTAAAGACATTTTTTTAAATGGTGAACGGTCAAATTAAGTATCCTGTTTAATGCACAAAAGGAAAACACGAACCTAATTTTAATTATAAACAAAAAGAGAACCTCTTCATTTTCCACTTAGGTATTTGAATAAACTAGATATTAATCCCGCTATAAAATCTAGCGCCGCTTCCCCATACGAGGCGCCCGGAATTAAGTAACAACGAATAACCGTTCCGGAAAACAAAGCCCGTGCACGAGGTTTAGCTAAAAGGTTAAGCTATCCAGATTAAAAACACCATTCAATTAATGGTGTATCTAGCATCAGATCAACGGACCAAAGGCGATTAGATCGCAGGAGAGACCATGCGCGGGAAGGGAATGGGGAAAAGTGATGTAACCGACACTGTTTTCCGGTAATCCACTCTTTCTTAATGACGTTTCTTGGACAATATACTTTCATAATCTATGATAAGGTAGATAGTGTTTATAAACTTCTATAGTCAAATGTGGCCAGAAAACATTGCTCAGAAATTAAGGTACTGTCCATCCAAAAAATAGGACTCATGGAGAAAACAATTTAAAACGAGAAAGATCTTTACTAGTAAATGTTAATGTCAAATTGATACTCAATAGATTACTGGGAAAAAATAGTTAAATTTCTCACATGCACCAGAACAAACGGAGAAAAGAAGCAGGTATGCTAACTTATTTACATAAAAAATTAACATGCATCGTGGACATGAACAGTTTTAATAAAGCCTTTGCAATTTATTTTCAGTTTTTTTTATAATTTGAAAAGTATTTTCCCATGTTTATTTGAATTTCCGTGTATAAATACAATGATCATAATAAAAATAAGCGAAGCCAGAAATTGAAATCCAACTAGGTACATTCTGAAAACTAATAAATGCACTTTCAGTGTATTGAATGTGTTATAGAAAGCGCTTCAGAACGAGCTGGGGGATTTTCGTCTCGGCTTACACAAACTCTCTTATTTACATACACGAGTGTCTCGTGGCATTCCGTAGCACTTCGTAGCATCTCGTGGCAAACCTCTACGACGCCATTATTAGCTGAATTAAGTGAAAATATTTGCACCGCTGCTGCTTTTCTACGCCAAGGGGAGTTGCTTTTGAAAGTAAAACGCCGGGTCACTTTATCGAAATGAATTTTGGAGATAGCTGATTTTGTCCACGCTCGAAAGCTGATACGATGAGAAGGTAAACAAAAGATTTCTATGATAATTCAATAGTATCAAAAGTTTCAGAATCATTTGCTTTAAATTATGTAATTTAAAGAAAGATATGTTCCAAAGTAAGCAATAAGACTGACCTTATTTAAAATGTTTTAAATGAGTTCCTCTGAGGGATGACTTACTGAATATTCATAGCTCAATTGATTGATAAAGTAGAAGTTTGTAGGATATATTTTGGCCTTTTCTGTTTACTTTTTTCATAATGATCATAATTTCTATTAATACGAAAAAAAATCACATGAACATTGTTGATAAGACATAATAATTAATTATTGATGATGAATACTTATTTCTGGCCAGGCAAAAATAGGTAGGTGAATTACAAAAAAGTTTTTTTTTTCAATTTTGCACTCAGATGAACTTAGGTTGGAATAAGATACTTTCGTAGTATTTCTATATTTTCAGTTGTTCTGTAATAGCATTTAATAAAGCAAATTGGCTCCTATATTTCATGGGATTGTGCCGGAGCTGTATACGTACACAAGGAAATATATTAACACTAAACATTTCCAATCTCCCGCGTCAGCTGGTAAGCCCCAAGCCCTGATTCATTTCGCAAATCCCTTCATCGATACACAATCCAATCATTTTTGAAGGATTTTCCCGGTCAGAGGTTCGTAGTTTCCTTTGACAAGGACCGGGAGGGTTTACGTGCAAATCAGTCGGACAAGAGAGAAGAGACTCTGGTCGCGCTGTTCGGGAATTTATCTTCCCTATCTTGATGTACATGATATTAAGAATGATACTGAAAGTTACATCACCTCTACTATCGAATGATATTTGCTCCAGATAATGATTTCTAGAATATTGACATTTCGATACAAATTTAGTAACTGAAAAAATAAAGGAAAACATTTTAAATATTTTGATGATCTCCGTTGATCTTTTTGCTGCACACAGATTGCAATATCGACCAGCATTGATTTTTTCTAGATTATTGAACAGAAAAGACGGTCACATATTATAAAAATAGAAAGATAGTAATATAATGAAAAGCCCAATATGTAGCCCAGTATGAACGAATTGGTGGCAGAATGTTGTGCGATAGGATAACGGGGTTGAAGAAAAGGCAATGGACAGACAGCGACAGCTGCGGTTGATCAACGGAGCCAAACTCTACCCCACGTTGCGGTTCATTGATGATGATGATGATGATAATGATGACAGGGCTCAAGATGAAAGAACAGCTGAATGAAAATCATGAAGGTCAGCATTTACAGTTGAGGATTGAATAAGACTGTTTACAAATATTAGTTTCAATTCAATTTCCCAATCTATTTTGAATGGGATTATATATTAATGGTTACACTATTACATTGTCAAGAGTTCTACATAGAAATCGAGCCGGCACTGTTTTATTGCAAAGCACCTTACTCGTTCTCAAATTTTCATTATTTTTTTCTGCAAGTAATTCTGACGCTAAAACATTCGTATTCTGAGGTTTTACCATGAAGGGGGTCAATTGTAGAGGCTAACTGCACGGCCTAGTCTCATCATTGGGGACGGTAGTCATGCGTCGCGGATCACCGGTTTAAGAGGTCTATTAAACAGAACCCTCTCAGGTCCTGGGCCAGCGGGCATCCGCCTTACACGGCTTTCCAATCGGTGGGCGGCCAGATGAAATCACGGCTCATGACGCCAATCTAGTGAAACTACTGGGAACGATGAAATAAAGGAGAGATGTAGTGAAGAGCATTGTGTCATTTATGGACCAAAACTGAGATATGGGCTCATACTGAAGTTGGAGAAATATAACTTCTTGTATTTTTAATCACATTTAACGCCTATAATAGTAATCTATAATCTAAGTTGCAAAGATATATTAACATTCAAAACTCAGATCAAATGCATGCCCACAAACAGACACGTGTAAGTTTGCGCTTACAAATGCTGAATGTGCACTTACACATTAAATCCAAACCTTAAATGAACAAAGACCTTGTAATTTTGCCGACCTTCCCTGAAACAGGGGTGACATTGGAAAAGTGAATATTTTTTTACAGTATAGGTGGTTAGCCTCATATTAAACCTACAAGTCAGGGAATAACGTAACATTTAAAAAAATATTGTGAAAAACATAATAAAATAAAATTAAAATATAACAGTAATATAATTATTAGAAATAGATTTACAGAATTTAAAAGCGTCATTTAATTGAAATTGCTCAAAGATTATTATTAAAAAAAAAAAAAAAAAATTGTCAACAAAAGCAGAATATTTTTTCCAAGAAAATGCAACTAGCTGTGAAATTGCTTACAATTAGAAAATATTAAATATGTTTTCGAAGTAAGTAACAATAATTCGTATCCAATAACATCGTCAAAAAAAATTAAGTCATCAAACAATTTTAGAACACGATAACTTGTGAAAATGTTAATGTATGTAAAAAAAATGCTTAGCTGGACTTAAAAGAAGTAATGCTGTTATGCGACTTGCCCTGGTTTACTTTTTATATAACTAAGATTGAGAAACCCCGGGCAAGTGGACTAATAACCTGATAAATCTATAATTCGATACACTGACTCCCCGCGTAAGCTTTTCCGATAGACTAAAGCAGACAATTGCGTTTAGGTAATCTAAAGGGGTAAAAATATTGTCAAAACAAACTATATCATGCGTCTTTATAATTCGTATCCATATAGACATGATCAAAATAAAGTACGGACAATTTTTCAGTTCGTAGGTAGCAAAGTATTAAATGGTAGTAACTGAATTATCTTACTTTGATCTAAGAAATAGTAGCTACCTAAACTTTAATTTTTTGCTTAGATTTTTTTTTCTGAAAATGGTGGGTTGTATATATACACATAGTCACAATTTTTGAATAACCAAATTCTCCAGCTAAATAAAAATAATAGGTTTATTCCCTTTGAATTTTTGTAAAAATGAAATGAAGTCAATAATCTGTAAACAAATGTGGAAAGATATATTACTTGTATATACGTATAATGCAAGACTATAAGCAGCCATGTGTTATTTATTTCTGACACATACTGGATGTGTACTTAAAATATTGAAACCAAAATTTCAAATGAATATGAACCCTATAACTCTCTCCGTCTTTCCTGACGTTGGCAAAGTGAACCAATTTTTGCAGTATGGGGGCCTCCTACCGACCTATCTAATCTAATCTAATTTGCAAAGATATGCTACATTGGAGATTCACATTATATGCATTATCACAAGCAGACACGGTACAAGTTCACGCTTGCACATGCCGCATGTGAACCTGCAACATAAAAACCCAAATCTCAAATGTGCATACACCCTGCAACTCTTCCCGTCCTTCCCTGAAACAGGGGTGGCATTGGCAAAGTGAACCATTTTTACAGCATGGGTGGTCAGACGCATACCAACCTATAAGTCATCGTAAATACTTATAGGTTGATTGGAAGGATTTATTTTAAACGCTTAAATAAAACAATGAACATGGTAATATATAAATAGCAAAGTTATGAAACCGTGTTTAAAAACCATTTAACTAATTGCGAAGCGCATAAAAAAAGTTCAATTGCGTAGTAGAAGGAGAACATTATTACAACGATTAAGTAAGTAGTTTATGACAACAAAAATATTGTTCAAGTGAATGGAATTAGAGAAAACTACTGTTTGTGAAAATTTCCACTGTGACCATACTAAAGATTTTGAGATAGGGATGTATTTATTGCCACATGCATACGTGAATAGAGGAATACTTTTGTAACTTACTCAAAGTGTTAAACTTTAGTTTGAAAACTCGAACACAGCGCTTATCAAAAATACACATAAACTGAAAAAGCACATCTAGTTAATGTTGAATTTTCTTTATATATTTTTGGTAAACGCTACGGTTTAGTTAAAACGTACATTAAAGGTTGGTCATACTTTCTGCATATGTTCGCTGTAGGTGCCATTAGTGGATGTGGTGCGAGCAAAAGTCCAACGAATGTGCACCCTGTACGGAATATGTGCAAATTTTGGTGATTTAAACTAAACAAACTTTTGCATATAATAAATTAAGAGGTACAACAATGTTCCACGGTGATTTCTTTAAAAAGCATTCATCAACTCACGAGTTCATAAATAAGAAAGCTAGAAAACACTTATATTTTCTTTAATGGTTAAAGTAACTGTTATATCAAATATATTCTGAAGTAAAAGAAACAAAATGTCGTTGCTACATCATGAAAATTAATATGTTTATGTTGATATACATTATAGAGACTTGTTTAAAATATATAAAGATTATCCATTTTTTCATATTTTATTATTCCTTAACTTATAAGTTGGTATGAGGTGAACTAAACTTACGGTAAAAAATGGTGTAATTTGTCAATGTCATACCTCTTTCAAGGAAGGTCGGCAAAATTGTTTATATTTATATATATCAAAGAGTTTATATTTATTTGAGATTTGGGTCTTTATTTTGTGAGTTGCAACTTACCTATATTATAATGGTGTCTGTTTCAACTGATATTCTGCATTACAAGAAAATAAATGTCGTTGCAATATCATGAAATTTAATTTCACTCACAAGAACCTGTGATATTTGCACACCGAGAATAAATTTTAATTTTACATTTTATCACAAGTTCATACTATATATTCCGTGATCTGTGTTCATACTATAAAAAAGCACCCAATTGGTAACCATAAATGTGAACTTTATAAAAAATATTTTAAATCAGCTGATGCACGAATCGGGGTAGGTTTTTCTTCACGGCAGTCAGTGCCTAATGTACAGTCCCTGCACACGAAACTGCACTCCAGCTCGCTTAGTACTTATGGGCGACGTGAAATATCACTCACATGCATCGATTATTTAAAGAAAAATACCTTAAACAGTGTAAAACAGAGCTAAGTATAAAACTCGACGTTTGAATCCAACCCTAGCATCTACCAAAAATGCAAAGAAACTAAAATACTCACTACAGTTGCAGTTTCACTTTACTTAAATTTTTGGTTAACGCTGTAGTTCAGTTTAAATGTAAAGTTGTGTACTTGGGGAACGGTAGTGGAAGTTGCTTAGGGAAACTCCCTGCAGTGAAAGATGAGGGTAATTTAGTCTCCAGAGGACGCAATGAAGAATCGATGAGAATAAAACAAGGAGAGCGTTCCTTGCAAGCTTTTTAATTATGCCGGCACCTAGTAAGAATTAACTGAGTTAATATAGGTACTATTCGAATCGTAGTATTTTTATTTTTTTGAAACGATAAACGATTCATGTCTGTTGGGAGTGAGGGGACCATGGAGGGAGGCAGCACAAGACAGAGTCCTGGAGGATTGTGGTGCGGGAGGCCCTAAGCCTTCAAGGCTTATGAGCCGAAGAAAGTAAGTAAGTATGTGTGTTGTATATAAATAATTGACTGTTTTATAAATAACATTGTGAAACTTAATAGAAAAACTTAGAACGTAAAAATGTACCTATCGACTTTGTTCGTTGTATTTTGTAGTAAAATTAAACGCGTTTGATTTTTGTATAATAAATGAATATCCAATCTCAAAGTTGATCTTTGTTTTTCTCATTTTTTAAAATGTAATTCTTCGTTTTAAATATCAGGGTACTAAGTGAGTGAAATGACTTCAAACATTGTTATCAGATGAATTTCCCAAAATAATCAATTTATTTCGGTTCCAAGTGGGAGGACCTTAATGCCAATTTAATATTCCTTCTACTTAACTGTACTTAACCTTTCGATTTCAATTAAAAATCAACTGGTATTAAAACAGTTCGTAAAAAAATACGTTTTCATTATATAAATTAATGAACTGTAACTGTAACTCTGTCGCCATTCCGCTAGGGGTGGCCAGAGCCTCTGCAGAGTTGCCTCTATTTTTTCCTATCCTGATGAAAGTTATAAAAAAAACGAGAATTGTGCTTACTTACACATCCATGAAATTGTCAGATTGTTTTGAAACGCAAAACTTAATATCACTGATGTTTTCTGAGATATTGTACTTATGAGAAGAATCCTTCTATTATTTCCTAGTTGTGCGATAAATCTCTGAGCTCTGCGTATGATTGTGACGACTCTGTCATCTGGGAGGATCCAGGCATTAAGATGGATTTGACGTGGTTTGAAGTGGTCTTTCCGAGGACGACTCGCAGCAAGCCACTGAACGATAAAAGCCCCTAGTGCTTCAGCCTGTCAATAGACGGTTCCACTGCATTATATACTCTGTCACACTCGTTCAAGCTGGAAACTACTCGTAAAGAATTGTTGAAGGTATTTTTTGACAATCGGGGTATCAAAGAAAGAAGCTACAATTACCTTTGAAAAAAAACGTATTTCTTTCTTTATAGTCTACGCTTTTCTGTAGAATGAAAAAGTAAAGTAAATGAAATTTTTATTTTTTAAAATACATGTATTGTACTGGAATTCCCTAGAAAACATGGAAACCTCCTACAGAATGGGCATAAAAAAGTTTTTTAAAGAAAATAAATGCAATATAAATTAAAGCTTTCCTTTATTCTTTTTTACTTTATTGGCACACAATGCAAGTAAGACGAAAGTTTTGATTTTTGAAAGAAATGAAGAAAATACGAACTACGAATTTAGAATAAACGGAATGAATGTTGATGTGGTAAATGAGTTTGTATACTTGGGAAGTAAGTTTGAAAAAGATGGAAAAATGACAGGTGAACTTGAAAGAAGAGTAATGAAGGGCAGGTGTGTACTGGGTGCCACAGCTTGTATCGCCAAAAATCAAAATATATCTAAAAATGCTCGATTGGCGGTACGCAGTGGCATACTTTTACCCACCTTGATGTATGGAAGCGAGGCCTGGACGGTGAATGAAAGTGAAATTAGTAAAGTCCATACTGTTGAAATGGACTTTCTAAGAAGTATGATTGGGAAAAAACGGAGTGACAGGGTGAGGAATGATTTTGTAAGAAAAGAATGTGGTGCAAAAGAAAGTGTGAAAGTGAAGATTAAAAGAAGTTTGTTAAGATGGTTTGGGCATATGGAGAGAATGAATGAGGAAAGACTGACGAAGAAAGTATATGTTGGTAGAATAGATGGATGTCGTGGTAGAGGAAGACCGAGAAAGGTATGGATGGACCAAATATCCGAAATTGCGAATGAATGGAATATCCAGAGTCATAATAAAAGAAGAGCTTGTATGAAGAAGGTTATGACTCTGGAGGAAATGAAAGAAGTATGCAAGGATAGAAATAAATGGCGGTTGATCTGTGATGTTGGCGGCTAGGGTTTGTTAAAGTGAAATTGGTTTTTATGATTTTGGAGTTCCTTGACTTATAGGTTGTTATGCGGCTGACCACCCATAATGTAAAAATTGGTTCACTTTGCCAATGTCACCTCTGTTTCAGGGAAGGACGGCAAGAGTTGCAAGGCTTATGTTCATTTGAGATTGGGTTTTTATATTGTAGGTCCACATGCGGCATGTGTTAGCGCGAAATTATACATATCTGCTTGTGGGAATGCATTTAATATAAAACTTAAATGATATATATCTTTGCAGCTTAGATTAGATTAGATTAGATTAGATGATTTAGTTTTTTTATGTCCATGTATATATTGTTATTAATTGATTTAAAAAATGTAATTTGTCATGTATGTTCCTTGACTTATAGGTTGTTATGCGGCTGACCACCCATAATATAAAAAATTGGTTCACTTTGCCAATGTCACCCCTGTTTCAGGGAAGGACGGCAAGAGTTGCAGGGCTTATGTTCATTTGAGATTGGGTTTTTATATTGTAGGTCCACATGCGGCATGTGTTAGCGCGAAATTATACATGTCTGCTTGTGGGAATGCATTTAATATAAATCTTAAATGATATATATCTTTGCAGCTTAGATTAGATTAGATTAGATTAGCACTATGGCTAAACAATCAAAGCGGTTGTAAGTCTGTTGCATACCTACTTGAAATAAAAAATGCCGATTTCAATCCCGTCTGGCCCAATTTATGATGCCTTTAATGTTGAGATCACAAAATAAATCATCGAGTTATTGTTAATTATACGCACACGAAATGTAAATAATTGGATTATTAATTTAAATTGTAATACCTTTTTCTGGTAGGTGAATTCCACTACTCTACAAGATTTTTTTAAATCTTCATTTTACGATGTTGACACAGTCGACAGCTGTTTTTAACTGAATACATGTGTTTGTCTATTATGGTAGAACTCTATAACCTCCAGTTTTATGAGTACTTGTAGTGAGCCTTTACCCTTAGTACAAGCTGATAAGAACTTTTACGAAGAACGTTAGTAAGTGAGTATTCCAAATTTTATATGAAAATGTAAAGGCATCAGTACAATTTTTCATACACAAAATGAAATTCTCACTTAAAACTTTACGTAAAAGTTATTACAAGTTTACACTCGCGAGTACTTATTTGTATGTAAATATTATGCAGGTCTCATACAAAAACACAGGTGAGGCGGAGACCGGTGACGGCGAAAGAACTAAATTTAACACTGCTTTCATTTTAACGAGAGCTACACAATAAAGACGTGGCTGTAAAGTGTACACGCTGACAAAACATCCATTATGATTAAGAGCTAACATACGTGTATGTCAAAATAACATTATTGAGTTGTTTGAATTGATTTGAAGAAAGTATATGTAGCAAGAATACAAGGATGTCGTGGTAGAGGAAGACCGAGAAAGGTATGGATGGACCAAATTTCCGAAATAGCGAATGAATGGGATATCCAGAGTCATAATAAAATGAGAGCTTGTATGAAAATCGTTCTGACTCTGGATGAAATGAAAGAAGTATGTAAGAACCGAAAAAAGTGGCGGCTGATCTGTAATGTAGGCGGCTAAGGCCAAGAATCAATTTTCAGTTTTATAGATGTTTTGTAGATTTTCTAGTGTTTGTTTGTTTGTATAACTGGATGTAATTAATTGCTTGTATTACTTGACTTAAAGGTTAGTATGAGGCTGACCACCCATACTATAAAAAATGGTTCACTATGCCAATTTCACCCCTGTTTCAGGGAAGGTCGACAAGAGTTGCAGGACTTATGTTCATTTGAGATTGGGTTTTTTATATTGTAGGTCCACATGCGGCATGTGTGAGCGCGAAATTATGCGTGACTGCTAGTGGGAATGCATTTTATATGAATCTTAAATAATACATATCTTTGCAGCTTAGAATTATATTTAGATATCGGTGAAAAATATGCTGTACAACATGGTCGCCTGGGAACAGTTGATCAGGCTGTCAAATGTTCTCCAACAACAAAAATCAATAATTGTTTAAGAACATTTGACCGCAAGATCAGCAGTTCACGAGCCACCACATTTTATCGCTTTCGATCTAACTATAATATAATGAGTAGGTACGTAGAAACTTCATTCATTTTAATATATCTTTAATTTGGAGTGTCCATAAAGTCTATTAAATATTAGCTATGTAATGAAAGTTCCATCAATGCGAAAGGCAACACGCTTAAAAAGAGACATGATATTTGCGGTAGCGCTGCACACAAGTAAGCTGGGCTATCTGGCTGGTACAACATGGGCAGCAGCATCATGCTCGCCGAGGGCAAAATGTAAGAATTTGCATTTTAATGAAAACCCCTTGAGCTCGGGCACACAACAAGATTATCTAATGGCCGTGAAATTGCACCGAGGAAACTAAACTAGTAACGGCAAGGTTCGCCCTTCCAGGAACTGATGTAAGGAAGCATATTGATTTTTTATTCGTTGCTTACCTAAGTTGATTGTAAAACAACAATGATTTTATAAGAAAGTAGGTGGTTACATAAAAAAAAAAATGATGCAAAACTTCTTACCGCGTTATCCCCGAAGGGTTTCACATGTGTCGAGTGGAACCTATTTATTTTTACAGGTAAGGGGGCCGGAAACACGCCAACCACTTCAGTTGAAGTGAAGGTTTCCCAGCTCTCGAGGGGGCGGGTACTCATTTCTTGTGAAGGCTGAGTAAACATTGCCGGTATTTTATTTTTAGGGTTTGAAATATATACCGAAATGGGAAACCATTTCTGACACCCTCGGTGGGATTCGAACCCGGGCCCACGGCATGGAATGCAATCACTCTACCAACTGAGCTATCAAACCGATGCAAATTTAGAATAAAAAATACTGTCAAACCTAAAATGATCTTTGATCTCATACTAATACACGAATTTGTGTAGCAAAAAAACTAAAACCCCACATCTCTTCCTTTTTTTGAACAGAACTTGTATCGACAAGAGTATGTATAACATTTTCAAAATCATTCTTATTCAAACCCAATAGTGAGTCGTTTTTAGAATTTTGTATTCATTTACATTTTAAATTTTACAAACTTCCTAGGTTTTTTTTTGTTAAACAGGTCTATGGAACTGGGGCTTTGGCTGGAAAACCAAAATTATTTATTAAGCATTGCCTCTACAACTCCGCCATGTGACGCCACATTTTTTTCAGGTTTTGAAATATGTAAGCCTCATCAGATAAAGTTACCATGATACCAAGAAATTGATTTTATTTTTTGCAATTCTCTTTTAAGACAATAACATCATACCTTTGTTATGACCTAAGATCATGCATAAGTTCATGTCTGTCTGTTTTTTATATCATTGTGTGTCCAGGCGTATTTCCTTCCTATATAAATGTGTGTATAGACGTAAATGTTTTGTACTGATGGTACTTCTCGTACTCTCTTGAATGGATCCTTCGAGAGGCGTCTCATATGGTCTGGGACATGCGAGACTAGGCCTTGGTCATATATAATTACGGACTCAGGCGCTGTGAAGCAATCAGTGATCCATTTGCGCCCGAGCCGTGAAGCCAACAATACAGAAGATGAAAAGTGAACCATATTATGTAATCAATTTGTTTAAAATAAATACTGTACACAAATTCAAATGCAATTTTATTAAAAGTAAGCCCGAAATAAATCAAAACAGTATTTATACGTATCTCACACACAAGCAAGTAGCTTTTCGTTTCAATATTACAACTTCAACGGGGAACTCCAGCATTGCTTCCTGCGTGGCCGCGTCGCACATCTCCGCACGTCGATTACAACCTTCGGAAAAGAAAATCTAATTCCCGTCCCGCGCCGGAGAGTAACAACACATCCAATCAGATTTCTGCAAGGCACACCTGTTCCACAGGAAACGGCAAATTCTGCCACAGGAAATGGGACGGGTGACGCGGGAAGAAGTAGCTGCCTGGAGAACGCATACAGAATGGAGAAAATCACCCCATACCTGGAATACTATTTTATATCTTGGAAGCAAGATATGGAGTAATGTACTACGTATCTTGCTACGTAAAGGTAAAACTGAATAAGTGACATATAAAGTTGACATAGGCTTCTCAGAAAAATGCACGATTATTCATTGAAAACATACCCTCAAAAAATTATTACAATATTTCAATACCGTAAAAGTAAAACTGAATAGTGACATATACAGCTTACATGAATTTCTCAGATAAATGCACCTTTTTTTCTACAACAGAAAACACTACAACAGTGTAATCCTGTAGCTCAGAAAGTTTTTTATGAACACTTCCTTGTCATTAGCTTACTTACTATGAGAACTTAAGCACAATAAAATTTGAATTAAAAAGTGAATTAAAACTTTGTTTTTTCCCATCGAATTTTTAAAATTCAATGGACTTTCACTGTGTGAACAGATTTACACTTAAAAATACAATAAAATGTGGTATCCATGTTTTCTCAAATCAGTGAATCAGCACTTATTCAGTTTTACCTTTAATGTGGCGAAATATCAAGTATCTACAATATATGTGAACATATCAAGTGTGCATTATGTTTCTTGGAAGCAAATTGTGAAGTATGTTATTTCTTGCTTCCAATGTATGAAGTAGTGTCTTGGAAAATGTGAAGTGGGATAAAGTAGAAAAATCATAGCAATGTATTCAAGAAAATGTAATTGTAAGTCACGTTTATAATGATGCTGAAAATTGTACTCAACACAAAGGAGATGAGGTATTTTTCAATACATTTTCATATTTACGTTAATGATTTTCTTTCAACGATATGACTTTTGGTTCAATTAGAAGAGAAAATTTATTAAGTGTACGACATTCCATAGAAAATAGGTAAATTGGAGAAATCTTAAAGTTGGTAGGTAAGCAAAAGAGTTCATACTTCTAGCAAATTAAAGAAATTATTGTAGATCTCACCTAGGTACTACATTTCTAAGCTTATTCACACATCAAACTGTACCTCACATTGAACGCAACTAAACTACACATGTAATATAGCTTTTAGCCTGCATTATCTCCTGCTTCAGGGAAGGTCGGCAAAAGTTGCAGGGCTTATGTTCATTTGAGATTGGGATTTTTAGATTGTAGGTCCACATGCGGCATGGGTAAGCGCGAAATTATGCATGTCTGCTTGTGAGAATGCATTTAATATGAATCTCAAATGATACATATCTTTGCAGCTTAGATTTAGATTTCGATTTAGATCCCCAAAGGGGGTCAGATGTGGCGATTTGGGACCTGTTTTCATATAAATAGTGCAGAATTACAAATTTGCAAATTTCATTGACTTTCAAAGCGCTTCTTAGATTTTTTTGTAGTAAGTTATTTTTACGACCTCTATATTCACCAAGAAAAAAGAATACAAAAAAAAATGTCTTGTGTAAAAGAAAAGCAACGTGTATGTGTGTGTGATCGCAGGTGCAGACAGAAGCAATATGTCCTCAGTGCGGAGTGAACAAACATACCGTAAGTATAAAACTATACGTTAAACTCAACCATAGCGTTTTATAAATACGCATGAAACCTTAAATACTCACTGCATGTGCTGTTTTATTTTTCGTACATTTTTGGTACACAGCTAAACGTTAAGTTTTGTACTTGGAGTAGTGAAAGCTGGAATGAGAAGAATCGGGACACGTGACAGGAGTCCCCACTATGGGGCAGGACAATACGCGAAGAGGCTGGAGAGTCGCTTCTTCTTTCTGTCTTTTTTCTCGCCTTTTTTTTAGCTTGCGTCTGTCACCAGGTAGTCTATACGTGGGGGAGTAATATACTGTTGAGACAAGTCGGCTGGGTTATGTGAGAGAAAATGTTAGTTGCAATACTTTTTAATTATATGAATGCAGAAATAAAAAGCATTAGTAACAGAAGGATAATACAGTATGAAGAAAAGGAGACGGTTGTGAAGAGACCACGTTGATTGAAGGTGGGATGATTCGGATCGTTGTGCATAAAATGCCAGGCCGACCTACAAAAATATTAGTTAGTTCTTGCATCACAAGCGGGAAAATCTGAATATACTGATGAAGAAATCTACAATAAGAACAAGAAAAAGACCAGAATAAATAATATAATAGACTGATTATACAGCAGGGTTAATTATGCATGTAAAAATATTAGGATGATTTATTTGGTGAGCCATTGGTCAATCTAAGAAAAAAAAGAAGGACGTGGGTATGTAAAGAATCGGTTAGAAATTTTATCAGTTTTTGTTACAAAAATCGACTTTAAAAATATACAATTGACATCAATAAAATTAAAGGTCTCGTCACTTATAATAAAAAAAAATGATAGAAATGAAAGGAGTTAACCTGCCAATTATGAATTTTAAGACCTCGATCTTAAATATTGGCAAGCGCAAATTTACCATGAAAAACCACCACGAATTATAATTTTCGGAAAATTGTATTGCGTCATCGCCCATTGTGTAATATCAACAGGTAATTTTAATTAAGGCGCACAGACGTCGAGGTATTTAGGCAAAAAGAGAAAATCAAAAGAGTGATTTAAAATAAGTTTCAATTGAGTAGTACCTACCAAAGTTGGCAATCTATGATTTTTTGAAAATGAGATAAATATACAGAACCACTGCATACCATTTGCTCAATATTTCTATATATTTTTCTTATTTAGGAAAACATCCTAGATTGCCGTCTTTGGTTTTGTGTTACTCCACTGTTAACAACGCTAAAGGGTTTCATGGAAGAAAGTATTAATGAGTGAAAGAAAATATCAGTAGACAGTAATTGTTGGAGATAATTATTACTCATAACAATATTGTTAGTCTTAGAGTTCTGGGAAAACTCATCAAGTCATTTCTATTCAATTGAGTTTATTATTTTTGTTACAATTGAAAAGGTCCTGGATTTACCTCTACCGGTATAGCAGAGTAAGTAGGTACCTTAAGTATAAAATTCGACATTTAAACTCAACTTAAGTGTTTTACCAAAAAACGTATGAAAACTTAAACGGCCAATATAGGCACCGTTGTTGGATTATTTACATTTAGGTTTGGTTTAGTCTAAACGTAAAGTTTTATAGGAGGGTAGCAAAAAATGAGGAGAGTAAAAAAACGGAATTTAGCTACACGGAATAAACCCTAAAAAGCGAAAGAGAGCAAAAGAGACGCAAGATAACAAAAGTAATTTATTTGTTAGAGGCTCCGCGGTGTTGAAGGGAGACAGATATAGCGACATTGTTCGTCCCAGGCTTGCGAGTCTCCGCGACAAATTTAGATCGCATGTCAGAGGACTGCGTTTTTTTTGTGTAGAGAACTTTGCTATTTTCTTCAACAGAGGGTGGTTCTAACATGCATAGAAGTATTTTATATAAAGCTGCAAAAATGGTTTCTTTATTTTACTTTTTTTAAATCACAACTGTTGCTCAGTCGTGAATAGCTTGTTAAAGTGACACAGGTACTGTTATTGAATTAAATGAAAAAAAAAACGTTTGAATAATAAAAAAATATTTTTTTTAGATCAATGTAACGCGATGGTTTTGAGATGTTATACAAAAATGTTACATTCAACTGAAATCAACAAAGAAATCATAGTTTCTGAACTCTACGACAGGTTTCTACAAATAATCTTTTTCTACGAAACAATATTTTTTTCTTATTTATTGTATAATATATACTTTATACAAGCGACTTTACAAAAAAAATTCATACGATATAAGAGTTGAATTTCAAATTTTATGCTTATTGAAAGTAAGTATATTCGTACAATAATACATACAAAGAAATTTATATAAAGGCAACAGTAGTGAATAATAATTTGAATAAAGAACAGGTGAAGTGTGAAACACCCTTATAAAAATCTCATCTGAATACAATGGCGGCGTAGAAGGAAAACAGGAAAAAATATGATGTTTGCTTTCGGCGTTATTCATGAATACGACTCGCCGGCACTAATGCGGTGTTATTACCTGTTTGTTTTGTAATTATAATGTTCATGTGAACTGTTTAACACGGCACAAGTGTAGTTACCGGCGTTTTCACGAAATAATCGCGTTTCAACAATTTTTCGTGTGAATTATGGAAACATGCGGTCTGGCGCTTAAAGTACACACATAACGTTATGTAAGCCCCATAAAATAATACTGCAAGCTTTGTACTTTCATGTTGTTTTTATTTAATGTATGTACTTTAATAGAAAAGCGTTTTTTTGTATTATACAAGGTTGTGCCATCGTAAGATAATTAAAATGCTTTCACATGCAAAAATAATGCTTGTGTACCTTTTTTAATGCTATTTAAAATCATCATAAACATAATATGATAAAGGTAAACATTTTGCATGTGAAAGAACAACATACTTGCACTGTTTGAATATTGTTTTATAGTTGAAATATTAGAGGGAAACTTTATCTGTCGTAGTCTATTAATTATCATCACGATTTTGTAAATAAAAAGCTCATGGTTCGAATCTCTCGAATACCGACCACATAGGTTTGCAGTCTTGACCCTTACAACTGAGCTATCAGAGGGTCTTTTTGGTATGAACACTTCTTATGAAAATATATCGATTGTAAACAGATTCATCATAATTTTGTAAAATTAGGAAAAAATATTATTCAAGATGCACAGGTGTATTCTCAGTATCTAATTAATTACATTTGACTTCTATAACATGATTTTTTTTATCCTTTACTCCTTGAAGGCATTGTCCTTCCCATCGCTCGTTATGAAAGGGAGTCGTTTAACAATATACACGGAAGTGTTCCTTGAAAAATAATTTGTATTTAAAAATCTGATGCTTTAACCTTTTGTCAATTTACTTCACAATGTCAAGGAAAAGGAAAAAGAACTTGGAGGAGACATTGAATCGCGTTTTACATTGCTTGCATTACTCGACAAACTAAGCAATGAAAATAAAATGATAAATGAATCCTGATATCAATTTGAAAAGGATTTTTACATAATGAAAAACAGTTTTTAATCTTTTTTTGCTTGTGTTGTAAAATTGCTTGTGCTTTTTATTTATGCAAAAAACGTGTGACGTCAATTCATATTTGGCACATTTGAAATATCTAGTTCTACAGGTTGCTTTTTTCATCAAAAATATTGAAAGCACAATATAAAGCTATAGGATATAGCTAGTCGTCCGTCTCTATATGGGAAGGAAGCGTCTGTTTTTTATTATCGAAATACATCACAGATTTCAGAAGAAAATATTTTTATGACAAAAAATATGAAGCGCACATTCGGTTGACATGTCTTCTTCGCGATCATACTTCAGCACAATAGCAGGAAGACATAGAAGATGTTTGCATAGAAAAGAAAGAAGCAAGGGTTCGCATTATTATTTTTTTTCTTCCAGATTTGTCACCGCGGTTTTCATGTTAAAAATATATGTTGAGAGGAAATGCTCGTATTTCAATCTATTTCGCCGGAATCGAATCCGCGGCTTTATCTCCGCAGATGGAATTGTGATTCCCTGAAAGGTTATTAAGAATTCCAATTTAATGTTCTTCCTCTTTTGTACGTATTTAACAAATTATTTCTTTTTTCACATCGAAAAAATGATAGTAAGTGGATTATTAAAGTCCTAATCTTTTTTTTTTTATTACTGAAAGAATCAAATACCTCAATAATCTTCAAAATATGTGCGTCTCATGTATCCAGGTGTCTGATAGCCTGGAAGATAATAATGGATTCGACAACAAATAAAAAAAAAGTTTTTTAGGCGGGCAAATGTCACAGATCTATATGCGTAGGGTGCTAATTAACATTAATAAAAATATTTTGAATTGTTTGTGTATTACCACTGTGAAAATTCATATTCAATAATATTTTATTTATTTAATTGAAAGATTCAAATCAAAACACTGTTTTGTATTTTCACGATTATAATTATTTATTATTTAATTTTACAAACGTTTTCGATAATATATCATCAATATATATCAATAATAAACAATTAGGTTGCCTTTTGCAAGAAGTCCGGAAATATGAAGTCATTTTTTTTTCTACGTTCGTTATTTGTATTTAGTTCATTTCTTATATTGCAATATTGTCGATCGTCTGACTACGAGTTCGAAGCGTTATCTACTAAACTACAAACCAGCCACACTTGAATTTTTCCTACGTGAATAATATGTAGGTAATAATAATTTCATCGTAGTTTTTGATATCAGAATAACTTAATTTTTTATCTATTGCATTCAACTTTAACACAGATTAAACAGAAAAAAATCTCTCTAAATTTGAGGTCTGAAGTATGAAGCAGGGGTTGAAAAAAAAATGAGTTGTACACTTGGCGCTTTACGGGGCTCCGTCCGATGACTGGCGGTCCATTTTGGGTGGCGAAGCGAACGCTGTAAACCACAAACCAGACTAAAAGCGGGGAAAGTTGGCCCGTTTATTATTGGGATTTATTATTTCAAAGTTCAGGCCACGGCAGCAGATAGCGAGGGGTTTGAAAGTTGAAAAATAATGAAAAAATATTATTAAGCTCGTCTTGTCGGGCCGCTAACGAGAAGCGTTAATTAAAGAAAACGGTGCTTGATTTGATGTTTTAATTTATTTACCCTGATAGTGTGATAAACAGTTAAATATTTTTTCTTCTTTGATTTCAATATTAATGGTTTGGTTTGCAGTAATGTTCATCTACTTTCTTCGCTATTTCTCCCTTTACACGGTAATGTTTTTGAGCACCTTGTAATCTTTTATTGATTTAGTATATTTTGTAATGCAGCAAACAAAGGAAATACTTGTTTATGTATGAAGCAGTATTTTAGACGCATTATTTTGAATACCTGATACCTGCTCATGAAATGACTAAATGTTTTAACTAATGTTTTTTTAATATATTTTATTTTTATTATTATATATTTTTTATTGTTAGATTCTTTGTCTTCTTGTCAGTGCTAAGAACAATTTACGAGTATACCCTCTTTCTTGTTGTGCAATAACTATATATTTTTTTAAATATCTCAAGCAAGAAGGAAAATTAAAAAAAGGAACGTAAACAAGCCAAGATTTTAAAAATGTATTTTATTCTTTAACTTGTGGCTCCTAGTTCGCGAGGTACAATAAAATAAAAGACTGTTTTATCTTATAAATTTTTACGAGTTGAAAAAAACGGCCTAGTGTTATCTCGTAAAACGGAGGAAGAAAGGGCGAGAGAGAGTGAGAGAGATACAGCCTTCACGAAATTTGTGCTGTCTTCTTTGTGATTTATTTTAAAAACTCTGTGAAAAACAAATAAACAAGACGCATTCCGCCGACTAAGAAAATCTCCAGGTTAAAGAAACCGTTTTACCCGACGTCGCTGTAACGTCTCGCATAAATAAGACGCATAAACATATAAAAATACGACGGAAGAGGTAAATGAAGCCTCGAGTGGGGTGGGGCGGGAGGGGGGGCTTTGGAAAGCCACTGTAACCTGGAAAGCTCTCACGGAGGCTCCGCGGGCACGCGCTGAAGCCTCCACGATAGGTAGCAGACCTCATTTCCGGCCTCGCAGCGATCACCGCACAAAACTACCCCCAGACAACGTAAAAAATACGATGTAATAACTTTACTTTGAAGAAGTTTAACGAAAATCCCAAATTAGGTAATGTATGGCGAAGTGTGCTGAGCATGTAGGCAAAAATTTACGAACACGATTTTGGGTTGATTTTTCCTGCAAAAAAAAACTCGTTTTGTGTTAAACTTTTTTGCTCATTTAACTCGTAGAGATGTGGATTATGAGTACATATATTGTAAGCTACGTATGTAAATACTTTTAATAAATGCTTAATGTATGTATTTTTTGTTACGTAAAATAATGAAATATTGTAGAATTTTAGACAGAAAGATTCATATAGAACATTATACAAGTGAAATATATTTAAGTTCATGATTTGCCTAACAAACGTAAGCATAAAAGTCATTCGTGCTTACTAAAAATAGAAAACATAAAAAACATTGGTGACATGGAAGATATCATATTAAAAGATACACAGTAAATTGAGTTTAAACATTACATGTGTTTAATGGTCCGCAAAATAAAACAACTCAATTAGAATTGTTATTTATGGTTTGTTAACGATATTTAAAAAGTTTATACGCAATTTAATATAGTACTAACAATGTGATCAATAATTACATGTCATTTGCATAGAACATAGATTAAACTACGATGATTAACTTATCTATAATATTTCATCGGGTAATATATATGTATGAACCAATAAAGAAAGCTTTGACATTTGTCACGCTCTGTAGCTTCAAAAGTTCATTGTTGGGGAACCGTAGTGTAATTGCTAGTACCAATTTATATCGAAATTGAACGAATGTGAGTCTTTAGTTGAATTTAAAAAAACAAAAAAGAGGTGTATAAAAAATATCATGAAGTTTAAGTGGGGTCAAAATTTCATTTTTTTTTTTTTATGTGTCAGTTAACGTATTCATACATTTTGTTTTATTGTATTTCACTTTCAGTTGGATATCTTTACTTTTAGATCTGTAACTAAAATAAAGTTGCAATAATGGGTTCCTTTATTTTTAATTTGACCAACTAAGAAAAGAGATAGGAATGAGATGTTTTGTGTTGATCAACGGTAAGAGGAATAATGGGAAAGTAAGAAGGCAAGGTTCAGATATACAAAAGAACAACTCTACTAAAAATTTTTTTTTCCAATCTTCTGAAATCCAATTACGCCTTAATGCCTCACTTTTCGCCTGCTAAGCTCTTCTGTTTTACTTACGCATAATATTAGCACTAAAGCAAAAACAAATTCAGCGTTAAAGCAATGACATTAACACTTTAAAATTCATGGCATTATTATAAAGCGTGCGACGAGTGGGGGGGGGGGGGGGGCTCGGTTAGGGATACTTATGCCTTTACTAATTCATATTTAATGCCATTTCTTACGATTCAACTTAACATTGTCTTCTGCCTCATTAATTTTGAATACCTTTATTGCTGGCGGAGAGCGCTCCTGGCGACACAATACCTTCCTTCTATAACGCCATTACATCGACACTAACTATGAAATATTGTATGAAGATGAACGCTCTTCATCATGTTTTGTTGGGGATTTCATTTTGCACCTTAAATTATCGCCAATGTAAAGTGCTTGCAGAGCATATTTTATCAGAGAAATATACATTGCAATATTATCATGTTTATATTTACCAAACCAACTACACTAAAATAAACTTTATCTTGCATCTTCAAAGCAAAGAAAGAAACGATGTCTCCTTATATTTTTTGCTTTTTTTTCTATTAATGAATCTTGTCGTCTAACTTTTCTCTGTCAATAAAAAAAGTGAAATAATATTTCTTGTAAAAAAACTCACTTTAAAAAATCATGAGGCATTGAGATAATCCCAATAAATTAGATTGTTCGTGAAAAAATATTCAGTTAGAATATCTTGTCTAAAATTATATTCCCTGGGGGTTCTCCAACCTCAGCGTAACAAAAAAGAGTACATACTATGAATTTTCGAGAGTGCACCAGTAGTACCTAATTTGCATGCCTAGTGAATAGGGTTTTTTTTTCAAATTTATTTTATTTGTTTTGTTCATCAAGACATTCGTGATGAAATTTCAAAATAAAACAACAAGAACTCTCCCCCCAAGTAATAATTTCACACTGAAATTCTAGGGGTGCAGTCTGAGATAGAAAACAGGTACCTGGCTGTGTAAGAAGACGTTTAAATACATATAATAATATACATAAGTAATTGTTATGGCTATCATAAAACTAGAAGAGGGAGCTTCTATTAAAAAGCCTTGGCAATTAACGGAAATTAGTTGGAGTTTCGCGTAATAACCGCCCTCCTGTAGGGAAAGACCTTGTGATATAAGCCAATATAGAAGGTGTTGAAAATACGCGAGAATTTCTGGCATTTTTAAAGTTTACGAAATGCAATTGAAGGGGAAGCTAGCTGACATTCAACTATGAATACGAACATTATATTATATTTCCATATGCTATAAGAAATAAGTTTGTATTCATATTGAAATGCTAAATATTATAAAATAAATAGACACTTACTCCATTTTCAGTAGAATATGCTTGTTGTATTTTAAATCAAAAGAATGATAGGATCCTTACCTGAAACAAGAAAAAAAATCATTAGAAAAAATACATAATGGATACATGAATGAAACTTATTGGCTTTTTAACATCTGTCCAGATAAAAAATATATCCTGCTGTTTTTTTGTGATTAAGTTTTTGAAGCTTGAATTTTTATTACAATTTTGTACCTACGAGTACATTCCCATCAAATAGAAACACATTTTGCCGTGTCCCTAAAATTCAAATACAAAAATCGTTGGCTTGCCGTATTTCATTCAGCGCGTGATCGCATTGAAAAAAAATAGCATGTGTAACATTCTGACAGGAGAGCGACACAAAAAAGCCCTTCAAATTTGAGGGAATTAAGAAGGTTTCAATGAAACGTAATCCGCTTATTTCGAAGGTAAACTAAACCAGCCCTTAAAGAAAGGATTGGGATTTTTTCACTCCGGGGCTTGTTTGAAGGCCTTGTTGGCATCGAAAGGAAATGAAAAAAAGTTTTTAGACGGCTGGGGTAATAATAATAATAATAAAATGCGAGAAACGTACCTAGGAAGGAGATGGGTTAGGGTGGACCTTCTGAGTAATCGGTGATTTTATTCGATTTATTAGGTCTTTAATTAACATTCGAGAAGTCAAGCAAGTTTTTTGTTAAACAAATAAAAAAAACAATATATAAGGAAAATTATGTTTCTAAAATATTTTATAATAAAATGCAAAGCCACATTCAATCTTTCAACAAATCAACACTGAAATATAAAAACGTATCTTATCTAATCGAATTTGCAAATATATATTGTATTTCACATTCATATTTAATGAGCGCCCACAAGCGGACAGGCTTCAGTTCACACTTACACGTGCTGCATACTGTTGTAAATAACATACCGTGCTCATTCTGATTTCTGTAAAGTATAATATGTAAGATATCGTCGTAGCGAAAATCGTTAAAAGTCTGTTCAAAATATATTGTAGGTAGACAAAAAATCTTCATGAGTTTTTGACCTCGTAGAGTCAATGCGATTGCAAGTTATGTTATTTCAGCAAAGATGGTAATTCAAATTTTGAAAATCTAAGGCCCACTCTACTGTACGCTGCAGGTATCTACTCCCCCTTCCTTCCTTCTCCTCTCCCTGCGCCTCCACAAATAGGATTCAATGAATACTGAGAGCTTAGCAGGCGCGGGGAAAATAATATGGCATCATGAATTTATAGCAGAAAAACTCGCTTCTTACGAAATTCGCATCGAATGTACGAAGAATAAGGTATTTCAAATATAAAGTAGGAAGTTTCATGCAGCCTGAGCCTGGGAATAATCATGGAGTACCCTGTCGGAATAGAATGGATGAAGCTGATCAAATTGGAAAAATGTAAACCCGAGGACAATATTATTTTGTAGGATATTTGACTATAAAGTTAATTCTAACGCAGACTGCCCCAAAAATGTAAGTAAGTGTTAAATACTTTATACATTTTCACATAGTATAAAAAGATTGTTTAATTTATCGTTTTTACCATTTTTTTTCTTTTCTCTTATGGTGCTCATCTCGAACTGACTCATTTTATTTGTACACCCTGATCTAAATACCTATCAAATTATTGAGTATATTCTATGTTTAGCTTTTCATTAGCTGCATGAGATTAATCCTAATTTTAGGATTTTTTTTAAAAATAATTGCAAAGAAAAATCAAGTAGGAACAAATATTTTTTCTCAGATCAATATCAATCGATACCTAAGTATTTTATCTAATCGAGCTTTACATGCTTAATTTCAAATCTTGAGACACATTTTTAATGTAATGCAAATTATAATCAAATATTTTTTTTGTAATATGGTCTAACTCGAAAGAATTCCAAAAGTATCTGTTGTCATCCTACACCAACCATTAAAGTGAAAGCGATTGCTTAAAGCTTCATCTACCTAATACTCATATGCAAACTACAGGGGACGAACAAGGAATGTCAGTTGAAGAACATATAGAGTAAATCAAAATTATAAATTTGAAAGTGTGTATTCCTCATGGTTATTGCCTGTTACAAAGAAACGGAAATATCGCCATAATCTGTGATAGCGGCTGTTGTTGCATTACAAAATTTGCAGAACTTTAGATACACACAGATGTCACTATATAGCATTAGTAGATTATTTTCTTATTTTTGCTGACACTCCTTGTTTTTCCCTGTAGTTTTCATATGAATCGAAGAGACTGCAGGTATTATTTTCCTTTCAAGAATGCTGCAATAAGTGCACGCGCACTCTGGTCAGAATACTTTTTATTCCTCCCGCCCTGCAATGACTGGCAGAAGAGCCGCACACAGGATGCGCTGCCCGTAATAAAGTGACGAGGCTTCTTATTTTTTACGGCCTTTCTTTATTATTCCGATAGTGAAAAGTTTCCCCTTCGTCTTGCCTGCTTCAGTATTATTCCGCACGATGGCGTTACAAAGGCCGGCGCCTGGGCCCGCGGCCATGAGGGACTTCATATTGGAGAGCTGTGCCCACGTGGATTACTAGTACCCGAAATATAAAACATTGCAAAAATTTCCCTTATTCTTTTAAGTAGAAAAAAATGTATAAAAAACAATGAATTACTGTTGTATTATCCATATATTTTTTATATTTCGGAGTTAATACAATAGTAACCATTGATCTAAGATGCAAATATAAATTAACATTAAGGATTCAGATTAAATGGATGCCCACTAACAGACACATGTACTTTCACGCTCACAAGTACCGTATATGTAGGTACTAACAAATTAAAATCCAAATCTCAAATGAACGTAACTCTGCAACTTTTGCCGACCGAAACGGGGGTGAAATTGGCAAAGTTAATAATTTTTTACAGTAAAGGTGGTCAGTCAATGCAATGTTTCATAATGGGTTGATGAGGCAGTTTGCTGTAAATTTTAAATGCCATATAAATTTAACAAAATACGAAAATTCTAAGTGCAAAGTTACGTGAGGAAGAAGGATAATCAATAATCCAAGTATCCGATGTATTGCTCACAGGTTGAAATTGTTATTTTATGATTGTAAATAGGCTGTTAAACCACATAACCAAATTGTTTTAAGGATGACAAAATCTTGAAAACTCGTCTTCACCGAATCTGGAGCGCTATGCAAATATGAAGTCATCTTCCCGCCCACCCTGCAACCTGGCACCCCTCTTTGATGGACATCCCCTTCTCCTCGGGAGGGGCGGATGTGAGGGAGGAAATTGAGGGCGCGGAGCAACTTCACACTCCGCATTAAAAAAAGAAACTTGGTTCCGCCTCTCCATTCCTAGACAAAGTTTGTTAGGGAATTCTTCAATTTAATGCGCCTCTTAAAAAGTAGCACAATGTATAAGAGTAATTATTACGCTCGGTCCGTCTTTGTTTCTGACGGAATCCATAGACTTAATTAAGAGTGAATTTTCACTCTGCGAAAGTTGCACGGATAATCAAATTAACAAAATCTCACTTTATTAGTCAAATTAAATAAATAATATACAGACAATTCTCTTATTTTATATCGTATAATCTGACTTGTGTATGACGGCTTGCCATTTTTTTTATTAAAAATTTTGTTATTACATCATCGCGTAAATGGTAAAATCTATAAAAACTAAATCACTCATAAGGGGTGCTGCTGCCTCTTACATAATTTTTATATTTACGCGATGGTAGGGAATTTCAACAATGTTTTACACTAGTGGTACAAGTCACTAGACAAGACGAAAAGACATTTTCAATGAAGATTATCCAGTGGAAAAATTGGATGTATAATCAAGGAGTTGAGAAATCACAGTTGATTTGATGATGGCTTGATGATGTCTAACGGACGTTAGGGAAACGATGTCAGAAAAAGGCTTGGAGAAGTTTGGATGCGGTCTAAGAATAGATAGAGACAGTCTGAGAAATGAATAAATAATGCATTTGTTGGTTTTGATGAATGTACAAAACATAATACAAATGAAAAAAGGCGACTGCTCTCCAACGCGTTCACTAGACGAACCCGTGTTTTGATAAGAAGTGTGCAAGTTGCAAATATAAATAAATAAAAAACGCAAAGACCCGCGGGCCGCGCGAGATGAAGAAATGCATGGGAAACAGAATGTAAATTCAGAGTAAGCACATTATTCAAGGAAGCCCTGTTTATCCTCTCCATAGTGACTGTATTGGAACCCAACCATCGCACAATGTACCGCGCTATAAAAACACAATTACTGCCACATACACACCATACTTTGTGGTTACATTAAAAGTGTATTTTTCCAGCTTTATTTATTCGTGTTTTCACAATTAAAAAAATGCCTAGATTCGAGCCAAAACTTCATGTTATTTTCATTGTTAGTAAGATTGAAGAATATGGGTAATTGGTAGCTCAAAAATTCAATGAACCTTTGTAAAATATGTTTTTCTACGACGTTGTATACTTTGCATAAATAAAAGCATGCACAAAATGTAAGGAAAAATAACAACGAAGTAAGTTTCAAGTTTCAACATTTTTTTCTGTGATTATTACGCCAAGTATACAATATTGCGTAAACTCTCCTCGATCGTGTAAAAAGAAAAAAATGTATTAAAACTAAATCACTCACTAGGGGTGATGTTGTATTTGCAATATATTTTTCGATCAACAAGATCAAAAGGAAATTACACAATGCTTCAAACACGGGATGCATAATATGTTAACCAAGTCAGATTTCATACCATAAAATGCCTTATATGATTAAGATCTAAGCTACATACATATGACCAAGAACTCGTCCCCCAGTGCTTGTTTGTATAATCAACCATTTGATTCAAAGATGACCTTTGAATGAAATCGTTTTAAGAACCACATTCTACACAATCTGAGTTAAAAAAGAAAGTATAACACGATAATGTGAGAGTTGTTTTCCAAATCAATGTCCAGTATTTATAAGAAGCATTGGTCCAGTACACAATACACACATTACTTGTGTGAAATGACCTCTGTTGGAGATAAAACAAACAAGCACTAAGGGTCAACAAATATGTCAACCTAGTCAGATTTTATGTCATAAAATACCTTATACGACTAAGAACTGTAAGATTTGTGTACATTTTTGGGTATCACAGTATTGGTTTCCACATTACTCCCGCAGCTCTGTCCCAGACGCCGGCTGGCATATTTGCATCGCTATGTTTCAATATGCACTTGCGCATCGAAGACAAACAAATTTCGCAAAAGAATGCTGCCGAGATCGGGAACAAAAGCAGCTGGCGCGAAGTAGGTACGTGTTGCAGGCAGTCGCCGGCGGCTAACACGAGAGCCTCGCCGAAGGAAAATATTAAATATTACAAAGTGGCGCGGGTGTGCAATAAACCCATCACGACTCCCAATTCAGGTTGTAAATGTAGGAGGAATCAAAGCTGTTTGGTTATGGAAACAGGATTTGTACGGTTTTACATTTTGTATTTTGATAATGTAAACGTATAGGGCCAGAGTTGCAGCATGAATACAAGTATAATAATACGAGTATTCTCAGCGATTGAATTGAAACGAAGAACTTTTTCTGTTTATAATCTACCATAAAAATTGCACACTGCAAATATCTTTTAAAATTTGAGATTTTTACTGAATGAAGTCCACAAGCAAACACATGCAAGTCCGTGCTGAGACATGCAAAATGTGTAATTTTTATTCATTTTTAGGGCTTAATTGAAGCTAAGGAGAGTTTATAATACATGCTAATAAAGGGTGTTTTTTTTAGAGGTATAGAACTTTGAAATGGAATAAAACAAGGATGATTTTTTTAAATTGACATGAAGTTGACTTTATTCGAAAGATAATCTTTTGGCATTATAATTTAAATATGATTTCTGGCATTTGACCGCCACGGCTGGCTCGGACGTAATCTAATCTGGAGGTCCAATTTTCAATAACTTTTTCCAACATTTGTGGCCGTATATCGGCAATAACGCGGCGAATGTTGTCTTCCAAGTGGTCGATCGTTTCGGGCTTATCGGCGTAGACTAGCGACTTCACATATCCTCACAGAAAATAATCTAGCGGTGTTAAATCACACGATCTTGGAGGCCAATTCACGGGTCCGGAACGTGAAATTATGCGGTTACCAAACGTTTCCTTCAGTAAATCAATTGTGGCACGAGCTGTGTGACATGTTGTTGCGCCGTCTTGTTGAAACCACAGCTCCTGCACATCATGCTTGTTCAATTGAGGAACGAAAAAGACAGTAATCATGGCTCTATAGCGGTCACCATTGACTGTAACGTTCTCTCCAGCATCTTTTTTAAAGAAGTGCGGACCAATGATTCCACCAGTCCATAAAGCACGGTAAACAGTCAGTTTTTCTGGATGGAACGGTGTCTCAACATACACTTGAGGATTATCTTCACTCCAAATACGGCAGTTTTGTTTATTGACGTAGCCATTCAACCAAAAGTGAGCTTCATCGCTAAACGAAATTCTCTTATGAAAATCGGGATCAACGGCAATCTTGTTTTGGACCCATTCACCGAATCTACGCCTTGCTAGGTGATCGTGTGGCTTCAATTGTTGCACGAGTTATCTATTCATCTTGAAATGCCAAACTAAACTAAACACAAATCACTTGACAGCTGACAAAATGGCCGCCAGTTAAAACAGTGTTGCCAACTTAAAGTTCTATACCTCTAAAAAAAACACCCTATACAATCACATAAACACTAAAATTTCTTATGGAGTTTTTGTGAAATTGTTGTATTCTTCTTTTTTACATTTATGAATACAAATAAACTTTAAAAAAATGTCTACTTTATGATGATACAAACAAGTTCATTAAAAACATTTTTCAAAGAGTATTCTTCTCTTTGTTGAATTTTTAAGTAACTACCCAGCATTGTAAGGATTCTAAGAGCTCCAAATATATATTTTAAAACTTTCTCGAGAAAGAATATACAAACTGAATTAAGTTCTTGTTGGAATATTTTTCCCGTAATGAAATTTTAAAATAGTGCGTGTTTGTTAGATTTGCGAACCAAATAATATAATTATACGCCAACGCAAAATATTTTTTCTTGGCTACAAATCTGAAAGGGAATTTCATTCTTAAAAGCAGTATAGGGAAGAGGGGTACGACCGCAGCCAATCTTTGTTAAAGCTTTTTATTGAAATTTTTGTAAAGTTATAAATTAGGAATATGAAAAAAGGAATCCCTTGTCAAAGCCAAAGTATGGACGCATATAAAAATGTAAGACCGCCTTAATCGTATTAGGAGAGACGAGAGCCTCGGCCGAAAGACACAAAAATCTGATAATCATATAATATAGAAGATAAAGAGAAGAAAAAAACGATAATTCACTTTTATTCGCAAGTTCCTTTTTTTCTCGGGGGTTAATATTGAATCTGAGACGATAAAATTATATTACACTTTGTAAGTTAGGCCGCCAATTTGTAAAAACGTGCCGCTAGGATGGTGGGCGAAGAAAAGATTTCGAGTATATCTTTATTCACTTAATGGTAATGTAAATGCCTTATTCTGGCGGCTGCATTAGGGAGTGGAGAATAATAAGTCCGTGACGTGCGATCAAAGTGTCCGAAACAAAAAGTGCCGGCGAAGAAAAGTTGTTACTTCTTTCAGCTCTGTTCTGGAAATACTCGCGCAAGGACGGAATAAAAAAAGTATCAAAAATTTGAAGCTAATAATAATGAAAATTTTTAAAAGCGTTTTTTCTTAGTAAAAATAAATTTAATTTTAGAAACCTTTCTGTTCCGAATCATCATTATGTTTGACACGACAACATGGGGTGGCTTTGGCATCTTGACCCACTGCAGTCACAACTGCCTGCTTTTCTCTTCAATCTCTTTCTCCTACCCACCAACAATCTACCACCCTTTCATCCAGCCATCTAAATTTGGGTCTTCCTTGCGTCCTTTGAGTCCATCACTTTAACTTTTTTTTCCATTCCATGCTCCGATGGTCCATTCGCTGGATGTGACCCAACCAATGCAGTCAGTTATTTGACTTGTATTGACCAGACCATATCAACTATTTCACTTTGTTCCTATGCTCTCACATTATGTCTATTCTTACTGAAAAATAAAAAAAAATCGGCAAAACCTATCACTCCAAGGGTAAACATCATGAAACATAGTTGTAGAATAAACGCAAAAAAATAAGTTGTCTAAAATACCTGCATAACAAATTTTGTGGTTATTTCATGGTGTGTAGGAACACAAAACCTACAGGACAGTAAATTAGTTTATTTGAACACTTTTATTTCCCTTTTTTGCGAACGGCAGCATTTTAATTAAAGCCCAAATTTGAATGAGACGTTAAAGGTGGTCTCTGCAGAAGGGCAAGAAGATATTAAAATTGCGTGACGGAATAAGAGAGAGCAGCACACCAAGTATACAACTTTACGTTTTTACTTAACTGTGTCGTTTAGAGAATAATGCATGTAAATATAAGCAATGCCAAGAGTGAGAGTTATATTTTCCTTACATTTTTAGTATGACGCATTGATTGAGTTAAACGAGTTTTATTCTTGGGGTACAGGACCAAAACACAGAGTGCACGGGCAGGTGTCTTACGCCCAATCGCAATAACGCGTTCCGCCAAATATTTGCGCATTAATTAAATTATCAGGCTATGAAGGAAGAGGGAGGGAAAGGAGGAGGAGTGGAGGGAAGAGCGCCCGCAAACCTTCAACGGTATTTAAATGTTTTAATAATACAGGGGCTGGTTTCCTTTGACAGGTGCCGAAAATATTATCGGTGATTAAAGACGCTTTTGAGAAAATTTAAATTACAGCGATGGTGCGAGGGTGTGTACTTACAAATTAGAAACGAAGGACTGTGATAGAATGAATCAATAAAATTGCCGGTGAATTTATTTTTTATCGAATTCGTTCACCTGAATACGGTTGAGGAACCAAATAAGCTTTTGAAGGAAATTCAGCACATAATTTAAATGTTCTGCAAAAGGAAAACAAAAATAAGTAATGAGAATTCCATTTAAGTTATCTCTTTTTATATATTTCGTTAACAATTTGTGTCACCTGATTCATTTCTCTCAAAGAAAAGATCCAGGAATTTTTACTTACTGGTAGTTATTGTTTTTTTTTTTTAAATTATGTTAATTCGATACAAACATACAAATGATTAAGTAATTCACAAAACCTAAATTCATATACGATTGTTCATAATATCACACTAGGAAAGAGAATTATATGTAGTTATTAGAAAAGCCTTTTTCGTTAGATCTGTTAAACTAAAATCAGGCTTCAGCCTTTTTGAAAAATTAAAAAAACGATTTAAACCGTATTTAAAATTAAAACCTTTTTATGAATAAGGGGAATAAACTTTAGCTCGAGACTTCTGTTTTATTGATTTCACTATTTGTAATCGATTAACCGATGAAAAGGAATTTTCCAGTAATTAAAAGAACGCCCATTAACTCTGTTAAGTGTGGGACTGTCATCGGGAAGAATTCAAAATGGCCGTTGCTTCATTTCCATCGCATTTAATTCACCTAATTTGAATTGAAAACCGATCGGCCGCACGTCTGCGGACTCATACAAACACCTACCGTGTAATTATCTTAACACATCTCAAGCTGATGGAAGGCTATCATGTTGGCTGAAGGTGCGTGTTAAGTTCTGTCACATTTTATGTCGGGCGATAAGAATCTAGCTGTCAAAGTGTGGGCCACGTGTCCGAGAGATCCCATCACATTGCTCTTTAAAGTGACCTCTACCCGAAGTACTGAACTTTACGTTTGAACTCAACAGTAGCGTGTCTCTAAAAGTATATAGAAACTAAAACAATCCCTACAAGCGCTGTTTAAAGTTCTTCATTTTTTTGGTAAACGCTATGGGCTAGTTTAAGGGTAAAATTACGTACTTGAGGGGCTGACTTGCTTTTTGACTGACCACTTGACACCGCTCTGATTAATTTTGGTTGAGCGAGTTGTCATGGTTACTGAAATATGAGAAGTCTAATTTTCTTTAATATTATCTTCTGGACAAAGACGAAGCAATGATGATGTACAATTTTTTTTTATCTGTCTCTTTTCCCTTGATAGGTAAATTTTCAATACCAAAAAATAACTTAACTAGAAAGCAATTAAAATGGATATAACATTGCTAAAACATTCGAAGAATTTTCCGTTGACATCTTTTATAATTGATAAAAAAATGTGATCATGAAGCCTCTTCTCACGCTATTTATGTAAATTTTTTTTGTAAGTTGCTCTTTGAAGAGACATTTTTTTTAATTTTTCGGATATTTTTTCAATCCTATAACAATGAGGAAATGAAAACAAAGAAAAAAATTCACTAACAAAACCTATTTTTTTTCCAGTTTATAATATTATCAAGATTTTTACACATTGAAATAACTAATAATTAATGTTTTATAGATTTATTTTCATAACTTAGCAGTAGGTATAATATTTGATCAAAAATTACTGTTAACAAAAAATTACGCTTTTTAGTTAATTATTCTTTGTAATCATATGGCACAAAGCATCGTGGCCATTTTTGGTATTTTCTTTGTATTAATACGAATTCCTTGACATTTACTGAAAAGCAATTATGGAGTTGCTCGTCTCCTAAAGGCATGTCTTATTCGAGAAAACAAAACTACGGTGGAGTGACGCTGTCTTGTGTCACCTATTTATAGCGGCACTTTGAAAAAAGATACAATCTGTCATACTTACGCAGTACCTATCTTTTTTTTATGATACAAGAATGGAAAGTGAATGACGATAGAAATATTACAAAACGGCTTCAATATAGAATAGTACCTACCAGTGGCGAAGGGTGCCAAACAAGCCGGTTCCCATCGGCTTCTCTTTTAAAATGATGTAACAAAGTAGTTAAAAAATATGGGCACAAAGTAAAGAAAATACTGTTATAGTTTAAAATTTTGAGGAATTCAAAAACACTGTTTATTTTCACATGAATATATTTAAAAAGATTACAATCTTTAGAGTAAGTTACTAACGTTTTCGACCTAGAAGGTCATCATCTCTAATTACTCATTACTCTAAAGATTGTAATCTTTTTAAATATATTCATGTGAAAATAAACAGTGTTTTTGAATTCCTCAAAATTTTAAACTATAACAGTATGAATTTTCACAGTGTTAATACACAAACAATACAAAATATAAAGAAAATACATTTAAAACCAAAGAAACAATACGTATTTTTTCCCCATTGAAACCATGCAGTCTACATTACTTTATTATCATTTTTGCCTCATTTTAAACGGGAAACCGATGGGAATCGGCTTGTTTGGCACCCTTCGCCACTGGTACCTACAATTTATTAATAATGTATAGACGCAGTGGTCAAAAACTTAAAGAGACAATAACACTCGAAAATCATTTAGTTTTCTTACTTTGTTGTATATTTACGTGATGGAATTTACGCAATGTTTTATACTAGGAGTAGTGATCTAATTTTAAGAAATCAGAAGCTAGTCGTAATTTTATCTTGTAAAAATTAATCTTCAATTTGATACTATTTAAGGTTGTCGGACCTTAAATAGAAGTAAGTTTTATCTTTGAGCGACATGATAGAATACTTTGATGGATAGGTACCACTTGAGTAAATTATTCTTTATATCTTTTGAAAAAATCTTGATAAAAATTCCTTCAACATTTCATCCCATGAACCTGTTTAAAAATAAGAGCATTAAACAATTTAAACTTGTATAATAATGCATGGTATTTTTTTCTTTGTCCGAGTAGGGGAGACCGGGTATGGTTGTCTCACGGGTTGGTTGTCACAGTGACCATTACAGAAAACTAAACGAAAGAATGAACCCATTGGTCGGCGTCAAAGCATCGTGAAGGTAACCCCCACCTCTCTACTTCATCTCAGTCTGCCCTGAGATATCATGACGGAGATATGTGCGTTTGTTTTTTTCATACAGTGAAAGTATTTTTTTTGTGCAATTGTGGGAGTCTTGTAAGTATACTTAATTATTGCCTAATAATATATCTTTTGGTGTATTTATGATGTTCAATATGTGTTTCGTGGTGTCCTAATATTACTTTTTTAAATAAATATTGTTTTCAACTTATTTTGAGACGTTATTTTTGACAAAGTGATTTGGGGCAGGTTGTCTCAGGTTGACGGGGGCTGGTAGTCTCATGTGACAACCAACACCGTGCTTGTATGTTGTCGTTTTTTTTTTGCTTTTTGGGATTGCGTTACTTTTAAAGCTTACTTTTTTCAGAGTTCATCATAAAAATGCCCAGAAATCACAAAAAAAGTCAAATCGAGGGCTTGTTTCACCAGCATTGATGTTGCCTACTGCAAGAGAAGTGAAAAGCCATGGCAAGTATTATCAGGTCTGTCGCCAAGGATTTTGAAAAAAAATATCGCACTATGACAAGGTATTGTAATAAATTCACACCAGAAGAGATAAGAAACATGGTCGCATCAACACCATCTACAAAAATAGGCTATCAAAGGAATCGACAGATTTATACCGATGAACAAGAAAAAGAACTAGACGACGAAAAAAGGAACAAGAAGCAAAAAAGAAGAAAGTATCGAAACGAGTATTCAGTAAAAAAGAGGAAAATATAAAGGTTTCTAAAGGAAAGAAAGTTAAGAAGAAAACAATTGATAATGACGATGACGATGAAGAGTTTTGCTTGGTCTGTTTGTCTCCCTACTCTGCTAGCAAGTCTAGGGCAGTCTGGGTTCAGTGCCAGGATTGCAAGTCGTGGGCTCACGAAGCATGCACACCTGGGACAGCATATAACATTTGCCAAAATTGTGATTCGGAATATTCGGACTATTTTTTTTAGAATAAATAAATATAATTTCTCTAGATTAATAATACTTTTGGATGGTTGGTGCATTAAAACTGTGAAAATTCATTTTATATCTTTAGTTATTCAAACACTGTTTTAACTCTTTATTATTAATTATTTAGATCACGTGTGTTATCTCCAGATTAAGTTATTTTCATTACCAGAACTCTAAGTTTGTTCCATAAGTACAAGTTATTCGTTGTAGCGATTTTTTAAATGTCTTTCTTATTATGAGTAAATAAAACATTCATTTCTTGGGTATAATTTGTTATGTATAACATTAATCATTAATAAAAATACTCATTTGATTTAAAAAAAGTGTTTCTTCTCATATTCTGCCCTTAAATCAATATGTGACTTCTTACCCCAGACGGTGTGACAACCATACCCGACACGGGGCTAAAAGTCACACTTCTCATTTTTCACAAACACAGTTATATTTCCTCGAAAGATACTATTAGATACTATTTCTTCGTTTATATTGAAATAAGAATAATAGGACTATCCATTGATATATAGATGTCATTAATAAATTATGAAAATAGGTACTAAAAATGCAAAAGAAAAAATATGTGACTTCCAACCCCGGTCTCCCCTAATAGTGATTCGTGAACTAACAGCATAACATATTTGAGTTTGGCCAATCCAAAATCCAAAAACAATATTTTTTTTTTCATTAAGGGATTTGAAACTCAAATAATACGAGTACTATTCACAAAACATTTGACTCATACCTGATCTATGTACATCATCTTTTTTGTATGTAAAATTCAACTTAGGTTGCGAATGAGCCATGGCTTTGATTTTTGAGAATAACATCTATAGTATTTAAAAAAAACTGAAAATACAGATAGATTTGATGACAAAATTGACATCAATACATAAAAATCAGAGACGTTTTTAAGAATAAAAAAAAAAGTATTTTTATATAAAGATAGAAATGAAAAGAACTAGTACCTATGATGAATAATTCACATTAAAAATGTAAAAAAAAAATTGATTGAAAAAAAAAATGTTTTAATATTTCAATGAAATGATTATAACGCTACATTTGATGACGTTGTATGCGTTGTTGAGTTTTATTATGATTTTAATAAACAACGCTGTTTATATTTATTTAACAGCTTTGTGTTTACATTTTCCAGCTGACTGGATGCAAATTTAAATGCGCCTCTTCAAACAATGCGACAGTCGTAATGAACATTGTACAACTAATTAAACGATAATTCTTATCAACATGGCTTCGGATTGTGCCTTCTACATAATATAGACAATTATTTGCTAAAGCAGTTAAACATCTTAACTTTATGAAACAATCTTCTTGGGTGAAAAAAAAAGCTTACAGTTTAATGTCACTTTTTCCTTACTGAAACGACGATTATAATCAGGGTTTGGAATTAAAAATATGATGCATTGAGACGAAAGGGTTCATTAACAAAATGTACAAGTATTTTGCTTATTTTGTAGCACAGCACACTGCATCTAAAAACAAGGCTCTCGCCTAATGTACACGTCTTAAAGAAAGAAAATGTTTTGAGACTGGACGTAATTATCTGTTTACAAAAATACGTCAACGATTTGTAGTTGCATGTACGTCATGAGTCTTGTCCAAATAAAGAAAAACTGAAAAATAACACATCGGTAGAAGCAGAATAAACTATTGTTTCCTCTTTGAAATCAGAGTTCCAAACAAAATGACTAATTATAAATACTTTTTGATGTATTGACATTCTGTGATCAGGCTGCTAATCTTATACTCAAAAAAATGATTTTAATGAAACCATATTTTCAACTTTGATTATGTATTTAAAAATGTTACAACAAAATGCTGATAATTATGTTGTCGTAAAAATATATATAGTGAAGGTTTCAAGCTGTATCATGAATATAAAAGGGCGCTTTTAAGTTTACACATAAGCAAGTCATCATAGTTTCCATAAAGAATTCTCATAATAATCTGTGACAACATAATACGGAGATGGTGCAGCAGTTTCATATGTGCTGCAAACGCCTTGTGAGTACAAAACTTCGGCATTACCAAGATGAAAAAGAAATGACAACCAGAAGTAGGGTAAACTAATCCGAAGTAATCTCTCGGCTTTCCCAAGACACGCTGGAAGTTTCTTTTCCTCCGAGGACGGAGCATGGACCGAGTTAATAAATCCAATTCAAAAAAGTACGAAACAAAATATGTATGCGCCGGCCTCGAGCTGAGATTTAGTAGAAAAAACTTTTTCGAATTTAATTTATTTTTCACTAATAAAAAGGTTTAATTATCGTTTTGTTTCTCAAAACGCTTCAACAACTATATATTAAATTTTGAAAAATTTAAGCGTCTCTTAAAAATGTTGTAATATCAAGTAAAGAATTGGAACACAGAAAAAGGAAGAAATAGATGTTTGAAAGGTATCCAAGACGGATAGGAAACGTCATACGTCATGAAGGTCTTCTGTATACCATGACTGAGAGGACAATTGAGGGGACAAACGCCTGTGAGCTACCACGTCGGAGTTTCCTAAGGAATATATTAAAACGTAGGTGTGTGATGTTTTCCTACGAAGAACTCAATGGGATTACCTTGGATAAAAAGGAACGGAGAAGAAATGGAACCCACGTTTTATCAAAGGTAAGAAGGCAAGTTTTACGCAAACCACTTTCTGAGAATTGCCCACCACTATGTTTTCTCAGGAAAAAGTTATCATGTATTTGGAGCTTGTAAATTTTGCCGGTACTGAGATTTAAGTTAGAAATAAAATGATTCGGATTCAAAACCAAAATTACTTTTCAGAAAGCAGGAACTCAAACAATACTAGTATTTTTTTGTTTGAAAAACTTCTTCATACAGGCATCCCATAAAAAGTTACACCATGTAATGAAAAAGTAATTTACTCGCTTTGGTTAGTAGCAAAGTACTCTTGATGCAATAAAGTCCTTGTTCTTTTTTCGAAGCGATTTTTTTCCCGCCCGAAATGTCGCACGAGTGATGTACCGAAACACGGGCAATGGCGGAGTCTAACGAAATCGTTACGTCGCTCGTTAGCGAAAGCCTGACGGAGAGTTGGCGGCAAACAACGGTCTAGTCACAAATTAAGCTTTTTTGCAACGGTACCTACCGAGCTAAATATTTTAATTCGTGGTGCTTTCACAAACCTATCAAAAATCTATGATTAAACGATTATGTTTTGTTTTTAGACGTATGTATATCATAAGCGCTTTTTTATATTGCATCGTTCAAATAATGCCAATTAAAGAATCAAATTATTTTTATTGGTTCTAAAAATTAAGTAAATTTTGTTATAAAATAGTTATTGATAATCAGTTACACTTTAAATCATAAACTATAATTGTAATAAGCTTTTTCATAAATATTCATTGGGAATAGTAAGTATCTTGTGACGATAAAATATTAGAATACAAATTAAGTGATAGTATTTATTTTCTATTTACTACAGATAATCTAAAATCCAAATCTAAATCTAAGCTGCAAAGATATGTATCATTTGAAATTCATATTAAATGCATTCCCACAAGCAGACACGCATTAAACGCAGATTAACTTAAACATAATGGTTTATTTTGACTTCGAATTACAATAAAAGGTATCAAAAGAAAACATGTGAAAAGACAATGTAATAAAAGTTAATAAATTATTATTTATTTTACCTCGAAATAGAATAATAAAAAATGGTAAATTTAATTTAGGAAGGTTTTTCCTATAACGCGATATTCCATTCCTTTTACGTAACTCATAAAATTCTCTTCGCACACAATCTCCGGATTCCGTTTGTCGTGAAATAAAACTCGGTATTTTTCGGCTTTCTGTTTTTCTTATACGCACACATGCTCATTGCAAACATTTCATTAACTCACTTGCGTTATTACGCGAAAATTTTTGCGCTTGGCTCAGCAGTTTCGTCTATTTCCTTTGATTACAAAAGATGTTTGGAATATATTTTCTGGCATCAGTACCTACCCAAAGTATAAAAATGTACGTTAACACTCAACCAAAGCGTTAAAAAGAAAATGCCCAGAAAACTTTAGACATCGTTTTACTTTCTATCCATTTCTTGGAATTCGTTTCGGTTGATTTTCTACGTGAAAATTTTATACTTGCGTTACAGAGAGAAAAATACACTGTCAAGTAAATGCAGAATCTAGGTCGGGAGTTTTTTTTTGCGGTAGAAGAAAAAAACAAGAAATTCGAGATTTCTGTAGGTGAGGTGGGTATGATTACAGGAAAGAAATGGAGATAAAATGTAAGGCTTTGTCTTACACCTCTGTAAGGGTAAGACCCGTCTGACCTCTCCTTAATAAGGGTTGGCCGCCCCGTGTCAACTAATATCAATAAGTTCTTGTAATGTCACGAAAATGTAATAACACCGTATTATGTAGTTTTTCATACGAAAGTAAATGCCATCATCACTCGCTGTGTGGGGTTATTTCACCGAAATATGTGTGCAATAAGTAAAAAGGGGTTAAGATGGCCACAAACAACGATGGTTTACGAAAATAATTTTAATATGCTTTCACTTACATAATGTTTATAAAATTATCTTCATAGTAAAAAAAAAACCTACTTCAAAGGAATTTTTTCAAAATCTATGTAAATTTAATAAATTAAACAATGTTTTTTTGAAGACTAGACAGGCATTTTTTACGTCTCCAAAAGTACATTTTTGTGATAATTTTATTCCCTGCCTTGACTGTGGTCTACTGCTTTGTCATTTTTGCGTTTTCTTATAAAATGTACAAAAATGAGAAAAAAAGACAAAGAAAAAAATACCCCAGTGTAGTCTAGAAATATTGACATTAAACATCAGAAACCAGCCGGGATAGCTTGAGAATTAAAATTCTTTACCGATGGTCGTTGCACAGAATTTGAAAGAAGATTTTGTTCTCGCTGGGCAACGGTCAGAAGTAGTGACTGTGGTGGTGTCACTGGTGTCTATGATACCAAGAACAATATATTATTAGTTCACCGTTTAATTAGTTTTATTATTACCATTTTCCCCAGCAACCCAGCCTTGTGGCGTCACATACTTTGTCTTTTGGAATTTGTGCCGAGTCAATTTTCAGAACAATTTTGGGCAAATTAGGTTTGGAAGAAAAATCTTTTGTGTGAGTATGGAGTGCACTTTATGTCTAAATAATCTTAAAGAAAAAGAGACAAAGGTATGTTGCAATTATTTGTTGTAAAAGATAAGGGAAGTTTTTTAAGATGTTGGTGCTAAAGTTGGCCGGGCTATTCGTCTAAAGAGAGGGAAACAAGTCACACTTTTTATGCAAATGTCGCCGTAGTTAAGAATAAAATAAGCATAAGGGGTGAAATGGCCCGAGGCAACTATGGGGGGATTAAGTCCCTAGCGTGACATCCATATCCAGTAGGATTCTTGTAAAATCTCTAATTTAATCTTGAGAAAATATTATTCCATTCTAAGAAAAACTTTTTTTTCGTAGTATAAACGATAAGAAAATTATTCGGGATCATAAATACTTTTAGTCGCTGAATTAAGGAATTTTTAAAATGTATTTTTTAAAAATAACTAAAATCCGCTAGATAGCTAAGTTGGTAGAATACTTGCATTCCATGCCGAGAGCTCAGGTTCCAATTCTACCTAGGGTTTCAGAAATGAATTTCTGTTTCGGTGATTATTTCAAACCCAAAATAAAATACCGACAAGGTTTACTAATCCTTCACAAGAAATTAGTACCAGCCCTCACAGGAGCTCTAAAACTCTCATTTCGAATGAAGTGGTTGGCGTAAGGCGAGCTTCTTTAGCTGTAAAAATAAAAAGGTGAGACTCTTTCGGAAAGAGCGCGGTAAGAAGCTTCACTACTTGTGTAGCTTAGTTGCATTTTAAATAATCTCCACAAAAGATTCAATAGACTTTTAATCAATACTAAATGCAAAAAAATGTGAAATGACAAGGTTGGATTGCTAGGGAAGAGTGAACAGAGAAGAGACTAATACTAAGCTGAAGACCCTAGTCCCATATGCTTGTGACGTTTGAATCCATTATTAAAGTAACAGGAGAGCTTTCCTGTGATTTCAACTTCCTAAAAGAAAAATTGGCATGTGTTTTCAATTAGCAGATATAAAATTTACCAAATAATAAACTGCCATACAATAAGTATATGAAAGTTGGCAAACACGCGAAATAATCTTTTTCCGATTCCTGATTTCCCTAAGGGCGCGGCTAGTTTCATTGAAAAAATATCGATCGCTGCTTCCCGTACAATCAGAAATTTATTTCCGAGAAATACGCTTAACCAAAAATAGAGATGAAATAAATTCACTCGATTTAATATATTATTCATAAAACGTAGAAAGGAAGATTTAAAAAAAAAACATTGAGGCTGAAAATCGTGGAATTTTCTAGTTGAGTTGTCAACGTTGCTGTAATGCTAGAGTGGCTCTTGACCCGTACCCCAAGTATAAAACTTAACCATAGCGTTTTAACAAACAATGTGTGTATACTAGAACGCTCACTGCAGGCGCTGTTTTTGTTTCCGTACATATTTGGTGAAATTGAGTTCTAGACTTGGAGTAACGGTCATTCCGGAAAAGCAATAATATTATACAGGAGAGGTTCAGTTGGTGCTTAAATGAAATTGTAACATTGTCACAGGCCCTGACTAATTTTGGCTGAAGAGAACAGAAACGTGCTAAGCGTTACTTTTAAACACTAATTTTAACAAATTTTTTCATTGACAGTTTTTATTTTCAGCACTTGTACAATAAATTATATTTTTTGTAAGTTTTTTCTTTTTTAAAATTCTTAAATAATAGGAAGAAAGAGTTTTTTTTTCCTCATATTTCCTTGATTTATAGGTTGGTATGAGGCTAACCACCCATATCGTACAAAAATGGTTCACTTTGCCAATGTCACTCATGTGTCTTAGAAGGTCGGCAAAAGTTGTAGGGCTTATGTCCATTTGAGGTTTGGATTTTATTTGTAAGTACACATTCAGCATTTGTAAGCGCGGACTACACCTGCTTTTTTGTAGGCATTTGATATGAGTTTTGAATTTTAAGAAATCTTTGCAATTTAGATTAAAGATGTATGTAGATATATAGATATTCACTTCAGCTTATAAATGGTAAATTTTTCGAAAAAAATGATGAAGTTTTTTTCATCATTGAAAAACTGTGGAAACGAAAGCATTTATCTAGTTTTAGTTTGATTAATTGAAAGAAATGATCTCCGGGTTTGATTACTTGTAATAAAATGTAAAACAAATAGATACATTTTCCCATAAATGGAAACCAAAATCCTCTTATTTATGTAAAAAAAAACCGTCTCATTTTCTATAAAAAAATAGAAATACAAAAGCATTTTTGAACTAAAAAATAATTTCAAGACAACAAAGAATGACAATGCGCACAAAAAATGTAGCAAATACATTTTCGAGTTTGTTTCCACGTAGTAATATTTTTCTTTTGGGCGTTGAGACCTTTCATTACTCCACCGCCCCCTTTATTCAGTGGAAACCGGGCGCCTGTATCTTCATTGCCTCGCTTGTTTCTGGCTGAGATGTCGCGCAGAATAAGATTGCACAGTATAATTTGTATTGCCGAAAAAAAAGAGGAGACGACACGACCCTAGATTTGATGGCATTCAAAATAAGGTCCCCCCGTGAATAATTCATCGCGTTTCTTTTATACCGACTGCAATAAACATAAGGAAGGTTTGGGTATATTAATACGAAATGAGATGAGACAAAAACCGCCTTTGTCTTCCGTACAAACGTAAGAAGTTAATGAACTTTGATGTATACGAAATGGCATGAGAAGTAACGCATTTTTATTTATGAAATAATTTACGATTGTTAATAAAATTATTAAAACTAAAGCTACGGATAAGGTCGGGAGTAACTGATGTCATAGAGAGAGTGGCAAAGCTAAAATGGTCCTTTGCGGGACATGTTGCTAGAACCACCGACCAGAGATGGACGAAGAGATTGGTAGAGTGGAGACCTCGGGAAGATAAGAGAAGCAGAGGGAGACGTCCCACGAGATGGTCGGATGATATAAGAAGGCTTGCTGGGGACTGGATTAAAAAAGCGCAAGACAGAGATGGATGGAGGGATATGGGGGAGGCCTATGTCCAGCAGTGGATGGAGATGGCTGTATAAGAAGAAGAAGAATATTTTTTTTTTAGAAAACGCTTAAAAATTCTTGTGCGTATGCATTGAATGTTAATATATCTTTGCGACTTAGATTAAAGAAACACTATCATTTTATTTACGCACAAAAATAGGTACCTGGTAAATTTAAAAGCCAAAATACTTGGATGTTTTGCTGTGTACTGAAATGTTCTACTTTTACGTGATTGCACGCCTCAATCTCCACGTTACCTTTCTTCTCATTTGTCTGGAAATTCAAAAGGGTTTCTTCTGGGTCAGCAGTCGATTTGTACAAAGTAATTTTCTAAGGCAACGTATGAGACGCTAGAAAGGCAAGCGGAGTGATCATATGTCTAGTGAAGCGAGCGGCTTTTTCATTGGCCATCGATGAAAATTCTTCCCCCATGAACCGGTGGAGCTTCATCTGACATCAACTCTTATTTACATGAACTTATCTTGAAAATATGCGTCCACCATGAACACGTGAAGATTTATTCGTCATAAATCTGCGAAGCTCACGGGGTATACATCTTACTCCATCAACAACCTGAAAATCCGTTCTTACCAATCAAACTGCGAAACTTCAAAGGACAGCAACTTTTAAAGTTTATCCACTTTCAAATTACGATGGCAAACAGCTTTGAGAAGTTTCATATGTTGTCTACTTGTGAAAATTCATCAATATTAACTTCATTTCAAATCATCATGCAAAGCTTCATTTGCCCTCAATCTACAAAGCATCACCAGTCAAAAGATGCAAAAATCATCCACACAAGCCATCACATCTTCTTTAAGCATCAACAATCTCATTTTCAAAATACGATCACGCAGAGCTTCATCGAAAGATGCAAAAATCATCCACACAAGCCATCACATCTTCTTTAAGCATCAACAATCTCATTTTCAAAATACGATCACGCAGAGCTTCATCGAACATCAACCTACAAAGCTTTATCAGTCATCAATATGCAAAGAATCATCCATCGTAAGCCTGTGAGTCTTCTTTGAGAATCATATTCCAAAATGTCATTTGATTAAACATTTGAACTTCAAACAAGATTCATAAATTTTTAAAGCTGTTATTTTTTCTACATTCGATCATGCAGACCTTCATTGAACATCAACCAACAAAGCTTTACCAGTCATTGATATGCAAAGAATCATCCAACATAATATTTATCAACTTGCAAAGCTCTATAATATAACATTAGCCTTGAGGTTTGATTGAGGTTTCATCAATATTTAAAGCTGATGCACTGTCAACATACGATCAATCATTGGCAATCAACACGCAGAGTTTCATTGGACATCAATTTTCAAAGCTTCATCGAGCATCAAACATGCGAAGCATCATCGGGCATCAACTTGCGAAGCTTCATCGGTCCGCGGAAGCTTTTCCGTACCGAATTTGAATACGTTAAGGCAAACGGCGCGCGAGGAGCGTTTTGTGGGCTGACGTCTTACTTTGTTCAGGTATTTCGGTGATGAAGTTGGCCGCAGGTTTCGCCCGCCGACTGAATAACAATGAGAGCAGAGCTAGAAGACTCCCTGAATGTGAGCTCTCTACGTTTGATGAATTTTGTCAAAGAACAGGAAGAATTCTATTAAATGTAAAAAAAATAGTTTATTCTCTAAGATGTTTATCGTTTTATTTGCCTTATTTTACTAAATATTTATTAGCCTATAATATAATATATAATATCATTGTGAAAATAAAACGATTAATTATTTATTAAAAGTTTCAATAGTTCTATGATTTTTTAATAGAATCAAAACATTTAAATGGAAGCCATAAAATCACTTTAATAAGTAATGAAAATGTAACATAAGAGAATAGAATGGACTTTTAACGGAAGTTAAACTAAAATATTTTACTGGAAGTAAAAAACATAAATAAAGTATGAGTTCACCAAAGGATTTAATGAGCCATGAAATCATTCACATTCCACATATTTATAATGTATATTCATCAATAAATATACGAAAAAATATTTGAATAAAACATCGATATCATTAAAAAGGCAGTTTTATTTTGGCATGGGAAAATTCTCCGGTAGATAAGTCTGCTCCCAGCTCTGAGCTCGTGCCAACAATCGCTTGCCGCCAAACACAGCTTTTCTCTCAAACCATAAATAGGAATGTTCCTACTTCTTACTTCATATCGTGCAAAAGTTATGAGGAAAGAATAATTTCAGGGAATTTCTCGGAGCCATCTCGCGTTTCAGCGAGAATAACTCGATTTTTGAAATTAAACGGGATAACTCACTACTAAGAGCACGAATAATTTCCAACTCTATCCCAAGTGTGAATATTTTCCTTCAAACGCAGCTACAGCGTTTTGCCAAAAAATGTACAGAAAAGAAAAAAAACTCCTCTACTTTTCGCTCATTTTTAGTAAAACAATATGATTGAGTTTAAACGTTAAGTTTTGTATTTGCGGTACTGAATATTTTCATCGAAATTGTACTAACTAAAATGTAAGCTCGGTGAAATAACATTTTAATTAGTGTTTATTTTGCAAATGATATTCTGAGAAGTATTAATAAAACATTACCGGAGTTTTGACTTTAGACAGGAGAGATGATTACATCTGTGAAGGCGCTTGCTAGGCAATCAACAGAAGTGGTTACGCAAAGTTACACAAGGTTAATTAAATACTCATTTTATCCGTTAGTTTATTAAAAAGAAATGTTAAATAAACTCAAACTTAATACACAAACATTTTAAAAAATTGAAGATTTAATCACATGAAAGCAACCATACAAATCGTTTCTGATTTGGAGATTCGGTTTTTTTTTAGGAAGTACGAGTAAATGAAAGAAGAAAGTAGGTGGGTGTGAATAAGATTAAAGAAGCAAATATTCAAAAGATAGCAAGAAGCAGAAGCAGCTTTGCAAAAACTCTTTCTACACTAGAACAATAGATATCAAATTTAAGTAACACGAATTAAAAGCCCGGTAGTTTGAACGTTACCATACCTGTATGTAACTTTAAAGTGATAAAAAAACCCAAATGATTGCCAGAAGTGCGCCCTTTTCACTAAGTAGAAGTCGCTATACCAACGTTGAAAATACCAGGCCTAAAATATAATTATCTTTTTTATGGTACTATAGTTTCTATACAAAAATGACCTCTGTTCTCATCTCAATTGTCTCCTAGTTCACCGCTTGAGAAATGCTGAAATCCTACTTCACAGTATGATTGCTTGCAGTATTTTTCATGCATTTTTCACTGACGGTATATTTTCAGGACTATTATATCGTGCGCGAAGATAATGATATTATGACAAATGCTCAAGAATAAAGTCTTGCGGTAGAGGGTTGGGAATTTACGAGTATATGTGTAGAAGAGCGACCTGCACTCTTAATATAAAACCACACGTTTAAACTCGAGCATAGCGTTATGTATTGAAACTTAAATGGCGCTTCCACTGAACGTTGCACTTTTTATAGATTTTTGGTGAAACCAAATGGTGTAAGGTTTTATACTTGGGGTTGTGACTGGTCCTCTATCATGCCTGATAACGCCGGCGCCGTCCCGAGCCGACACATCAACAGAATTAAATATATGCTGCTGGTAAACAACATACGGTAAGCAAGCAACAACCATCGTATAAGGAGCAGGGTGCTAAAAAATCGGCAACAAAAAAATACAGTTCTTGGTTAATACCTACTGGCATTTGTAAGAGGATGTAAAGTGTAAGATGCGTAATTTAAAGAACGCAAACTTTTTCGATCAAGTCCGCCAATTTCCTGAACGATATTTCACGATTTTACGTAGGTTAATGCTATTTAATTTTGCGTATATCGATGCCCAAAATACATTTATCCGTGGATCATCGTTTTGTTGTATGGAGGATTCACTTTTTATGAGGCGGATGAATCATAGATTTGCTGCGTGCGAATACCATCTTGAGAATTTATTTTTTGCAACGTAGTATTCTCATCAGCAAAAATAAAAATTACAAATTTTAGCATTTAGTCTACATAATTATGATCGTTTTCAATATTATATTTGTACAAAAAAGTAATTAATTTGAACGAGGAGTTTATATACTTTTTACGCATTTTGATATTTTTTCTATGCTACGGCTTAGAGGGTCAAGACGGTATTTCAACAAGTTAGTGTACGAATTTATCAGAATAGAACTCTTATGGGGCTATTCTTAGACATTTTAGTCGTCGGTTGAGCCCACGCTTTGACAAACTAATGGTGCCTGCGCTGGAAATTTCATCAACACGGTCATTCTTACCTACTAAATTTTTATAATATTTGTATGAAAAAAATCAGCTGTTCATTTGCGGCCATCTTGGATTGACAGGTCTTCATACAAATGCATCATTAGTTTGTCAAAGCATGGGCTCAACCGACGACTAAAATGTCTAAGAATAGCCCCGTTAGTCATGTAACTACTCGTAGGTACTTATTAAATATATGTGTCTTTTTCTAGCATTGCCATAATCTTTTCATGGGGTTCAGCATAACTGGCTCAGAAGTCAGAAGGTGCTTCAAATACACCGTCGTTTTTCTTCCCTAGAATTTTCTTGCTCTCAGATTCCAAGTGCAAGATGGGACAGGGTAGGCAGGGAGCAGGAGGCGGGGGTAACAACCCCATGCCCAGCGCGGTAATGATATCTGTACCATAAAGTCGGTCGCAAATAGAGAATTATGAAGCACATAAAGTCGACGCGGGGGAAACAAAGATTTGAAATATTGTGGCCGCACGCGAAGCCTCTAAATAACTGGCTGGGGGTGCGAACAGGCTGGCCGAGGAAAACAACGGCCCAGACGCACGCACCCCTACCTGGCTGAAGACCTTGCCCAAAGGGTAGCTCGCGTGGATCAAACGTTTTCTGCTGATTCAAGATAATACGCTTTTACGCTTGTTGTTAAAATGAATTGACATGGTTTTGTGAAAATTGTGAAAGGTGTAATAATAATATTTTTTATTGAAAAATCTTTTCTTGAAAATTTTGTTTTTTTTTTTATAAAATTGAAATAATTGTGATTTCTATAAAAAACTAAATATTGGATAAAATTTTATAATTTTTCATTGTCTTATAAAAATACGATCATTTTTTTCATTGAATCTGTATATTAAATAAGTATTCTATACGCATTAAAGCTTTTTCCATACGGTTCTGGATATCTCGGGTACGTTAAAATATACGTTTTGTTTTACTTTGTTTTGGATCTATGAATAAGATATTCCATGTTTCTGTTGTTCCCAGAGCACATTTCCGAATGCCTTGTATCAACAATTGCATTCAACATTCTTTGAAAACGCGCTATTAGAAACGTTCCTAGAACCAAGTACAATCAGAACCAACTTCTTGTTCTTTTCCCAGAATAGACTTCCTGGAGAAATACGCTCCCGTCTTGGAAATAATACACACAATATACCTACTCTCTCCACAATCTGCCCAAGTCTCTGTACTCCCTCCCCCACGTGGCTTTTAAATTTTATCGCAATCCCTGCGTCTCCACCTCAAGAGCCAACAATGCGATCCCTCTACGAGCCCGACAAATCGCATGACCCGCAAACGTTTTCATTGAGCCTGTATTTTCATTCCACGTATGAAATGTGTTATTGTATTTTGTGCGCACGATATGCCAAAACACAGTTAAGATCGCGGAAAGCTAGGTAGCTACGCGAAATATTAACATTTATTTTAGTCGTGTGTAAAAATACCTCGTCGATCAATAGAATTAATTATTTTTTACAACTCAGAAGCCTAGTAGTGAAAATGTTATTTAAATTATTCCTACTTAAAAATACATGGAGGTTTCGATGTACTGTTATCGAAAAAAAACTGAAATAATTATGCTTTAAAGCCTTTTAATAGCAATGAACACAAGTTTGTGCACGAGTTTCCAAGAATCTACAAATTCAGCTTGATTTTCATAATAAATGGGTAAGATTTCGTTCCTGCTGTGTAGGCATTGTTATTTTATAAGGTCCTTTCTATTTTTGGCCTGCCTTTTGACCTTCCTCTGAGGCAGAGAGAAGATCAGGGCAGCATATTACACTGGGAGTAAGCTGTACGTAAAGTGTTACAGGAAGGGACTCGATACAAACATGCGACCAGGTTAATTACATGAAGTTAGTTAAGACATTCGCCGCTCTGGCGCTCCAGCTACGCCAAAGGTGGACGAATAAATCAATTATTTCGTAGAGCAGGCGGCTTGTGTAAACATTTCACATATTACATTACCTACAACAGTGTATTACATAATCCAGCTGAGTCCTGGATTCTGAGGGTTCAGTCTTCAAACATTGACCTCAGGAAAAGGTAACTCTAAAATCAGGTCATGGAGAAGAGTCATTACTCATCAGGTTTACCGTACGGATTCTCGAAAGGAATCAATACATAAAATGAAATACTAGAACTACGAGACATGGTATATGTTACATTTCGTAGGACACGTTTTTAAACATTTATAAAATACAAAACATACTAACAACACGTTATATTTTCTAACTATTTGATACTAAGTATGCATTTTTGAATTATGCAAACACGTGTTTTTTAGGCATCTTTACCATTTTTTACTCATAATATCATAACAAGCTTGAATGTTATACAATGAACTCACATCAACATACAATTGAAGACACTCATCGCATACATAGACCAGATTTCCAGAAGCTCCATCTCCGATGAACTACGACAACAGATCTCGGGAAGCACCTCTCTAAGTCAAAATGATAAATTGATAGTTTCAATTGATTGATCATTCAAAGAAACATCATTTTATTTCTTTCAAAATGAATCAAACTGGTCGGTGTTATGGCCGAGGGGCTCAAGTGGCTGATCTTTCTAGCGTATTTCGAATATAAATACGCTGGTTTAATCCCCACCTGAGTCGATTCACCTTAACTTTCATCAATTCAATACATTCAATTTCCATTTCCAAAAGTCAACATAGTTCATTGGGCAATTATTAATCAATAATTTCTAAAAAATAAACAATAATGAGATATTAATAATTGTTTCGGACCAGGCAGAATAGGTTGACAAATACCATTCCTCTTCCCAAATCTACTAGAAGAAAAAAAAAGTAAAATAAGACAGATCAGCGATCCATGGTTTGAGGATCCCCCGGTTATCACGTCTCCGTCCAGTTCCCTTGATGGAAACCTGAGATAGTGTGCGCCACTCAGTTAATAGTGTTTGCCGGAGCCGGCGCACTGAAAAACTTTTATAAGCTCAAGTGGAGTGGATGATGCGAGCTAATACGTTCAACTTTGCTCGGCGGCCGCCGTACAGAAGCTGAAATTACGTCGTTTTTCCGGATATGTTGCGAAGTTTTTTTTTTGCAACTCCCCCGCCTTAGGCTTAAAGGAGATTATTTCACGGGAGCGTGTCGGAGAGGATAAATTTGTTTACTTTGGCTTCTCGTGTGCTTAATTTCAGCGACGCTGAAATTTTCATAACACTGTGTGTGTCTACCGAGTAGGCACCTGTGATGAGTAAGTCTCTGTAGGCTTAACTTGTCATTGTATTATCTACATGAAATACAGCCGCGGCTTACAAAATATTTTCAAAATCTTATACGCGTGTGTTCTTAAAGAGGAAAGTCATGGAATTCAGCTAAAGGATCTTTTATTTGTAAATATTTTTTCAAAGAACAAAAACGTGCAAATGAAGGCTCGTGGTTTTTGAGTTTTTAAAAGGAGAATATTTGTGTTGTATGTTTATTTAACAATAATATCTTTAATATCAGATTGCACACAAAACTCCGTTTTACAACTACTGGAAAAGTGTTGAAAGGTAATATAATCGTTCAAAGAGAGTTACCATAAAAAAAACTTCTAGCAGCAAAAACATTGGTTGACAATTTGGATAATAGAGACATTATTTTGTCAAAACTAGAAATAAGACAAACTGTAGGAAGAATGTTTAAGCCACATTGTCAACGGATGCACAACATTTCTTTCACTTGTCTCACCGGAGGCTTCGTGTGCAGAGCTAAGTGACAGTCTAGTCAAACTGTCGACTTTTTTTACATTCTCACAGCACGAGAAAACCTTCCAGCACCCCAAGAATAAAACTTGTACGTGTATACTCAATCATGGAGTTCTCTAAAACTGTACGGAGACTAAAACGCTTTTTAAAGGCACTGCTTTAGTTTCTGTACATTTTGTTTAAGACGCTACGGTTGAGTCTGTAAGGACAGTTTATACTTGGGGTGCAGAAAACTCCCCTAGTTTATGGTCTGACAGGTGAGATGCCATCGACGTAAATTGGTCAACGTTTTGAAGGCTCTGCTGAACTGAGGGTGGGACGTGACTGTAGGTGCCTGGTACAAAGTCTTCAACAAGGGATGGAATCAAAAAAAGCGAATGCAGGCGTGAAATGTGTACAGTTCCAAGTTACGTTTCTGTTGTGCATATGTCTAGGGAGGCATTTGATTTATTACGGTTTGTATTTCTACTTGTGTTGGAAAATGGATTTAAATTCATTTTATTCCGTTTGATATCAAAGAATTGAGTTATTTCTTTTTTCCTGTAGAGAGTTTAATTATAGGGTTTTTGTAAGTTGTACGTAGAAATTATAGTATGAGTCATGCCATGCCGCATAATACTAGTGCATAGTAGAAAGACATCCATTATATGAATGTAAATAAGCTTAAGTACTACTATACGATATCATTGCACAACAATTAATCTTCCTGTTTACATTCATTGATTTGTTTTTTAGATGTACATCAATTAAACATATATATATATATATATTTATATATATTTAAAAAAAAATAGATTTGTGGAAAGGAATGCAATCCACCAACCTATTTTACCTAGCCAGTTGTCTTCATGCGAAAACAGAAGCTTGTGTGCATGCAACAGCATCTGTTGAACCAGGGTCGAAGTTATCGTCGCGGGATTCGAACCAGCGTTATCCGGTTCCAAATAACCTGTCTTGATCCCCGCGGCTATAACACCGACATTATTATTTATTTATTCAAAAAAGAGTTTTCTCTTTTATACAGCTGTATTGACATTTTTTAATCACACAGTAACTTTCTGGTTTCCCAAATATTATAATCATTTACAATTTTATTGGTTATATTAATTAAGGTTCAAATTATTTACTCTATTTAATTTTATAGGGGTCATAAAATTGCTAATCGCTAAAAACAACGGCGTACACTCGTAAAGCCGCCATACACAATATGCTATACATTCGCCATTTTTCTGTACACAACACACCAGACAATGCGAAATGCGAAAAACCTGGTTAAATATGAAAGTCGGTGGGGAATTAGATTTTCGCGAAATTAAAGTGTACGACTTTTTGGGTACATTTTGCCCTACCATGGGTCCGCTTTATCATATTACTGACATAAAAAAAAATCTCCCACAAGGTTGGGGTTAATTTACTTGCGTCGAAAAACACGAGAAAAATGAGCAAGTAGGTAGAAACTAGAAACACATTTATTACTTAAAATTACATACTCCACGTGTTTCATTTCAATATTTTGTTAACATTGAAACTATTTATTTAGTACCCACATAGTTTTGAGAGTGGATTCTAACTCGAGTTAATTATGAAAGTATTAATGTTTGGATATTCAAGGATTTCTAGAAATTTCTATCACGGCAGTTATAGGAATTTCCCCCACACTGTGAAGATGTTTATCATCTTTTCTAGAACTACCACGAATCGCTACAAGAAAAGAAAAATTGAACATAGCGTCATTTAATTAGCAAAACAATTAAAACACTCGTCTTTCCTCTCGTCTTTGTTCAGTTTTATAATTTTTACAGGACAGATTATTTCGTTTATTTTTGTAAGTATTTTTTGGCCACGTAGAACTACATTTTTTTTTAACTAGAGTTGTCAATGTATGTATCATGAAATGATATTGTTTTTTAAGGTTGACTGAATCTGTTTGATGGGTCTTGATGAATGCTATGAATGCCCATTTGTAAAAGACGTTTTATTGATTTTCAAACTTTGTAATAGCATACCTTTAGATCGGTAGTCTAATAATAGTAATTGAATGATTTATTTGGTGAGCGCTGTTTTTGTGTGAATCACACCTCAAGAGACCTCTGCGAGCTTGATCGTCGCTATAGAAAGCGCCGATACTAAGTCAGCTTTTTTGTTGACTCAGCTGGGATGTATTACTTTCTTCTTGTTTATTATTTCCACCGCTGTGTGAAATTGCCGGGCCAATTACTTTTTGTTCCTTCGCATCCAGGCGCGCTGCAAAGTTGGCGGGATCGCGTAATAAGATTTGCAAAGCCCTGGAACACCCCGCAGTCGGCGCGAATTATAAATTTAAGCCCTAAAAATGATTGTAACGCCGACGACTCTAAACCGATGTTAAGGTGTAAATTCCACCTGAAAATTGCGTGTGTAATTAGAAAAACATTATGTAATAAATAAAACACAATTCTATTATTTGCTGATAATAAAATAATTATAAAAGTTATTTGGTAGCTTATTTTGATTATTTAATTTCGTTTCTAAGGTAATGATAAATTTAAAATTATTTCTTGATTTAAAGATTGCTTTAAGGCTGACCACCCATGCTGTAGAAAATGGTTCACTTTGTCAATGCCACCTCTGTTGCAGGAAGGACGACAAAAGTAGCTGGGCTTTTGTTTATTTGCGGTTTAGTTTTTGAATTGCAAGTTCACATGCAACATTTGTGAGCGAGAACTTACACATGTTTGTTTGTGGCATGAATTTAATTAAACCTTTGCAACTTAGATTAGATTAGATTAGATGAAAAAAATTGATTTGAATAGTAAAAAACATATCTGAGTATAGGATACAAAAAAACGTGGGAGTTTCAAAAGATTAAAGCCAGCATCCTTGAAAATTCTTCCGTCAAATAATATAACGCACGTCAAATAAAGGTATATTAAAATTTCAAGCGTCCGCCCAGCGTTGTTTATCCGCGAAACAAGAATTATTATACGCGAGAGGGGGTTGAATTAAAGATGCTTTACGCAAAACAACGATTTAATTTTGCACACCGCGACGTTTAACATTACATAATTATTAATAATCCCGAAAACACGGGCAAAGAGTTTAATTTTTAATAACGTCACAGAATTTGCCGAGTCACAAAGTGGAAGGCACGCGACGGTCCCCCGGGAATATTAAATTGGCCTCTCTTGTATTGTGCTGCGGACCGACCGTTCATCAACCTAACTATGCATCTATGTGGCTCGGAATACCTCCCGCATACCTAGTTGGCTACCGGGCTGCGGACGATCAAGATGAAATGTATTGCTTGCTGGAATCAAAACGTAATTCAACAGTTTGAATAATAATGGCCGTGAAACAATACTAGCAAATCAAATAGAGCTGCTTGTGAATACTACGTGATTTATTTGTGTAACTTTCTGAAAATATTTAATACATACAAAACCAAAAAAAGCGTCTACAATCGGTTTGTGTAGGTGTACAAAGACATAATATTACCCAAAATTGTATAAAAATTTCATAGACTTGTTTCATTTCAAAGGCATCGGTTGTACAGAGTAATGCTTGATTTTTTGTACAATTTTATTAATTACAATTCTATGTAAAACTACAATCCATTTTTTTTTCTTATTAAAAAGTTATTTCCAAAGCTAAAATAAATCTTATCAAATTATAAATGGTCAAATTTGAGCAGAAAATAATGACCATATATGTTTTGAAATCATGGTAAGAAAAAAATATTACACGAAGACAGCGCTTATTTTTCTGAACATTTCACTATTATAAATGAACGATTTTAAAAACTGGTATTTTCGGTATTCCCGGCTAATTTTGGCATCATCCTTGTGATATTATTAAGTCAAATATGGCCAACAGATATTCGCGATAGGTCGTCATACGGCAGGCGGTACTGCGGCAATTTGCAAGCGCTCTGTGGTGCGGTGAAGATTGGCCCAAGGAATTTATTCCGTAAACATCTCTAGAATCTCCCAAAGTGTTTCTGGTGTTGAAGTGTATTTACTTCTCAAGAGGCCTACGAGGATGTTTCGATGGTTTTATTTACCTACGTGCAGACCATATCCGCTTATTGAAAATTCCAAGACCGAATAAAGATTTCACTCGAAATTCAATTTGAACCTAGAGTACGTTTTAGGCAAAAAAAAACATGATCAAATACCTTCGATCGGTGCTGGTGTGAACTAGATGGTTTGGTATGTAAATAAACATACCAAAATTATTTAAGGCAATTTTTTTTTACTATTTATACAATCAATTATGAATAAGTCAGGAGTTAAAGTCTATTGGCTGTTACCTCGGACTTAAATCCAAGGTACAAATATTTTATTTAAGTAAGTGTAATTCACAATATGAATAAAAATCTGTCTCGTACGTACCAAATGATTCTTGAAAAACATAATTACTTAGTTTTGATGTTTTGATAGTAACCAAAAAAAATATTCAAATATGAAAAAAAAACATTCAAGAAAAAATACCAAATAAAGAAGGCTCTTTAACAAATCCTCACATAAAACATGTCTAATCATTATGGAATACTTCAAGTAGAGGATATAATTATTGTAGAACTAGTTCTTCTGTGTGAATTTTCACTTAGCCGTGGATTGGGTAATTGTTTTTAATACGCTGATGGGTATTTAGTGGCCATATTAAGCAGCTGGCGCTCAGCATCCCAAGTACAAAACCCTACGTTCAAACTAAAGCAAAAAATCTATTTAAAATAAAAAGCGCTTCTACTGAACGTTTAAGTTCAAATGCATTTTTGGTTGAACGTTCTGGATGAATTTGAAAGTAAATTTTAATGCTTTGGGTACGGAACGGAAGCGTGGGACCTCTATGGATGTTGAGGTTCCATCGGCAATAGCTACAAAAGGCGACGATTAGGGCTGGAATAGGCTTTTAAGTGAGGTCGTGGTGGAAGGAGAGCCTCTCTTTACCCATAAAGCGCAGACCATTCTTGAGTATTTTTAAATGGCTCCTGAGAGCGCCTAGATTCAACAATAACTTACTCGGAAACCGTTTTTGTCTCTTTGGCTGAAATGAAAGAATGAGTTCAAGAAATAGAGATCATTACTTTAGACTGTATCTAAGTAAAACTGTATGTGACTTGGCCATGTTTAAACCAAGTTCCCAAAATAATTAGACAATAAGAATATTGATATTCAAACCAATAAAATAGCAAAAAATATGAATATAGATACATAAAAAGTCCGTTGATTAATGACGACAGTTTTGCAGTAAATATGCTAATTAATACAACTAACATATAATATAATTTGAGTTTTACATATTTATCACATTAAACATCAATATATTTTAATGAAAACACGTATAAGGAATATTTTAACGCCCTTCTTTGAAACAGGGATGAAATTTACCAGTACTTATTAATCAAAAATTAAGATACATTTTGAAAATACGAGTGTTTTTTTTGTTAATTTTCATATCGATGCCAGAAGTTAATTGATAAAATGTAAATAATGAATTGACAAAGTTTCCCTGCAATAACAATAACTTATCGGTTGGCTGGTATTTTTCAAGTCACTGGGTATTATTCCGACAAAGCATTAAAGTTGAAATTTATATTTATTTATTTAAGAAGAATAAACGGCTATATAGCCTTTTACAACATTGCGATAAATATAAATATGTAGGTACATAAGTAGGTACTGTATCTATAGGTATAAAACTAATATCTTAAAATATAACACAAATAAATGACACATAAATAATATACAAAGATGTAAATATACGATGGTTATAAAGCAATAGAACTAACAATTTAAAAATAATAACAATAAACTTTAAAAATAATAATGCAAAAACCATAAACCAGTGTAAGCAATAATTGTTGTATACAAAAATTGTTGTAATAACAACAAATCTTCATTATTTGATCAGGGTTGTCACAAACATAATATACTAAATCAGGTGTAAAATTTGCTAAAATTAATAGAATAAACAAAAGATCATTTAAAATTTCAAGGATTTTTTTATAAAAAAATTTCATACAATGCAATACAACATACAATTTACAATGTGTTGTTCAAAGAAAGAAAGAAGATGTGAAACTAAAGGTACAAAAAAAAATGTGTTGAGATGGCTTGGGCCTGTGGAAAGAATGGATAATGAGAGACCGACAAAATGCGGATACCTACATACTATTTTTTTTTTTTTTAAATGTATAGAATCCCGTGGAGAAAATATCAACCTCCAGCTTGTTCGCCTCCCTGGGCAGTCGCTGAAAAGGCGAGTAATACTGGTAGTTCACGGCACAGTCTGCCACATCAAAAGTATCCACGTTACGCGTGTTCCTTATTGGGACACGGAAATTAATTTTTGATAGGAGTTGGGGCGCGTCGGTCAAGCCATTAATGAGTTTGTATAGAAAAACCATGTCAGCAGCACTTCTCCGAGCCGAGAGCGGTGCAAGTTTATACGATTCTCGGAGTTGGTTATAATTGATATCCGAGATGGGTATTCCGAGTTTGAAGTTGATAAAGCGAAGTAGTTTGTTTTGTACCTTTTCTATACTACGTATATGTACCTGGTAGTGAGGAGACCACAACACGGAGTTATACTCCAGCAATGGCCTCACCAAACTTGTAAAAATATAAATAAAGGTGTGCACGTTATAAAATTTTTCACACAGTCGTAAGGAAAATCCTAATGTTCTGAGTGCCCTATCCACAGTTGCCTTTATGTGTGGTACAAATGTTAATCCCGCGTCCAACAATACTCCCAAATCTTTGATTTGCGCAACCGACATAAGCTGTGTACCATCAATCGAGTAAGGGTACACCGTGGGATTCTTAATTTTGTGGAAACGCATTACTTGACATTTTTCTATGTTTAAAGTTAAATCATTCTTCACACACCAGTCATAAAGCACGTCAATATTTCTTTGTAATATCTCGCAGTCACCAATACAGTTAACCACTCTGTAAATTTTCAAGTCATCAGCAAACATGACAAATCTCACCCCGTCAAACCCGCTCAGGAGATCATTGACAAATATATTAAACAAAATGGGTCCGAGATGTGAGCCCTGCGGCACACCGCTCTTCGCCAAAAAAGGAGATGAAACAACGCCCGACACACAAACCCTAAGTTCCCTTTCAGCAAGATAGCTCGAAAACCACGCAAGGAGTGCACCATCAATACCAAGAGAAAGAAGCTTTGCCAACAATATTGTATGGGAGACGCGGTCAAACGCCTTGGAGTAGTCTGTATATACACAGTCCGTCTGACTCCTGGTAACAAAAGCATCCATGATATCACAATGAAATTCCAAAAGGTTTGTCAAGGTCGATCGGTTTTGCATAAAACCATGCTGTTGGTCCGATATAACGAGTGCTAAGTCACTCTTAATCTTACTGAGAAGAATACATTCGAACAACTTCGGTATGCAGGATTGTATACATATTGGGCGATAGCTAGTGACATCAGATTTATCTCCCTTTTTGAAAATTGGAATAATGTTGCTAGATTTCCAAGCTGTTGGAAAAATTCCCGATTCAATAGATTTATTAAATATTTTTTGTAAAATCCAACACATAACATTTGAACAATTCTTAATAAAAACAGGCGGCAGTTGATCAGGACCTGCAGATTTATTAGTATCCAGCGAATCAATACCACGCTGCACGTCCGACACGGAAAATATCACACGCGCGATATGAACTCGATCAGTCAGCGGGAGCGCCGGAGTGTTGACACCCATGAGAACGTCCTCGTAGATTGACAGGAAATATTTTCTAAATAAGTCCACTACATCACTCACGCTATTGGCAGACCTGTCATTGAAATACATTATTTTCGGGTAATCGCTATGATCGTCTTTTAAAGATTTGGCAAGTTTATACAAATTCACGGAGGTTCCTGGTAACTGACTCTCTATGTTTCTATAAAATTCACGTTTTAGCGCTGCTGAAAGCACCTGGCACTCCTTTCTTACCCTACTGAATGCTTCGTAGTCACTGGGGTCCCCAGTTGCCTTATACTGGGCATGCAATCTTTTTTTCAAACTAATCTTATCAACAAGTTCGCGTGTGAACCATTTGGGGTAGTTTCCCCATGGTGGCCGTTTGATAGGCACAAAATCGTGAACGGAACTATTTATAACGTTGTAAAATTGTGACACAATTTCATTTACGTCGGTATTTGTATCAAGGAAAGACCAATCAACCTCATTAAGATGGTTATTTATGACGTCGTAGTCACAAGTTTTGAAGTTTTTTGTAATTCTTTCCGGCAAGGACTCCCTTTCATAATTCACAATAAAATCTATCTCTAATGGGGGGTGATGGGCATCAGCCGGCAGGATGATCTCCGCGGCTGTGGAAACATTAAGACCATCAATATCTGTAAATATTAAGTCCAGTAATCGGTTTAAACTGTTACGTACCAGATTACACTGAACCAAACCAAGGAACGAGGACATGTTTTTAATTTCGGCGGTACACTCATCATCTATCACCGCATTGGCCTCACACTCACACCATTTGGCACCCGGCAAATTGTAGTCCCCAGCAACCAAGATTTTAGCGTCTGGATATTTAAAACGGATTCTTTCCATATCTTTACAATGATTGGAGTAGGATTCAGAGTCTGAACCTGGCGGAATATATACGCAAGCCACAATTAAAATTCCAATCGGGAGAATGATTTTAACAAATATTTGCTCCAATGAAGTGTTCAGACATTTTATTATACAGGACCTGAACCTTTTGGCAACGCAGATCATAACACCTCCTCCCCTGGACTTGCCACTATCTTTACGATCACGATCTCTCCTATACACACAGTAACGGTCAAAACCAAGCTCTCCGTCATGCACACCTTCATTCAACCAGGTTTCTGTAAAAAACAATATATCATATGAAGTTAAAGATGCACTAATAGATAATTCAGATAGTTTTGTGTTTACTCCACGGACGTTCTGATAGTAGGCAGTTGCGCCGATTCTCCTGGTAAGTTTTTTCGGAGCTTTACAATCTTTGGAATTGAATCGAAAAATTTCACCGTCAGCTCCTCCTCACCAGCCATTCGCCTCTCCTCGACTTCATTCCATAGACCCCGTAGATGTTCCCTCTGTGAGACAGTCAGATCAGCTTTAGCTCGCACACCATCGCCAAGAAGCCTATTATTACGCAGCACATATCTGGCCTCCGAAGAATCAGCAAAGGAAACTTTAACAGGCCTTACTTTGTCAGCCGCCACTCTTCCAACTCTGGATACCTTGATACAATCCGTTTTGACTTCATCGAACTTACTGACGATATTCATGACAGTGTTGCGGTCATCATTCAGTCGCTGCACCTGGGTAGAGGCCGCGCTTTCTGGAATATTCATCAACATTACATTCTTAGATTTTTCACGTCGTTCCTCGAGTTCGCTAATCGCATCGAAGATAGAATTATGCTTTGAGTCCTCCGACTCGCCCATTGAAATGGGCTTACTCTTGAATGTCTGCAATTCCCCTTCCATTTTGCCGGTTAAAACTCCAATCAGGGACATCGTTCTTGCCAGTCCCGCCGTCGTGGGTAGCAATTTAGAAGTCAACTCCTTAACTGCCTTCACTGCAGAATTATTGCCATTTATTAGCGCCAGTTGCATGGTATTCAAAAGGTTTGATGCCTCCGTTATTAGTTGAACAACGTTTGATTCCATTGTTAAAAATCGTTGGACAAGAGGAAAAAAAAGAAGTTACTTGTAATTATAATATATATTTTTTTTCTCACGGGTTATTTAAGTTTTATATTATTTAAGTATTATATTATTGTTTTATGTCACAGGTACAATTTATTTGATTATTGTGTTTATTTTTATTTATCCCAATTGCAGTGACAGCCCTGCTACAAAGTCTTCAGCAATAATATAAGCAATTATGTTTATTGGCTGCAATTTATTGGACAGATTTGCAAAAATAGTCCTTATTGATATTACAAGCGATGAAACATTTATTTTTAATTTGAAAAAAAAACACATAAGCAGCAGTCAGAGAGAACCGCGAACAATTTGTGATAAAAAATTGAGTTAGCTTTACACTGTAAACACCAATACACTTCACGCAATTCAGTTATTACAGATATTTATAATTATTTATTAGCAAGCAAAAATTTGGAGTGCACTACTTATGATATCATTCAAGAAATCAAATATCACTGCTAATTGGCAATTGGATGTTCTCGTTTGAAATTTAGAATGATTATCAAAATATTCTCAAACAATTTCATTGATGTCGGGAGGAAAATTATGCTCCACTTTAATGTTATTTATTGTTGGAACCGACAATTTCTCACTAACTTTTCGTACATTTTTTTTTGTAAATCTAACATCTGTTAAACAGAAAAAATGCCATGTTCATTAATTTAACAACAAATAGGTTATACATTATGTATGGTTACGCATACTTTGATACGAAAATAATTGTTTGAAAAAAAAAAGATTTGGAAATCATTCTACAATTCTATGCAATATATATCAATTCCCCTAATATAAAGCCCAATCATCGAGTAAATAAAAAATGTACAAAATGAAATCACGCACAGGGGTGCTGTTGCATCTTTCATGGGTTTTTCTATTTACGCAATCTTTTTAGAGAAAATTGAAAAAAAAATCGGTCAAAAGACAGATAAAAATATATCAAGTAATAAGAATAAATAATAAGTACCCACGAAAGTAAGCTATGGGGTCTTGAGGTGTAACTCACACAACAGCGCTCACCAAATAAATCATCATAATATTATTTATTTACGAGGCTTATAATTTCACATCTCTTCAGACAACATTAAGATTTTTTAAATAAAATTTATGTGAAATATATACTAGTAAGATACAACTAATTAAATACATCTTGTGTGTTTCACGAGATGAAAAGAAGTTTCTCGAAGAATGCATAGCATTCTTAGCACTTTGTATTTCCATTCAAATCACGTGACGCGTAGGCTTCAGGTGTACATATTCTCGTATGTCTGCATACGTTTTAGAATCCATACATTGTACGAGTGCATTTTTATTCCATCAGATCCCGTTGTTTCTGTTATGTTTGAGTCCCATATTGAATTACAGGTGATGGGATTAAAGGTGAAACAATCCCAACTCAGATTAATGGCATTCGTATCCATACACAAACGGCATGGTAATGGACACGGCTAACCATGTGAAGATATTGATTTGTATGTCTGAGCACGGCTGTGTGCAGGGCTTTAACTACAAAACTTTAAGTTTAAACGCAACCATAGCGTTTTATTTAAAAAAAAATATTGAAACTATAACGTTCAGAAGAGGTGCTGTTTTTATTTGAATACATTTTTAGTGTTGAGTTTGAACGTAAAGAAATATACTTGGGCTGTGTGAGATCAAGCCTCGGGTCATCTCTACCATATTCAATGTGTTATAAAGTTACATCTAATGGGGCAGGAGTCGAACCTGGTAATGGTTTTACAAATGTTTGGGCGGGAACAGTCACGCCTGAGCTGTCTAAGAAATGAACCTCAAACCAACACATGTTGAAGAATATTATAAAACAAAAGTGTTGTGATATTATATGATGAATGTGGTGCCGTCATGCCTTTTGATATCAAAGTGGCAAAAAAAGTAATTAAAGAAAAAATACCACATTTTCTTACACGCCTTAAGGTTTTTATAAGAGAAGATTTTTATTTTTTGTTGGTATAAAAAACGTGCACAGATTTGAATAAATATGATTTGCGATTTAACGTTTTATTCGAAATGATATTCGATATGAATGATGACATAATACTTGTAATAGGCAATCACGAAAAACAATATGGCACCTAATAAAAGTAGATAATAAATCAAAATACACAACATTATACAATCTACCTTGAAAATATATTAGGAAATTTTACTTAGGAATGCCGTTGGAGAAACATTTTTTACCTAATGATGTATTGCTGAGGTTTTTTTAAAGCACTTATAATTTTTTGTTTTTAATTCAACCAATGGTAAGGGAATAAAAGTCAAACAGACAATATGCGATTACTAAGTTTATTCCTGTTACTTTCTAAAGATCAGCACAGGTATTTTCATTGTAGGTCTGGGATTTAACTGAGTACATTATGAATAGCGTTCCAAAAAATTCATGCAATAGAATTTAGAGCAAATTTTTCAACCTATACTTTTTTCTATAATTCCTCTGAATTCACCATAACTTTTATGTAATTTTTTGCATTAACGAATTTGACCATCTGATCTAAGTTGCAAATATATGTTACATTGGAGATTCACATTACATGCATTCCCACAACCAGACACGTACAAGTTCGCGCTTGCACGTGCCTCATGTGAGCCTACAACATAAAAACCAATCTCAAATGGACATACACCCTGAAACTCTTACCGTCCTTCCCTGTAACAGGGGTGACATTGGCAAAGTGAACCATTTTTACAGCATGGGTGGTCAGCCGCATACCAACCTATAAGTCAAGGAACTGACCATAGTAGGTAGATTTTATTATTTTCTTCTGTAATTATTAGCTTACCAAGATTGCTATCTGCAGTATGGATTTGGAGGACAGAGTTGGAGACAGAAGATAAAAGAGACCAAGGTTCGATCATTTAAGTAAAATAAGATTTTCTTATGGAAAGAGCGAAAATTGGTTCATTGGAATTATGATCATAGTTTATTCCGGAACCATTTTGTACATCTGCCATTTTATCGGCACTTCCATGGATCACAAAAACAAAAGCTTTACATAAAGTATACATCAACAGTTTTCTATCGTTCAAAGTAATACACCTTCAGTACGATGCCATCTTCACTCCATCCATCATGTTTTTATTCCTGTACGATTGAATAACTGTTACAAATTCGTGATGAAGACTTCAATCATATGACGATACTGCATCGACACATCCTCCGGTACCCGTTACGTTTAAACTCAACCTCAGCGTTTTACCAAAAAAATTGAAACCTTAAACGCTCACTACAAATGCTTTTTAGTTTTCTAACATTTTTGGTATAGTTTTAACGTCAAGTTTTATACTTATGGCTCTGTATGGAGACGCATCAGCCCCAGAGCGGTAATGGTCGGCGTAGAGGTCACAAAAGGTCACGTCGAACGATGAGAACGAACATCGCTATAATATTGGTTCATAAACATTGATGGTGTACCTATCTACTTTGGATTATAAATAGATTGAAGATGAGAAATAAATCGAAAACAAATACGAATTTCTGAACTCATTTAATGTTCCTTTGCAGACAGGTATTCATTACTGAATTGAAGATTGTTTAAGATTTCGTATGAAAATCACCACCTTCTTAAAGTACGAGGCGTATTAATTGGATTCTTAACCGCTTGTTCCAGTTCAAGGAAGCCTCTTGATGACCTCAATTATCGAATATAAAACTATATTTATTTAATTGACAGCGTTTATTTTGCAAATTATTTTGTTATCAATCGCAGATGCCAATATTTTATGGTATAATTTGAAGATTTGTATTGTAATGTTTTCGAATTTAGTGTAAGATGTAAAAGGTGAACAATATTTAAAATTTAGGTTAACATTTGTGTCTTTATTAAAAGGCCCATAATATCCAACAAAATGACACACGTAGCACGGTTTCTGGAGGAAAAAAAAGGAATTGTTTGCGGAGGACCGAAGTTATATTGAAGTGTGACGTTTGCCGGCGAATAAATAAAAAATGAGTCCATTACGAAAGAAAAACAACTTGCATGAAGATGCCTAAACACCCTCAGCTCATTATGGGAGTACTATAAAAATACCATTCCATAATGGTCGGGTCTTATAACGCAAGTGCGATATCTCGTCCCATCTACTCGTTATACGTCCCGGCTCCGCTAAGACGGCCCGATATAAGAATGATGTTACTTTGTTACCCCATTAACTTACACTGGTAGCCTACAAGATTATCTACATTACTCCAAGTATAAACCATAGCCTTCGAACTCAATCATAGCGTTCATCAAAAAATGTTTGGAATCTAAAACACCGCCTCTACGAGAGTTTTAGCTTCCATGTATATTTTTTGGTAAAACGCGTTGCATTAAGTTTTATGCTTGTGGTACTGATCCACAAGAGGCTGTGATAAAATAGCGCCTAGAGTCAATTTGATATGGAAACATACTTCAACTAATGCGTTAAGCATTTTAAAATAAAATGTATAACGATTTTTTTATGTTGTCCTGTACCTTTTGTAAGCTTAAAATTCACTGTTACCGTGACTCTGACATCATTCTACTGAAGATGGCCAGATTATCTGCAGACTTGTATAAACTTATTTCTACACTTGCATCTTTCTTTAAATTCATTCATGTCAGGAACGATAGAAGGACGATTGGAAACTGTCATAACTGAACCGTTGTGAGAGCTGTGGAGGAGTAGTTTTGGATTCTTCTTCTTCTTCGTGTCAGCTTCACACCGTATTGGCCCAGTAACGAGCAATGTCTACAGCTCTTTGGTTTCCCGCAAAGAGATCATCCATGGAGCAGCTTGTCGGACAGGAGGGACAACACCGCAGGTGCTCCATTGTTTGCTGAGCTCCACACTCACATAGTGTAGAGTCCTCCCGTCCCAGAAATCCCCAGGTCAGCATGTTGGCCCGTAGTTTTTGGATAGAACCAGGGGTTGATCCTCAAAGTTGGAAGAACTTGACAGGGACTCACAGAGGAAAAATATTTACACAATTTTAACGGATTTTTATTCATGTAAAATGGATCTATTTATTGGGATACCATTTATTAATCGGTTATAAGTTGCAGGGTTTCTGTTCATTTGAGATTGGATTTTTATGTTGAGGGTCCCCATGCGGCATGGGTAAGCGCAAACTAATACGTGTCTGCTTGTGGGATTGCATTTAATATAAAAATTAAATGTAAAATATCTTTACAACTTAAATTCGATTAGATTAGATAAGATAATTAAAAAAAAAAAGTAAGGATACACACATGTATAATCATGAAATCAATTTATAATCTTTCAGTCACCACATGTTAAAAATACACGGTTTAAAATATTCTCTGCCTTTTCAACTTGGTATTGTTTTTATCTTGTTTCATTTTCTAAGCGAAAAACCCACATACAGGTATATATTAAATACACTGAGAGGCTTAATCTTAAGGTATGTAGATACAAAACCTGAAAAAAATGAGGAAATCCAAAAAAAACATTTGTTTCGCGGATGAACGCTTATAAATTCTCAGTAATTACTGTCAGCGAATTTTCACTCGCTTTGAACTTTACAAATTAACTGAGCCTACACAGAACGCTCGTAAATTAAAACGACCCCACTTGTTTTGTAATATTACAAATATATTTTACATGTACACAAACATGTTTTTTCGTTGAACTAGACTATTTTTTTTTTCAAATTTGTTGACCATCAGAATTGCATTTTCTTCTATGTTTTCCAATTTATGTAAATGTTTATGAGTTGTAAAATTTGATTGTTTTTCCTTGAATTTCAAACAATATAATTAAAAAATAGGCATTTAAAAAAAGTACAAAACAAAGCGTATCTAGTATTTTTATTTAATTGACAACAACTAACAAATAAGCTACACAAATAGTGCAACTTCTTGCCGCGCTATATCCGAAGGGTTACGTATGTGGTGAGTAGAACCTATTTATTTTTACAGGTAAGGGGGCGGCCTTACTCCAACCACTTCATTTGAAGTGGGGGTTTCCCAGCTCCCGAGGGGGCTGGTACTCATTTATTGTGAAGGCTGAGTAAGCCTTGCCGGTATTTATTTTGGGGCTTGAAATAAACACCGGAACGGGAAATCATTTTTGACACCCTCGGCGGGATTTGAACCCGAGCTCACGGCATGGAATGCAAGCACTCTACCAACTGAGCTATCGACCGGACAATAGAAAATTATGATTAAAATAGTGATTTGTTTATCATAGTAAATGATACGATACATTTACTTTATACTCTTATGTTCTTGAAATGTATCATTACATTTACAAAATTCTTTGGAATTTTGGTTGTAATAATTTCGTTTGTAATTTGAAAGTATGATAAAACGGGTACATACTGATTATGGGGTAATGTACTGAAAGTAAATACGTGGTACTTACTCGAAGACATTAAATAAATAGTGAACGATAATATTACACAGCCATATATTTGTGTTGAAAAGGATGTCTACTCTAAGCTATGTTTTGATGTGAACATTTCATTGGAAATAAGTTAGATTAATGTAATTGTTATAATATAAAAGTATTATAAAGGTAAATAAAAATGAAAGGTACGATTGATTTCAACAGGCATGGTAAATATAAATTTTGTAAAAAAAAAAGTGATTTTATTTATCTCTCATTGAAATTAAGGGTACTTAGCACAGAACTCGCTTTCAAATTAAGGGTTAAAAAAATGAAATACCTTCATACATTTGTTTTACTTTGGAGGAGGTAGATAGTAGATTTGTGTAACATACCTGAAACAAAGAAACAAACAAAATTTAATTTATATTGCAAAAACCAAGTGAAAAATACATCAAGATAATTATTTAAATCTGAAAAAAATTGAAATGAAAATGAAATGAACAAGAAACGAATTTGGTAATGTGTAGGTAAATGAGAATAAAACTAAGTCAAATGATGAAAATGAGGATGTTACAGTAACACAAAAAGTTTCCCGGGTATTTAGAGAAACCAAAATTATTTCATACTGTTACGTTTTTCCTGGGTTCTTTTAATTAAAACACAAGTTTAACACAAGTTAGCCATACAGTTTATTTACACAGACTTTCTTACAATAGATTTATTTTTAACAGACTTATTCTAACAGATTTATTTTAACACACTTATTTATTTCGTACAGATTACATTTATTTTACACCATATTGGTCGCCCTAGTAACTAGATATTCCTCTGTGTGAGTGCTTCGAAGACTGACTCCCTTCAGCCGAATGTCGCCCTTCTTATAGCGGAACCTAGGGGCCATTCTAGCCTGCCCTAGAAAGTTCCACAACCACAGTTGTATAGACGATTCTGGACATATTTATTTCATGAAGAGTCCATTTCCTACCTACATACACACCTTACAATTACAATCGTCTGGGCCAGAACATTCTCTCAAAACACACGCACACCAACAAGCATCTACCAGTGTATTTCGTTACAATACATTTGAAATTTCACGAATACGACATGCTTACTTACGATAACTTACGAAGGAAGCGATGTTTTCATATGAAAGGCGTATCCTTCTCAAGTCGCGTTTACTTAATTCAAAAGTTGATGATACCTCATAACACAAATTTTATAATTAAATAACATTGAAACGAAATATGCAAATGGGGTGCTCGTGAGAGTGTAAAATTTGCTATTTCAAAGGGTCGGGTGTGCCTATCCGAAAGACATTCGTAGCCTGTGAAAAGAGCCTTCATTATAAGGATAAATATTATTTTGTAACCGGTCCCTCTCGCATCGTTTGATTTCGCCTCAGTAGTTGAATGGGGCACACATTTTGACTTAGTTACCAACGAGAACTTACGGCAAATTAAAAATAAATAATAATTTTGTTACAAATAAATAATTTAATAATGGTTATTCAATTGTAGTTTTATTTTCTGATATAAAGAATCCAAATGGAGAAAATTAACCTTCAATGTTTTACCTAATTTAAAATTTTGTTCAACCGAAATTCAATACAAAATGATTGGATTGGAAAAGATAACCAAAAATATTTTGAACGTTCTCCAAACAGGGAAATCTGGCGCAAATTTATAAGAGAAGACAGAATACTAAAAAGAGGGCATAATAGGAAAGACTCAAAATTGTACAAGGTTTTTTTTGATACTGAATATAAAAAAATGAGGGAAGAAGATCTTAGAGCCGCCGAAGAACATCGTGGCTGAAAAAACTGGAACAATGGTTCAGCAGAAGCACCAAGTCCCTGTTTCGAGCCAAATTATTCAAAATCAAAATATCCATGGTTTAGGCCGGTCGATAGCTCAGTTGGTAGAGTGCTTGCATTCTACCCCGTGAGCTTGGGTTCGAATCCCACCGAGGAGGGTGTCAGAAATGATTTCCTATTTCTGTGTTTATTTCTAACCCCATAATAAAAAAAACCGGCAAGGTTTACTCAGCCTTCCCAAGAAATGAGTACCAGCCCCCTCGGGAGCTGGGAAACCCCCTTTCAACTGAAAGGCCGGCCCCCTTACCTGTAAAAATTAATAGGTTCAACTCGCCAGATGCGACCCCTTCGGGAATAACGCGGCAAGAAGTTACACTATACATATGTGTAGCTTAGTTGATTAAGGCCGATCTTCGATAGAAGTGGCACAAAAAGAAGAAGAAAAAAAGTCCATTAAAATATTTGATGGAAATGATAAAATTAAATTTGGAATAATTATAGCATTATTTTTATACGTACCTACAAAATTACGTCATGCCAATTTTAAGATGGGAATTTAAGAAGTATAATCACCACGCAGAGCCTCGCAATCGTGATAAAAGCTTCGGCGCAATATAATAGGCCGACTTGCTGGAGACTAATTTCGTTGTCATCATTTCAAAGTGAAAACCAAGATGTGAATGAAGCCCTCAATATGGCAGAGACGTGGGAGGGAGCGGGGCGCGGGGAAATAATGATTACTGGGAACTGGGGCCGTGGAGAAGGTAATATAACGTGTCATTGTTTTAAAGATCTCTCAGCTGTTTAAAAAGATTTTGTCAATTACAGGCAGAAAGGTCTCGTTTGAAGGAAAATAAATTACCTCGCGGAGGCGAAAAGCCTTTTCTAAGATTTATTTTCAAAGTAAAAAAGAAGATTTGTAATGTCGAACAATCATTTCGCAGAACTTTGTGACTTGATTTTGTTGAGAAAGGAAATTCAACATTATTTTTTTTTCCTTTTTTATTTCAAATTTACAATTGAATGTTTCACTTTATTTTTTGACTTTGTCAAAAAGAAAATTCTGAGAATTGATCGTTATTACTCAGTTTCACAAAGAATATTTAAAATAGGTATCCACAAATTACATTTTATAATTACCGCTAGTCTGTATTTAAACATAAGACATACAAAATATTATTAATATTATGTCGTGTTTTATTCCTAGTTATTTTACCTGCCAACTTTGCGTTTCCACAAGCGAGAAATATGATTTCAAGGCTGCTTATCGAAGCGACGCAGTGGTTTTCGTATCCGCTTTCTAGTGGTAAACGCTGGGTGCATGAAACAAACCATTAAACGTCGATTTAACTTATAGTGAACTTGGACTCTAATAATGCTCTTTTAAAAATATTTCTTAGGCTTCAAAATAAGTTAAGGTTAGAAAAAACGGAAATGATATTTCAAGTTCAAAAATAAAGGTGCATTCCTTAACAACAAAACTATGGCTCATCCGCAATCGAATTTTCTAGACAAAAAAATCTATGAAAATCCGTAGATCAGCTATGGGTTAATCTTATCTAATCTAAGTTGCAAAGATATGTTACATTAGAGATTCACATTACATGCATTCTCACAACCAGACACGTACAAGTTCGCGCTTGCACGTGCCTCATGTGAACCTACAACATAAAAACCAAATCTCAAATGGACATACACCCTGCAACTCTTGCCGTCCTTCCCTGTAACAGGGGTGACATTGGCAAAGTGAACCATTTTTACAGCATGGGTGGTCAGCCGCATACCAACCTATATGTCAAGGAACATAGAACAAGGTTAAAAGTTTTGTATATAGCATTAAAATATAAATACTTTCTAGGTATTATCCAGATTTTCAACAACAAAGTACAAGTTTTTTCTGTTTAAGGATAATGGTATTGACAAGGCTGTATCGGATTCAGTTTTAGTAATTTATTATTACGGCCCAGGCAGATGATTATATTGGTCTGACGGAAAAACAAAAGGGCGCCTTCAAAGCCTTCATTAACCATTAAAATTTGCGGTCCAGGAATTTTCATGCTCCCATCAAAGTTTAACTCGGCAGCACAGTTTGCTAATACGCCTCCGATATCAAGAGCTTTCCAATAATTACAACATTTTGATAATTCAAAGAAACAAACGAAAAATGACACAAAAAAGATTTAATATTAAACATTGTCACATTAATCAATACCTTCATACATAATAATCCCAATATATATTTACTTTTTGCGTAGACGTATTATTAAATCTATTTTCTTTACAGGAAGATTTTTTTTCTCCATTTCTCATTAGGTTATCCTTGTTATCGGTATAACAATATTAAGAAGCATTTTCATTTACTTCTTTTATTCAAAGTTTTCATCAAGATCATTGCCCTTTCATGCTGAAGACACCCATCGTAGACATGAGCGAAACGTCCGAAAGCTCCAGTTTCCATAGAGAACGGCAACAAATCCCGGAAAACATCTCTCCAGCATGATTTTCACTCAAGCAACTTTTGTTTTATTGAAGTAAAATTATATTAAATTTAAAAATATTTAATGAAGTAAAATTCAAAAGGCTCTTTGTATATTTACTTCCCAGGGTATAGTTTTGATGTTTCCTTCTTTCATTTGGTACCTAAATAAATTTCTCCTGGTACAGTGAGTCAATCAAACTGAAGCCGGCGTTCTGCTTCAAAATTCGACTCGGGCAATCAACCAAAAAAGGAAACCTCGTGTTTACGTACACTTTGAGTGCCCCTTAAATCTTCTGGGGCAACTACTGCGCCATACAGTGAAACGGAGAGAGAGGAGAACAGAGAGAATGTTCCGCGTCTCTCTCTAGCCACCCAAGAAGAGCTAAACCTCCGAAACAATAGCCATAAAATTAATTTTTCAACGTTGTTTCAGCACTCGGAGTTTCGGGTAGACTGCTACCGAAACAACGTTGGAGATTTCGACAACGTTTTTGGTGTTTTAACAAGTAAAATGACTTTGCAGCTCTAGTACATAATATGTACACTAGTTTGAAAGGAATGTGAAATAAATGGTTCGCTGATAATGATAGAGGATGACAAAATCACAACTCTTAATTTTTACCATTGCTGTAACCGGCCAGATTTCAGTAAGTTCTGTTCCATGAAAACATTTTTTACACGTTTGCACAAATTCACGCCTCTATCATTAATAGTTCAATTTTGCCCTTCTTGGCACGTTCCTCTCACCCTATACGAGTACCTACCGTAAAGTGCATCTCATAAGCAAAAGCTATCGTGTTGGATGAGTGCTTACATTATAATTCTTTGGCTTTCAAAATGCCTCTTTTTCCCTTTTGCTTCACGAACTAAATAGCTTAAATTTGGATTTAAGCTTTTTGTTGATACGACAGTTTTCCTAGAAGAAGTTGATATTACGTCGATGTATCACCCCTGTTTCAGGGAAGGACGGCAAGAGTTGCAGAGCTTATGTTCATTTGAGATTGGGTTTTTACAATGTAGGTCCACATGCGGCATGTGTTAGCTCGAAATTATACATGTCTGCTTGTGGGAATGCATTTAATATACATATTTAATGATATATATCCTTGAAGCTTAGATTAGATTAGATTAGATGTGAAACCGATATGTATTTGAAAAAAAATCTTCATGTGTTTGGTTTTTAATTTCATGCACCACCTTTATCTACAACCAAATATGCTTCACAACATCCATTAGAAATGGATTGATCTTTTTTACAGACCCATAATTTTCCCAGTTTACCAGGGTCCACCTCTACGCACGCTTTCATCCCCAAAATGTATAAATAAATAGCAGGCAGCGCTGGTTGCTGTGTAGAGGCTTTGTGACGCGACAGCCGAGCAACACTCACAATCTTACGAGCTACGTACCCTAAGTATAAAGCCTTACGTTTAATCTCACCATAACGTCTCACCAAAAACTAAACGCTCAATGGAAGATCTATTTCAAAGATCATACATTTTTTTGGTGCTACACAACGCTTGAGTTTAAACTCAAAAAAGGTTTATACTTGTGGTAATGTTTTTGTAATAACAAGAAAAAGTACAAACAACTTCATACGTCACTGTAGACGAAATTTTTTTGTTGGCATGTTTGCGCTCTCTCTCTCTAATTTTCTTACACGTATTTTCTCTCTTGTAAGTCTGGAGAAAAAAACACCTATGAAACTACTTGGTGAAATAGAAAATTATAAAAGAGCGTGATTGATCACATACAATGTATTCTTTGCTCCCTGAAAAATATGTGAAAAAGTGTTTTTTTTTTTAAAAAATCGGTTTTCCTTTTTTGTTTCTTTTTACGTCTGTTTTCTTCCAATGACCTTAAACTTCGTAACACGAAAATCTGACTTTCTTCTCCAAATGTAATGATTTTTCAGAAACAATAGAGATAAGATAACTTTTACCCTTTTAAATGTATTGTTTTGTAATAAGTGACCTTGAGTATGTGGCTTTTTTAATGACCTTCTATACGCTAAAACTAGTCATCCAGATTTTATAATGGTCTATTTAAGTTCAATTTTATTGAGAAAATTTGATCCTTTATTACGTTAGTTACATTGACACCCATATACCAAAATTTTTAGTGGCACCGTCGGTGCATTAGTTATTCAATTATTCACATAGAAGCAATACTTCTAGTAACTACGTATAGAACCACGTAAGCATAAAACTTCACGTTAAAACTGAACCATAGCATTGACCACAAAAAAATGTAACAACCTCGTACAACCTCGCTACACTACAAAGTATTAGTTTTCCTGTCCACATTGCTATGATTTTATTTAGGTTCTTTTTAATTAAACTGCAATTTATTTAAAAATTTCAAGAGTCATTTTACACAGTGTCGGTTTACAGTGTACTGAGTACTTTTCTATCTCTAGCTTATCAACTTAACGTTACAATGATTCAAGCATCTCTGCCCTCCGCACTATTGCGGCTCGTTTATCTAGGTACGATAGAGATGATTCTTGCATGTTCTAGATTATTTAAAATACTTCTATAATGGATTTTTCGCAACACTTCCAGATTGTTCGACACACACCATCGTGCTTAGGCGCCCGTACTCATAGTTCGTAACAATACGTTTTTTGTACAGCGCTATGGTTTAATTTGAACATGCAGCTTTGTTCTCTATACAGCATACAACTGGCACATTATGCGACTGGCTTATAATTTGTACTTTAACAGTATCGCATTCAATTATGCGAAGGCAATCGGCTTTATGATGGAGCGCCCGGCGTTCTGCGCATTTCATCCCATATTTCTGCTCCAGTTGTTTTCATCCACGGCGCTGTTTTGCATACGACAACACTGTGGGTGGCGGGAACCGGCGGTGGATCGATAGTCCACCGGGCTTTATAGGCCGCATGTCGCCGAGTAAGATGTCCCAAGCCTGCCTGCTCAGAGTAAGCCCGAAGCTTGGAACAGTCTTCGCGTAAAATCAAGATCGTTACATCCAAATTAAGGATGCATTAGGAGTTTTTTCATTTTATTATAATTTATAATCTTGGTTGCAAATATGTACTGACATTTAAGGCTCATATTTAATGCATGCAGGCACATGTAAGTTGACGTTTACACGTACTGCATGCGTACATACAAAATAAACCAAACCTCACATGAATATTTACTTCCGCCTTTCCCTGAAACGGGGTGGCGTTGGCAAAAGTGAGCCAAGCTTTTAACACAGAAATTTCAGAAAGTCAAAAAAATTTAAAACTGCACAAAAGTAAAATAAATTTAAAAAATACTACGAGTATGATGTCAGTTTTTTTTCCTTAATCCACTAGCAAATCTTCATCGTGTTATTTCAAAGATTCAAATAAAAGCAGCAAATATGTCATAAATAAATGTAGAAATAGTTCTAGCTTTTGAATCATTCATAGAGGAAAAGCGTACATAGATATAAGCAAGTGTTAGGAACTTTAGGAAAAAAAATCTGACAAAATTATTATAAGAAAGGTTTCATTTCCTTCCTTCTAGGATGTAAGACAAGGGAATTCATAATTGCTGCCATGTTAATTTATATGCAAATGAAATAATACGTGTGTCTTAGAATTAATTTACAATTCAGCAACGCCTCGCCGATAGTAATATTGTTAAGGGCTCAGAAGAAATCTTATTAGCGGCTTCATTGAGGATAGAAACCCCGATTATGTGTAATAAGGAACTGAACCAGGGGATTTGTTCCATTGTGCTAGGGGCTGGAGGTACCTTTACCCACTGTACCATCTACTAGGATGTGCTACAACGCTGCTAATAATATGTTGCTTGTATTAAATTGGCTGTTTACAAAGGAGAGAGGTAATCATTTATTTACAAGTCTTCAGTTCATGATAATACAGTCTTACATATTATTACTCAGTAGTTATCCCCGATGCCTACGCAACTGTATAACTATGTAAGAAAATAAAAACATGCTGTTAAAAATCATTAAAAAAGACATGTAACTTTACCTTAAAATAATAAAAAAACAAAGTCTCTTACTATTCTACTTACAAAGGGTTTAAAAAAAGTCATACTTTTTTTGTACTTTCTCACGAGTGAAAAAAATCCAATACTACAAGTTTTCAGCACAAAAAAGAACAATTTGAAATTCAAAATGAAAAATTAAAGAAAGTAGTTATTTTACACATTTTATGAATTTTCGAGATTTTTATTAAATTTACGTCAAAGGTCATATTTAAAAAAAGAAACTATTTAATTCTTAAATCTCAAAATCAAAGCATTCCTATTATTTAAAAGGGTAGGTACATTACAGGAGAGATATTTCTAAATTATTTTACAATTTAAAAAATTTCAAGTTTCATTTTTAGTTTGAAAGTTATACATTTTGAAAATGGCTTTTTCGCGTTAATTATAATAAAACATAAATTTCACATTGTTATCTCAGAGCCTTAAGTACTCACTGGCGCTTAAGAATTCTTATATTTGCATAATGTATTACGTCTGGCTTGATTTGACTTGTCTAGTATAAAATTTCAAAATTAAGATTAACGATTCAAAACTTTTAAAAGGTGAGAGCAATTGAAAACTTTATCTTGAAGAAATCTGAGTTAGCACGTCTGACGGGTAATTTTTATGGGCTCGGATCTCGTATAAAGGCAATAGCTGTTCTGAAAAGTGGCCGGCCAAGACTTGGGGTGACATTTACCCTAGTCAAGGTCGGGGTATGTCCATGACACCCCCTATAGACAGTGCTCCCACGAGGGTGATTCTATCGACTAAGGGTTGCGCTGACGCCTTAAGAAAATACATTTGCTTTTTTTCGCGTAAACATTTTACGACGTTTTAACATTTTGTGATGCGAAAGATAAACATTTTTTGTAGCAAGTGATTGCTGTGAACGTAAAGATTTTGTTTCAGAGGTATCATCACTTTTTGAACTGTGAACTTGCTTCACTGAGCTATAAAAAAAACCTTTTTAAATTGCCCGTAAACAATATGATTTAATTTAGCTACAAAACTGTTTTGATTATCTAAGTATACTCGTACATCTAAAATTTTGAAAACTAAGAATAACTTGTCATATCGTACATCCATTTTATTTTTACATTGTAGATTTTTTTTCTTGATTAAGTTAATTTAATCTATGATTCACAAACATACTTATGGATCTACATAATATATCTTTGAATTTGCATTTTTAGAAATATGTATGAACACATAATGGGCTTAGTATTTATTATTAAAATTTACATTAGTTAACCAACCGGTGATAAAATATTCCCTTTAATCCAAGGAATTAACGTAGGTGTAATAAAATTAAATTCATTGTTGTGATGTATGAATATTTACGGGTTAGCAGTGTTGCAATATGCAGCCTTGCCCGGCGCACCGCATGCCTGGTATATCCTCCCCGCACATGGGGTTGTTAGTGTCGTCCTATAATTCACGCCGCACCATAATAAACCCACCCCAGCGCCGGTCAAGATGCATTACCATAAGAAAGTCATTAAACAATAGCGACGTGATGAATACCCTGCTGGAACCCTCTCTTCTCCGTGGAGGGATTAACTTTCAATCCGGCCTAATGAGCCGGCCCGCCCAGCGACTACTGGGGGAAAACTTAACTCGTTTCGTTTTATATGATGCAGTCCACCAAGTACAAAACCAAGATTCAACTCAACCAAAGCATTTCATCAAAAAATGTACACAAATTTAAACCCTCACTAGATGAGCTATATTATACTGTGCACATCTTTTAGTGAACGCGACAATTGAGTTTACACGTAGAGCTGTACACTTGAGGTGCAGAAGTAATTTTGCAGCTCACGGCTTATGTCGTGGCGTAGCTGCTTGCTTTGCTCCTTACAGGACTTAAGCTTATTAAGAATATTATTACGATCTCAACGGTGAGGATGTTGGCTAGGTCAACTTATATAAAAATTATCAGCGTAGAGGGTTTCCGTGGAGGGGTTAAGCTCGAGAACGGAGTGTAAGGAAAGAGGGTATAAGCCACGGTGAACATATTACTAAGATTATAAGTGAATAAAATAGTATTTGAACTATAAATAATCCAATAAAATAATAGAAGAAAAGAAGATATATATTTTTATTGTTCTACACTCTGCAGTATTTGGAAATTATTATAGATCCAAGAAAAATACCTACGTAATCAATGAGATGTTTATCTTACTAACCTATACAATATTTGTTACTTTTACAAGGAAAATTATTACGTTACATAATTAAACCACCTGACGATGCAAACTGATGTTTGCGAAACCAGTTGTGGTATAAAATATATATACTCAAGTAATCGAAAACAAAGTTGTTTTTCTGTTATCCTTAATCATGAACGATTATAAAGTTAATGCCTCTACAATCAATATTACATATCAAAACAAGAGGAATACAATCATAAAATGAAATTGGGATTTGCATGCTCAATGTCATCTTAAAATTTGCATACGCAGATATAGTAAAACATTTTATGTCCAACATAATATCTGTCCATCAGCTAATGAATTATTATGGGAGCAATGCGTACCTACGTCCTGACAAAATTATGCAGGACCCGCCGGAGCGCGTACGAGCGTCTAATAAAAACACATAAAATATTTTCATATCATTCGAGTTTTACAGGCCGCGATACGCCAGCGCGAAATAAAATATCGCAAGTTTGATTTACGAGAGATGTACGTTTTTACGGCATTCCGTTTTCTGCTAATTCGGTACATTCTGGCTTTATGCTCGCTCCCTCGCGTCAGCAATCTTCCGTACACAATTTCCCCCCACGTCCTAGTACAGCATATTTGTACTGCCCTGCCGACGGTCATGTGCGATACAAATTGTTACATACGCCCAATAAAGTGCGTGTAAGACATTCATACACAACCTCCATGTAGCGTTATATAGGAGACGAAAAGTTGTTAGCACTTCTGCACAGTCACCTCCCCTCCCTTCCTTTTCCCTTCAGCTTCCAATCATGAGTTGGATGATTCCGTCAATATCTTCTTCCCTTTATGATTTATGTTTACTGCCTAGGGGAGGAACCCTTTTGTTAGTACCTCAGGTTTATTGGCACAACGCAGGTAAAGGAGAATAGATTTAGGATGTAATAATTCTGTGCGTACATACAAAGGCACGCCATATCTTTTGATTAAAATAATTATGTACACAGGTATATGAAAATTCAATCAAGATAATCCGATGAATTCTCGTAATTTAGTAAAAAAAACTATGTAATTTTAATGGTTAAAAATAAAGGCATATACTTACTTTAAATGATGACCAAGTAGACGATGAAAAATAAATAAATCTAACCTACTATTTACGTATAACTAATTAGAATCACTAATGAAGGAAGCTTTTTTATTTTAAAATTAGTTCATTTGTACGTTAATTTTTCATCAGAATTTCCGCTCCTTGTTTATTTTCAACATAACTGCTTTGCTCATTTGCTTACTTCTGCTTAAAACACATTTCCAGCCTTTTGCAAACAGCACGTCAAATTCACAGCCACTAATCCGTACTGGGAACGGGCCGGGCTCGTCTTGAGAGTTGCCCAAAAAATAAAAGAGACTCCCAAACTTACAGCACGTTCTGAAATTAACTCTGAATAACGAGCTAGTCCTTCACGGTGCGTATAATACTTTACCAGCTTTGCGGCAAGGCTGGGAGCTACATTTTTGAAAATCTCAAATCTACCTCTCACTTTTTGAAAGTCATTTCTTAGTAGGTACTAAATAAGTGGGTACTAAAACAAGACTTCACTGGGTAACAACAATTCACGAGAATCATAAATTTGATGTGTTGTTGCTTCATCCCTTAAATTACTCCTGAAACAACCATAAGAAATAAATAAACACGTGTTTTTCATGTCAATAACAAAGAATTTAAAAACAATTGGAAAACTTGGACCGGTCCGTAGTCCGTAGTGTCAACACTTCGGACTCGTAAATGGAAGGTTGTGGATTCGGATCCCAGCGTAGCACAAAAATATACCATTTATATTGCGAATGTGCTCTTCTCTGGGTTGAAAAATTCATAAACCTTTACCAATGACCGGTCACCAAAGGTCCATCCAGCCTTACAGCAACTGGGTCTTGCTTGAGTATTGGCGCTTTGTAGCGACGACCAAGCTCGTTCACCTCTGCGGCACTACAACAAGTGTCATAGACCCCTAGAGTCTTTAGAATCTAGGGAGTCTCCCGCACAGGATTTCTTAAAGAGGCATTAACATTCTGAATGAGACTTTGAGATTTGGAATTTTCCTGAAAAAGAGTGATAACTAGAAAGGTTCCAAGGAAACATGCGTTATTTTTGTCACATGTCGATCGAATTCCACTTTAATGATTGTGCTAGTGTAGCAAAAAGAATCTCAATCTTATTCTATTACAATGAACTTGTAATGTATACCCAATACATAAAGTGAAAGCAGATCTATTTGTGAATGATTGTAGGATTTCGGGAATACGGTGAAAGGAGCTATATATTTGTGGGTAGATGTATAAAAATTTCGGGAATCTCGACCCGCACGTCCGCGTCCTGGGCAGAACCTCAAGCACAAAATATCACGTTTCAACTCATCCAAAGCTTTAACGAAAAAATATCTTGAAACTGAAACAGAAGCTCTAGAGAGCGTTTCAACATCCATACTGTTTTGATGAAACGATAAATGCTAGGTTTTGCGCTTGAGGTATTGGGCGGACCTCCTTCCGTTTTGCTCGGCGAAAAACCTCGCAAGTTGGCACGTCTGGGTGATAAATGGAGTTGCATTTTTCGCAGCCGGCGCTCCGAGGAAGATTTCCCAAGCGACGCCCCGGCTTGCCCTTCAGGCTTCTCGGGATGTGAACCTTGGCTAACACCGCTGTCCGCTTCCGCCGATTGACTGATACATTCTGAGCGTTTAAATTTTCAACGTATCGACGTGCCCGAGCCACGCTTCCAGTGTACCTACTTTGCACAGCTTGGTTTTCTTGTACCGAGTATATTTCCAGACTAGTTTCTCTTTTTTAAATTGTGTACTAACTTTTTCAAGTGTGTGCACTATTTTCTTTTTTAATGGTTTGAAAGATGGATGTAAGTCGATACAAAATTCACCGATTATGTTTATTGTGAAAAATGATAAGGAAACACATTTTACCATATCACTATTATGGATACAATGTACCAGATGAGGCAATCTAGGATTTTTTGATAATGAGAAAAACATGTGGAAACGATTCATTGAATAATAGGTTGGTATGAGGTTGACCACCCGTACTGTAAAAAATGTTTCACTAAGCCAATGTTACTCCTGTTCCAGGGAAGGTCGGCAAAAGTTGCAGGACTTATGTTAATTTGAATTTTGGATTTTAATTCGTAAGTACCTATACAAGCCGCATTTGTGAGCGCAAACTTATACGTGCCTGCTTGTTGGCATGCATTTAATAAGAATTTTAAATGTTAATATATCTTGCAACTTAGATTCAAGATTATATAAAGATTTACTGCGTATCCATTATAGGTTTTATTTTGCGCCTTTGGTTCTATACGATTCATATATTTACTTTAAATTTTTTGAAGTAAGACGTCAAAATAAATGATTTAATATAATAAATTAGTAAACAGTCTTCCTATTGCAGGGTATGTAAATGTAGAATGCTTAAGAAAATTAAATGAAAAAAATGTGTAGCCAAATACACAGGTACATGTTTTTTTCTCGTAAAAAAATTTGGTACGATGTATGTTCATATTTATAAAGTAGGAGAACACCGTATGATAATTTTCTTTATGTCCATGCCACACTTGAAAGTTGAAAATACATATTATATGTATAAGGTAGTTATTATGTAGAGTTAATTTAATAGGCAACGTCTGCGGGATCAACGACACGTCTTTCCCATCACGGCTTTAACAGACTTTAGGGAGAGCCAAATCATCATCATTATCATAATAACGAAGATTTGAGGCCTCTGTATCCCTACCATAAAACATTACGTGTAAATTCATAATTTCACCGAAATTGTACAGAAACTAAAACGCTTACTGGAGACGCTGTTCTAGTGTTCATATTTTTTTGGTTAAAGCTGTGTTTGAGTTTTACAGTAAAGTTTTATACTTGCGGTATTGGTTCAGTGCATGTTAAACTGTTACTCGTTAGTTAGCAGTATTAATTTGTCACGCAATTTGAATTCACAGTGTGGCGGATTTAAGAGTAATTTAGCATCTGCAATTAAATGGTGTATCTATTTGATACATCATTTTATGCTAGAAAGCTCCAGACACCAACACACTCTCATACTAATCTCAATGGCTTTAATTATTATCTGCTAATATTTCAACTGATATAGCCAAGTAACTAATAAAATCAGGCTGCGCTAGTCGTTCATACATTTAATATTGAAAATGCCGGTATATCTTCTGAGGTGTTCAATTCTTCTCAATTAAACAAAAACAAAGTCCTTACACATTTTATCATCAAACAAAATAATGTTAAAAAACATATTTTACAACGTGAAGAGTTTTAAATATTTTTCAGGGTTTGGTGGTTTACACAGTGAAAGTCCATTGTATAATTAATCAAATAAATATACTGTTTTAATTCACTTTTTAATTATTTTATTTTAAATATGTCTAACAGTTTTCGTCTAAAAAGGCATCCTCAGGACAATCAAATGTAATTGTCCTGAGGATGCCTTTTTAGGTGAAAACTGTTAGACATATTTAAAATAAAATAATAAAAAAGTGAATTAAAACAGTATATTTATTTGATTAATTATGAAGAGTTTTATTTTTAATAATGGAAAATTGTAAAAACACACACACACACAAATTAAGATGCTTTAAGTTCTCAGTTCACTGATGTATTTCAACGAAAAATTATGTATTTGAATTTTCAATACATGATGAGACAATTCCATTGAAACGTAGTCTGGATACATCTTAGCAAGTTTGGTTGATTCACATGTTTACAAGAATCAATATCAACACATCATGTGCGAAACTTGTCCATTATATCTGTGCTTGTACGTTCCTGGCAGTATCTCATCACAGTAACACACTTTGATGGGTGTAACTCGCATTTACTGTATTTAAAGACCTCAAGTATAAAATTACGTTCAAACTCAACCATTCTACATATTTCACCAAAAAATGTATGGAAGCTGAAATAACGTTTCAAGTGGGCGTTTTAGTTTCCGCACATTTTAGGTTAAACGCTATAGTTGAGTTAAAGCGTAATGTTTTATACTTGGTTTTAAGGACTCTCTTCTCTCCATGCTTCCCCGCATCGCTCAGTCTGATTCAATTAAGATCCATCATAATTATTTCCAAGTTGCATTTTGTTACTAATTGACGATTCGGCCGGAATTTGAGTTGCGCCATTATGTTGGTCTCGTGTAAGGGAAAACACATTTTGGGGAATCTTAACAATGTGCAGCATTATTTTAATTTTTGTGTGAAGCAGATTGGATTACTGCGATTCTGAATGATTAGTGCGAGAACTTTTATTTATTCAAGACGAGTAATTTTAACACAAAAATTACTGTTAGCTGTAAATAAGTTAGCTGTCGTCGCTGTAGAAAGTGCCAATTCTCAAGCAAAACCCAGTTGTTGTAAGGCTGGATGAACCTTTTGATGACCGGTCTTTGGTAAAGGTTTATGAATTTTTCAACCCAGCGAAGAGCAAATTAGAAAATATAAATGGTACATTTTTTGTGCTCCGCCGGGATTCGAACCCACGACCTTCCAGTTACGAGTCCGAAGTGTTAACACCTGGGCTACGGACCAGTCAAACTAAATATGAAGAAAACGTTTATTGCATTACTTTGTTACTGATTATCAAAAACCATATATTCTATGTTACTGAATTATTGTACCTAAAAATTTAAATAAACTAATAGACGAAAGTATGATCATTTTACACTTTTCCAAATTATCTTAGAATCGTGTTATAATAAAAAACGAGCTATACTGTATGATAGATGTGACCTGTTAATAATGAAAATAAATTGGACAATTTAAAAAAAAAGTCATAAATGTCTGCGGTCTAGGGTCTTTAAGAACTTATAACTTTACTCCACAACTTTATTGGAATGAGTCTATGAAACAGTGTATTGCTTAGTTATAATATTGCAATGAAACGTTGAAGTTACCCACTAAAAATAAGTAGCTAAGATAAGTAGCTCAGACCACCCAAATGTATGCAAACTAATATTCCACAGTATGGAGAGAGTATCTGGTATGGATCTCCCGACTGACAGCGAGTACACTTAATTCATTTCAGCTCTCAAGTGGCTGGAATTGTATCAAAACTTAAGCACATTAGCGCAGTCAGCACGTGGCCCTTTGAATACAGAGGAGTCTGCTTCGAATCCCTCCGGGGCGTGTTGCTTCCATACGCTTTTATTTATTTTACTTATCAGGAGGGCAGCAGAGAATGGCGAGTGCATTTCATCGTTGATGGAGTGTCCGGCTTGTACAAATAGATATCAATTATTTATTTTAGACAGTAGATATGCCTCAAAGCTGTATTCTGCAATCAACCTATGAAAACAACATGTGGTATGTGACTTTTCACACCACGCTTATTGTGACACAGTTTTAGTAACATGTTATGGGCATTTATTTTTTTATGTAACTTAATTACAGTTTTTATAATCTAAATTAATAAATGTATTCATTTGAATACACTATGTTGCGTACAAAAATAATTTTATTTGAGAACCATAGATGTAGATAGTGATAATAAGTATAATAAGAAAATAAATATAACAATCAAACTTTAAGGAACATCATTTTGAGAAAAAAAAGCGTTTACCACACATGGGTGACTATATCATACAATTTACTAAAAATAACATATTTAATATTTCAATTATAGCGAAAACTAAAGTACAAAACCTTGAGCAGCGAGAATCACGGAAAAGAACCCCAAGTATAATATTATTGTACCTAGTTTAGTGAGATCAAAAGAAAATTCTTATTTGAAAGACAATAAAAACCACTATGCTTAAGCTTGCAACAAACCAATCATACAAATTGAGACTTATCAACACGTAAAAAGCCATAAACATAAATTTAAAATATAAAAAATAGAATCAACACAAATGAGATTGGACGCAGAAAGCGCCCTCAGTCATAAGTGTATGGTGAAACGGAAAGTACCGCGATCAGAGCCGCTAAACAGCTTAATGCAAAGTGCATATGGATGTAATACTTTGCCAGATGTGAGCGCGGTGCCCTGGTAAATGCACAAGAGTGCAGTGCGGGGCCTTATCGAATTATTCACATTTTAGTTGAGAGCATTAGCCGGCCTAATAGCGCTGCGAAAGCCATTTTGAGGACTCTGCCATAAATTGTAAACTAATGTACGCTTTGCAATAATCGTAATAAATTGATTCCTATCGATTGAGTTCCACCCTTTTGTAATTTATATAAATTTTAATGGTTCAATGTGAAATGCGCAGGTCGTTTTTGGTAATTTAGTACGTAAATTTGCGTTATCTGGAAGCACTGCGTTTAGTATTTTGAATACTCTTAATTGAAGAAAATATTTTTTTTGAGACAAATCGTTTTTAAACATATCCACATTTCAATCGTCAGTGGTATTTTTATTATGGAAATTGTAATTATGCTTTGAGTAACATATTATATTACCACTTCCTCTTCAAAGATAGACGTTAATATAACAACAATTTATTTTACATGTTAGAAAACAGCCTTTGTATCAGAAAAGTGAATGAAAAAGGAAAAGCAGTTACTCAGTTTTAAGCGAGGGATAAAATAACAGTATTCTAAACAGTAGCACCTTTCATTCAAAACAGAAAATACTTTGATTTAGTTATAGTCACTTTTTTCTTTCCAATCTAAAATATGTTTTATGGGTTTCGGCTCGATAATGGCTTTTTGACAAAATTAAAAATTAGAAATTCTTCACAGTCATGGCAGTAAAAAATACAACTTATTTGAATGAACATCTGTAGGGGTGGTTAGACAGGGGTAGGAACTTGGGTCTCTCATGTACCATTATTGCCGGGCTCGCAGATACACCCCGACACTCTTTCATACTTAACGGCCCATAAAACTTTACAACTGTTATAAATACTCGCCCCTTCCGATGTTTACGTTTTTTTATCCTCCTTGCAAACCGCGCTCTTCCTCTCTAAGCCTTGGAAATTTCAAAGAAGCGACGTCAGTTTTAACACCCTCCGGTTAATTGCCCGCGCATTAAGTTACTGTGGGCTTTGCGGCTATTTGTGTGATGTGGATAAAATACTAAATGTATGCGCCGCTTTCAACTCTTTCCTCATAATATTATACTCTAACTACTGAAACCAGATCCAGAAAAAGATTGCCCTGTGCGAAAAATGAAATGGGACCCCCCTTCCCACATTTATTTGATTTTTTTGTGAACCAAGTCAACTTTGAGTAGTAACTACAGCGTTTTTAGTCTATAATATAATCTATAATCTAAGTTGCAAAGATATATAAACGTTCAAAACTAACATACAAAAAATATAACATAAAATTATGAATGAATAAGCCCCCAACATTACAAATCAATATTACAGATTAGCCGCCATTTTTTCCTGTCATTACATACTTGTTTCATTTCATCCAGAGTCATAACCTTTTTCATTCAAGAAGTCCAAGTTTTTTTACATCCTAAGCCATCTATTGATCAGCAGCGAATGTTCAACTTTCATGCAACTTGCGATTCCATTTATTTTTAGTCTTTTTTATCCGGCTTTTTTGTAGGTAGGTACATAAAAAAAACATTTAAACTGCTGATTATAAAGCTGAAACAAATATCTTCGGACTATAGATATTACCAATCAACTGTACTCTAATAAATAAATGCGTGAAATAAAGATACAATTTAACATATTTATATTACTAAAAGGATGCGGCTTAATTAACTGCCTTACCTGAAAATCGAAGCGCAAATTAGTAAGCAACAATGTTAAATAATTACATTGAAATTGCTTTGAAAAATCAGATTGCGAAGCAAGTTTAATGAATCCACCAATAAAGTAGTGAAATGTTATGAAACTTTTTGCCGATATTGATTCTATAAACAAACAAACGAGGTGGGTGAAGCGAAGGCGAGAATTTTCCGAGTCTGAGCATAAAACTTTACGTTTAAACTGAATCAAAGGGTCTAAACAAAACATATCGAAAGTAATCGCTCAATAGAGCTGCTGATTTATTTTTTATACATTTTTTTGTAAAAGCTACGGTTGAGTTTAAGTGTAATGTTTTATACTTGAGGCAGTGATCGGCGTCGGACCGTGAGGCTATTGCGGTTCCCTGAAGCAAAGGTAAGAGAAAATATTATTTTGTGCCGAGGTTTTGTACGGCAACTGGCAGGGTTCAATATTGATACTAACTGAAATACAGGTAATGATACCTCCACGCCAGACGGCGAAACTTTCAAACAACAATTTGAAATTATTTTTAATTATATTTTTCGAAAGCCGTGAATGTTATTCAACTTTCACCCGGGAAAAGCGTTGATTGGATATTTTTCAGCATCGAAACAAACAAACTCGAGATCATATTTTTAACAGTAGTCGCAAATTTTTTTGATCAATTTACAATATACAATCTTAAATCTAAGTTGCAAAGATATATTGACATTTACGGTTCGTATGTTGTTAACGCTTACACATGCTGCATGTATACATGCAAAATAAACCAAACTTGACATGAACATAAACTTTTCAATTCCTGCCGCCTTTCCCTGAAACCGGGATGGTATTGGCAAAAGTGAACCAAGTTTTTACAGCACGAAGGGTCTACCTCATACCAACCTATTAGTCATAAGGAGCAATGATTGTTTGAATGACAATAATTACAAAGATGGTAACATTTTAATCACAGATAAAATCAAGGAGAAATTAGGAAACTTCGACAGATTTCGAAGATTCAACATAACAAAAAAAAAAAATATTGATGCACAAAACCATTATTCTCACAAACATTTTATCTTTGTATTCATAGTATTAGTCAGCAACAATGAAACCTATATGTAGTTCTTTGACGCAGAAATGTCATACAAGATGTGCGCTACATGATTCTGAATCGATTCATCTCGCCCAAGTGCAATTTGGTGGGTATACAACAATCAAGAGTCTGCGGATCGTTTTGTATGTGCGGCCGTTCCATGCAGATCGTGAGAGCATAATTGATTTACGTGACGGTATACGAATATGGGGGTAGGAGTAACGCTAGGATTGTAGCTTAGGGTTGTCGTTTAGGGTCACCGCTTGGAGTTGCCGCTTAGGGTATCTTCTATAGCAGTGGTTCATCATCTTTTTTGAGACAAAGAGAAGTTGGTTTGGTTGGACTACAATGAATTGTTCAACGGAATGTCCTCCTCACTTGATATCTTCCACCTTAGTGAGAATCAGCTTAGACAGAAGCCTACATTTTCTTAAGCTCATCAAGGTTCTTGTTGTTGAAATTATAGTTAAGTTAAAAATATTATTAAAAGTATGTTGGGACGGTGGTTATGTTAAGTATTTTAAGTTTGCAAAGAAATATTATATTTAAGATTTATATTATATGCATTCTCACAAGCAGACGCCTATGAGTGGGGGCTTACGCATGCCGCATGTGGACTTACACCATGTCGACCTTCCCTAAAACAAGGGTGACGCTGGAAAAGTAAACATTTTTTTACAATATGGGTTTTCAGCCTCATACCAAACTATAAGTCCTCAAAAATAAACTTAAAAAAAATCGATTTCCGCAAATGATCACTTTGATTGTTTTTTGACTATGAGGATAAATGTCATTTTCCCATCCAAAGTTTTCAAGAGATGCTTAATCAAGAGATACTCTAGATATGAATCCTTGCAGATTTGTTTTGTACCTATGTATTTACTAGATTTTGTAGGGTTTGTGTATTCACACAGAGAAAATTCACTCTTGATAATGACCCGAGTATTGAAGGTCGAAAGTGTTTGAGGTAGAAAATATTATTGTGAAAATAAAACTACGTTTTAGAAAAGAATTTTTTTTTTTTTTAAATAGGTACTATGTATTTACGTTTATCGCGCAATGATTGCAAAATTTAAATAGCATGGCAACTCTTTTGAATATACTGCGGACCACTTTCGGGGCTCTCGCTGACGCCTGCGACACGCGGACTCCCAGCTAAGGATCACTGTTCTATGTATATGGTAGAAGCTTGGCTAGGCAGTTTTCACTTTACTTTTTCCCTGCATTCATTTTCACGACTAGCCGATAGAATGTGTGGTAGAGGGAGGCATTTTAATCTAAACGGAAAAATTCTGGTGCGGTCGAATTGAATTGTACGAGTATTAAAAAATTCGCACTTTTACAAACACAGAGCATTTTGTGCATTGCCTAAAAAAGCTTTAAAATATTTTTGTCTCACGTAAGTAATATCTGTTTTTCATCAAATTTTATAATTGTAAAGTACCTACCTACGAAACGATTGATTCCATCCGATTTTTCTTTCGTACAGTAACAGTAATGATGATATATTTTGATGTTTTATTGTGAGATTTTTTTTTTTATAACTAAGTATGGTTAATAGATTGGTATGAGGCATACCTTCATTCTGTAAAAATGCTTGGTTTATATTTTCCAATTCCATCGTTGCCACGCCTAAATGCCATGCTACCCTGGTTTTAGGTAAAGGCGGCACGAATTGTGAGTATTGCGTTCATGTGAAGTTTTGTTTATTTTGTAAGTGTGCAAGCGAAAACTTTCACGTATCTGCGTGCATTTGATATGAGCTTTAAATGTTATAATATGTAAGCACCTAAGATTAAAGGTATTATACACAATAAGTTAAAAATCATTGGGTTGAGATGGTTTCAGGGTGCAAAGTCACACGAGGAGTTTGTGGAACTGCCAGGGGGCAAGAAGGTGCTGGGGGTGTGTGGGGAGGGGTGGTTGAGGGAACCGCAGTGCCACCTGCGGGAGAGTCCGGAATTCAATTAGAGGATCTCACAATGGTGGAACTAGCGGCCGGTCACCCTTCCCCCGCCATCAAGCAGCCCTATTCTTCCCTCCCCACCCCTGTAGACCAGACCTACGAGAGAGCGTGTTCCGCTAGTGAGTACAATCCCGACCCATCACACACACACACACTAGTGTATATTTGCACATTTTCACTATGACAGCACCCGAGTACGGCATTTACAGGGAAACAAATGTACTGTCGTGCCACTTTCACAGAAGTGATTTTTAAATAATATATTTCTTTGTCCGTTGATCACGAGGAAAAGAGATGGATGCATCGAAAGGAAGCAAACACGAGAAGGACAGATAACAAAATGTGAAACATGTATGATAAACTTATTGCTGCATATATGATTTATCGAAACCAAGAACAATGATACAAGCTCTAGTCATTAAAGCACGCCAAAATATTTAAAAACTCTTAGTTGTACATTATTTTGTGCACTATTTTGAATTTATGTTTTTAAATCTAGTTCCAACACAGTCTGCATAAGTGTGCAAGATTGGCAGGTACTTTTAGTGATAATAACATTTGAGAATAAATTATTTATCATTTACCTTTAAAAATAGGTACACTGTAAAATAAGATGAGTAGAAACAATGATTCCAGTTGAACATAAATATACAATGGATTTCTTAAAACGTACGAGTATCACCAACTTTTGTCTGTATGGAATGCTCATCCCTGGTGTTGGGTCGGGACCCAACTGACTGGCGGAATACGCTTCCAGGGGAGCAGAATTACTAACGTCGGTTACTTCCGCCCCGACTAACTTATGCTAACCTCGGGAGGGGGGAGGGAGTTTTTAATATTAAAAATTAGTAGGCCGTTTAATATATTTTACCTTTGGCCCGAGAATATTGTGCCGACGCGGAGATTATTATTTTTATTAAAATTTTGTACCGGCTCGTTTTAGCTTTTTGCTGCCTGTGATATGAACAATGTAATGGGTGAAATATTTTATCCCACGCTATTGCAATTTCACTAAGTATCATAATTATTTATAGTGTAAAATGAGAACAACAATACTTACCATCTTAAAAATATGTAACGTTTTCCAAAAATAATGATTGTCATTGTCACAGGCAACTCTGCAGAGGCTCTGGCCACCCCTAGCGGAATGGCGACAGAGTTACAGTTACAGTTACAGTCTGAAAATAATTCTTGTATTATAACTCACTCTGATCAAAAAATGTATGTTATTTAACATTTTCAGGACTGTTTTAAAATAGGCCACCACTTTTGTTTCAGAGTTGCAAATGTTTTCTGAAATTTGTCACAATGAAATTACCATAATATAACAGCACAAAATTTGGAAGTTTCACGCTTCGCCTTCGACTGCATCCGGTCACTTTCCAGTGGGCGGAGCTGCCACCCCCGACTTCTCCCGAACACCCCCGATCTCCCCCGACGCGCCCCGACCGCTCCCGAGCGGAAACGGCCGCGAGGACCGCGACGGAAGCCGGCCGACGACCAACGTCACTAATCAGAGACTAACTTGCAACTTGCGGTTGCTGGTCAGTTGGTTCTAAGTTCCAGAAGTGTGCGACTAAAATAACGCTCCTATATACACATTAAGCTCCTCCACTTTATACTTAACATTTTATGTACTTGACTACTAATTTGATACTGTCTTTATACAAGTCAGGAAAAAAGTAAGCCTAAAAATATAAACGTAGCCACTTACATTTGGAGTACTTCAAAATTAAAAACACTTTATTTTGGATTTTGTCTTTCAGAGCTTTGACCGTGGTCCATACTTTTGTTCTCCTTTTTTCTTTTTCTTGAGACTTCTTGAAGACTTCAACTTACGTTTTGACACCATTGTGTGACACTTCTTCGGAACTACGCTTTTTTCTGATTGGTGGGGTGAGGGAAGGGTTAAACTTAAAACCTACCATAGACGTTAAGTTCTCAATGTAATGAAACGTGTTGATAAAATTCGAATCATTGATTAATGTATGAGTAAGTTTTAAGGTATATTTTGAACTATTCATAGGTCAGAGCTCATGCTAAAACTTTTCATATATTTTAAGAAGTACTATAAGTTAAAATATAACTGCTTTCAATTTCGAATTCAACAAAAAATAATTGAAGAGTGATGATTTTTTCATAATTTTGAAAACGAGACAGCTCAAGTCATTCAAACCTTTCAGGAATGTGCACCAAAATGCATGCACTCTCTGCAGATTGGTCCTTATACATTTTCGGTCGCTACGTCATATTTCGAGCCCTTGTCTACGACACACTGTCTACGCCAGCGCTACAAGCCACTCGGGCGTTATCGGCAACACTCGGTCTCTGCCCGAGCCGTCTGGGTGCTTGAGACAGTGCCACCCTTCCACTAAAGCCAACAACGATACACAACCATTGAATTCTCTAGGTAAACTTACAGCTTTACTTTAAAACGCTATCTTGTTTGAATCTTTGCTGAAAAAAAAATGTTTCAATAAATTTAATGAAAGCATTTCAGTGTTGTGTTTACTTTTAGGTTTGTAAATATTTGTGGGAAAATGAAAATAAAAAGAGAAAAGTGTGTTTTCACAGCTGCAAAATGAGTTTTGGAGCGAATTTAAGTTTATTACTTCACCTTGGTAAATCTTTCATACATATTAAATTTTACTTTTACAAGACTTTGAAATATAAGAAGTAAAAGAGTTTTTCTATGAAAAATTACACGTTAAAAAAAGTACAAAATATTCCCAATTCCTTGAAAAATAAGTTTTCCGTTTAGCATAATTTTAGTATTGAAAATGCGTGTACCATATTTTTTTCAATTATTTATATAAATTACAATTGATTAATTAAAAAAATGGTTTTTATGATTTAGTTTTTTATGTCCATGTATATATTATAATTTATTGATTTTAAAAATGTAATTTGTCATGTATGTTCCTTGACTTATAGGTTGTTATGTGGCTGACCACCCATACTGTAAAAAATTGGTTCACTTTGCCAATGTCACCCCTGTTTCAGGGAAGGACGGCAAGAGTTGCAAGGCTTATGTTCATTTGAGATTGGGTTTTTATATTGTAGGTCCACATGCGGCATGTGTTAGCGCGAAATTATACATGTCTGCTTGTGGGAATGCATTTAATATAAATCTTAAATGATATATATCTTTGCAGCTTAGATTAGATTAGATTAGATTAATGTTTTTATGAACAACACAAAATAATATGATCTTTACTAAATTTTATAGAACTTAAACAATTCTATTGAAACACTGTTTTATTTTCACTCAATTTATAAATATACACCAACACTTTTGATCTCTCACGATCATCAACAGGTACAATCATCAGGTACAGCTATAAATTGAGTGAAAATAAAACAGTTCTTTAATATAATTGTTTTAGTTCCATAAAATTTAGTAGGTATAGATCAATTCATTATGAATTTTCAGTGTTAACACACAAACCATACAAAATGATATGATTCATGATAATAATATGTGCTCATTAACTAACGCTTACATTTTTTTTTCATTGTATTGTTATTTTATCTATTTTAACTTGTTCAATTATTTTTGAGTAGGTACTCAACTTCGTACCGTTCAACAACTTATTCAAAACATCGCAGTCTCAAGGAATTAAAATGTATTCTTCGGTCTATTTAATCTTGAATGTTTATCAAGAGATTAACGTAGCAGCTTTTCGGAGAGAAAAGTTTGCCAGCGACTGGTCCGTTGAATGCATGAGGCTCTACATAATGCAGGTGTATTGCCAGGCTAGGTTTAGGGGAGGGGGCGCGAAGCCTCTGCAGGCTGCGTGCAACACAGAAAAAATATATACAACGCAGACTTTAAAGTCCAACCCCCATTTTCATTATGATGCTTAATTATTTACACGGCGGCTTAGTGTAGCTTTATTGCTGTTATAAAAATAATTCAAGTGAAAGCGCAAGCAAGAAAATTCGTGTTGAACATGCTGCAGTATTTATTTTTGAAAATGCAAGAAATGAAATGTTTGTATATCTAATCTAATCTTAGTTGCAAAGATATGTTACATTGGAAATTCACATTACATGCATTCCCACAACCAAGACACGTACAAGTTCGCGCTTGCACGTGCCTCATGTGAGCCTACAACATAAAAACCAATCTCAAATGGACATACACCCTGCAACTCTTGCCGTCCTTCCCTGTAACAGGGGTGACATTGGCAAAGTGAACCATTTTTACAGCATGGGTGGTCAGCCGCATACCAACCTATAAGTCAAGGAACATACACGACAAATTACATTTTTTAAATCAATAATAATAATATACACGGACATCAAACACTTAAAACATAAAACAACAAATTTCACTTTAATAAACCCTAGCCGCCAACATTACAGATCAACCGCCATTTCTTTCTGTCCTTACATACTTCTTTCATTTCCTCCAGAGTCATAACCTTCTTCATGCAAGCTCTTCTTTTATTATGACTCTGGATATTCCATTCATTCGCAATTTCGGATATTTGGTCCATCCATACCTTTCTCGGTCTTCCTCTACCACGACATCCATCTATTCTACCAACATATACTTTCTTCGTCAGTCTTTCCTCATTCATTCTCTCCATATACCCAAACCATCTTAACAAACTTCTTTTAATCTTCACTTTCACACTTTCTCTTGCACCACATTCTTCTCTTACAAAATCATTCCTCACCCTGTCACTCCGTTTTTTCCCAATCATACTTCTTAGAAAGTCCATTTCAACAGTATGGACCTTACTAATTTCACTTTCACTCACCGTCCAGGCTTCACTTCCATACATCAAGGTGGGTAAAAGTATGCCACTGTGTACCGCCAGTCGAGCATTTTTAGATATGTTTTGATTTTTGGCAATACAAGCTGTGGCACCCAGTACACACCTGCCCTTCATTATTCTTCTTTCAAGTTCGCCTGTCATATGTATATGGTCTCAGTAAATCAGAATGCCTTTTTTGTTTAAATGATTAAACTTTTATTCACTTGTAAAAAACACTGAAAGTGGTAAAACCTTAAATTAATATCTAATGAAAAGTAGAAAGAGTTATGAAAAAATACAAAATTAATGTGAAACTTTAATAAGTTTTGCATAATGAACCACCTTTTTTATTCATGAAAACTACTAGTTATCTCAAAAACTTTATAGAAATTGTATAAAATAATGCTTAGTGTAGATCCATTATCTAATCTAATCTAAGTTACAAAGATATGTAACATTGGGGATTCACTTAATATACACTCTCACAAGCAAACACGTATAAGTTCGTGCTTGTACATGCCGCATGCAAACCTACTATGTATATAAAAACCCAAACTCCAAATGAACATACACCTTGCAACTCTTGCTGACCTTCCCTGAAACAGGGATGACATTGACAAAGTGAACCATTTTCTACATCATAGGTGGTCAGCCACATACCAACCTATAAGTCACTTATACAACAAGTTACATTTTTAAATCACAAATAATAATATGTTTACACATCAAAACAAATACAGAATACAAAATTCTAAACTAATAAGAATTCTGTATTCGTTATGATTTTTTTTTCAGGAAAGACCTAATATTTTGTCAATGGGTAATGAATGCTATTAAATCAAGCAAGCTGTGTGTTTATTGAGTGTTAGATATTCTAATCAAAGCATCATTATCAAGAAATGAGCTGACATTGAATTGATGAGGTGTTAAAAGAGTAAATTACTTCGGTGGTCCAAGCTTTCGACTTTAAACTTTAAAAATATTTCACCGGAATATCAATCACTGATTAAAAGTTCATTAGGTCGTTATGTAAGTCAACACTCAATGGTCCATTAACGTGAAAAATAACCACGAATTTCATACAGATAGCTCTCTAGTGGTCCACAATAAATTATAAAGCCGGCGAGAGTGCTGCTATCTTTAACAAATTAATGGACAAATGCAACCGGTTTATTTTTCGAAAAATTATCATCAATTTCAAGTGGTTCTGTCCGCCATCAGACGCGTATAATATAAAAGGGCCTTTTGATAAACAGGCTCCCACTAAAAGCAAACTATAAAACTTGAAACGAACATAATGATTATTATTTTAGTGTCTTTTTGTGAGTCATTGAGAGCTCTGATGGCCGTTGAATTGATGTTGAAAAAGTCATTGCCCTTTTTAGGGAAATTTAAATTTACATTGGTTTAATACTTTTTATATTACCGGCAGTAAATTTTGAACTAAACGCTGACAACATCGTTAAGCAAGATAAGTTTTACACATTGATAAGGTTAACATTTTTCAAGTTGCGTAAATAATGAAATTCATTAAACATTTCATGAAATACATATTTTTTCAACCTCACGCATTATTCAAAAATATTTCTGTCCATCTTTTAAATATAAAAGTTAAGATTTTTCTTTTATGTACATTTTTGTGATAACATTTAAAGGCCAAGACAAAAAGGGGTTTCATAAAATACCTACATTTAAAACAACAAACAAAAAACTTAGTCCATTTATTTTTACGATCACCAAAGGAAGTGTATTTTTATGATTTCAAAGTAACACGAAAAAATAATAAGCACAGCACCCTTCTAGAATGCATTTTTATGTGTTTTCTTTTTTGTACGAGTGCATGATATGATTTTAACACGCCGCATTTCAAAGTTATGGTTTTAGACTTTGGGATTGTAAAACCAGATGGATGCATTTTTCGGCGGCGTTAAATTTTAACGATATAATTGAAGTTGGGTATTAATGCAACGAGTGGTGTTGAGTTTTATCATTTTTTATATGTTCACACATCAACTGAACATATTATAAAAATAATCTCTCTGAATATTGTAATAATCTGTTCATTTTGTAATTAAGATATAATTATGTTGGGTATATGTTATTTTGATAAGTTGATAAGGTGCTTAAATGTTATTTTTTACTGAAAATATTTAAGTAATATCTCATTTAAGCAATAATATTGTAAAGCTCAAAGAAACTTATCGCTTACAAGCAAACACGTATAATATCACGCTCACACATGTTGTAAATGCAAAAAAAAAGTTTTTTAACTCTTGTTACCTTTCCCTGAAACACGGATGGCATCAAAAAGTGAACAAAAGGTAAGTCAGTCTGACGCCAACTTATAAATTTATTTATATAAAGAAAACTTAAACATTACCTTATTTACGAAAACTATAAATGAATTGGTGATGTATGGCTGGTGATCAGGCCCGGATTTAGGGCGGTTCGAGCGGTGCGACCGAACCAGGGCCCCCGCGGCCTGAGGGCCCCCAAAAGTCTTATTTTTTATCATTATTGTAAAAAAAAGTTGTATAGATTCAAATTTTCATCGCTTCCGGTTCATAACGCTACGTTTTATACAGACAAAGACTTCAATAATACAGAAATAAAAGATTCTCACAACAAATCTTCCGGGGCCCCACAATACCTGATTAGGGCCCCGAACATTCCAAACAGTAATAAATAAATAAAGTTTCTCCTTAAAACTAAAAAAAATAAAGGTAACCAAAGAAAGATACCAAACATGTGCCATCATAAACTCCCAAGCATGTCACATAATGGAACCTGTAGGATTATAGCAGTAAACTGCGCTATTGTTCCTGCCATGGCGGCAAAACTTCAGACGCGACAGTTATAAATCTTTCACTAGTAATGTAATAAAAGATAAACAGTATAAGTTTCAATACAAAAAAAATAGTGTATAGCGACGGGTAATGAATGGTCGGTCTTTGCTTCCACGTATTGTTTGTATTGCTTTGTCGGCAAATTTTACCTGAGTGGGTAGTGGGTTCCTTTAAATTTCTGTCTTTCTTTTTTATCTTTAGAAATGCATCAAAATATGATAGGTAGGTACTTCTTAAAGTATTTGTATAATTAATATAAATAAGAAATCATTTCTGACACCCTCGGTGGGATTCGAACCCGAGCTCACGGCATGGAATGCAAGCACTCTACCAACTGAGCTATCGACCGGACCAATAGAATCTGCAAAAAAAAAAAAAAAAAATCTCGTCGGGCATATGTCACAGGCCAATATTTAGCAACGCCATTTCTTTCACACACCCGCGGTCACTTGTGGAATGTGAAAATTAATCTATTTATTTTTAAATGTTAGGGTGCCGCCCTTACACCACTTAACTTGAAGGGAGATTTTCCAGCTCACAAAGATTCTGGTTTTCATTTCCTCTCAAGGTTGAGTAAGTCAATGGATAATGCCTAACCTAAAACCTATACGCAACGCAACTACGCAACTAAGCTACACATATAGTGTAACTTCTTGCCGCGTTATCCCCGAAGGGGTCGCATGTGGCGAGTTGAACCTATTTATTTTTACAGGTAAGGGGGCCGGCCTTATGCCAACCACTTTAGTTGAAGTGAGGGTTTCCCAGCTCCCGAGGGGGCTGGTACTCATTTCTTGTGAAGGCTGAGTAAGTCTTGCCGGTATTTTATTCCGGGGCTTTAAATTTATCACTTGAATTTATCATTTAAACATTATCCATTGATGTATGAAAATTTATAAAAGCTAAAAACTGGTCGAATTCTTCTAAGAATCTTGCGAGAGTCTCAAGAGAACGATTGATATAAATTATCCAGAAAACCTTATTGAAGAGAAATTGGTAACGATACAATATAACGATAACGTTCCTTGACTTATATGTTGGTATGAGGCTGACCACCCATACCTACTGTAAAAAATGGTTCACTTTGCAATGTCATCCCTGTTCCAAGGTCGGCAAAAGTTGCAGGGTTTTTGTTCATTTGAGGTTTTGATTTAAGTAATTTGTAAGTACACATTCAGCATTTGTGAGCGCGAACTTACACGTGTCTGTTTGTGGGAATGCAATTAGATATGAGTTTTTAATTTAATATATCCTTGCAATTTAGAGTATAGATTATTACAGAGATATATAATCGTAAAAAATGCATTTTTTGTCCTTTGAAAAAATAGGGGTGGAAGGGGGAGGGGATTTTTTACGAGGGGAGGGGGGCATATGGGGGGGCCCCCGAGCTTGTCCCCGCACCAGGGCCCCCAGAGGGGTTAATCCGGGCCTGCTGGTGATGATTGTGAACGGTAGCTTAGTACTATTTGTCAGTAGTAACAAACCTTGAGAATAGTTCATATCTCCAAGGAGCCCGTGATGGAGTCATGTGCAGTGTGGCAGGAAGTCACGTGGGCACTCACCTGGAAAGAATAAACAATGGTTGATTAGTATCTGTGCAAGATATTTCAGATCAATTCAAGATACAAATCTCAAAATCAAGTCAAAATACAGTACCTCGGATCAATTTAGTTTGGAAAACAATATAAAAATCTTACGTCTACGGGTATTATAGTGTGTATAAAAAATTAAAGATAAACACTTCAAAAGGGTCTCAATAATGATACGAGATTGTATAATCAGATTTGCCTACAATGTTCTTGCAGCACATAATATAAGTTACTCCTTCACACGGTCAGGTTTCGGTCCGGATCCAGTCATGAAAAGTGAGAAATCATCGGACAAACCAACCTAGGTCATGTGAAAGCTTTCAATTCGATACAAAACCGGATGATGTGAAAAGTGACTAATAATAATAATAATAATAACAGGCTGATTTATTTTAAATTACACATGATAAGAGAGCGCCGTTTTTGTGTGTGTCACACCTCAAGGGCCCTCTCCGATCATGGATAAGACTTTCTAAACAAGTGTGCCTTGAGTGCTCCTCGAAATACACCCACAGATTTGGAGTTCTTCACTCCGGGTGGCAGTCTGTTCCACTCCACCGGCCCCGCAACACGGAAAGCGCGGTCTCCGAAGTTTGTACGAATCTGACGGCGCGGCTGAACCAAATTGACTACTCCATCACCCGCAGATCTGAGTGTCTGCCTCCTAACACCCATTTCAACAGGTGAAATCATATCAGCCAGATAAGGTGGGGCCAAGCCATTGATGGCTTTATATACCATTAAACAAACACGGAAGACCACCCTCTCCGGGAAACGAAGCCAATGAAGTTTTTTTAACAGCGGGGTGATGTGAGCGAATTTGGGAATCCCGAATATGAGTCTTGCTGCCGAATTCAACACAGATTGAAAGCGATTAAACTGTTTCTTCGGCTGACCACTATAAAGCGTCGAGCAATAGTCAATCCGAGACATCACAAACGCACTCACCAGGGTCTTAACCGCATCTGACGGCAGACATTTTCTTATTGCCTTTATTTGGCGAAGCGAAAAAAAAGAAGAAGCTATTGTGGCATCTATTTGCCTATCCAGTGTCAGGTTACGATCCAGTAAGACTCCTAGAAGTCTTACCGAATCAGAAGGCTGGATTAGCTTACCTCCTATGGAGAGTGGTACTCTATTCACCAGAAGGTGGTCACGCCTCGATGTGGCTGCCCAGAGTATCTCCGTCTTATCCATGTTTAAGATTAGGCCATTGTTCCTCATCCACCCACCGACCTCCGCGATACACCCAGAGACCCTGCAACTGAGGTCCTCAGCCATGTCTGGCCGAGAATGAGAGTATATTTGCCAGTCATCTGCATATGAGTGTGCGATGAGGCCCCATTTTTCAACAATACTCTCAATCTCAGCAGTATACAATATGAAAAGGATCGGACCCAGCACAGAGCCCTGTGGGACCCCGGAAGACAGCGAGTAGGTAGATGAAACACTATCACAAATACGCACCGCCTGTCTGCGCTCCACCAGATAGGAAGAAAACCACGCCAAAGCCCCTCCGGTCAAACCAAATGACACCTCCAATCTCTCAATAAGAATTGGGTGACTTACTGTGTCAAAGGCCGCACTCATATCAAGAAGCGCCAGTAAGGCTAGATTACCACACTCCACAGCTGATATCATATCCGATACAAGCATGAGCATACCGGTTTCTGTTGAGTGATATTTCCGGTATGCAGACTGCCTCTTAGGCATTAAGCCGCTTGCATCCAGATAGGATACCAACCGCCGCGAGACAATCCGCTCCAGCACCTTCGACAAGAATGGCAGATTTGACACAGGTCTATAATTTGAGGGATCACCGGGATCCAACTGTGGCTTTTTAAGGATTGGCGTGATGTGTGCTACCTTCAAAGACGGAGGAACAGTGGCATCCATTAGGCATCCATTGATTACCTTAACAATAAATGGAGCCAGCTGTAAGATGCATTCTTTGAGTACCCAGACTGGTACAGGGTCAAGGCCACACTGCTTGTTTGGCGATCCTACCACGATCTGACACACCTCATCTATGTCAGTTAAATCAAATACTTCGAGTCGCGAAGCACTTCCAATCCTTGAGACAGAAGTACCTGCAACCCAAGCAAAGTGCAATTGAGGTATTTTGTTTTCAAAATACGTGGCAAAATCGCAAGCAGTCGACGTCAAACCTACACCAGCCCGAGCACTCCCAGACAAGTTCTCCAGAAGCTTCCACACCTGCTGAGGGGATTTTGCCTCAGCAATCTTTCCACAATAAAAATCGGATTTCTTCTGGAGAATAGCAGACCTGTACACACCTTGAGCGTCAATCCATGATTGCCTAGTGCTACCTGGCTTACCGTTTTTAAAATTTCGCTCTAGTTTTCGCATATTGCGTTTCAGCGTACGGCATTCATTGTCAAACCAGATAGCACTGTTTCGCTCTTTGACTACTTTACATTTGATTGGAGCATGCAGCCCAATCAAATCGCCCAAGGATTTATTATACAAGTCTACTAACTCGTCCGGTTGCATTGAGACATAGGTTTCCGGACAGCAGACTGGTGAAACAGAAAGATCTTTTTTAAAGATCTCGAGATCGAACCCTTTCCAGCACCTAGAGGTTATGCTCTTATAAACAGGAACAGGCCGTCCCACATTAAGGCTAGATGTCACCAATCTGTGGTCCGACAAACCTATATCTACTACCTTCGTCTCTGAAGGTGCGTCCTCCTCTCTGGCTATAACTACATCCAGTAGGCCACCCGCATCATGAGTTGGTGCGCCAACCCACTGTCTGCAGCCATAGTCCGCTAACAAGGCGGTGAGAGCCACACTGTTAGTGTCGTCTCCACGCTCAAGCCTGACGTTGACATCCCCGACCACCAGAAACATCTCGTTGCGCGTCACAAGAGTCTCAAATAGTTCCCGGAACTCCCTAAAAAATTCAGCCGTTACAGGCTTGGAGCCCGGACGATAAACTACAGCAACAGTGAGAGCCGCACTCGAAGACACTCGACACACAAGGCACTCAAAAGACGTCGTGGGGAAAATTTTGATCTTCTCCACACGAAATCCCGAACGTACCAGCAAGGCCACACCGCCGTGATTGGACCAAGAGATGCTCTCTGTTCCTTCACCACGGCGCGGCCTTGCCCGTGCTTCCTCAAGCGTCGTGTATCCTAAAGCGCGCAATGCTCTCAGTGATGCAGAGTCGTGACTCTCATGCCATGTCTCTGTTAGGGCGAGGATGTCAAGATCATGGCTCTTACAAAAGTCGTCAATTTCAACAATCTTATTTGCAATAGAGCGCGCATTCCAGCAACCCAGTTTCACTGTCTTCTCCAATGCTTCCCGATGTCTTCCTCCGCTGCCAGTCGGCAGGGAGTTCGAGGGTGGAGGTCTCACCGAAGGCTGGTCACTGGTAGCACGCTCCTCATCATTGCACAACTGCGCTGGCAAAAGAAGCGGCGCTGGCCGTGCTGAGTAGCACAACCTTTGTCCACCTCTCTTCCCCGGTCTTCTTCTGCGTCGTCGGAGTATTAAACGTGGCCATGATGATGTGTTGAATTTGGTAGAGTTCGGCTTTAATTCAGCAAAAATGTCAGTGAGTTGTTTCACTGAGTAGACGCGCACTGTATGTACCAACGTGTTTTGTAGCGACATGCACAGGTACCAGACACACACTTACACACACACAAACGTTCGACGCATGCCGACACAGTTGTCAATCGGACGTAGGTACCTCTTGTAGATGCAGCGGCAATATAAATATTCTCTCACAATAATATTCGCCGCCGCAAGTACCCACCTCTGCACAATGATATAATAGATAATTTTATCAAAATTTACGATTCACAAAAAACACATGAACACCAAAACAGTCCAGCTTCAATTTGATACAGATGTTGTGGCATATATTGGCCGACACTTTAAACTATATAAACTATGAAACACGCAAGAACCACCAGTCAAAATCTTTTTTTATTTACAGAGAGCTTCTACCGTCAGCTTGTCAGCGTCGGTAGGTAGTCTCTCTCTAAAGTACCCTTGTTCTATTGTTTGAAGTAAGACGTAGAGAATTGGGATATAAAGATGGCTAGACAGAGTGGTTGCAGACTGTCGTACGGTAGGATAATGGGAGTAGAAGAAAAATGAGTTGGTCAAGAAGTCTTGGCTACGATTGATCAAATATGCCCTAGATCCATCCCGGGTTATCATGCCAGTGATGATGATGTTGATATGTTAAGAATAAAATAAACAATACTTTTTGATTGATGAAGGATAACGTGTAGCATTCAAGAGTTTGATTTACACGTATATTTGCAAAATACAAACGAAAATTACTAGTGAAAAATAACAAAAAACCTTGACGTCTAAATTCCAGAAGGGGATGAAAAAACAAATACACGTACATAAGTAAAGCGTGTTATTCTTGGGCGACCGCGGTAAAGTCAAGAAAAACATAATGGCCTTTCAATGTTATCTTGACCCAATTCCTGGAAGCTTTCATCCCTAAGCCGTGGGACGGGAGCATACCTGTGGAATACCTATAATCGAAGCCGGTATTATTGTAAATTATTTGGTAGAAAACCCGGTCGACCTCCGCCCTTCGAGGGTCCGCCGAGTAATTCAAAATCAATAGGGCCGAGGGCCATGGGCGACGGTGGGCGAGGTAAAAAGCGCGGACGCTGGGGTCGGCTTAGTCAGACGGATGATCGCCTATCGCACCCGACAATCTAATTATGGGACTTCTCAAATGTTTTACACATCCAGTAGAGTGCGCGGTGACATCAATTCTGTCAGGCACCACACAGACACAATTTTATACCTAAACTTACTCAGGTATCTAACCTTATCTAATCTAGGTTGCAAATACATATTAACATTTAAAGTTCATGTTAAATGCATGCCCACAACCAGAAGTGTGTAAGTAAAAGATAAGTATCGGAATATGGTGGTCTTCGACTTTACTGCAGGTTGGTTTTTACAAGAGGGAAAAGTTAAATCATGTGGAAAATAGAACGTCCAATAACATCATTGTAACATTAATTAGTTTTGAGACATAATATGTACATATTGTCTCTATGACTGACTTCTTCAAACCAAAAATACATTTCCACTATGGAGACACATGAAATGTCAGACTAAGGCCTGATATTTTCAACGTTAGCACAGTGACTTTATACTGAATGAAAAGAACGCACTTATGTCAATCGTGTGGGTAGTTTTATTTCAGTTTATATGCACATAATGCTAACGCTGAAAAAACTGAGCCTAAAACAACCCTGAACAAGTTATCTGCGCTAAGCACGGCAAACCTGTTGGTGCTTAAGTATTTCAAATGAAATCCATATCCACTTTTTATAGTTTTAAAATGGTTGTCATATGAATAAACATCTTGAGAATAGGATGACTACAAGAAAAAACAACATGCATAAAGCAAATACAACTAAGCTATTTATATAACCAGCCCTCTAGGATTTCTAGAGGGCTGGTTCTCATTTCTTGAGGAGACTGAGTAAACCTTGCCGCTATTTTATTTTGGTTTGGAATAAGCGCCCAAACGGAAAACCATTTCTAAAACCCCCGGTGGGATTCAAAACCGAGCTCTCGACATGAAATGCAAGCACTCTACCCACTGAGCTATTGACTGAACTATGCAATACTAATAATACACATCCGAAAACTATTAAGTTAGGGCACAACAGAGATGCAGCATACACTGGCCTGTATAGTCCTCAATTTTGATGCACAATATGATACATGTTGTTAACTAGGCATGTATGTCAACTGACATTTAGCATGGTAGAGTTGGGCATGTCGCTAACACGGCACTGTTTGAGCAGGTAACTGAATTAGGAGACTTCCGCCCATCCCCGATGTACCGGTGCACGTGAGTCCCCTCAGAGAGGCAGACTGTCGATATAATTAACTAAGTCAACAGTGATGGAAGGCGAGGCGCAGGCGGGTCGTGTGCAGGTTAAGAAGCCAATATGTCATGTCAATAATGTATGAATGTGAACTGCATATCGACGCCCTGCATGCTGAATAATTGCCGTGTTGACTTCAATCGATAAATGTGTCGTTTATACTTAAAGACGACCCATAAACATCCATGTATTTTTTTACAGAATTCTTTGATTTCTTCCCACTCAAAGCATTGTATTAAAAAAGTCACGGCGGAAAAAGTTTTGCGATGTTTCAAAAAGCTTTCGTTGTTGATTGTTTCATCCGTATATTTATGGAAAAATTTGGATCTTCATTCCTTTCTCAGCTTTTCTCAGTACACTCTTGGACGTAGGCCTCCTCCAATCCTCTATGTGTTTGTCTATCGGCTACTGTGTTCAGTCATCCTCTGCCTGCAGTTCTTTTGATGTCATCCAGCCACCTCAGTTGAGGTCTCCCCACTCCCCGCTTGGACATCCTGGGTCTCCACTGGACGATCCTTTTCGGCCACCTGTCATGATCCTGCCTTGCGACGTGACCAGCGCAGCGCCACTTTAAGCAGGCCACTCGCTGTATGACATCAGTGACACCAGTGCGTCTACGGATCTCCCAGTTTGGAACCTTTTCTCTGATACTGATTCCCAGTATCCTCCTTTCAATGGCTGTTTAGCACGTCCTCAGTCTGTTGACACTGCATTTGGACCATAGTTCCCATTTATAATTAGTCATTTATTATTTTGAGCCAAGGGAATATAGATACTAACAGGAAACTTATCTTGAGAGTAAAAATTCGAAGCATAATCCATTGAAACTCGTGCAATTTCGAAAATACGAAAAATGCGTTCTCTCTTTGCAAGGTGTTTTTACCTTTTCGACATCATTTGTTCTTGCAGTAAAACAAAATGAAAATGATGAGTGAATATTTTTTACTTTTATTTTCTCCATATTTTCCAACCAAAATTATTCACGAATACTGGAAGCAGAGTGGGTGATTAAGAAACGAAAGGGATCTAAATTGAATGGGTGGATTGGTAAGCGCTTAAAAACGGGGGCGGGGGATGGGATTATACGCATTCATTAAATTTATTATATTACGCCGGCATTCGGATCCATTTAAGTTTGTCCAACTAAAAGTTATCTCATATCCGTCTGGGGGCTTACGAGCTGAATTACGCGGTTCGCATGAGCGTTTAAGATATTACGGTCAACACGGCCCTTGTACCTCAAGTCCGAAACATTACGTGTAAACTCTACAGTTGAGTTTACCACAAAACGGTCAAAAACTTAAACAACACATTCTAATGGACGTTTTAGCTTCTGTACATTTTTAGTTTACGCAGTGGGTAAGTTTGAAAGTAGAGTTTTGTACTTGGGGTTCTGCATTAGAGTTTGTATGCCGCACGCTATAAATTCAGCCATCACACGGAAAATCTTTTAAGCTTTGCAGGGCAGAGTGCCTCGTCTGGGCTAAGCCGTTGCCGACCTAACGTGACAAGGATGCTCCGCCCGATAGCGGACAACAAACTTTACTCAAATTGTACGTACTTAATTATTGTAATATTTGTCGTTAAATATAATTAATTGAATTTTGGTCAAAGACCAGTTGTATCAGTTTAATGCAAATACATTATTCATGTAAGATCTGATTGCCCATCAAACATCATAATTGTCAAAATCAACCAATTTAGATGATTTCAATATGATGCTTCGAAAAAATATTGCACAGCCTTAACTTAATTAAACATAAAGAGATAATTAAACTTATGTACAAAATAATATGACAAATGCAAAAAAAAAACAATGAAAGCAATCCTACATAATTAATACTAGATTTGTTTAGCACAATGTAATTTCAATAAAATGATTTCAGTTAATTTTTTTTATAAAGTCAATTGGAAAAACAAAGTTTTAATTAACTTTTATTTTTTTTTGCTCAAACGTTTTCGCGTAATAAATACACTGTAAGTACTTTCACTGTGCGAACAGAGATACGTACCCTTAAAAATATATTTCAGTTTAGTTTGTTTGAGTACGTGGTTTCATAAAGGAATAATATTTTCTTAGGTGGAAAGCCCACTGTGTTCAGAGTATAAGCTATCGCGTCAATACTCAAACATTGCAGGAAAAATGAATAAAAACAATAACAAACATAAGAGGTGCTTTTATATCTTACATACATTTTTTCTGTTTACGCGATGGTCGAGCATGTACGCAACGCTTTGTACTAGAGTTGTTTGTCATGGCGAGTAAGAATGAAATTTGTGAGCCGTAAAAACAATAACTCGGAAAAGGCATTCTAATAAAAAGTAATGAGCTACCGTAGAAACTATTCCCTAAAGAAACTTCGACGCTGGATGTATAATTATTTACACAAAGCACCCCCATAAAATATAACGGGCTGTTTAGTAAATATTTTACTTAACAAAGATTTATAATTTAGATATTTTGAACGAAATGGAGGTCTACTGAAATTCACGAATGAAAAATTAATGAATACTATACATTTTAATTGAAATGTACATACGTTCACGAATTATTGATAAATTAATTATTTACCATATAAGGAGAAGCAATTTACAAAATTTCACTCTGAAACGAATAAAACCATTTTGAATATAAAAATAGCTGCAACGTTTTACTTTGATTTGGTTTTAATTTGACAACCGTCTCGTAAATGCTGTACACTGTAAAATATACATGGAAAATAAAAATGCGTCTTTAGTGCGTGTATTATTTTTCTATTTAGGCTCCTTGACTGATAGGTTGGTACGAGGCTGACCACCCGCGCTGTAAAAATCGGTTCACTTTTGCCAATGCCACCCCGGTTCAGGGAACGGCGGCAGGAGTTGCAAGGTTTATGTCCATGTGAGGTTTTCTTTATTTGTATGCACACATGCAGAATGTGTAGGCGCGAACCTACATGTGCCTGTCTGTAGGCATGCATTTCATATGAGCCTTAAATGATAACATATCCTTGCAGCTTAGATTATAGATTATAGAAGTATTTACGCAATGTTTTATACTCGGGGTACTGAGCATTTGAGTCAGTATGGTCAGCCGTTTTCTCGTTATACTCAGAAGGTTCTCGGTTAGACAGAAAAACCGCGCTCAAAAGCATTAAGATTTTTTTGAAATAATCTCACATCAATATTTGTTGGCTTAACGTTATAATAAAAACTTCCTGATATTATTTACTTATTAAAAAAATCAATAAAAATTCTCAGCAACAAAAGAGCTCTTACAAAATTTCAAATTTATTAGATTGAGGATAAAAACAAAGTGATTAAAAAAGGTACCTACTTGCAAATTGATACTTTTTTCCAGTCATATGTTTTATTGGTTAACAAAATATCTAGATATGAATGCATATTATAAGTTAAATTTAATGTCAATATTATAAAGAAGTAAATGTTTTGAAGTAAGTATTATATTCGCAAGCAATAAGACGTTTACGCTGACACTGATTTTCCGGGGAGACGGCAACATATATAAGCGTGCTGCGTGCTTAGGTACAGTTGTATATTAGTCAGAACTCCAATTACCCGGTCATTCATGCATATTATACAGCTAAATTGCCAAAGCCAGGCAAATCCTCATCCCAACAACAATTCTGTAAACAATCCCAGCGTCTCGTTCTCGTAGATTGAGGCTGCCATAATTAGCTGGATCTATGGAATATTATGCCTTTGATTATTAAACGCTAAATATGAGTACATATTATTCTGCATTAATATACGCTGAAATTTGTAGATTCATGCTGTAATAATGAACGTTACGATTATTTCAGGATTAAAAGTTAAAAATAGGATAAGATGGATATGAGCTTTACCTTATTATTCATTTTGAGAACACAAAAAGTAAAAAGTGTTTTTGATGAATCTGCATATTAATAGTTAATGGTTGACTTGATTTCTAAAAGGTTGCATTAAATCCTGAAAAAAAATATATTGAAAAAAGTAACAGAAGAACCTTTACGTCAACTACAAAATTTAAATATTTTTAAGGGTTTGGTGGTTTACACAGTGAAAGTCCATTGTATATTAATTAAATAAACAAAGTAGTAATTCACTTTTATAATTTTATTTCTGTCTAGCACTTTCGCCAACAAGGCATCTTCAGGACAATCATTATCCTGAAGATGCCTTGTAGGCGAAAGTGCTAGACAGAAATAAAATTATAAAAGTGAATTAAAACTTTGTTTATTTAATTAATACATAATTGAAAGTTTGAGTTTCCCTACTTAGGGAGTTGAAATTGAACCTCAGCCCTTTGTTAAAGAAGCAAATGTTGTGCTAGCTGAGCTACATTTAAGTAAGTACCTACACAGATGCTGTAATTTATTCCGAGACGTAGAAAACAACGGAGATGCTTTTGTATATAAGAATCTACAATATTGTAGTTCAGATAATTGAAGAAATATTCTCCCTCAATATCTACATGCATGCTGTATGAATAATGAACTCAAAAGAGAAAAGCGTATGAAAATTTTTAAGAAAAAAATTTAAGCTGAAGAAAAGTATTCAACATTTATTTAGTTCAGTAAAAGGTTCAATGACTTAAAACTAAATTTAATTCAAATGCTATCGAACTCATAATTCCTTTCAAAAACGGGTAAACAGGTTAGGGGTTGAAGTGTAGGCTGAAAGTTAATTTGAAAATCTTGATAGCGCCATGTAAATCAAACTGTATCAAACGCGATCAAACTTTTCCAACACCTTTTTTCAATAATAAATAACGGCAGCAAGCAATAATTTCACATTAAATGGGTAATTTGTGTCCCGAGGGGCATATTATGATAAAAAGGTATTAATCACGTAGATTTTGTGAACTATAAAAAGCTAAGCAATTAATTTAGTGCCTCCCGTGGGGACGGATCACGCCTACCATAGATTTGATGACATCCCAACGTATTCACAGTCACGTATAATTCAAAACAACTAAACTAGCATCTATTTGATATGCGTAGATAATCAGAGCTTTAAGGAGTCATTAATTGTGTAAATACGAATTACACAGATAGCTAAAATTGCTTTCACATTCAAAGTCGCATCTAAACATTGATAAACTCGTTACTAAATACTTTAATTTATATATTTTGTTGCGTAGTCACACATTGAAGCTGCGTTTTGTTGGAACTATGAATCGAAAGCCTTATTGTGGGTAATCACGCGACATGGCGTGTAAGGGAGGTACCTGAGCATTGTGTCACACAAAATCTGCCCGAAGTAAGTCCCATTGACCCCGAAACGACAACGGACAGATAAGGTGTAAATTTAGATCGTAATGGACTGGTATTCATGCATTTTTTAATAGCCCTTATCATTATAGTGCGTGAAAATAGTTGTATTATTTTAATTTAGTGCTGCTATCATTATTTAAAAGTCAATTGCTGTTACACAAAGGAAAAAAAACGCCTTTTTTGTTTTGTGAGCTTTATACCTTTTAAAAATAAAATACCTCAAATATTTGATCAACATCGTGATAAAGATGAATATTTTAGCTCCTTTTGTATATTGCACGATAAACCCTGAACGACTTTGAAGAGCTAGAAGGTAAGAGCATTCCCTACAGGCACGCGTAGCTATAAGGCAACATCCGGGGAAAAATGAATTTAAGATTGAAATAAAGAGCGTGGGTGGATGAAGTAAAGGACATCACGGGCTTATCTGTTAAAGGAGCTTTAAACACTGATGCTTGAGATTCCTCCAATGTCAAAGAAGAATACATTATAAAGGTAAAATCTTCAACCGCCCTTGGAGTTACTACACCATGAAACGGCGCTATAAAGAAATCATCAACTCATCATCATCATCATTTAATTAGAAAGAAAAAGGAGAGAACCATTAATCTTATTCTAATATCTAAATCTAAATCTAATCTGCAAAGATATATATCATTTAAGATTCATATTAAACGCATTCCCACAAGCAGACATGTATAAGTTCGCGCTAACACATGCTGCATGTGGATCTACAATATAAAACCCAATCTCAAATGAACATAAGCCCTGCAACTCTTGCCGACCTTCCCTGAAACAGGGGTGAACACAAAGTGAACAATTTTTTACAGAAATTTGTGGTCAGCCTCTTCCCATCCTATAAGTCAAGGAATACAACATTAATTAATTAATGGTTTTTAAAAATGCATTTTTGGTAGAAAAAAATAAAAGTCTTCTCTTGAAAGTAAATAAATTTAATAAACAGACAAAAGTGGACGCATAACTCGAGTTTTTCTATACATAATAGGAGAACTAACTCCATTGCGATTCAATTAATATTTTTCCATTCAAGTTTCCCTCGTAGTGGTCATTTCCCCTCTTCACTCCGCGGCAAATGAATAACTCCTAATTACGTTCCATCTCTCTCCAGTATAAGCAAACTTGTCTAGCACTCGAAAGAAATCAAAGCCAGCCCCACATAACTATGAGTAAGTATCCTATACACTACAATGTACATACTATCAACCCTTGGATCATACTATCCTGATTGAAGTCCTTTGTAATCACTCTTTTTTTTATTCTTTTTAATTTTCCCCTGTTATTGTGATCACCGATGGAAATTGACGATTGGGAAAATCACAGTTACATATTTTTTTCAAACAGGCTGCAATTTAGTACAAGTAGGTAGAATTATATAGAATCCAAACAGCAACCTAGTTTTTTCCGAAAATAAACAATTTACATTTTCTGTGTGGTTTTCATGACAATCCCTGTGTTTTTCCTATATTTATCTCATTTTTGGAAAAAAAAACTAGATTTCCGCCACAGATTCTATACGACGCGACGTGTGTGTTTAAAGAAAAATATTGTAAGCCCTATCGATAATTTTAATAATTTTCTTCGATAATTCTTTTTCAACCTAAAACTAACCTATATTACAAATGATGGTTTAGATTTTAATGCATCGTGTACTTTTGTGCTTCAGCAGGTCCTCACAGAAAAAACCTCCAAACCTAAATTTTACATAATATCTGTTACTCTTACCGCCGTTTCCTAGAACAGAGGTGTCCCACAGTTTTGTAAGTCTTATATTAACCTAATAGTTGATTAAATTAATTCTAAAAACCACCAACAAATGTTTAAATGGAACGCATATTCAAAACAGCGTATTTTAAGAGTTGTTTACCCTAGAGTTGTTTAGAAAAAAAAAGAGATTTCAATTTTACAAAATTAAATATTGTGGAGCGCTTTTTATTTGTTTGCCATGTAAATAATGAGAAAAGCAAAATAAAACAGCTACGAAATACGACTGTGGTACACCTCCTTGCATTATTTCATTTCAAATCATAAAAGAGGACTGTAATACCGACTTCTGTATTTTATGTGCTTTGGTGGTTGCGTATTTGAAAATATTTCTTAAATATATATTTTTTTTTATGATATTTGTAAGACATATTGATAAAAATAAAAGTGATTAAATCCGTCATCTTTTTAGTTTTGTACTTCATTCTCTTGAAGAACAAGTTAGCCAACGAAAGAAAATGTTTTCAGCTTTAAATTTAGAAAACTGCAATAAAAGAACACGTATAAACCATATTTATTTTTTTAGTTGAATACCAATAAATCAAATGCATACATTGCAAATAATATGAGCCTGAAATGCCAGTATATTATCTTTGCAACTTAGATTACAGATATATTATACGAAGGTGATGCTTTATTTTATTTACGAAGTACAATGCTTTCTTACTAGGTACCAAGGCTTAACTAACAGTTTCTAGTATAAGGTATTCTCCATAGAAAGGCAGTAATGCCAAGTTTAGGAGTGAAGTTAAAAGTCTAATAAATTTTCTACACGGTAAATAAAAAAGGCAAAGGCAAGCGAGTGACGTTGGCGATTACGTGTCTCGATATGCATATTTCGCATGTATGCACTTCGCAAGACGTTAGGATCGCGACCATATGTTTAATCGTGCCCATTTATGGCTGCCTGCATCCCGAGCTATTCTTGTACAAGGTTGGGAATTCGCTTCGACTTCTTGCCATGTGGCCCGAACACCGCATCCCAAGTATAAAGCTATGCATTTCAACTCAACCACAGCGTTTAAACAAAATTGTATGAAAGATCAAACAGCGTTTCTAGTGAGCTATTTAGTTTCCATATTTCTTTTGGGATAACGACGTAAAGTATTATATACTCTTGAACTTTTGATATGCCGCTCCGCTTTGGGACGCTCTTAGGTGCAAGAGGAATTTCTGTGACTGGTCGGATTTGAATATTTTTTACATTAGGTTCCAGCGAGACCATATTTTTGGTTTTGGTCTCGTGTCTTTGGAAAAAACAAACAAAGTTGCATCGGGTATTTTAACGTTGTATGGAATTTGCAAAGTGGGCGTAAATGAAAACAAAATATTCAACGGATATGTTGGGAAGTAATTAATGCGCAATTGTACGACCATATGCTTTTGATTTTTATAGCATTACATGGTGATAAACAAGAGAAACATTTTTTACTTTTACTTATTACTATTTTTAATCATAAAAGCTCTCTCAGGAAATTTGTATTAGTATATGATTTCTATGATTCAGGTAGCCTCCTTGTTACAACTAATTTAATTACACTTATTTAAGCGACAATATTTTTTGTGTAAGATGATTAATGGCAATGACAAAAATCTGCAAAAATACGAAAACAAGTAACACCTTCATCTCATAAATTAAAAGCTTATAAGATGAAGGTGTTTCTATAAAATAAGGCTGTTACGATGAGACTCACTATCTGCCTAATTGATTAGATTTGTTAAACCAAAAATGAGGGTTAGTCATATTTTTATAATAGGGAAAAACTGAATTTAAGCCGGTTTAATTCTTTTACAATAAATAAGGGCTGATTAAGAGGAAAATAGTAATAATAATAAAACCAAAAATCTTCATAAAAAAAATTAAACCATTTTGTTTGGTCTACGCTAAAACTATCGTAGATAATCAAATTACGCGGCTAGTTAAAAGCTGCATTGCACCAAATGATAATAATTGTCGCGGCGGACATTCGTCAGCATTATTCCAGCTGTCAACTCAAAAAGTGAATAAGGGAACTTTACATCCAACTCAATGTCACGAAGGCGTCCGCTCCCTCACTAATGGCTTCCTCTCTTCCTGGGGCCACAAAAACGCTCGCAAATTGGTCTCGTACGAACCCACCCACTGCCAGACCCCGAGTCTAAAGCATTGCGTAAATCTAAACTCAACTACGTAAACCAAAAATGAATAAAATTCAAAACGACACTCCTACAGAATAAATTAGTTTTCATACAGTTTTTCGATTAACGTAATCGAGGTGAGCTTACGTTACATTTTGTACTTGGGGCGCTGGACGGCTACTGTGCGGACAGTTAAGCAACGCCTATTTTGGTAGTCGCTTCATCGCTATCTAACTTGAAGCTTTCCTTACATATCATATTGTAATCTTGATGAAATTTCACAAAAAAGGTTACATGTAGATGTAAAATACTAAAAGGTTTATCTCCTTATTTCTCTTGCGTGTATACTGTGATGGAGGCAAGATATTTAAGCTTTTGTATGAAATTTGGATGTTGAAGAAAAAAATATGTAGGTGTTCACTGCTCATACATCAGTGAGTTGTAAATTATAGCAATTTTGCAACAATCCTCTTTTGCAGTATATTGTCAGTAGGTTAATAAACGTGAATTTTTATTCATTAAACACTGACAAATGTCGTGTTTCGAAAATGACTCTAATACATCTTCCATGAAATCTTCTAATCGGTTCTACGATTTTCCCAAGCAATAAAATAATAATCCAAAATCTATGCAAAAATACATTGACAATTAAGGCTCATATTTAATGCATGCCCGCAAGCAGGCACAGGCACAAATTCGCGCTTACACATTCTGCATGTGTACCTACATACAATGAAACCAAATCTAACATGAACATCAGCCCTGAAACTCTTGCCGACCTTTCCTGAAACCGGGCTGCCATAGACGTTATTAAGAAACATGAATATATGCATATGGGATCCAAAATAGAAAAAAAAGTTAAATTGTATGTGAGAGTTAAATATTGTAGCTAAATAGTTCCGGTCAAACTGTCCCACTATCCACGCAGGGCGCCCTGTCCGGCACGTCCGATAAGGTCACATATATCAAACACTAATTACAAGAGGGATTTAATAAACCCCCCAGTTCATCCCCTACAGCTAGGCTTTGATGTCCAATTACAGTGTGCCTTCTAACACGCTTGTCTAGCAGCCCATTTTAATATGGATTTTACATTTTCCTCTTGGTGCCCGAGTAAATTGCAGGACATTTGTGTGAGTGGCGAGGCCGTTTACGGAAAAGGTATGGAATGGCTCTGCCCTCAAATTAAATGTTTTCTTTGTGCACGTACCTGAGTCTAATCACGCATGTAAATACACGGGGTCCCTGGTGTCACTAAATTGTTATGTATGTCGGAAAGGTCTGTAATGTAACAGCCAACAAGGAGGAATTAAATTTCAATTTCAGTTTTCTGTTTTGAATTTACGAAACGTTTAGAATACTAAAAGAAATGTTTTAATCAAAATTGCGTAACGACATACTTCATGAAATTAAGAAATATATCTGCGTAGTCTAAATGAATTACAAAATACATATTTCTACAATAAAATTTATATAAAAAAATATGCGTATTTGTACTTACACATAAAATCAAGGAAGTTTAACATGGCAAAAATCTGTACAATAAAAAAAGTGTTATAGCAGGTACATGTACATGCTGCATTTGTACTTACAAAATAAACCAAACCTAACATGCGCATAAACTTTACAACTCCTGTAGACTTTCTCTGAAACCGGGGTGGCATAGGCAAAAGTGAACCAAGTTTTTACAGCATGGCGAGTCAGCCTCATACCAGCCCATTAGTCAAGGATGATGATGATGAAAAATGAATCGACGATCAAAAACATTTGTTAACATTTTTCAATACGTAGGTATACTATGTACATAAACGAAATGAGGACTGAATTAAAATAAAATCAAAAAACCTCTTGACAATCCTAAGGGATAGAAAATTTGTTGTGTTACTGTAAATGAAAGCGTTGATAAATTTGTCCTGAAGTATTTTTCTTAGCATAAGAGTTCAAAGAAACTATAAAATCCATGTAAACATGTTTGTGAGTGTTGCTTTGATACCTTACATAAAAATGCCACCATAAAACATCTTCGGCGCATAAAATAATGAGTGAGCAACGAAAACAAGAGAAAAAAAAACAAGTACAAACTTGTAATATAAAGGGCATTGCTTGCAGTATTCTGATGCAGCATTCTCACGGCTCAAGTAGACAGGACAGCAGGTAAGTGATTCTCTGAAGTAACTGAAGTATCCATTCATGCTGTTATTTTGCTGTCATATATCAAAATAGAAAAGACATATGTTTCCATTTTCTGTAGCAAGGTAATGCTTGCAAATATTATAAACATAAGCGTGTTTACGCAACTTTCAAATCTTAATGCATTTTCTTTTACTTTGAAATAAATACATATTTTGATAATAACATTTACGTTTTTATTTACATCATAGTTCCTTAACCTATAGGTTGGTATACGGCTGACCACCCATGCTGTATGAAATGGTTTACTTTGCTTTTTTATCCCTGTTTCAAGGAAAGTCGGCAAGAGTTACAAGGTGTTTTTTTTTAGATTTGAGTTTTTATGTTGTAGGTTCACATGCGGCATGTGAAAGCGATCTTATACGTGTATGCTTGTGAAAATGCATATAATGTAAATCCCCAATGTTTCATATCTTTGGAACTTAGATTAGTTTAGACGTAATATATGCATGCCTACAGATTATTTTACTTTTTTCCATTTCATTAAGTGGATAAATTATACTATCATCGGTCCAGTCGATGATTTATCTGGATGAGTGTTTGCGTTAAAAATCAGAGGTCTAGGAACGGATTTACGCCTAGGGTGTCGGACATGATTTACCGTTTCTAGTTTTCTTCAAACCCTTATCTCTCTCCTAAGCCCCCCATGCAGACCTCAATTACTAAAAGGAGCGTAGCTACTCTTGTAGATTGTGAAAGAATAGGATATACAAAGTGAACGTAAAAGAAGAAAATGCATGAAAAAGGTGATGGATATGAATGAATGGAAAGAGGTATGTAAGGATGTGAAGAAATGAAGGCAGCTCTCAGAGGCTTTGGCTACTCGTAGCGGGATGGCGACAAATTTACAGACAGTATACAGAACTTGGATACTGTCTGCATGAGAACAAACCTTCACTTGAAATAAAGCGTTATAATAGTAGATAGCAGAGCTTATACGATATGTAGGTAGGCACATATAAGTATGGATGATTCTTTTAAAGCTGTTGTGTGTCATATTGAAAACACATGTTGTGCGACAAAGGGAATTTAAATGCGGGCATTAAAAAGAAATCCACCGCTAAGACAGAACCGGGACTCACTTGTATTGCGCCTTTGTCGCCCCAAGACATGACACGCTGAAATATGCTTTAATGCTTTTGTATATGCTTTAATGCCATAATGTGATTTTGAAAGAATGCAATACGGCTCTTTATTGCATGCACATCAAAAGCGTATTAGCTATCTTTCGTGATAGAAAGGTATATTGAAAAAAAAAACACATATTATTTTTATGAACTACATTGTTTTAACTTATTATCCAATAAAATTACTTTCCAAATAAGCCACGATTATGTTTGGAACCCATGAATTTAAAAAATCAAGCAACCAGGTCCAATCATTCTCAGCCCATTTTAAGACAAGAAATTATGGATTTACTGAGCATATTTTTAATTCTTGCAAGTTGAAAGACCGAAACCCATTTAATAATTATTTTTAAGTACTAAAGTAGCTACTCATGTAGATATTCCATATTTTATGATAATTTTCTCCAATCTATCAGGAAATGAAACGCTCAAATGAAGTGGTATGTAAATACGGGCGCTTATTTTAAAACCCTGAACATCGTGCGTCAAGTGTCCCACCGGTGGTGCGGCGGAAAAATCCGCTTAAGTGATATTAAAAATAGCCCCGTGGGGTCTGTGCTGAGGACCCCAGGCTAGTGGCAGGGAGCGGGAGGGGTTGGGGTGGAGGCGCGGCACCCCCCCGGTGGCATATGGAAGTGGAAAAACATTTCCCCTGCATTAGCCCCGCATCTATCATCGCGCCGGGCCCGCAAAAACAATAAACTGCCATAAATCAACACAAAAGTTTAATAAACTGGTTGTACGTAGTGGTGGGAGGAGCTTATGCCTCTTGTGCCATTGTCTATGCAGCATCACATCTACATGCGCCAGTATGCCGCACAGGACAACACGCTCTAAAGCAGAGTTTTCCAATTTTGAATTCGTTTTCACGCAAACTTTGCTGGAGCTTGAATAATACATTTATTTTCGAAAAAACAATGCCTGGCATTGAAATGTGTAAAAATGGACCGTTACAAAAAAAGTAGAGCTATTGCTACTGTTCAGGTTAAAATGGTTAAAGAAGACCACATAAGAAGATACAATATTTGTGACTAGATGTTTGTGTCATTACTAACCTATGACGATTCTGTACCATCCGTTTTTTCACTACTCCAAATGAAAGTACATGATCTTCTACATCTGGTAGGTTGATCAAGTAAGTGATCTAGGTATATTCTTCCAAACTTTCAGGTTTTGGTTTAGGTAAAGAGAAATTGCGAGCAGAAATCAAAGAAGATTTTTCATAGTTAGCTGCTTTAAGATCGACAGATTTGTTGTTTTATTAATGAACTACAAATTGAATGACTGAAACAATATTTAAATCCATATATAACAATTTACAATACAAACCGAAACGTTTGCAGATCTCTGCAGCATTGCAGCTGTAACCAAAACTTCCTCCGACCTCCTAGCGCTCGTGTGTCGTATGTAAGTTGTGACATTCTGCAGTGCGGCCGCTCCGCCAACACATTGTCAGATACATCTAGTTGCCGAATAAATTATTGCATTTCCTAGGGGTTGGTTGCTCTGCCTGCGAGGGGTGAGCAATAATAAGCCCCGTATTGAAAGGATGTTCGATGTCTGGCTGCATTGTTTATGCAAGCGATGTATCGCAATCCTCCCCTGCAGGGAACGCGTGAGCCCTTACACTTTAAATTTCGCAGATAAGAATGTGTAATTTAATATTGCAGCGTGCAAAGAAAGCGCTGCTTATCGAGTTGTGCGGGGGAGATGGCAGAGTGCATGTTTTCAGAAATTTGCTGTAAAAATATTGGCTGCTATGCATTTTTGCGCAAGTTTGCTTTTTCCATTTAGGTATAACAATAACAGTAAAAATGAAGCGGATAAAGAAAACAGCGTGCGATATCGATAAACTTTTTGATTTATAAAATTGTTCGATAGAGTAGAAGTAACAAGTAACCTAACTAGATTCCAAATGTTTAATTTTGTGGCTGTTTATTTTTTTTTTAGCAAGATAAAATTAATAAACAAATCTTTTTTGTTGTTAAAGGCACTCATAAAAAGTTTAAACTACGTGGGGAATTGCATGAATTTGTAAACTTCCTTTGCTTCGCTATACAATGCGGGTAGTATTTGTATTGGCCACTAATGTTACAAAAGCAAGATGTTTCCCAAGACTGGCTCAGGGTGGCGGGGAGGGGAAGCAATGCGGCTGAGAGAAGGAGGGGATTTGAATACAACCCCTTCCTTTCAAAGATTCTCTTATGCACACTAATAATAAACATTAAATCCGTAAAATTATTGTACTGAAAAAAAAATGTTATTACAAACATTGTGTAAGCAATTGAAATACGATTTGATGCAAAGAGTCAATGAAGGGTTGAAAACACAGGATGTGAGTGAATTATACACAGTTGAATAATACATGACATGCTTTGCAGAGCAAATTTTATTACTGAGTATTGAAAATATGTTTCAAATACTCTTCGACGGATGTTTCTATTTTTATTTTTTATTGAAAGCTAGTTTAACAGGCTCTAGAGACAGAATTTAGAGAGCGAAGATCAGGATTATACTAACTTTTCTATAAAATTATGTGACCCGCTAATGACTATAAACGAACATCACCTCGGACAAATATTGTTAATCTTTTGCGGCCGGATTCAGATGCTTGAAATGAACTTGGAACATTTTTGAATTTGTGTCTTTTTTCTCGACGATTAAATATCATGTTCTTGTATGAGACTGGCGTCCTTGGCAAATATTTTTTTTCCTTTTCTATAGCAATCCGACCGGTAGGCGACACATTTTTTCTTTGTCAATTCACGTGTGAACCTCATTGCTCTTCCTGAAAGTGAGCGTTGACCATAGCTTTTTTTTTCTTGATCCGAAAGAAGCGCCCTTGCGGTGAAAGTAGTCACGAATCATCATCATCATCATAATTATTATCATCAGCAGAATCATTATCATCAGCATCATCATCATCGTCATCATCATCATCATCATCACCATCATTATCATCATAATTATTATCATTAGCATCATCATTATCATCAGCATCATCATCATCATCAACACCACCACCATCATCACCATCATCATTATAACCATTATCATCATCACCACCATCATCATCATCATTATCACCATCATCATCATCATTATAACCATTATCATCATCACCACCATCATCACCACCATCATCATCAAGAAGACTATCAAGCATCTCATCAGACTACTTTTTTTTGTGAAAATTTCTGCAAATGAAAAGATTCAAGGTTATATTTCAAGTCGCTCAATCTTGGCGTCAGTCTCCCGAGCTTCCCGCCCTGGGGACATTAATAATGCACCCCTGGACGCGGAAGGGCGGCACGCTGCTGGTAGCCCGCCCATACTCCGTGCTACAGGATTTGTTCGCATCCTTTCTGAGCCACAGTCTGTCACTAGCAGAGCTCTAAACTGAATCGCAGTGATTTTTAACCGATATTAAAATGGACGAGAATTTATATAAGCGTTGTTAAAAATAAATTCCTAATTAATAATAATATTAGGATGATTTCCTTCACTTATAGGTTGATATGAGGCTGACCATCTATTCTGTAAAAAAATGTTTCACTTCGCCAATGTCACCCCTGTTTGAGGGAAGGTCGGCAAGAGTTGCAGGGCTTATGTTCATTTGAGATTGAGCTTTGCGAACTTATACGTGTCTGCTCGTGGAAATGCATTAAATAAGAATCTTAAATGTAATATATTTCTGCAACTTAGATTAAGGATTATTATAGATTTATTTGGCGCGGGAGTTTTTGTGTGAATCACACATCAAGCGCCCCCTGCAACCTTGATCGTTGCTGCAAAAGGGAAAGTAAACTTTAAATGTTATAAATAAGAGAGAATATGAGACAAGAAATCTTAAGCACCCGTAATTGTGTATTTGTTTAACAAATAAATATTTGATAAAAAACAAGCTTACTAAAAAATAATCAACAAAAAACAGAAAAATGTTAAAAGTGACGGAGAAAAATAATTTAGTTTGTCGAAAGATTTCAGTTCACAATAGAACAATAAAATATTTCTTTTTTTCAATGCAGGTGTTTTTGCATTTAATATGGGAACTGAAAAATCTTCACTCGAGACGAATCATTACAAGCGAAAATTGTCATTGTCAACAAAATTAAATCGTTTATAATAATTTGTGTGAAAATAATTTAAATCAGTTCTTTTGTCCGTGTAGAAATCATAACAAACCTTATTTCAATTTATTCGTGTGTACTGCTGCGGAAAAACTATTTTCTTTTCTTTAAAAGTAAACAATAAAATAATATAAGCTTTGAACTGCAATAGCAACCTTGCTGCACAATTCCTTGCACGTCATGTCAATTTATAATCTTATTGTGTATAGTTTTTTTTGACTTGTAGGTTAGTACAAGACTGACTGCAAAATATTGTAGACACTATGTTTCACTGTGACGCGGCAAGAGTTGCAAAGCTATGTTCACTTGAGATTTTAATTTAATTTTGTAAGTATAATGTAAGCATTCTCCCTTTGTTTATAGGATATGAATCAAATATGTGTGTAGATTATAGATTGTAGATGAGAGAAAAAATGCAAAGAAAATCATCCAAACATCTGTAATCTATTAAGCAAAAAAAAAAAATAAAAACAAAGTTACAGAGATATATTACATTTAAGATTCGTATAAAAATGCATTCCCATAAGCAGATACGTATAAATCTGCGCTTACACATACAGCATGCGGACTTACAACACAAAAACCCAATCTCAAATAAACATAAGCCCTGCAATTCTTGCCGACCTTCCCTGAAATAGTGGTGACCTTGGCACAGTGAACACAGTATGGGTGGTCAGCCGCATACTGACCTATAACTCAAGGAACTTTTTAACAGTATGGGCGGTCAGCCTCATACCAACCTACAAGTTAATCAAGGGCCGCCCACGCGTCCGCGAGTCTCGCTGAGTAGGTATTTAGCCAGGTAGGTACGTAAGCCAGACTGCCACAAACTGCTCAGGCGCAGCGCTGCCGTTTATCATTCGAATCACGCTAATATGTGTTGCCAACATGGGCATTTTAATAAAAAATAATCGAGGTTGAAACTGAAAAAAGGATTTAGTACATTTTTTCTTTTGAATATCTCATATTATGTATCTTTCAAGAACTTGCTTTACGTTGCGTTTGTATAATTATGTTTGGGGATTTCAGAATAAATGCATATTTGCTGGTAACTTACAAAGAAATTTGAATATCTTTCTCCTAACAATTGAAAGTTGTTTCTCTTCTTCTATTTTAAGTTGTATAGGCACCTTCCTTTTGTTTAAGTATAGGTATGTTATAGGTGTATTATAGTATAGGTGTATTAGTGATAAAGTATAGGTGTATTAGTGATACCATAATTGTTTGTTATTTATATTCTGTACTCGGATTTTTTTTTTTTAAGAAAACCTGTGCGGGAGACTCCCTAGATCCAAAAGACTAAGGGTCTATGACACTTGTTATAGTGTCGCAGAGGTGGTCCTTGTCCGGTTGCAGGGCCGTTAGCTGCGTAGTGCTGTTGCGTTGCGTTTTGTTTTGAGACACTGAGGAAAAAGTATTGCATGAATTCCCCGCGATCTTGTAAATAGACAAAAATGGTAACTGTATCACTCACAAAGGGTGGTGTTGTATTTTCCATACATTTTTCGATTTGTGCGGTCGGGGAGAATTTATGCAATGTTTTATTCTAGGGTCACTGATTTTGATACTGATTCCCAACTGTGTTATGTCTGTGGAAACCCGTAATGGGCTCTTAATTACAATCTATAAATCTAAACTCTATGATGTAAGTTGCAAGGATATATTAACATTTAAAGTTCATATAAAATGCATGCCCACAAATACGTGTAGTAAACGAATACTGAATGCGTGCTTAAAATAAAATTCAAGCCTCAAATTAACATAAACCCTACAACTTTTGCCGACCTTCCCTGACACAGGGGTGACATTGGCAATGTGAACCATTTTTACAGTATAGGTGGTCATCCTCATACCAATCTTTAAGTCAAGGAACAATACTAATTACGATATATTTGTTTTTTGTACGGATTTACTTTTTTAGGTTTTGTTTTTTTATATACGTAAATGCTACTGGTTTTTTGTATTCTTTGTTTTATAGGTTGGTATGAAACTCACCACCCACACTATAAAAAATGGTTTATATTGCCAATGTCAGCCCTGTTTTAGGGAAGGTCGGCAAAAGTTGCAGGATTTCTGTTCATTTGAGGCTTGGATTTGAATTTTTAAGTGCAGATGCAGCATTTGTAAGCGCGAACTTATACATGTCTGCTTGTGGGCATGAACTTGTGAAACTTAAATGCAAATATATCATTGAGACTCAAACTTTAGATTTACTATAGAATAATACTTATTTCTCTTACATCTATGGCAAAAAACTGATAACGCAGGGATGCAAGAATAACACGAAATCTCAATTTATGTTTTTTTTTAAATAAAATTGCATATCGCTGAAAACAAATCAAACACAAAAAATAAATAAATAAAATACCTTCTGCTGGAAAACATGAAAAAAGTACTTAAACATAACAAAAAGCATCTATAACTTTTAAGTTGCCCAGGTTACATCTCATTGAGAATCATGATGACTGATATATTTATATATATATATACATATATATGAGGATAATTTATTTATTTAATTTTTTTACATGACCAAAGAGCGCCGTTTTTGTGTGTGTCACACCTCAAGGGCCCTCCTAAACATGAATGAGATATTTTATAAAGGTGTCGTTTCAGTGCTCCCTTAAAAATGCCAACAGATTCCGAAACCCTCACTCTAGAAGAACTGAAGGCTGGATCAAACTTCCCCTAATGGAGAGAGGTACCCCATTATCCAGGAGGTGATCGCGCCTGGATGTGACCGACCATATAAGTTCGGTCTTGCTGGCATTGAGGAAAAGGCCGTTTTGCTTCATCCACCCACCCACCTCCATGATGCAAGCAGGCATCCTGCCTTTAAGGTCTTCAGTCTCATTGGGCCGACACTGAGAATAAATCTGCAACATAATGTCAGAGTGAGAATAAGAGAAGAGTATTCATCAAGAGTATTCATACACGAGTATTCAGGAAAGGAAAAAATGGAGGCAACTCTGCAGGGGCTCTGGCCATCCCTAGCGGAATGGCGACAGAGTTACAGTTACAGCTACAGTATGTATGAAAAAGGTGATGAATATTGAGGAAATGAAAGTGGTTTGTAAGGACAGAAAAAAGTGGAGGCGCATCTGCGGAGGTACCGGCCACCCCTAGTGGAACGGCGGCAGGTGACAGTACAGTACAGTACAGAAGCAAGTCAACAAAACCGTATTGTTTACAAATACGTCTTATGTACGAATATTTTACCAACATTTCATGCAGCCCTGGCAGCACCACAAAATTCTTTTAAAATCAAAAAACTATCCAAAATAATAGTAAAAATGAAGAATTAAGGTTTTACTCACGATTTATTTCAAAGATATTAGCACCTTTTATATTTTTATATCAGAAAACTCAAAAATTTCCACTTTTTTGACGTATTCTATAGTGTCCGCAAATTTGACGTGCGTTCCGCTCGGATAACAGCTCACGACTGACAGATTTAATCCCCTAGCGGCGGGATTTGCTTCAATTTGTATGGGAAAAAGTATTTAAATTTGAAATATATATTTTTTACATTCTTCCGGCTAAAAATAACAAAATTTAAGACTCCTTAAATTGAGATAACAAGTTAAACTACAGGCTAGATTTTTTTAAATTTATTTTGTTTAGCGTGGATACAAAAAAAAACGTCCACAATAACACCCTTTTTCAAGCAATTTTGAGGAAATGATAATCTTGGGATTCTTTTTTTGTATTGTGAAGTATTTATTTTTACAGTTTTAGCATTCAACAAGAGTAAATGAAGACTTTTTCTAAATAATCTGATTTTTTATTTTTTTTCTATTCCATCGTTTGTATGCTAAAGTACATCCCAAACATGTGCCGTTTTCTCCGAAACGCACACGCCCCCGTTAAGGATAAAAGAAAAACAGTTTTGTTTTCGGTTACTTGAGTATATATATTTTATACCACAGCCGGTTTCGCAAAACAAAGCTGTTTTTCTTTTATCCTTAACATTTACATGCTTTAAAAATTTGAATCATTCAAAAACAATTTGAAATATTTTGTGTTCTAACTTGACAACAGTTGAAGTTATGAATTAAAATACAGATGTAACATTTATACTTGGATAAATTTATTTCAACTTTGAATTATTCTCGATCCGCTTTTCTTGCGCTAGTCTGGCTGCGGAGCGCCGTTATTGTGCGGGACCTTTAAGTTTGTGTACATCTATTATGGTGGCGAGCAAAGTTTCCAACTTGAGACAATCATTTTCATAGGGATAATTCAATAAACTGCCAACCCTCTCATACTCGTAAGTCGTAGCGCTGTGATTTATACAAGATGGGGCACGAAAGTAAAACACAAAAGAACTAAGTACAATAAAACTTTTACAAAACGATTCACATGAAATATTTCGTTATATCTTTCCGCCGTTATGTATTGCTCTTTCTACGGTGTTCAACGAAGCGACATAGGAAGGTAAGAAGTTCAACATTTTTTTTGTGTGTTTTTGTATGTGTTTCATGTATAGTGTTACTTTTTGCCGCGTTCTCGCATGTGAAGAGTAAGCATACTTATGTTTACAGGTGAGGGAGATGTCCTTACGCCAACCCCTTAAGTTTAAGTGGCGGTTTCTCAATACCCGAGAGGGCTGGTACTCATTTCTTGCGAAGGCTGATTAAACATTGCCGGTATTTTAATTTGGGTTTTAAATAAACACCGAAACGTGAAATCATTTCTGACTCTCTCGGTGGGATTTGAATCCGAGCTCTCGGCATGGAATGCAACGACTCTACCAACCGAGCTGATTATTGACCGAACTATAAATAATTATTATTTAACTGGTAAATTTTTTTTCAAATATCATTACAGATCAAAAATTGAAAATCCCTACAAAATTAGCTATCTAAACATTGATTGACATATAAATTGTCTTGAGCGAATAAAAACGTTTTTCTTTTACAACTGAATAACCTCAGTTTTCCGATAACATTGATATAATCATTATCCATCACAGGCACACTTTGACTGTGGACCTGAAAGTGTAGAATAACACATCCTTGCCGTACACTGTAACAGTCGACACATTCACACAACCTACATTCGACACATTTTCCCCGGGAATCGGTTGACCGTGAAAACAACATTTTTCGGTTCGAAAAACAAATAAAGACTTTGTGCTCGGTGACACATTTCATCGGGAAATATATATATTTTTCTCTTGTAAAGGTTTGTTTTTTATTCGACCGAGTTTCGTTTGCTAAAATGCCATTTTATCGAAAAATCATTCTGGACACTTTTTTATGGCTTACCTACAACTTGTCTATTTTTTTGTTGTTGTTTAAATTCACCAACCTATTTTGCTTGACCAAAAATAGGTACGAAAATTCTCAATTAATAATTCATATTTAATATAAAAAAGTCGTTGCAAATACGAGTAAATTTATTAAATCAACATTTAAATCTCATGCCTCATTCATAAATCCAATAATGGAAGATTCGCGAAAAAAAAAAACACGAAGAAAAATTTAATCGCAAGTAAACTTAAAGTAATTTTCTATAATATTAACAATTAGAAGAAAATATATGAACAAGACAAAAAAATAAATTCACAAAGAATTTTCTAGTAGAAAGTAGGATATTTAAAGATAAAATATACATATGTTTCCGTCTAGGATAGAATAAAATGGATCATTACTGGTCCACCGTTAAATATTCTGATGAAATAATTATTTTCTTAGTCAGGGATCGGTCGGTTGTTTTGTAAGGAACAAAAAAGTATTGCACGAGCGGCCTTCAGCTGAGAGGACGAAATGAACCAAGCCGGGGTCTCTCTTTGTGAATAATATACGAGGGACAACCAAAATAGCGAAAAGGGATCGTCCCGTGTTCTTTGAATTGTTTGTAACTCTTTTCAGAGGCATGTTTCCGACAGTGTTCTCTTTTTTTTACGTGGTCGAGTATTATTTGAAAAATTTTCAGAATATAACAGCGCTGGAAAAATAAATAAAAACAACGGGAAACTGGATATTGTTCGTTAATAGATTTAAACATTGTTTATTCAAAAAGTATTCTTAAAAATTTAATTCTGCTTGTAGGTATATGGAATACTTAAAAAAGGTAGTCAATGACAAATACCAGGAAAATGTGTTCCTTTTGATTAAAGGAGATTTGAAGTAAAAGCTTTTTATGTCTTTGTGTATTGTTAAACTCAAGTGTTGAAAAAATATAAGTACATCATAAATGTGTACGTGTCTTCAGTTGTTCAATTTCCTTATAAAGTAAACTTTGTGTTCATACTTTGACAGCAAATTCCTTCTTATACCGTATTTTCCTGAAAGTTACGATAGAAAGCTATAATCTACGGGAGGTAAAAACGGAGTAAAACATGAAGTAAATGTATCTAAACGATGATTGCGTACAGGCTCGTAAACGTTTTATGAGATATCCTGAGAGACGCGTCATCCGGTCCTCTCGGGTAAGAAATCATGTCACGGCAAGCGGCTTGATCGATGGCAAGGCGGGAAACCAAAGGCGGGCCGCTCTCCTCAAATATTAATGGCCGCCTTTCCCGCCCTTCCCACCCTAGTCGCCCAGCGCCCGTACAAACTCTATGGATAAACTTTCTGCCCACATAATATTACTGCCTACATAATATTATACACATTTTCTCCCTACATAAAATATGATATCGACTCAGAGGCAACTTTTTCCCACATTTTCCCAGAACTGGAAAGCGTTGCGATGGCTCACTTTGAAACAATCAAAACGTTTCATCAGCGCGATTGTCAGGACGTAGCTGCTGTTGAGGGAAAATACGTTACCTGTAACTGCCGTACACTGTAATTTAGAAACAACCTGTGAATATTTGATGGCAGAAAAAATAGAAAAAGTGTGGATACTGTTATATGAATGTGAGAATCGAAGCTGGAAATAGCATACGAACATCCAAGTCATAATATACAGGTAAAGTTGTCAAAATCTTTAGTGCTTCGCGTGACTTTTCCGCTTACAGATTTATTATTCAGTTTCGAGAGAGGAGAGTTGCTGGTGAAGTCGTCAGAGCGATGGTTTGTTCTTGTGAAGGGAAGGCCGCGATGCGAAGGAAATATTTGGAAAGGTCTCGCGGAGAGGGCGACCAGGAGCGCAGGCTTTATGAAGAGGTATAAAATAAAACCCCGCAGATAAAACGGAGAAACGGGCCGGGCTATAAAATAAACGCAGGGCTAGAGGTTCTTTGTCAAGACTGGGTCTTTTTTACCCCGACACAATGAGGGCGCTGCGAGCGAACAGATTTCCCTAGCGGGGCGGCTCGTCAAGCCATTCAGACGACACGTGACCGGCATCATATCGACACCTTAACCCTCCGCTGACCCGAGGACTATCTGTGACTGGTGCCCGGAGAGGTTCAATGAAACACTTCATAATGTCAGGATACTCACTTCTTTATTAAATTGAAAGTTTTTTCATACCTAAACCATTTTGGTTTGATTTGAGGTCATAGACCAAAGATGGTGCCACAGAGTTTTATATTAAAAATGACGTTAGAGATATGTATCTGTAATTGAGTTATATGCAGGTCTAAATCTAAAATTAAAAATAATATACTTTACGATTTTAGACGTTAGACATTTTAGTGTCTTTGTAATGAACCGCTGCACTGTCCAAAAGTACAGTATAAAAATGTTTTTTTTTAAGTAAATAAATGTATCCAAAATACATAATATGAATCTGAAAAACTCTGAATGAAATAATGATTTTTATTGTAAAAACAATTACACACTTTTATGATATGGACCTACATGGAGTTCAATTGTCTAGGCTCACTAATGAAGATTGTTCAACAATTAATATGTAAGCGTTTTGAATAATATCTGTTTTAATTTATTGAGCAAAACTAATAATATAAATTAAAAAGCAAGTTTTAACGATGTCAAATGTTTTCAGATCATCCATCTAAAATTTCATTGGAAAAGTATTTTTTAAGAAAAATGGAAATAAAATGCTGGGTAAATTTCCTACCCAGGCAAGGATTAAAGCTATTCGTGAATTTGACTTGACCACCCCTCGGGTCATCATCCCCGAAGATCTCGCAAATAATAATTGTCAATGAAAGTATCCTGGGGACTCGTAGAGTGCACATGAGACGGTGAGGACCCCTAATAGGCTGGGTCCCTTTGAAAGTCAAGCAAAGTCTATTCAATAGACTTTCCAAGAATGAAAGCAAATACCCGTATTTCAGGTTCGATCAAAGACGCACTTACACATGCGCGGATGGAAGGGATATCCAATGTTCGTGATACCCAGTCAATTATGTATTTCCATGTATCCTTCCTCCACCCTTAGGTTTTATTATAAGAGAAGAGAGTGAATGAACCTGTCAATTTCAAATAAACCAATTTAAAGGCTATTAAAATAATAATACACAAGATGTTAACGGGTTAATTATGACTGGGATATAGGTAAATTAGAGGTTATCTTTAGACGTTTATTGATAAAAAGTCAATAATTAATTCATGTCCTGTTTAAAGAAATAATTTTGCTTCCGGCGGGCGAACATCACAGGTAAGAGTGCTTAGCAACCAATCACTTAAACTTTGTTTGGCTTTTTCCTAGCGATCCGGCCGTGCAACATCAATATTTTTTTATTTATAAAATTTGTCCAAAGCCCATTGTTAACATGGATTGCATCGGAAAATTATAAATTATTATTTTTCTTAGCAAAGTTACATTTGAATAACAATTATTGCATTGAAATACCAAAAATAATGATGGCAAATTTTCTGCGGATATTGCAGATGAAATTAATTATCATAACAGGATATTGAAACAAGGAGAGTGGAAGAGATTCGAGGGGCTGTGTCTGGAGAACGAAGTGTATAATATCATCATAATATAAGTGTCTTGTCAATACGGGCATCCATTAGTGCCTTGCCGCCGAGGGTAGGTAAAAGGTAGTAGGTTCTATTCCCGGGGGGTGCAGAGATGTCGAGGAGGTCGCGCAGACGGAAACGTCAAAAAGTTGCGCGAAAAAAAGTGTGCCAGTGTTGGGAGCTCGTATGGGGCGTCACGACGGACGGCCTCGTTGAGAGATTGATGACCTGTTAGATGAAATATGAGGGAGACGAATGAAGCGATTTTCGTAAACGGATTATATTGTGAACGGGCGTCGTTTAAGCCGGATATCTCGCACCACCGATAGAAAAACTAGCGTTTACCAGGGAATTTACGGTAATTGATCAAAGATTATGATGTTTTTTTATATCTAAATTAAATAGGGTAGACTTTACGTGCCTGATTGAAATGGAACGTGTGTTTTTCTGATGAATTAATGTCAAATTTTACACAAAACGAAAACTAACTTTAAAATAAGCGCCTTTATAAGAAGAGTTTTACAAAAAAAAATAAGGCCGTAAGTTGATAGTTCAGTGATGATAAGAATAAGAAGCGATCTCTTGACATTATTTTGGTTTGGAAATTTTACTATTTTTATACAGAGGCCAGGCTTACTTAATCTATACACCAAAAAAATGATCGGTTCAAATACCCGATAATTATAGTACTATATTCATTTTTAAAAGCCTTGTTTATTTCTATAATCGAACATTTCTTAAGAACAAGTTTTAAGCTTCGACACACGATTTTTTTATAGGAATCACGCATGTACTTTACTCATCAGGAGATTATAAATTAGTAAATGAAATCTTCTTTCTCTTAGCTAATTAGGCTTAGCGTCATAAATTACGATAAGTTTTCTATTTCTCCATTAGTAAACATAATAAATATTGTTGCAACATGAGACTACAGGAGATATTTCATATTTTTTATTATCATCTGCGAGATGCAAGCGTTAAGTACAAGCTTCGTATTGGAGAACCATAAATTGAATAGGAATCCAATGAATATTAATCGATAAGATCTTTAATGAATGAAGATAGACCTATGAAATAATATGCATATTATCTGTACGTAGATTAAGTACATTTGAATGTAATTAACAAAACAGTATATGAGGTGTACCTATCTTACGGAATAAAGAAGAAAAACATTATAGTTACTTCGTGAAAAAATAATTAGGTAGAAAGCTTTATACAAAAAAAAATAGGCCTTGAAATAGGCTTAAGACGAATCTGAGATCTTGAAAAGTTTGATGACCTCTAAGCCAGAAGGACACTGCTTTATGAACATGCTGATAGCTCAACCTTCTACTTTTATTTTTGAACACCGTTAAAACTGCAGTTTCTTCAAATGGTATTCAGATTTTTCCCTACATAATTATCTTTTTGAGTCTGTACAAAAAAATCCTGTCACAAAAAGTCCCACCTTTCAAATTAACGAACACTGAACGATCATTCTATCCGAATACACATGAACACTAAGAACATCTGTGATTTTGAAAGAGGTTTCTTTAAATTAGTTCGTATTATTTTAGGGTTCGTCCAATGTGTTCGGATAGAGAAATAAAGCGCAAGGGCTAATAGGGGCACTGATTTCAAAACACCGTATCGGATTACCGTTTCCTGCATTTTAAGAGACACAAATGTTGGTCTCCCTGGGGTGTATACTGTATAGGTACTATAAAGTGTTGTATGTGAAGTTAAGAAAAAAATATCCAAATAGGGAGCCTTACAAAATTTCAAATAAGATAGAGCGTAAAATATGTTACCTTTACTGTGCAACAATTTCCGTTAGAATTGTTAAACATTTGAAAGAAAAACTCGTCGATAAAGTTCAATTCTTACCATGGTATTCAATGTAGATGACTATGTTTGTATTATTTAATGTAGAGAGTAGCTTACCTGAAAAAAAAGAAAAAAACATTTTAAAATATGAAGGCATCAATCAATAATAAAGAAGGGTATTACTAAGTAGTAAACGTTTGGCCCAATACTAAATACTGAGAATGTCAATTTAAAAAATTAGAAAGTACGAAATTTTCAATCAGTTATTTCTACATAAGAAAAAGAAATTTCTTATAACATGTAGTTGAAAAGGACAAGCTAATGGGGATCAAACATGAAACTTTTTTTTTGTTTAGAGACATAGTTTAGAACCATCAAAACTACAGTCGGAAATACAGATTACAGGCCCTAGGCTTTTGTGAGTTTAAAATAATAATAATATTATGCCGACATAATAGAGGCTGCCTTCTTGCGCTAAGTCTCGGATTGTTTCTATATTTAGATGAATGCATGCGTTGAGACAGGAATTAGTCATAATAGAATGAATGCGTGTGTGGGCTTTGGGAACGGCGAGCACACAGATACACGGCTTGTTGGGATCGTGTAACAAGTCAAAGATTGTACTATTCAATCATAATATTGTGAAATGACAGAGATCCTTTATGAGTGTGGTTCCCAGTTAAGCAAATGCCACTAAAACATTGCAGCATATCAGTTTCAATGCATTTTCCGTTGCACAAGATAGTTCTGAAATAATCACAAAAGAAGCATTTGTACTTACAAAAACTGCTATGAGAACAATGCTTTATACACTTGGATGACCCTTTTTCTTGATGGTAAGCATAATGTCTATTTGATATCTTAAAATATTATTTTGTTGAATATTTACTACAGAGCAGTGCACAGAGAAAAAGTCAGAGGAAAGCGTGGAAGGGGAAGACCGAGGAAGGAATGGGTAAGGCAAATAGGTAAGATTGCGAAATAATGGAACCTGCAGAGTGAGAATATGAGAAGAGTAGGTATGAAGAAAGTGATAAATGTTGAAGAAATGAAAGAGGTATGCAAGGACAGAAAAAAGTGGAGACACATCTGCGGAGGTACCGGACACCCCAAGTGGAACGGCGGCAGGATACAATAACAGTAACAGCATTCACGAATATCAATTATTTATTATTTTCTCGGACTTTTTAAAGTCACAAATTGGTTACCTACCTAAATCGTTGAGAATATCTAATTTTGATATTTTTTTATATGATTTCCTCAATTATCTCTAATGACTCAATCACACAGAATTCAATTTCATTTTCAACCAGAAATATATAACGGAAACAAACAGAAGCATTAACGCACAAATTTGAGTGCATTGGAATAGCGGGCGGCATGAAAACGGAAACCTTAAAAGTCAGTGTCTGCTGCATGCGGTTTCAAATAATAGCACAGTTAAGCCTAATTATTGTCATACGAACAATTCATCCGCAACGAAATGAAGCACTACAGGAAAAATTGGATTCAAACATGATTTAGATGTACAAATTTGGACACAGACGTGGTTTGGATACAGACATTGATATAAGCCTGACCACCCATACCGTAAAAATTGGAACATTTCTGACAATATGTGGTAATATGTTCGGACAATATGTGGTAAGAAATTGTTTGGCCACAGGATATTTTGCTCTATACTATTTTTTTTTTTTTTAAGAAATCCTGTGCGGGAGACTCCCTAGATTCTAATAGGGGTCTATGACACTTGTTGTAGTGCCGCAGAGGTGTACGAGCTTGGTCGTCGCTACAAAGCGCCAATACTCAAGCAAGACCTAGTTGCTGTAAGGCTGGATGGACCTTTGGTGACCGGTCATTGGTAAAGGTTTATGATTTTTTCTACCCAGCGAAGTGCACATTCGAAATATAAATGGTATATTTTTGTGCTCCGCCGAGATCCGAATCCACAACCTTCCATTTACGAGTCCGAAGTGTTGCCACTACGGGCTACGGACCGGTCCAAGATGATATTGATAGGATACTCATTGATGATATTGTGTGATATTTTTTCAAAATACAATTAACAACTGTTATAAACAAAATCAATTGATACAGGACTTTATAACGTACATGTCAGATCGCTTTTTTGTTGACATCATACCTCAAAAATCTTTTGTTAATTCAGATGTTGCTGGTCAGTTAGCCAAATCAAAAAAAAACTTGAAACTTTGTTTATTTAATTTAAATACAAATCAAAAAACTTTGCACTTCTTTCTGGAGGTCAAAATGACATTGGTCCACAATAATGTGAGGATGAATCCAAAGGAAATGAAAGTTTTATAATATGTATATTACATTCTGATTTATGTTTTGATCATAAACATTTATAGAAATACGGTCAATTTGTGCAACAATCGGTATCTTCTTTTACGAATATGAAAACCGAAAGTCTTTGATGTTTTATCCACTATTTAGTCTTTGATGACAGACAGAAAATATTGTGTTGTGACGGCTAATTTCCGTACATTGTCATTATCATAATGCCAGAACCAGCACGCACGCATCTTGTCGGATTGACAAACGCACGACTGGCTGAACAATACTATCGGCTTACATGGATTTTCAATCAGCGCCAGTACAAAGTATAAAACGCTACGTTTCAGCCAACGATAGCGTTTGTCCTAATATTACCAGAAACTTTAACGCTCAATAGAGACGTTGTTTCCATTTACATACTTTTTTGGTTAGTGCTGTGGTTGAGTTTTAACGAATCGGGATACAAACACTGGCGGGTTTTCAATACTACACAGACTGCGGGCTCTGCGTTGTGAATTAGAAACCCCATGCACGCGGTGAAAATCAAACAAACACGGTGTTTGTGTATAAAGAGTGAAGTCGATGTGTGTACTTGATGAATCCACTGTTTGAAGATATCCTAGACATAGCGCTGAAAGTCATAAAAAGTGCCAATTTCGTACTTTGAGAGTCACAGTAGTCGGTGGATTCTTAAACAGCTTATGTCAGCTTTGTGCCTAAAGAAGTGAGGGCATTGTATTCTTCCAGAAAAAAACACTTTCTCATTCTGAATGAAGAAGAAGACACCAACAAGGTAAATCAAGAACGCCTATGAGGTACTTTCGAGCTCCAACCCCGGCCTTTTAATAGAACTTAAAATAATTACCAAGGACATTTTTGGTATTTTAAGGGGATCTTTTAAATCATTATGTGACTAAAAATAAACATTTGTATCTACTTGTGCAGATTCTATTCAAATCTGATAAAAAAAACTGACGGTTGACGTCACATCGACTGATACTCGAGTGGGTAAAAAAAAGCCAAAATGCCAACCGCGGACAAAAGTGAATTGTTTGCGATCCCTGAAAGTAGTCTTTGAAATGACAAGCAGGATCTTGCAACATTTAGACTGAATTGAAAAAAATTCTAAAAATAAAGTAAATCTGTTTGTTCTTTACAAAATGTTTTTCATTATTTAATGTTCATAAGGTAACATAACGAGTAAAAATGTAATTTAATTTTTTTACTATTAATTTTTCATACAGTTTTCATATTGCTTTATGTTTACAAGTCCCCTCAGAAAAAAATATACTAGGATCTTTGAAAAAGCATGATGAAAACATAGGCTTTTTGTTTGGTTTTTATTCCAAAAGAAGAAAGTAATTAAGGGAGCCAATTTATTGTTTGAAAAAAAAAGTAAGCTGATACTTTTATTTAATGCGTCCAAAATAAAACAACAAAAATCTTATCAAATCTCGCTTAAATGGGTAAAATTTAATACTCCTTGTACAATGAGCGCCTCGGAAATTTAACGTCCCTATTAAAGTTAATGAAAGTCACCATTTGAAATGTCGTTTTTTTATGATTCGGCCTGTCCCGAGATGGGTATACTATTTACAGCCGCCTACATCCAGTGGGCGGAAAGACTTTTTCTTCAACAGCCACTTGTTAGGGCGGGCGCAGCCGGAATACAAAAAAAAAATATATTTACGCTTTATCTCCTTTGCGCCCGTGAATTGTTTAAATTTTTACCATTTTCTGTTTGGGACCAAATGAAGTGAGAGCTTTTTCATCCCCCCAGCGCGTGTGATTTAAAAGGCTTTTGGAATTTCCGAGTTACCTACTCTTTTTATGGGCGCCTCTGTAAATTTTACATTGCTTGTTCCACTTTCTACTTGAAGCAGATAATATTTTTTTTTACTAACAGACAGTAAGCTCATTTTTCAATTCACGAAACAAATCTTCACATACCACTGAAGCTTCTTTCCTTTGACATAATGTTTTTTTGGAACATATTCTTTTGTTAATTATGCTTTAAATGTTCACTTTTGTGTAAGAATAAAATATTCTTACGTAAATATCCTAGATTTTTGTTCATAACTACAACTAAAATTCTTCATACAATAATTGTAAAAGATTAAAGACGAAGAGCAGACAATATATATATTCTTTGAGAATTGACATTAACTGAGTAATAATATGCAAGTGGAACTATGGGGAGGACCCGGCAAGAACATTGGATGCCTGGCGGAGCATTAATCAAGCAAAAACGACCAAATGCGGAATTCGCCAGCCATTTCGTAGGGCTTTTATCCTCGCGTTTTGGGCATCATATTCTAAACAAGGGTCACCATTATACGTCACGAACAATGTGCTATCCCATTTCAACTGCGCGGCAAGATGCCTTCGTGTATTATACGAGTATAGTTGGACCTAGCGAAATGATTTAGCCGTAGGTCGCTTGGTGGAATGCGTTGTGTGTAGGTGAGCTTAAACTTATGGATTTTTGGTTCTAGCCTTTTCTTAATGTTTTTTTCTAGATCGACATTTTAACCTTCCATTTTTTTTCAAAACAATGCGAAACAAGGCATAGAATAATAAAGGAATGAGACAAAAACAAATATTATAGAAATATCCAGTAAATCCATCAATGAGTTAAAAACTATTGAATTATTTATATAATCATAACATAATTGCAATTGTTAAGAAGCTCTTTCACAAAGCACAGCCACTTTTAAAGTGATTGAAAAGCGTTGTTTACCTAAAGCAACTAAGTAGTTCAAAACGTGGAATGAGATCACTAAGGCATGAGTTAAAAACTAGGGTTCAACTTGATGCCACAAATAGAATCGTTATTTCGGTCTCTGTTTTAAGTTTGTTAGCAACGAATATTATTGGAAAAGAGAATCAAGTTCCAAATTATATTTCCATGCCTTTGCTTCGGTAACGACACAAAGCTAAATAAATGATTTTACTTTATTTAGATCTAAAACTATTTGTGGTCCGATATGACGTTCGCAGGTATTAATTAACAGGTTATTTGCGGTGTATATATACAATTACAAATAATAATGAAAATGTGACGTAGAACGGCCTAGACATGTGCGGTCATGCTATTTGTTCCAAGAACACGTAAAGTGTCAAAGTCAAAGGCAATCAGTGGTACTTCTAAAGGCAGATTATTTAAATCAAACAGCAAACTTGGTTCAGATCTAGACACCATTAAATTCTCACTTCAGTGACAACCTTCACGAAACGGCGCTATATCAAATCATCATCATACCATTACTTTTTTGAGCGATGCAAAGGATTACAGATTCATTAATTTGTCAAATCAGAACAGCAAAAAGTATGGAGCAAGCAAGCTGATGTTTACAGTCTACCAATCGATACTTCTCACTTGGTTGGCCGGTGTCGGGTATCGGGCTGTGCGTATACCTGCGGCAAGCCGCGGCCCAGCAAGAGGTCGCGTCTGTTTACCGATACTTTGTTTTCCGCTTTTCCCGACCTCTACTCCAGCAACAATGCGCGCTGGGAATATGAGAACATGAGCCGAGCACACACTGCGAATAGGTCGCATTTCTAATAAGTGACGTGCTTGATGATGTGAATATGACAGAGAAATATTGAAAGAATTTGAGGTAAATTTTTAATGAAAGAAAAGGAGACTTGAGCACATCGAGTATTTATCTTGACAATGACAATTTCAATGAAACAATTTTTTTTGCTCTTTCATCATCAGATCTGTTTATTTACATTAATCCATTTTAACTTGTTGTCTTCTTCTGTATTCATCCAATAACTGACTTTCAGCAATGTTTGTTAATCTTATAACAATGTTTTGTTTGCCAATGTCTATTAAATATTTTGGGTATTTTTCCTCACACAAGACATTTTGAGGTCCTCGTATAATGAACATTACAAATTAAAGATAGCTTGATTTTCTTGGTTAATCGTATGCCACAACTTATGTGGTAGTTTACCATTTCTTCACTGATAAAGTTATAATAGTATTCAGAGAAAAGGTATTTGTGAAAAAAACATCATTCAAAATGTATTCGTAATATTTAAAAAAACTTTTATGACTAATCTAAGTTTTTTTGTGAGAGAGATTCAGACTTTCACAGCTGTGATATTGAAGAAAGAAGATTCAATCAATGCCCTTGACTTATAGGTTGGTATGAGGCTGACCACCTATACTGTAGAAATGGTTCACTTTGTCACCACTATGATTTGCAAGGCTTGTGTTCATTTGAGATTGGGTTTTTATGTTTTAAGTCCACATATGGCATGTGTAAGCGCAAACTTATACGTGTCTGCTTATGGGAATGCATTTGATATGAATCTAAAATAGTACACATCTTTGCAACTAAGATTATAGATTATATAGATGTTGCTAGTATAAATTATCATAGCTAATATAAATTATCAAGAAAAAACGTACTTGATTTTTTTCCTTGTTGAGTCTTTGTGATATTTGATATTAGGTCGAGTTATAGAAAACGGTGGGCGAGCCGAGGTCTTTTGTTTGGGAAAACTGAAATATTCATCGATTATTTAACATTACATTTGTTAAGGGTTGTTGGAGCGTCTCTTCTTGCGGCCTCAAACAATACACACTTTAATACGGCGAACAAATATTGTGGGTCAGCCGAAAACAAATCCGTTAATATTTTAGCACGCGTGAAACCTTTTTGAGTGTGGGAGCTGTTTGATGTATATGTAATTAATAATAAAGCTTGTATTTCTAGCTTAAGAAAATTTAATTTTGATTCTTTGAACTACTAGTTATTCATGAAAATTACAATTGGTAATGTGAAAGATATTTCAAGCAGATCACATCTAGGAAAGATGAGTAACTAATTTTATTAAGATAAAAAAAGTAAAAATTGTATTCCGTAAGAAAATCATGTAAGCACATTCAGATCTTAAACGCAACAGCCGATAGCTTTAATTGTAAGTTTACACTGACAATAAGTATCTATTCATTATATCAAGTATGAAGGTATCAGTTTTAGGTAGAGATAGATTCTTTAAGGTTAGAATAATGTGTTTTCATTGAAATACTATATATTTTTTTAGGTAAATACCATCTCAATTCTCTTTCTTTTCAATTGAATTATAGGCAAAGAAAAAATAAATTTTAGGGTTTTAATAATATATTGAAGCTGTGAAAGCATAAAATAAAATGGTAATAATGTATATCCATACATTTTATGAAAGGATTTGCCAAAAAAAAAATACACTCTTTTACAAATTATGAATAGAAAAATTAGGCGTCGGAGAGTGAAAAAAAACCACTAATTAACACTTGAATAGAAAATGGAAATTTTGTTTTTCCTGGGAGCCGAAGGAGTTTTAATTTGAAAATTGTGTATTCAATGGTTGTATTTTTATTTCCAATTTGGATCTGAACAAAGGCCGACATTTCAACTTTTTAATCTTTGGTTTGTAAGTTTTGTTTTATTGGAGTGGCTCAAAGGGCTCGCTAATGACAGGGTCGGTTTGTTGTTAATTCTTTGAATCAAACGGCACAAAGAACCGCGGGAAAATTATTTTCTCTAAATTTTATAACGCGGCAAAAGTAAGTAAAGCAACGATGAAAGCAAAGCAGGTACACGCTTCAAATTTGGACAAAGTGTAAATGTTGAATTAAATAAAATACTTCAGCCACACCAAATTAACCTCATAATCAAGTCTAAATTTTGTTTATTTTTCTTTTTTACCACGTATTGGAGAATCAATTTATTATTTTCCTTTATTTATAGATTGGTATGAGACTGACCATCCACACTGTAGAAAAAGGTTCACTTTGCCGATATCCCCCCTGTTTTAAGGTAGGTCAGCAAGAGTTGCAGTGCTTTCATGTTCATTTGAGATTTTTGTTGGTGTAGGTCTACATGCGACATGTGTAAGCGAGAACTTATATTTGTCTACTTATGAGAATGCATTTAATATGAATGTTATATCTTTGCAACTTAGATGATAGATTTTTATAGATATTCAATGTTGAATAAAATAATATCCTAAACTTAACAAAGTGTTACAGACATCCATGTATCTTTTTACATCGGTGTATACCTAAAAATAGATGCATATAATCGTATTGTTACGAAATTAGGGTTCAAAAGTCTTTCAAATTAAAATACACAGGTCTTCTTATACAGTTGTTTATTTTATCCTTTTAAATAATTTATTTTCACAAAGCGTTCTCGAGTATTCCACTTGGTTTCTGTTCACTGATCAAGTTAGTTCTATGTGTTTGTAAATCTCGTATGATACTGCTGGCCCTGCAAGCCACTGGCACCCTTTTTATACTCTTTAAAACAGTACAATCTAGACCTATATTTGCTAGACAGTTCCAGAAAGGCATAGTAATTATTATTTCTCGATGCTGCACGTATTTTATTCAATGATTCCTACCCACACAATACAATACAGAATTCCTATAACTAATACCTACTTATTTTAAATATTTATATTTCATATTTACATAACAGTATTAAGGTATTCTGGGTACCTACTACATTTTCTAAAATTAATTTGAAATTATGTTCACACATACATAGGTAACAATTATTTATTTGAAAATGAGATTTCCTGAATAGAAAAATTAACACAGAAATGAAATTTGTCATTTGACACCGTCGTATCAAATTCAAATAATTCTTAGATTATGTAGCTACCTATTAATATGAGCCGACACGTTTCGATACACGAGACGTTCAAAGTGACGATAAGAAAGCAAGCACTGAATGATTTCTAGGAACAATTTCGTTTTCTCATGTTTTGGAATTTTGCTAATATCTCATGGGAATTCGCAAACAGATTTAATAGGATGTGTGAATGGCATTTGTCTGAATTTTGAGATTTGAAAGTTAATACTATCACCTGAAGTTATCTATCAATTAAAACTGAACAAGTGCTGTTTCATTGATTTGTGAAATTGTGGATAAAACATTTTATTGTGTGTAACTTCTCATAGTCAGTTAATTAATTATAAGGAAGCGCTCATGGCAAACTTCTAAGCTACATGATTTTAACACCTTGTCAATGTTTTTATCTCGTGGAAAATAGGATGAAAGGTGCATTTATCTGAGAAACCCACGTTAATTTAATATGTTACTTATTAAGTTTTACCTTTCATGTATCGATATGTACGTCTTTTGAGCTCTGTTTTGACTATTTCCTCTGAATTATTTATCAATTGAATACGTCTTTCATATTTTGCTTATTGACATAGTTGCATTATGACAATTTATATGTTTAGTTATCGAAGTACAAACTTATACGGTCCATTTAATGAAATAAGTTTTAAATAAGTACCTAAGTGAGTATTCCAAATTTTGGTGTCTTTGTGAAAAGTGAAACTTTGTATTTCTTCTTATTTTTCCGATGGTGCTACTATATAATCTATAATTAAAGTTGTGAAGATATATAAACATATAAATTAATTAAATTTTTATTTATGTAATTGAAAGATTCAAATCAAAACACTGTTTTGTATTTTCTCGATTATCTTTCAATAAATAAATAAAATATTATAGAATATGAATTTTCACAGTGTTAATACACAAACAATTCAAAATATATATAAATTCATATTCAATGCATACATACAAACAGAGGAGTATAAGTTTGCGTTCACAAATGCTACATGTGTACTTACAATTAAAATCTAAAGTCTCAAATGCACATAAATCCTGCATCTTTTGCCGACGTTCAATGTAGCATTAGCAAAGTGAACCATTTTGTACAGTTTGGGGGATCAGCCTCATACCAAACTATCAGTTAAGGAATCCCCTCTTAAAATTGTTTATGTTCGTCCATCATGTGTAGACGAAACTTGATTTTGGATGCGTAAGCTTGTATGAGAACACAAAATTCAAAAACGTATTTAAGTATATAAACTTTTCTACAAATTGATTGATTTTTATATATTTTACAATCAAATTCTAATGAAACACTGTTTCTTTTCACAAATAACAATTTATTTTAATTAATATTACGAGCGATTTCGGTCTTGTCGATCATCTTCAGGTAAGAAGTTACCTGTACATATTTTTACATAAGTACACAATGTGTTTTTTGAAAATATTATGGATTTTTGTATCATATAAACTGTAAACTTAACTTGGTATCATTTGAATTTAAAATTTATAAGTTTTTTTATAAGAAATCGAATTATTAAAATTTAACCAGGTACTGTAAGACTTATGTGAAAATAACAATGTATGTTGAGTTGAATTCAAAATGTAATTATATTTAGTTGTACTGGTAATATGCGTGGGGCGTTTCTGACTTCACGATCTCTGTTACTTGTACTAAAAGCATAATAATATTCCAAAAATGTATGGAAAAGAAACAAACGCCTCCAGTAAACGTTAGAGTTTTCAATCATCTTTGGTAAACGCTAAACGGTAAATTTAAACGTGTGTTACAGTTGATGGTATCATTTCCCATTCATGAGATTTATCTTAACCACAAGGTGACGTGAGGCTGTAAACTTCCAAATAACAATGATCCTAGTTTGATGTGTTTGTACGTACTTGGCCACAAACTAGTTCAGTGACTTGATATGAAAAAGATATAAAAAGTGTAACATTTGAATATTTGATAGTAATAACTTGTTAGAATTGTTAAGGTAAGTACATGTGAGAGTAAAAAATAAAATAACGAGTTAAAAAAAGAACTTCCGAGTATGTGTGTAAGCCAACAAGGTAGACGTACTTAATCAATCATATATAAGTCTTTCCCTTAGTGCTTGTTTGTCTTATCTGTGTGGAGCACTCAAGACACACCTTTTTAGAAAGTCTTATCCATGATCGGAGAGGGCCCTTGAGGTGTGACACACACAAAAACGGCGCTCTCTTAGCATTTGTAATTTAAAATAAATTAGCCTGATATTATTATTATTATGTCCATCAGAGGTAATTAACACATAACCAATGTTTGTATTTGTACTGGACTAATGTGTCTAATGAAAAGTGGAAATTTATTTTCAAAGGATTGAAAACAACTCTCATATTATCGTGTTTTAAGCTTTTTCGTAGCTCAGATGACAAATTTATTGAAAGATCTTTAAATCAAATGGTAAATAAACCAAACAAGCACTGGGGGGACAAAGTACCTACATATTACAAACAAGAGGATATTTTTTTTTTCTAAAATACGTAAGTCTTACAACATGAGGATTGCAATCAATGAACCTATTTAAAAAAGCGAAACAAAGAAAACATCTAGGTAATTTGATGAGCGCAATTACCTATTTTTTTTTTTTTTAATTGTAATAGTAAAATAAGTAAATAAATAAAACAGGCCTTTTTACTTGCTTCCGACGGGTCTAATACAAGTGCATTAGTTGAAGGGTGTATACAAGTGACACTATCTTTCCCTGGCAATCTATGCTGGCAATGCAAAGATAAGATTCAAATACATATTTGGCAGGGATGCCACCTTATTGAGCCTATTTACAACAAAGCTGCGTGCAGATCTTAGAGTACCCTGTCTATATGCTGCTGCGTACAGTAAAAAGTAAATACTGACCTTTGTACTTTTTCTCTGACATATAAAAACGGATTTCAAATAAAGTCGCTTTTTAAAATTACTGAAGCACAAATATGATTTTATTGATTGTAAATATGAAATAAAAAAACTATACTTGCATTGTAGGTAACATAACTTTGTATTAAGTTAGAAATAAAACTTGAAAGAGGCGTCCCCGTTTCTCACGCGCATTCTTTGGGGTTGAGATATCGCAAACGTGACAATATAAAGAGACGTCACCCCTAGAAACCTGCCACCCTTCTCGGTGAGGACGCATGCGACCTCCCCCAGTACATTTTAACGGCTACATACACTTTATTCTGCGGCAGGAGCCGCTGCGCTCTCAAACACTGGGAAACGCTTTCCCGCTGAAAGATGGAAAATAATTGCAAATTTCATCGATACCTTAAAGAGGTTCTACTACTAGAAAGAAGTGAAACAAACTTGGTTTTATGATTACGATGAGATAATTACATATTCACGTCCAGTTTTGTAAACCTACCGTTTGCAGCTTCAGGTTGTTCTTTAATACTATATGGTCCACATACAGTAATACTCATTGAAAGTGTCATCATCGTAATGAAAAAACACAGTATGTTTCATTTCTATGTCTGTCTATTGAGATAAAAAATTGCAAAGATAACGCAAGATATGGTTGTTTAGTAAATACAGAAAAACATGAATCTCAAAATGTTCTGCTTTAAGAGGCACAAGATTTGGTTTGTTGCCGGATCGGAAATCTATAAGAAGGTGTATGATTGTGAATGGAAAATAGTTTTTTTTTAAATATATCTCGTGTCTCAAAGCATGCATTTTTTTCGATTAATAAGTTATATTCATAAGAATCCGATTTGTGTCTATAAATGTAAGTTTCTTACCATTTCAACATGCAATTAGATGATATGTTTCATTCTAGAAATAATCACATGGAGGAAGTATGTCTTACCTGTAACAAAAGAAACAAAATATAATTAGATACAAGTACAATACATCTATGATTTAAGACCTTTACTATTACAAACATAATCCACAGACAAGCAAACATACATAATTCAGATGAAAATTAGTAATAAGAAATCGCCTCGGAACCATATCCAAATAAACGCAACTAAGCTACACATATAGTGTAATTTCTTGCCGCGTTATCCCCGAAGGGATCGAATGTGGCGAGTTGAACCGATTTATTTTTACAAGTAAGGGGCCCGGCCTTACGCCAACCACTTCAGTTGAAATGGAGGTTTCCCAGCTCCCGAGAGTGCTGGTACTCATTTCTTGTGAAGGCTGAGTAAACCTTGCCGGTATTTTATTTTGGGGTTTGAAATAAACACCGAAACGGGAAATCATTTCTGACACCCTCGGTGGGATTCGAACCCGAGCTTTCGGCATGGAATGCAAGCACCTGAGCTATCGACCGGACGAATTATTTTTATTATTTAAAAATGAAAGGTTACAATGTAAATGCCTCATCAATTAATGTTAGAAATACTATTTATTAGCCCCTATAGTACAAAATTTTTAACTGGATTTTTAACAGATTAAATTTTCTTTTTCAAATGAATAACATCTGATCTCTTTTCAGGCAAGATTCCAAGTTACACCATCTGGCGAACAGTGAAAGAGAGAAAAATATCGGCGAACCGCTGCTCCCTGTTCCATCGATTAGCATGCGAAATAAAAACATCCTAGAGGAGGAATTTTATTCCATCCCCGATATGCCAGGCTATGCTACGAGGTACGCCCGAGAAGAACAAACGCTTCTGCCATAATCCGAAATATAAATTCACACTAGGCGATGCAAAGAGGGCAGAGATAGGAGGAAATATAAAGGAAATATTATGTAACGATAGATAAGACGTGATGTGTTTATTTTTTGCTTTGTTTTATTTTCGCTGGAGAAAATCAAACTAGAGAAAAACTCTGGTGTATTTCAAGACAAAACTAGTGACAAAAAAACGAAATAGCTATATTGGCATTGTAAATAAATGTTTATCGTCTGATATCTCGTTTAAAAATAATACTTTAGTTTTGGTCCTTCGAGGCAGCATAAAAAAAAAGGAATGATGTTTCCAGAAAATGTAACAGAAATTAAAGTACTGTTTTCGAATAATGGTAGACATTAAATTGTCTGTATAAAAGCATGCTTAGTTTCTGTGATGAAGTCAGATAAATTTGTCTATATCATGTAAAATTTTGTATGTTTTTCTAAATAATAATGAATTTTACCAGTACACCTTGTAATGTTTCTCTATATTCAGATATATTACAGAATGTGTCGGCCCGCAATTATCATCCTTTGTGCAAATTGAGCCTCCTGCAAATATTAAAACCAATCATCTCTTCTCCAGAGTAAACCGAAATCTTAGATTACACATGTCTGTGCAAATATTTTCCCCCCGTCTTACACATTAAAGATACAGAAACGCTCTCTTAGGGGTGAGATGAGCTCGTGAGAAGGAGGGGGGGTGGGTGGGTGGATGGGGGTATAATATCTCCACCCTCTCTGCTCCGAGTTTCAGCCCCTATTCCTTTTCTGTATAAACAAGCGCTGTCGTTAATAAAAAATCAAACGGACTCTCGGGGGAATGTCGTGATCTTCTTAAAACTTTCGGATTTCACTTGAAGAATTGCTATTTTCTTGTTGTTTTTTTTTCCTTCCCTATTAATGAACGGAAAATTCCAGCAGAGGTTGAATACTTCAGAAAATAAGAATTTTGCTCTGATACAAGATGTTCTTTACCTGTGTTTTCCTTGAATTTATGTTAGAAAAAACGTAAAATGTTACGTTTCATGAACAAATTGACTTGCTTCTTGAAAAAATAAGTTGATAGGTATATCCTTTTGATGAAACCTTTACTATTTGCGTGAGATAGACATCTTCGAAATATTTTTTTATTAAGTATCCAATATATGATTGAGCGGATAAGATGGTGGTGAGGTGGGACAAGCGTATTTTTTAAATAAAACAACGCCAGTTTAGATACCGTAAGGCTTTTTTGACGATGGCTGTGACCCTGAGTTTACAGATATCATTAGGTAGTTATTATACAACCTGTAATAAAATTGAAAATATATGAATTATTAATCGATGATGTTAATACCTGTTTCTGGCCAGGATATAAAAGGCTGCTTGCATTAGTCTTTACAAATTTATTTTCAAAATTATATTTGTAAATTATACCTACGAACCGACTTCATACTACATTCTCTTCCACTGCTGAATACAGAGTCTCCTTATATTTTTCAGGGATTTCTATCATGAGCTGTCTGCATCCAATCCAATTTTGTAAAGCGGTAAGTTCTTTATCATTAATTGATTGAATACTTCAATGATTATTATTATATCTGAGAATGAAGATCATAATCCAAACGCATTGCCGAGGCATATTATATTCAATCATAATTTCCTTCTCCATAGATTGATACATAGAGACACTGCAAGAGACACTCAGTCCAGTATCAAATTGCTCATTACTTATGGAATCTTTTCTGCCCACGACAGATGGCGAAATATTTGCACCGCAGCCTGGTTGATGGGAAATTTAATCAGGGAATCAACCTCAATCCCCAGTGCGACAAGTGGAATTAAGCCAGCACCCTTGCCACTACGCCACCGACACATTTCCAAAGGGCAGAGATATTAATTAATTCACCAACGACATTCGATCGCCTTCAAAATTAGACCGTATATTGTGTTTCTTCCAATTTGCAACAAATTATGAAGTTTACTTTTCTACGTATTCATTCATTGTGTTCCATGAAATTTATGTTATTTAATATCACACGTACATGATATTGATGTATTTACGAGGCTACAAAATGTCATTTCAAAAATAAATAAGTCCTAACGTCCAAAATAAGTACGACGAATATTTATTTTAGGTTGTAAGATCTTTCTTGTAGGGTTAAATCATTTTGCATATTTTTGTTCACAACAGGTAAAATATACCTCGATTAAATGACAAAAACCACATAACCTAAAAATAATTTTGATGATGCACAAAGAAGATATAATTAGTATAATGGCTACTGTAATATTTGAAATAAATGAAGTTCGATTGTGGCTGTCAGTAAAGGAGTAAATTCAGATAAAAATACAATTTTTACATTTCAACTTTTAAATTTCTTGATGAATAATTAGTAATAAACATAAAAAAGTAAAATATGAGCACAAAAGCATACACAAGGCAATTTGTAGCTTGTGTTATTTTTTTTTCAAAAGCGACATGAAAAATCTGCCAACGCCCTATCTGATGGCGCGTAAAAAAAAGGGATGTGGAAGTAAAAGAGAGGAAAGCAGACAGACGGGCTGGTAGGAGAGCTTTATAAATGTAACAATTAGTCGCCGTGCCTGGCGCAAGAGCACCTCCCCCTGATGGTCTTTGGGGCGAGGATCTGCAACTGACTGGGAGACTGGGGGATGCGAAATGCAGTTGCGAAAGAGCCGAATTACATGTCTCTTTGAAACAAGCATTGCTAGCAATTCCTCATTTACAAAAGGACAGAATAGTTTGAAAAAAAAACTGAGCGTTAAAATGTTGTTGGATGTGTGGAAGTCACACTGTTACACGCAAATGTGTGTGTTTTTTTTAATTGTGTGAGTGTGTCACTGGATTTAGGTGTTTGTGTTATTTTACTAGTGCTTGCTCGAATATTCTGGCAGAATCTCACATGTTCCAGTTCGCAATGTTTCAAGAATCGTCGTAATGTCATATTATATAAAGGGCTAAAACCGTCTGTAGCGAAGACTAGTAGGTATCAGAGCCCTTGAGTTGAACAGTTAAAAAGCCACTCTGTAATCGAATCAAATGTGAATGAAATTTTAAAATTTAATAAATTGTATGAAATCAATTAAACGAAGTTTTTATTAAATTGAGCTCCTAAAATAGTAACAATACTGTATCTGGAAGAGTTCTGGAAAAAAAGTATAAAGAATGTTTCCGAGCAAAATTCTTATTCCAAATGTTTACCCAAGATCTTGCACATATAATTAAAGATAATGTAAGTTGATATGTATTTTCATGTTATGAGAAATAAATTCACAAGTTTGTTTAGCATACATTTTCTTCTTCTTTTTCTTTAATTAAGATCATATATAATTGTATTGTTGAAACTAATAGTGAACTACTCCTGGGATCTTACATGGAATTGCAAATTTCGTGTACATCTCAGCTTAGTGTTACACCAAAGAGAAATTAATTAAACGATGAGTGTCAATCTGTAAAATAAGATTATTATAGTTGTATCTCATTTCCATGTAAGAACAACAAACAAATTACAACGCTTTGAAAGTAATCATTCAAATTTCAGTGTTTTTTTTTTTTGACAGAATGTTATAATGAATTGATCGAAAACTTTTTCGTGCAATATTTAGGTTTGCGGGTTCACAACAAGGGCCAGAATTCCGTTATGATGGATGACGGCCAAAACGTCATTGTCATAGATACGACAAAAATAGGGGCCCCTCTGCCCTGTTGATGCGACGCGCATTAAAATCAATTCCAGACACCCCTGCCGGCAAGCATTGTAGCAGAATGTGATAATACACGATAAACTTGGTAATCTTTCCATGACAAAGAATTCCTCTTGCAATGTTTTGATTGATAACCGATTTTTTGCGAGCTAAGGTTCAATTTTTCAATGTAGGGCTCCCCGAGAGCCTTTTGTGTGCAAAATGTGTTTTTTTTGGGGCAAAATATAATTAATGGAATTATAAATCATGATGGAGCAAGAATTTAGATGAATCGATATCATTATGCTGAGACTCAATTTGTTTGCGGTGCTTTGTACGGGGATAATAATATTATTACTTTTCGTGTTTTCAACCACAAATTAATAACATTTTTCTTGAAATTTCATCCATACAAAAAAAAACCCCTAAAAATTATTATGTTACTTTCTTAAAGTAAAAAAGTGTTTTTTCAGTTCTTAAGAAGGGTGAATAATTTTGTTGTTAGGCGGTCAAACTATAAAGAAGGTTTCATTTAAAAAGAGATATCAAACTTTTACATATCTTCAACTATTGAATTTCAAAATCGGCGAAATAGAAGTATTTGTATTTATCAGTATAAATCAAAACTATACACAGTTTTCATAATATCAAAAAAATGTTCAGTAAATTTAACTCTACATTGGCAGCATTTTGCACACTGGCACAAATGAGAGAAATCAATAAATTTGAGTTCCCATGACAATTGGAATGAATTTTCACACAAATCAAATTATTTCACCATCATTTAATATGGAATCAATATAAATAACGGGAATGACTTCATCCAGCGGGCTGATTCTGCGCACACTTCGCCCTCTGGAGGAGGGTGGTGAGTAGTTTCCCTTCCGCCACTTTTCACCGGCCTCGCAGTTTATGGGTATTCGATGTACGGGGTACTCTCTCTCGCCCCACACTCGCCCTGCGTTACTTAGCCAACTGTCGCATTTCATTAAGGGTAGAATCACACCGCGGGGTGAAATGGCTGAGATGAAAGTTTGCCCTAATAACTATAAACACGAGTAGGATCTGTTCACCTACATACTCGTACAACAATGCGACTATGTATCTAACAATGTAATAGACATACTTTTGTAAAAAACTTTTTGTAAATATTTGTGAAGAGATTTGGGTATTTTATTTGGGTATTACAATCCGAATAAAAAGAGATGCAATAAATTGTTTTTGAATCTTTGAAAATGGCGACAATTTAAAAAAAGACGAACAAAAGTGAAAATATTGTACGCCATTTATTTAACAATATAATCGATCTACTTCTATAAAAACTTTTTTTGTAAATCTTTATGTATTTTCAAAAGATAAAACAACAAATAATAATTATTTAAGGAAACAGAAAAATACTTTGATTGATCCGAAAAAAAAACTACATTTAAAGAAAGGATGATCAAAAGCACAATATTTTTTTAGGAAGATTTTGTTTATTTTCGGAATTCTTCCAGTAACAGAACTACCCCAATGCATATAGCTAGGTCCTTATTACATCGCTTGTAAAATTTTCTGTAAAATTAAAAATACGTTTCAAGTGAGCGTTTGTAATGGTTTTCTATTGATTGTCGCTTCCAATAATTCTCCTTCACTGCAAGGCCGTTTTAATCAGCCGATAATAAGTAATCAATTACGATAAATGGCGGTCGATTCAGAGCTGGCAAGTACAAGTAAGCTTCCAAATCCATTACTTTCCCATTAACAGGTTGCTGGAGAGCATAAATCAATCTGGAGCATTAACCTGATTAAATAATAATGGAAGAATAGGCGATCTAACGCGAAAAATCTCTTACAATAAAGCGTACTAAAATCTCCCGAAACTGATAAAGCAAATGAGAATCTCTTCTGATAAACCAAAGAAGTACCTTATCTGATAAAGTAAACGATAGTCAACATTTTACCGCGTTGCCCCCGCAGCGGATTAGGCGAGTGGAAACTATTTGTTTTCACAAAGAAAGCCAGCCTTACACCAAGCACTTAATTTTGATTTGGGAATTTTCCTACTTTTGACGGGTGGGTGGCAGGTTCTCTTCTGATGCAGCAACGAAGAATCTCTTCTAATAAAACAACGAAAATCTATACAGGTTAAGCCTACAAAAAACTTCCCGAAACTGCACACAAAAATCTGTTTTGAGAAAGCAAAGGAGAATCTCTTTTTATAAAGCAAATTAGAATTTCTACAGATAAAGCAAACAATAGTTATTTCTGATATGTCACATCCAAATCTCTTCTGATAAAACAAACGAGAATCTCTTCTTATAAAGCACACGACCAACTCCCCGAAATTGATAAAGCAAACAACAATACTTTCTGGTTTAGCGCACAGAAATCTCTTGGGATAAAGTACACACCATTTCTCCGATAGTGATAAAGCAATGAAAATCTCTGCTGATGGAGTTAACGAGAATCTCTTCTGATAAAGCAAAGAAAATCGGTCGGGTTGCGTAATGGAAGATGTGCGTGAGACCGATTTCCCGCTTCCGAGGAGTAATCAAAGAAATCGGGGCAAATAAATGCTTACTCGGTGCCGGAAAACATGTCGAAGGCTGCCAGGTGCTAATGGGAAAATTATCGTCTCAGTTTTGAGGGCCTCGTTAATTATTGAACCTCCGTCGACCTAAATAAGACATTAAAATACCGACGAATCAATATCACGAGAAATATTGCGTGACGCAACGCATTTAAGCTACACAAATAGCGTAACTCCTTGCCGCGTTATCTCCGAAGGGTTTTGACATGTGGCGAGTGGAACCTATTTATTTGTACAAGTATGGGGGCCAACCGCTTCAGTTGAAATGAGTGTTTCCTAGCTCTCGAGGTGGTTGATACTCATTTATTGTGATTGAGGTGGAGTAAGCCTTACCGGTATTTTATTTTGGGGTTTGAAATAAACAACGAAACGGGAAATCATTTCTGACACCCTCGGTGGGATTCGCGTGAATGCTTATAAATGGATAAAGAGACGTTGAAAATAAAATAATTTCTCATAGCTCGTATGTATATAAATGCGGTTAGATAATTTAAAAAATCTTTTGAGTGTAGTACATGACACGAAGAAAGGGAAGAAAGTTCTGAAGAGACCATCTAGACCGCATGAGTAAAAGTAAGATAATATGTACGAACTGCGGCACAAGAAATACCAGACGGCTATCGTCTACCAGGCCACCACTCAAAATATGAAAGAAAGCTGGTCTTGCGCATCACAGAAGGAAGTTCCACAGTAAAAAGGTCTTAAATTTAATACAAGAAGAAGAAGGGAGATGAAAAATAAATGAAGGGAATGCGATGAATGTACGTTGTCAATGCAGATACAGCCAAGGCAACTATATTCGTAGCTGGAGAGCGATGGTAGGCGAGAGTTGAGGAGAATCCTGGATTCAACCAAAGCCCACCCAGGACAGTCGAGCTCATAATGATGATATCAAATGCCACGAAAACAATTTAAGAAAGGTGTTAATTTTTTGTCAAAGTATGTAAAACATTACCTTGTTAATTATTAAAGATAATGGTTGTTAATCTTTTCTTAAATGGAGGTATCAATTTCGTTAAATGTTTCGTTTAACGTTCAAACGACAATTCTCGAATAATTATCGCATTTATGTACATTATTGAAATTAACAGATAGTGTTAAATGGTTTTGCTATTTAAAAATAATTAAGTTAGACTGTGTTACATTTGTTTCTACTGTTTGTACTTTGAACTAATGAAATGGCTTTACAAAAAATATTAAGTGTTTATTCCTAGAAAAAATGCATAACGATTTTTGGTAATACTGACCGGACTAAGGTCATAACCATATTCCAGTCGACAGCTCAGTTGGTAGAGTGCTTGCATTTCATACCAAGAGCTCGGGTTTGAATCCCCCCGAGGGTGTCAGAAATGATTTTCCGTTTTGGTGTTTATTTCAAACCCTAAAATTAAATACCGGCAAGGCTTACTCAGTCTTCACAAGACATGAGTACCAACCCCCTCGGAGCTGGGAAACCCCCACTTCAACTAAAGCGGTTGGCGTAAGGCTGGCCGCTTTCCCTATAAAACAAATAGGTTACACTCAAGGCAGCAAGAAGTTACATTAGATGTGTAGCTTAGTTGCGTTGCGGTACGTTGAGGAATAAAGTCAGGGAGGAGACGTACAAAAATCGAACGGAGATTTTAAATTCGTTTAGCTTAAGCTTTGCAGTAGAAATATTCATTGTTTACATTTCCAGGCCCTGCTGATAATAGAGTTCAAGCAGGAACTTGTACGGGCGCATTATAATAACTCAATGTGGTGTAAAATAACACAGCCTTTGTTTTGTTTAAGAGTTACAGTTTCCTGCGAAGTGTTTACATTGAACACTTGTGCTGGGCTTTTTCAAAATAATACGCGGCGTTATTTTTTTGTACCCACATTTTTTTTAGAAACCGCTAAGAAACGTGCGCAGTGCCCCTATTATGAATAACTGCGCCTAAACTCAACCATAACGTTGTTAAAAAAAGTGTATGTAAATTAAAACATATCCTCTTATGAACGTTTCAGTTTTGACGCATTACGGTTAGGATTAAACGTAAACTTTGATATTTACGGTACAGCTTGTTAAAACTCAACATAAGCGTATTGATAAAAAAAATTAACTAAATTTAAAACGACAGCTAGAGGATCTGTTTTAGTTTACATGTTTCTTAATAAACGCTATAATTCTGTAAGTTTTATACTCGGGGTACAGGATGTATTCATACGTACAAAAACCTTATAATATAAGTTTTAGCATACGCCTTTAATCCTCATTTATTTTTCGTCCCTTCAAAGTTTAAATAAATATTGTGTTAGGGCTTTCTCAAATATTTCAATCCACTTGAAGAGTCGGATGAATGTATTTTCGTGTCTGCATTCTGGCTTGTATTTTTTTTCCGTTTTGTTAGAGATTAGCAGGCACTGACTTGCAGCCGGGATATTTTGAAGAGTCCGGCAGATGTTCGTGTTTGTAAGAAACCTAATATTGCTTTTGCAACTTGAAAATGTTTTCACTGATATATCTCTGCATTTAATTCAATACAGTTACAAATGGGATTGAGTTATTTTCGTCAACCATTTGACAAGCAAAACGAAAGACTGATTTATTCCAATATTTTTGTTCCATCAACGTTCCGTCCCGTAAGTAAGAAAAAAAACAACAATAATTATAGAAAGGATAGGATTACTGAGAATCCACTGCGGATGCAGCTTGACTGCCTGTTTCAGGGAATGGTGGTAAGAGCTCATGTTCATTTTATTGTAAAAACAATGAATTTAATATGACAAACAATTAATTTAAAGTGACACGAGCGTATCTATTATCTTAAAAGTTAATAAATCTTTGCAACTTAGATTATAAATATGGACCGGTCCGAAGTCTGGTGGTAGCGCTTTAAATTTTTAAATGGAATCCCGGCGGAGCTCAAAAAAATACCATTTATATTTTCAAATATGCTCTTCGCTGGGTTGAAAAAATAGTGTACCTTTACCAAAGACTGATCACTAAAGGTTCATCCATCCTTACAGCAACTGGGTCTTGCTTGAGAATTGGCGCTTTATACAACGACGACTAAGCTCGCAGAGGGCTCTTAATTCACACAAAAAACAGCGCTCACCAAATAAATCATCCTAATATTATTATTATTATAGATTGAAGGTTGAACAAACTAAGTGTTTGTATTGCACAAGGATAAAAAATAACAAACACAAGACAGAATAACAGCAATATGATATTGCAGATAAACACAGCATCCAGCAATATGCTTGTCTTGCTAGGGGCTTACTTCACTTGGCGCAGTGTGCATCAATCAATGCCAGAGACAACCTGGCCATTCTTAGAAGAAGACCAACCAAGTGGAGGTCCTTTGTCTCTACAACTAGTAAAAGTCCGATGTATAAATTCACGTTTAAACTAAACCAAAAAGTAAACTCAAACTAAAACAGCGCTGCTATTGAGTGTTAAAGTTACAAGGAATTGTTGGTGAAACGCTGTGGTTGAGTTTGCAGGTTATTTTATATACTAGGGGGGTTGTAACATGTCACCGTGTAATGGAATTCGAAGGTAAGGATCGGCCTTATCGCGTTTTTGTCATCGGTCCATCCTGAAGGGCTTTTGTCTTTTATCGCTTTGTCTCGAAATGGCTAGACGGAGGGTGCAGAATAAAAATGTGAAAATACACCTTGCTGTGGCGTAAAAACATGTTCGTACTGCAACAGAAAACTAATGATTTTTTTGTGGTATTGTTTGAAAAAATAACATTACGTAATGAAGAAATTCAATAAGCGAAAACTGTATAGTTTAAAAATAAATTTATGTGACAAATTGGACTCAAATATACTTTTCACAAAAAATCTGGATTTCAAACGTGATGATTTCAATCGTTGATTTAAGAGGGCGCCTTCCAAATATGCCTTTGAGTTTTGACCTCTAATAGGGTAATTGCAATGGTGAGCAATATGGTTAAAAACGATATTTTTGTGTAGATTATAAGTCAAGGATCTCAACTATATTTTTTTTAAGTGGTAAAATTGGGCTTTTCATTTTTAATTTTGTAAAATAAAATGCCGACAAATCGAGTCCAATTCAAACGCGACGCTATTGGCTGGAGCTCGTGTGACGTCATTGGATCCAAGTGGCGTGAGTGACGTGTGTTGGTAGTATTAGAAAGCCGGCTGTCAGTGTGAAAATACGTGCTATTATCAAGCTTCCGAGATCCGACAAACATAATATAAACTCACAACAAACCTTGAAAAATGTCTTCGAAGTATCATAAATATTGTGTAGTTCCGATGTGTACAAATACGTCACGTGCAACACCGGATAAAAAGTTTTTGCGGATGCCCCGCGATCCAGCTATCCACAAAAAATGGTGTCTTGTGATGAAGCGAGACGAACTTCTGTCTTCCAAATCTACCCGCTTCATTTGCGAAGACCATTTTAATGTAAGTTATAGTATTTTGTTGTTATTTAATTGCATACCTATTTATAAAATGTTATTTCTACATGCCTTCGTAAATAAATCACGTGGCTCAAGAAATGGCATGTGAAAACGCTGTCAAACGTGTCAAAATTAAAATCGATTTGTTTTTAACAAATTGATTAGAAACTCATAGTTTTTTTGTCAGTAATGATCAAAAACATCCTCAAATATTGTTTGATTCCGTAATTTATAAAAAAACAAGTGTTAACATAGCAAAGTTTTTGTACTTGTTTCTTTAGGAAGGCAGCAATGGACTGGAATGTAAATATAATATTTTCTCATCGGCCAAAGGTCACAGGTCTATGGGACTAGACCCCTTAGCAACTTATAATAAAATATAAGCTTGCCTTTGCCCTGACAACCCGGCTGTGTGACATCACAACTTTTTTATCCTAGAAGTTTGTGTGCATACTTAATAATAATATATTGTCATGTACTAATGTGTCTAACCTACCTTTTTACTTTTTGTTGTAGTAGTTGTGTGAACTACATGCTCTCATATTATGTTATTTATATTTTTACAGCTCCAGGACGACTTGGAAAACTTTATGATGGGCAGATTGATGGGAAGCAATATGCGCCTGAAGAAAGGAGTTTTGCCGCACAAATTTGAGTGCCAAAAAGCTAAAAAGACTGTGAATAGGAAAACCGGCGAGATTAGAAAAAGAAAAATGCTAGTGATGGAACTTTTAAGAGAAGCAAGTCTGAACGCTACAAACTCTGAAGCATCCACATCAGTTGATGTGGATGCTTCCGCATCCGTTGATGTGGATGCATCCACATCAACTGATGTGGATGCTGTGGAGCAGTCAACGCATCTGACTTCTGCTCCATTGGATAAAGCAGTGCAGGTGAATATGGTACCCACCTACAGGAGCAAAGCAACCAACACCTTGAATGTGAGACCCCCGACCACTCACAGTAGCTGCTCACCGATCAAGGGGAAACCTGTGGAATCTCCTCTGGAAAAATTGAATGTGGAAGCTGTCTATGCATCTTCCAGTTCAGACCCTGAAGATAGTGATTCTGATCTTTTTGTTGACTATGGTAGTGGCTCGGATTTTGAAGACAACAATATGGAAATGGACGCGCTTAACGTTGAGATGAAAAGAGGTTATATTTTGCTTGTGCAACGCCAACCTCAACTGTATTTAGGCATTCCAAAAGAAATGTACCATGTATTGGCTATTCTGCAAGATACAGTTTGTGCACCTATTATAGATATAATGATTTGCCTAAAGAAAATTAGGTTGAATTTTTCATATAAAGTAATAGGTGCACATTTTGGAATGTCAGATTCCTCTATATGTCGCATTTTTAAGAAAACGATTCCCATTTTATCAGGGGTACTCAAAGAGTTGATTATATGGCCATCTGCAAAACTCATAAGGTTGGAATTGCCCATTGCATTTCGAGCTCGATATAGGAACGTCCGTTCCATTATTGATTGTCTTGAAATTCAAATTGAGAAACCAGGCAACTCGCTGCACCAATCATTAACGTGGTCTGAATACAAGGCCTGTAATACGGTAAAATATCTAATTTCTTGCACTCCAGATGGTCTCATTAATTTCTTATCATGTGGGTATGGAGGCCGAGCAACCGACTCTACTATTGCTCAGGACTGTGGCTATTTCGACAACATCGCCACAGGAACATGGGTGATGGCAGATCGGGGGTTTAAGAATATTTCCCATGTTTTAGAGGAAAAGGGTGCTCACCTTGTTCGCCCTCCAAGCGTGCTGCAGAAAAGTACCCTTAGCCAAAACGAAGTTAAGGAAGCAAAGCGAATTGCCGCTTTACGTATTCACGTAGAGCGTGTGATAAGCAGAGTGAGAGAATTTCATATGCTCACTATGCATTCAACTATCGACCACAACCTCGTGAATCGCTTGGATGAAATTATTGTGATTGCTTGTGGTCTGATCAACTTACAAAAATCATTGATCAAAGTTTAGAAGGGTTAGCCACCCTTAGACATTACTTTTAAAATTAAATTTTTATTTTCAGTACTTATATTTAACCTTTATGCTTTTGAGCTTATGACTGATATTACTTTTTAAATCTCAAGTGTTTTTATTTACCTTGGTCGCTTTTATCTATTTTACACCATTCAACTCTTCATTTCACTTGTATGACTGAGATTATTTTTTAAATCTCATGTGTTTTTATTTAACTTGGTGGCTTTTATCTATTTTTTGCCATTCAACTCTTCATTTCACTTGTATGACTGAGATTATTTTTAAATCTTAATGTGTTTTAATTTACCTTGATAGCTTTTATCTAATTTTTACTATTCAACTCTTCATTTCACATGTTGCTTACTAAGTTACATTTACTATTCTGGTCAATTTTTCTGAATCTCACTTTACATCTGTTGCAACATGTACATAATGAGTATTAATGTTTGTATTAATAATGGAAAGCCTTTTTTATTAATAAAGTACACTTCAATCAACAACTTCTTTATTTTTATTAGAAAAACCAACAGAAAGATGATACCTACATAATAAGAACATATGAAAAACTCCAATACCAGGTATTGTTAAGTAGTGCATTTTTACATTATAATCTAAATGGTAAAGATACACATGACTTTATGATTCATATTAAATACATTTCTATAAGCAGGCATATTGTGTAAGTTAACGTTTACATAATATGCTGCATGTTCATTAACAAAATAAAGACCCAAATTTAAACTGAATGCACAAGCCCTTAAACTTGACGCTCTTCCCTGGAACAGAGGTAATATTGGCAAGTGAACCTTTTGTTAACAAAGTAGTTATCACATATATCAAATATAAAAAAGTAGTTAAGAAACAGCAATTATAAAATACATAAATAACTATACTTTAAAATTGTTAGACTTTGGTAAATATGCATTAAAACACCTTATAGCTATACTTTTCAAAGTACCCACAGTGTAATACATAAAGTCTAATGTAATCTAGGTTGAAAATATACATAAACATTTAAAGTTCCTATTAAATACACACCCACAAACAGACAAGTGTAAGTTCTCGCTTACAAATGCTGCATGTGTACTTACAATTCAAAAATCATATTATAAATGAATACTCAAATGAACAAAAGCCCAGCAACTTTTGCCGTCCTTTTATTGGCAAAGTGAACCATTTTTTACAGCATGGGTGTTCAGCGTCATACCAACCTATAAGTCAAGGGATACAAACAATAAATAACATTCTCAAGTATATAATTATTCAGAATGTTGAGAGAATAAGAACAAGAATAGCAGATCAACATTACAGATAAAAATTAATTCATATAAAATAAAACATTTATTGAAATAATCTAAAAAATAATGTTTTAGTCCAAAATTCACATGCTTTTTCCATTAAATCTAAACAATAATTTTCATCATACTCCACAGTGCATTCAACGGTCTCACAACTCTTTTCAAAATCCGGTTTGGCAACACAGAATATTCCTCTTTTCTTTTTTGTAAAATGCATTTGCATTTGGATTTGTGCAAAGAACTTCGGAGTGGGTTTGTCGTTGACAAAATATTTCTCCATCCATTTTTCGGTGCTTGGACATTTTATCTCAAGTACATATTCTTGAGATACTCCATCAGGAGAAGCTCCAAAAAATGGATAATGCTTGGATAGCAATAATCCACATTTTTTCAGATCGGGATATTGCTTTTTGATTTTTTTGAAAACCAACTCTTCCAGTTTTCGGCCACGTGTCACAGCTGCCGTCTCAAAAATTTTTCCTCCCAACAGCTGCTCCACAAGAGAGCCATCAGGAGTGTGACAGCGTGACGCTTCATGGATCTTGGATGCTGTGATTCTCCCATACCTCAACTCGTACCAAAGAGTGCAATCAGCCTGCTCCAGAGTTTCCTTGGCTGCCTCGTTGCACGCCTCAACACTCATTCTATTTTCACAGTGTGTTTGAAATTGCTGAGGGGTCGTGCCTTTTCCATCGTCTATAAATTCCTCCATTAATCTATGGATGCTAAGGGATTCTATAGGATTGCCCTCCTTAAAATACTTCATAAGGAGGACATCCTTGACGTCAGCTTCCTTCGTTGCTTTAACGACGGATGCCAAAAACTTTCCGTTACTCGAAGGCCCAGCTGTGAAAGTTTTAAGTTCTCCTAAATCCCTACATTTTATGAATTTCACAGCTGAGCCTATCTCTGCCATCTTTGACCGCTTCCAGTAACATTTCACTTCTGTCTTTGCTGGCTCTTCGCTGCGACGATGCACCCATGACAGAAAGGCTACTGCATGCTTGCAACCTCCTGTAAGAGAGTAAAAATAAAAAAATGTTTCATTTTGAATAATACAGATGCAAATAATGTAGACCTCTGCTTTAATACTTTATATATTGATGAATTAACAAAAGATATTCACTTATTTTGTTGACATAAATTTTAAGTAAAAATTAGAATATTTTTTCACAAAATATTGTTTTTTTTAGAAAAATAATGAAATTAAAAAGAAAAAATATTTGCAGTCAGCAAGGCCATAATGTTGGCCAATGGATTGATATGAGTCTGACCGCCCACACTATAAAATATGTTTCACTTTGCCAATGTCGCCCGTTTCAGGGAAGGTCGGCACCAGTAGCAGGATGTATGTTCGTTTGAAGATTGGATTTTAATTTGTAAGTAGGTACACATACAGAATTCGTAAGCGCGAACTTACACATGTCCGTTTGTGGGCATGAATCTTAAATGTTAACATATCTTTGCATCTTAGATTACAGATAGCAATTATTTGGTGAGCCGAGCCTGCTAATTAGATCTCTTACATTTTATTGCTTTTACAAAGGAATCATGACACCTCGTGAATCTAATATTCATTACTGACCTTGAGATGCTGGACAATCTTCACAGACACATGATTCAACAGTGCCTTGTTCCTCATCGGTGATCAAGGTTACCGCGTATGCTTTTGTACGGACTTTGTGTTCTGGTGTTATACGGGCCTTAACAGTGCAAATGGCTCCATCGCGTTTCACTTGCACATAGCCAATGGCATTGTCTCCGTAACTTTCTCTCGAAGATCTAAAAACAAACAAACGGAATAAGGGTTAGGATATATTGCAAGTGCACAACCCTTGACTGGTGTAAAGTAAGGTTATGTGATTACAAACAACTTTTAATGATGTAATAAAGGAAGTAAGCTTTATAAACAATTAATTTAGCCTTTATATTAAGATTTAGAAGCTATGACATGGCAGTATTGCAATTTGAATAAGTAAGGTTACAGAATTTGTAAAGGAAAGATGTTTGCATGAAAACGTATAATATCTGGAGAATTTATGAATCTAAATGAACTTTGACACATAAACAGAACTATTTTTCTTACCTTGAAGCTTTTACTCCACGTAATTCTGAACTTATGAAGTCCTTGTTCTTCGAGAAATACACATACATCATCATAGCATCGACCTCCGGTAAATTGTCAGATTGAGCCTTTTCAAAGCCCTTTTCAGTCATCTTTGATGATTACACCAATTCAATTATACTTTATACACGGCACAACTAACTTTAAAGTGCAAATAATAGTTGAAATTGATGAAAATAGATATACTCGTCAAATGTAAACAAATCCGCCATACAAAAATACACACGACTGAATGACAGCTGAGCCGAATGAGATCCATCGACGTCACATCCGCCCAAATGCAAAAAATGGGCCGTTTCACCGGAAATGGAAAAATGACAAATTTAAAAGCGCCCTAATTAAAAAAATACGCATTATTAAAAAAAAAAAAAAACGGGAGACTATTTTAATAACTTAAATCTATCAATTTACGAAAGAAAAAAAAAGTGTGAAATTACCCTATTGCTTCGGTTCCCGCGCGCTGCGGCGCGCGCATCGACTCTACCGCTCCGTGCACGCGCGATCACTCAAACTCAGATAAATCATAACATAAATGGAAGTGTTCATTTTTGATAATCATTATGGCTTATATTTTGCATTTTTATATACCTCATACATTTGAGGAATATGGATGTAGAATATAAGGTTAAAGGTGTACATACTGCGTGTGATGCCTGCATAAAATTTTTTACAGAGATAAATTTCATTTTTGTAAACTGTTACATACCTATTGTAAAAATTAAAGTTGGATTATACCGGTGGCATTTCAGTTCGGGCCATTGAGATGTGAATTACATGCAAACAGTAAACTCAACGTGATAAAATATATACTGTACGGCTGTATAACCAAATAATATTTCCATTTTTATTTATAATAAATTTACAGAATGATTTATTCGGTAAGCATTGTTTTTGTTTCTATCATAGCTCAAGTGTTCTATCAGTAGACAGGCCGTTCAATTTATTAGAATATAGGGCAATATCTAAATAAGAATCTAAGTTGCATAGATATAGTACATTTAGGAACTTATATAACATGCATTTGTACAAGTAGACACGTATAAGTTCGCGCTTACACATGCCGCAAATGGACCTACCTAGTAGTTAACAAAAGCACCAAATCCTTATTTAGACCTGTAGCATACATAGTAAAAATATCCATGATCATCGCCGATATTTGTTAAAAATGGTACCTACTGAAAGAAGAAGAAGAATTCCTTGTTACGTTTTGCAAAAGTTTTATTATCGAAACAACGATCGCATGCGAGAACGAATTTACTCTTATCTATTATATTTTTCTTCTCTTCAGAGAAGTACCTTTTAAGTAAAAAAAAACATACGTGTAAACTAAACAACAACGTTTAAAAAAACAAGGAAACTGGAACGCTAACTAGGAACGCTATTTAAGTTTTCATACATTTGCGGGTAAAGGTACGTCAAAAGTAAATATTAAAAAAGTAAATACTTGGCGCAAGTGGCAAATCTATTCGAATCGAATATGTTTGTCTCTTTTCAACTCGAAGCGCTACCCGGCGCAAAATGTCAAGCGGTGCCGTGCGATATAAATGGCAAACATGTTTGCCTAACCAAATTACATTTTTCGGAAAGTAAAGGATCCAAATCAATGAAAATTTTAACACTATTATTCATACACATCAGACTTTTTTACTGCCATTATAATAAAGAGTTGCAATCGCTTGACAGCACGATTCTGAAAAGTTTGCTCGATAAAAAAAACACGAAAAACTCTAATTTTTCACTTTTTACTTGATTTTTTTCTTGTTTTCTGACATTTTAAAGCATAACATTACTTTTTTTCACGGGACACACGAAGAGCTAAATGCAATAGGTAAAATAAATGTGATAATAAAGACTTCGACAAAACTTAACATCTCAAGTTTGGAATAAAAAAGGGTGAATGCTTTAGTAATGTGGCATTCCACAATTTTTAAATAAAAAAACCTTGAATGTATTTTCAATTGTTTTGTCTTAATATCTGCACAAATGGTTTTTTATATTTGTTATTAGTACTATCTTTCAGACGGGCAAATACAATGTAAGGCATTAATCAAATTTCATCCAAATTTGAATCTTAGTTGCAAAGATATTTTACATTTGAAAACTCCTATAACATGCATTTCCACAAGCAGACATGTATAAGGACAACATAAAAACCCAATCTCAAAATAACATAAGCTCTGCAACTCTTGCCGACCTTCCCTAGAACAGGGGTGACATTCGTAAAGTGAACTATTATTTACAGTATGGGTGGTCAGCCTCATACCAACCTTTTATACAAATTAAAATATTTTTGAGAATAAAGCCTACCTTGCACGGTATGCTACGAGCCGTACCTGATTGTCATAATATTATACTCGTATCATTGAACTGACTGCTTGACATCAGCAATAATAATAATTCCGTTGTCCGTAGCGTAGGGCTTGCGTGAATTATAATATGTATCTCACTGGAGCAGCCTCGACCTCGAGTATATAATAATATAAACTCCCTTCGATTGCGTAAATCGAAAATGAATGAAATATACGACGGCACGTCTTGATTTTGTTTTTTTTTTTTTTTCGATTTAGACAATCGAGATAAGTTTACACAAGTTACACTCGGGGTACTGCTGCCATGATCTATGGTAACTGAAGCTTCAAGAGTTGGGAAGTTTTGACCGTGATCTGCGTGATACACATAAAAACAGCGCTCACCAAATAAATCATCCTATTATTATATCTGCTATGAGCATTTTCAGCGCCATTATGTAAATACATTTTTGTATTTTAAAAAAGTAATCACGTTCATTTATGCATCCGTGTATAGTTCAATAATGCAAAAAAAAACATGGGAATTATCAAGCAACATTGGGCGCGGACAGTACTTGGATGGGTGACCGCTCACGTACACCGCGCGTCGTTGGCATCTTGGACCGGTCCGTAGTCCGTAGTGGAAACACTTCGAACTCGTAAATGGAAGGTTGTGGATTCGGATCTCGGCGGAGCACAAAAATATACCATTTATATTTCGAATGTGCTCTCGCTGAGTTGAAAAATTCATAAACCTTTACCAAAGACCGGTCACTGAAAGGTCCATCCAACCTTACAACAACTGGGTCTTGCTTGAGAATTGGCGCTTTCTACAGCGACGACCAAGCTCGCAGAGGGCTCTTGAGGTGTGATACACACAAAAACAGCGCTCACCAAATAAATCATCCTAATATTATTATATTATATTATTATTATCATATGGAAGTAGAAAAATTTACCTTTTTTTTTCTAAACAATCTTCGATTACTTTTTTATTATAGTATTTTTGTTTTCGTACTCCCATATTTTCTAAAAAAAAAAACGAAAGACATTTTTGATTAATTGACACACATTTATTTACAAATAATATTTTACGTGAAGAAAATATTTTTATATACTAATCGGGTTTTTTTATTTGAAGCCTGTATTCTTTTTTCTGCGCGCTAGAATTCATGCGGAGCGAACAGACGTCCTCTCGCCTTCACAGTTTGCTCCAGACTGGCGGGAACGCCGAGCAAACCACTGCGTTTTTCTGTCAAATTGTTTTCCTACAAAATTAGTATGGGATTTTTGAAGCTGTTTTGTTTATTTTATTTTGTGCAATTTACATGCATTATTACGAAAAAAAAATGCGATCAATTTTGAGTTTGATTAATAAACTTACCATTTATACATATTTTTTGTATCCTTCCATTCAAAAAATTCAAGTTATTCATTGAACCCAGATAGCATTATTTCGTAATATTTCATTAGTTTGTGTTCATTTTGACAGAATTCAAATAACTTCTATCATTTTTGGAAACGGTCAATCTGTAGTTTATACATTTCTTTATTGTATTCTGACAGTAAAAGATTTTAAAAAAAAAGTAAACATTATGGACATTTAAAACCCGGAACACCGTTTTGGACGTATTCGCTCTATGGGGTCTTAAGTACTAAGGCACCAAGAACCAACATTTCGATTTTCTAACGAAGTTAGGTTCTATATCTTTAATATAATCTTTATGTCAAGATATTTATAAAATGCCTAAATGTGTCGCAGATATAAAGACATCGTGTGATCTGCATAAAAAAGTACTTTAATTTTTCGTTCAACGTTAACGTTCTCAAATACGTTATCTTCTTTTTTCAATTTGACAATTCACTGTGACTTTTTAATCAACTTTTCCAAATGGGTATTGTAGTCATATAGACATTAGATTAATGGTATTTTTTTCCAAGGCGTTTTGTGCCGCTTATCAAGCAATGCTCTGAAAAAATAAATAATGCTTCTTATAAATTGCTCTATTTTATGATACAAATAAGGTGCATAGAGGTGATATGGTTCTAGACTTTAGATCAACCCCTTTGAATTAAAGTTTTTAAATATTGTTACAATTTATTTTATGTATGAACATATTTACTACATGATGCCACGCACTTATAATCTATAATCTAAGTTGCAAGGATATATTCATTCAAAGCTCTCAGATGTATGCCCACAAACAAACACGTGTAGTTCGCGCTTACAAATGCTGATTGTGTACTTACAAATAAAATCCAAACTCAAATGAACATAAGCCCTGCAACTCTTGCCGACATTCCCTGAAACAGGAGTGACATTGGCAAAGTGAACCATATTTTACACTTCATTTTGTATTAAAAGTTTCAACATTGTACTCGTGCTCCTCACAAACTTTAAGCCAACGTATAAATGGATTGATTAAGTAAACAACTTTATTGAAAATCTTCATTAAATCGCTGGAGCATATTTCGAGCAGACAGTCTGTGTTATTTTATCTGGATTAGTTTGGAGTGCGTAATGGCGATCGCAATCTGGAGCAAGACAAACTCCCCGCGCAAAGTAATGTGTACCGAATGCTCGAGAAATGCCGGCGGATCACTCTCGGAATGCCGAGCAGAACTTGGATGTTTTATACTCTCGCCGAGACGAATACATCAAACATGCCTAATGGGCAATGTCTGAACATTGCAAGACCAAGTCAGTCAAGATGGAAAACAAAATTTACAACATAAAACATACTAAAGGACTTGTAATGTTGAAATGGAAGGGCATGAGTAATGCTGTGCACCAAGTATAAAACACTCAATAACGTTCCACTACAAAAAAATATATAAAACTAAAACGCTCACTTGAGGCAGTGTTTAAACTTTAGCATAAATTTTGCTAAACGCCCTGGTTAAGTTTAAACGTAAAGCTCTCTGCGTACCAAATCGGAATCATATTTTATCGTGAGTCTCGTTAAGCCCGAAGGATTTAACATTCAGTTCGAAATCAAAATAATTATAGTGTGAGTGATATTATGTAGGTAGGTACTACAAGAAAAATAACTCGATTACAACTTGAAGGATATTTTCTTTGATAAAGGTGCTGTACCTAATCTAGACCCCAAGTATCCATACTATCCCAAGTATTAAATATTGAGTTTACTTATCTAGATCATGTAAAATAAGTTAAAATGGATGAAAAATAAATCACAGGTGCAGTTTTATTTTCAATAGCTTTTCTATTTACACGATCAAGATCCCTTGACCTTTAGGTTGGTATGAGGCTGAACACCAATACTGTAAAAAGTGATTCACTTTGCCTATATCACCCATGTTTCAAAAAGGGTCGGCTTGGGTGAGGCTTGGTTTTTAATTTGTAAGTTTACATGCAGCATTTGCAAGCGCGAATATACACATGTCAGCTTGTGGGAATGCATTTAATATGAATTGTAAATGTTAACAATATATCTTACCAACTAAGTTCATATTACTTTTTTTTATTGAACTAACATATATTACCTGTTTTCTCCATTTTTAGAAATTTAACATTGTAATCAGTTATGGCTGGTGAAACAATTTACTAAAGGTTTTCATGCATAACTGAAACTATGGCATCTGCAATTTTAATCATCGCTTTCCCATTGCAAAGTTACTGCATCGCATATGAATTATATCCACATTAATTGGCAAAATGAAAATTTCCATTGTTTTAAACGCCATTTATAGGAGCGCTTATTAATTGATGGTTCCTCTATAAGGAGACCGCGTTGGTATTCTCGCAAACCTTCACTTTAACCAGTTCGCGCCAACTTTCCTTTTCAGTCTTGCAACACAACCGCGACGACTAAATAAGGATTTTCACTCAATTAATACAAAAACTAGTATTAAAATAGACTGTAGATTATTACTCTGACATTTGCAACAATACAAAAAATACAACGTAAGAGTTTATTTTTTCCTTATTAGAAATATGAGGTATCCATTGTATTTAGTAATATTTATAGAAAACAAGAAAAAAGTAAAACAACTAATATTGCAAATAGTGGCTGCTAAACCCTTCATGGAGTTTCTAGTTTTTTTTATTAAAGTTGTATAAACATTTCTTGAAACGTAAAGTTTGCATTTTAAAATAGCATAGGTATGCATAATTATTTAGCAAGTATTATTTTTAATAAAAATATTTCATTAGGATGGTCTATTTGTGTAACGCTAAAATCGTATGAATTACAACCTCAGCAGTTAGTTCTCTGCAGAGCTTGGTCTTCGGGTCTTCCCCTTTTGGGCCCTGATTTTAATAAGAAGCGTTAACCACTAGACTTCAAACTGGTCTATTTGATCAATACTACAATAAACACTATTTTTCTTTGGATATAATGTTAGTAATATGAGAAAAATAGTTTCATTTTGAAGGGTTTAACCTATTTTACTGCAAGAAACTAAGAATTCGCTGAATCTTTTATAGGTTTGTTTGTTTTCATTTTAAGCTCTGGTGCTGTGTTTTTATTATTTTAGACTTCCTCTGTTTTGTTAAGCGTTATAAATCTCAGAAAACGTTCTCGCATATCAAAACTATTTGTAGTCGGTGAACTATGAAGCTCCTAGCTGTATAAATACGACGTTACACACTTCATCATATGAGAGAGCATGCGATGCGCTCACAGTTGGGATATATATTTTTATGAAAGATACATGGTTACTGTTAGTAAAAATAAAATATATGCCACAGAAACAACTACACTTTTATAACCTTACTACGGATACTGGGTGGAACTTTGAGAGCCTGGATCCGGAATTGATAAAATACACATAATCTGCGACATGGAGCAGAGAAAGGACACAGTTCTGGAGGGTCCGTGAACATAGAATGGACGCCAAAAGGCTCCCAAAATCTCGATGTGTGAAATTACAGTGAATCGCTGACTCCCAGCTATCGACCAATACAATCACTAGCAAAGAAAAGATTTCTCACCGACGTCCTCGCCACGAGATTAACATGAAGTTGATGTTAAACAGATCACTGATCTACAGAAAGAGGAAGAAGAAGATGAAGATTTTGAGGCATTTGTAAAATAATGAAAAGGGTTTAAAAAACAGCCCTGTAATGTTAGCTGTTTTTGATAGACCATATCCTTTAAAAAAACAACACAGGTTAAAGGGTATGTATAGATGTAGCATCGAAAAACGGTTCTTCCCTTTTTGACTTCTTAAAGCGACCATGCCTTCAAAATGCATCCATATACATTTAAATTTAATGTCTATTTTAAAGTATGTAAAATGGTTGTTATGCTACACAAAATGGTCATTGTGAGCTAGTTTAATGTATGACGATTATTATAATTTCAAAGTTCATGGGAAATGAATGAGGGCGGTCGGGTTTTAGTAACGCGTCCGTCAATTAATATTTTTTGTGACTAATTCAACGCTCGTAATAGTTAACTTTAACTACAAACATGGGCTCTGAAATAATATTAAAACCTAACGGAATATGGGACATTAAGCAATTTGTTTCAAAATAATTTCCCCAAGTAGGTACCTACATTATGTTTCCAAACAAAAATAAATGGTTAAAATAGAGTAAAATATTTTTTTAACGTTTTAAAAGCGAAAAGGTTTCACATATAGTGCAACTTCATACTTTTTTTTCACAGAGGAAGTCCATGTGGTGAGTCAAAACTATTTATTTTGATGGGTAAGGGGGACATCCTTACGTCAAGCACTTCACTTGAAGTGCAGGTTGATGAGGAGGATTGCCGGGAGGAGAGGCGAGTTTCTATGATTATTCGGTTTGAAATTAACACCGAAATCTAAAACCATTTCTGACACCTTTGGTGGGTATTGAACGAGAAAACCCTGGCTTTTAAAACGCGAGCCTTCTGCCAACTGTGCTTTTTCAGCTGGGATATTTTGAACCGGACTACCAGCGTATTTCAAAATGCTTTTGGAAAATAATGAAATTAAAAAATATATGTATAAAAATATATTAAAAACTAATTGTATTTTTTGCTCAATCCGATACGGAACTAGCTCGGCCTATGTACATATGTTAAAACCTTTTATTTCAACCAAACTTTAACAGAAAACAAAATATTTACGTGGTTTGTTCACTTGTGTGTGATTGATCGATCCGTTAAAAGCCTATCTGCAAATTCACAGTTGACGATTAATCAAGCCTTTAACTCACGATTAACTGTACATTTAGCATAACTTGTTGAAGAGTGAATCACTATTTATAATTCCAGTTTTAATCGCCAAATTTATAATGAATTACGGGCCGATAAGTGCTTTTACTCAATTTTATTTTCCGCCTGGCCCGACGCTCTTTTTGCCCTTATCTTTGCCTGCCTTTTTGAACGTCACTCTCAGCCCCGGGGTAAAAGCTCTATAAACAACAGTAATTCTCATACAAAACATGTTGTGTAATTCGTTTTAGATTGTATTGATAGCACATTTTGGCTACAGAACCCATACCAGTATGATCGCCCGATAAGATTCTATTCATTTTATTTTCTTTATTTAACAAACGAAAATTTTAAGTCAAACGTTGTGGAAAGCTATTGTATACAACATTTTTACTATAATATATGCGTAGGTGGTACTTGATAATAAAAATATGTTAGTACCTTTGTTAATAATTTTAATATCAGTAAGCTCCTTTGTACGTAACTTTAATGGTTCAAATGTAGATTGAAAGCAATATCGTTCAGAATTCAATATCCTAATGGACTGCACTAGATTATTGCAACAGAAATGGATCCCCGTACTGCAGCAATGTCTAGTACCTAGGTAAGCATGCACCATATAAAATATCCAACGAACGCCGATAACAAGAGATAACTTTTTATGAATATTACTTTTTTATTACAATTGTTACACTGATTGAAATATGGGAATTTAAAATAGTGGACCTTTTAACATCACTGTCACAAAAATGACTGATCAAATTGTTTTTTACTCTTTTTTATCAAGCAAAACTCTCTGAATTTGTATTGAAATATTTAAGATTTTTTAAATATTTTTAAGGGTTTGGTGGTTTACACAGTAAATTATCTGTGACTGTAAAACTGCAGGCGGTTAATAGATCCGTACTTGCGAAAACAAAACAATCAAAAGATACCATCTTTTATCAACATTGTTATCATCGTCCCTGTCACAAAAATCTGCGGTGAATCTTTTCCTTGATAAACTACAACCAACGCCGCTTTTATTTAAGACCCCATAGAGCGAATACGTCCAAAACGGTGTTCTGGGTTTTAAATGTCCATTACGTTTACTTTTTTTTTTAAATCTGTTACTGTCAGAATAAAATAAAGAAATGTATACTTTACAGATTGACCGTTTCCAAAAATGATAAAAGTTAATTGAATTCTGTCAAAATGTACACAAACTTATGAAATATTACGAAATAATGCTATTTGGGTTCAATGAATAACTTGAATTTTATGAATGAAAGTATACAAAAAATATATATGAATAGTAAGTTTATTAATCAAACTCAAAGTTGACCGCATTTTTTTTTCGTGATAATGCATGTTAATTTAACAAAATACAATAAAAAAACAGCTCCGAAAATGCCATACAATTTTGCTAGGCGAAAAGCTACAGAATAAAAGCGGCTGTTTATTTCGTTTTAACGACATTCGAGCTTGAGATGCAGAGCTGAGAGCACGTCCCATTGTCTAAGAAATTTTCGGCGCGCGAGCTTACCCATACAACATCCGATTTTGACGTGTGTGTGTGAATCCATTGGCTCACGCACCAGGGTCGCAATCTTTAACTTAATGGGTTTTTTTCTTGATTTAAAAAAAATATATCGATAGTTTTGAAGTTGAACCATTCTTCTTTATAAATAGTTTTGTGAATTAAAATTGTCTTCACCAACCAAATTTGTCTGGATAGACAATAACGCGGCAAGAAGCTTCACTATATGTGTAGCTTAGTTAAGTTGAGTTGATCATATATTTGTGTTCTTTGACTTGTAGGTTGGCATGTGGCTGACCACCCATGCTGTAAAAAATGTTTTTACTTGCCAATGTCACCGCTATTTCAGAGAAAGTAAAAAAAAATGTATGTAGGTACACATGCAACATGTGTAAGCGTGAATTTAGATGTGCCTGCATATTATAGGCGTGCATTAAATATGAATAAGCCTTGAATGTCAATACATCTTTGTAACAGAGATCGAATAAGCTATATTGAAAACGACCAAAGTCCGTCGATATTGAAAATGAGGCAACTCTGCAGAGGCTCTGGCCACCCCTAGCGGAATGGTGACAGAGTTACAGTTACAGTCTGTAATAATCTATAATCGAAGTTGCAAAGCTAAATTAACAATCAAAACTCGTATCAAATGCATGCCCACAAACACGTGTTAGTTCGCGCTTACAAATGCTGAATATGAACTTACAAATAAAAACCAAACTAGAAAATGAACAAATAAATAAAGTGGAAATATATCTACAGAGGTACTGGCCACCCCTAGCGGAATAACGACTGGATACAAGTCGTCATCCGAAAAATATTGAGAACTCATGCTGTAGTCATTTAGGGCGTTGCTTAAATTACAATTTGAAAACATTAAATAATTGGTAGATTTCTAATAATGTAGATTGTAGAGTATATGAAACTCTTTTTTTAAATTAGTTTTCGGTGAACGAGGAGTAACCCTGTGCAATAGAAATTTGTGAAAGGGACATCGCCATCCTAGATCTGTACACATATAGTATAATTTGAGGCAATGTAACATTATTAGTCAAAATAAATAACACCAAAAATCATTTTTGCGTGCAAAACTTTTAGTTACCATATCACGTCAAAGTAGAAAGGGACAAAAATATTTCTGTCTCACGGCTCGCATCTACCAGACAGAGGGAAAAGTATTGAACACAAGATGTTGTGACACACAATGCAAAAACTAATAATTTTTTGCCTTGTGTGTCACGACAGTATGTGCTCAAATCTTTAATCCTTAATTTATACATTCATTGTACTGTTTATGTGAGACATGCCTTTTATTTGGATTTCGAGAATGGAGAGCAAACCATAACACTAGGTATATATAGCGCTCAAAACTCACCGGCGTTTGAGGACGGTAGCCTCTTAAGGAATCCTGTGCGGGAGGATGCCCAATTCTTGAAAGTCGTGGGGGCCTGTATCACCCTGGAAGGGTGCCGCAGAAGTGTTGCTTGAATTGTTGCTTGTCAAACACCTCCCTCTTTCAGTCTCATACTCCTACATTTTTCCACCATTCTGTCCACTCATATTGATCTTGGTCTTCCCACTGTTACTCTAAGTCCAACATTACAACCAGAGGCGGCTCCTCAATAAAAATGTTAGCAGTTCAAAATTTCTGCAATTTCAATTTTTCTTTAATTTTCCATTTTGCGTGGAATGCAATTGCAAAAAATACATACATATAATATAATGGTTTATTTAGGTTCAAGAGTACTCACCTGCACCCGTTTTGTTGCATAAGAAATAAATGAGCAAATACCTACTTGCAGTTATTTGAAATGTAAATCCATACTTCGCTTCTTCATTTGAGCGAAAGCCTCAATGCCAACTCAAATGCAGCACAAAATTGAACACAAACAATTTTTCTATAATCTGTTCTTACGCACTTTGTCATTAAACATTTTAATTGATTCTCTACAACCAACATCACAAGCAATTGTCGAATATCTGTTTGACCTAGTTAATTTAAATGCATTACACGCTCAATGCACATAAGTTTGCAAAAGTGCATGCTTTTTAACTTTGTTAGTAAGGTGAGCGAGATCTACATATGACAACGCCTTTTCACTGCAAGATTTTTCACCACCAATAATAAGACACGGGAAGCAGAAAAAAGTATAATTAATCATTCACAACCACACAGACAAGATGCTTTCAAATAATATTCTTTTTAAATACCCTATTCACTTTTTTACACTTAGCTTTACATTGTTGAATAATTTTGAATTATGATCTAGGAAGATAACAACTTTTTATAAAAAAAAATGATCGAAAAAACTACGATTTTTCTTGATAAAGTCAAATTCATCGTCAGAAAATTAATTAAAAACAAAATTGTAATAAATTCACGATAACTTTGAAAATATTCACGCTAAATACAGACAGAACCGGCAACAGTACGTTTACATGTCAACTAACAACGGAATGGAAGTGAGTCACCGAGATTTCAATATTATTTTCAATCAACAAACATTGTTTTCTTAAAAATGCTTCAGGACTAAATTGTGAGGATTCATTGTGTCCAAGGCAAGTCGAATATTTTATAATATTTCGGCGCTGCACCAAACCACCGTTTTGCGTCTTTGTCTAGCTTGATGGAATGGTAATGTTTTATCTGCTTTCTCGCTCTATGGCACGGATTTGGAGCAACCACATAATATGTATGAAATTTTTTGAAATCCTCAGTTCACTTTGGATTTTGCACGATGAGAAGGCATAGGTACCTAAACTATAATATCATGTGTTATGTACGGCGCCTTTGTGCTTCGCGAACGCTCCATAAAATTAAGTCGGTACTTATTTATTATTGATTTTTACTTCAGCGATCTTTCAAAACAACTTCCACACAACATATTTTTTTTAAAAGGATATAGGTACATTTTTTTGCTATTTTTTTTTTATAAAATCTAGGCAGTGCATTGAACGGCTGCACGTTATTTGCGAACCGCCTCTGATTACAACTATCTTTTTTTGCCCTGGTGGTATATTTGCTGTATGTTAGTCAGTCAATAAATTTACTGACCACATCTTGACACCTTGCCAAAATGTGTAAAACTATGAAAGATCATTCAAACCTTTGAAAGAGTTAATTTATACATACATATTGTGCTTTGTTTTCAAGGAACTGTAGTCGCGTTCTATTGCAATTAGAGTTTTCGTACACTTTACCCATATAGGCTTCCTACCCAAGATAGGCTTCTTCAGCATAATGTTGAATTTTTGCTGTATGTATGTTATACCCAATAAGGCATGGAACAAAGCTTATGGAAACTTCAACTATGATGGAGCAAATCAACACATCCAAAAAAATATCTATCAAGTGTTAACTGCATGTTTTTTTAATCTGCAATAAAAAATATCAGAAAAGGCAAGGAATGAAGAATGACTCATACGTAAAATTACACAGCAATTAATTATCAGGTAATAAAGTCATAAGCCAGGTGAAAATTATATGATCTAATTTCATGCAATTTAAAAAAAATGTGTACCTTAATAAAGAACGCATGCACCCACATGTGTAACCAATTAAAGGAAACTAAAACAAAACATGTTCTCCCTTCAATTTAGATTTATCACCGTGTCGTAAACCATTATAGCGTGTATGCGACTACAAATCGATTAAATTCACTCTCCCCAAACTGTTGTGAAGTTAGAGCTAGGCTCAGAATGTGTCAGAAGGACCACAACATATGAAGGCTCATCTAAACATATTTTTTATTTGTTAAAAAAGGCAGCCACTTGAAGTAAAAGCAACGACACGATAAAAAATTAGAGCATCTGAAGTCTGGTCGATGGCTCAGTTTGTAAAATGCTTGCATTTCTTGCCGAGAGCTCGGGCTCGAATCCCACCGGGGGTGCTAGAAATGGTTTTCCTTATCAGTTCTTATTTCAAACACAAAATAAAATACTGACAAGACTTACTCAGTCTTTTAATGAGATGAGAACCTGCCCTCTCGAGAGCTGGAAAACCTCCAATTCAACTGAAGTGGTTGACGTAAAGATGCCCCCTGTCAATATAAATAGGTTCCACTCACTCGGTAAGAAATAACACTATATGTGTAGCTTGATTGCGAGATTAGTCAAACACGTGCCCATAGCTCTATGGCCCAGTTCTTTCGAACATGGATTAGAGATTCTAGCCAGAATGAAAAGGACAAACTTATGAAACGCTTCAAAGCAGTTTTTCGTTCGGTTTTTAACGAGTATTGGAACTCATATAACACGTTGGTTGGCACTCCTTGTGGAATTGTTGCTAGATTACGAAAATTTATAGGAACACAAAGGATAGGATTACTGGGAATCCGCTGCCCAAGGACGTCAACAGGGAACCGTCTTCCCACGACTGCAAATGGAGTAACTTGCAACGACAGGAGTTGTAAGAGACGGGCATGGCCATCTACGGTAACCCGTCTCAACGATCCTGACATGGCGCACAACTGAGATAATACACGGCAACTCTCACTGTTTGTTGAACTCCTGTCTTTCAAGTATAAAAAACGTTGAAACTCACCCATAAAGTTCCACCAAAAATAAAACGTTCACTTGAGTCGCTGCTTCAAATTCCAATACTTTTCTTGAAAACGCTGAAACCCAAAGTTGTGTTCATGTGGTATTGATATTGTGTTTGGATGGTGGGTGTGAGAAGATGAAAACTAAAGGATGTGAATAATGTTAAATGCAGAGATATGGAAATACTAAATTTTATTACTTGAGATAAAGATACTTATTTAAAAATCTATTTATGAATGATTTTGTTTTACGTGGGTTTTCACATAATTGTTAAAATCTGGAGTTGTTTATCTATAATCAAAGTTTGCGATTACACATGCTGCCAAATAAACCAAACCTCACATGAACATAAACTTTGCCACTGAAACCGGGGCGGCATTCGCAAAAGTAAACCAAGTTTTTACATAATGAGAGGTCAGCCTCATACCAACCTATTAATCATGGAATCCAATCTACATATTAGTCAAAGAACTAAAATAAAAATATATTGTTCGTAATTTAAAAAACATGATCATTTCCATTTGCGAAATAAAAAGAGGTCTACGAAGTGATTAAACAAAATAACAATCGATTCGGGTTACTTTTTGAAATAATGTAGATTCTATGTAAGGTACATAATGGGTTATTCTTCTACCACACAATGAATCTACCATCAAGTAGTCGTGCTACTTGAAAAAGCATAATAGTTGCTACTAGAAGGCCTAACGAGCCATTTATAATCCGTGAAGCGTTCACAACAATTGAATGTGTACGCAATACTAGCTTCCGCTACCTACTAAATAAATGTATGTACCAGTAATCCGGCGACAAGAGGGATTCAGATCAAAGGAGATGTGATACATAGTGGCGGCTAATAGACCTTGTGTGGTAAGGGACCCCTTTTACCTGAGTTTTTTTAATACTAGACCTTCCTAGCGTGCCTCAGGTAGTTTTTTTTATGAATGTATAATAAATTTTGTATCAAAAGATGATCGTTTTTTTCAGGCACGGATCAATGATCTTCTTTTTAATGTGTGATATTAAAATCACAAATATATTTTTTTGTTTCACACATTTTGTAAAAACATTGCTTAATAATTCCTACGCTCTGTACTGTCGTTACAATAAAACGTAGTATTTTTATAGGTTTTAAGTTTTTTTATAAAAAATCATGTTTTTTATGATTTATTATCTGGCTAATCTACTGTGAACCAGCCTATGCCAGAATGATCTCGGGCAGACGCTTCGAGTAAACACGAGTAGGTATCACCATCAAATACTTACGTCTATACACAATCATATGCAAGTAAAAACACAGACACAAAATCATAGGTAAACATGCACAGACATAAACTTATACATTCGTAACAGTATTTTCTTTTATAACATCTACATATTTTCATAAAATGATTAGTTTATCTACTTGCGTGACAATTAATAAATCGGTAAAGCATAATCTTCAGTTAGACAAAAAAAATACTTACATAGAGGAACACACAATCAATATAAAAATGACATGTTCTGGATTAAATAATTTAATGGAAGTTCGCTTTTAAGTGTAAAATTTCTGTAATGTATAGGGCACAAACATTTCCAACTGTTAAGGATGATTTATAATCCAATTAATTCTTAAGTGACACGGGCCGATAATAAAACGATTGAAAAAACTGTTAAAATTCGCTCTATCCAGGTCGTAAGTGAATTATGGTTTTCAATTGAATCATTCCACTTATAAGAGAGAGAGAGAGACAGAGAGAGAAAGAGAGAGAGTGTAGGCGGCCCATATAATTTATCCTCCAACACCGGCCATGGAGCTCTGCTAGTAGTATGTATGTACATCCAGTGACTAGGAAAATAGTGTGGACCAGAACTGTCCGTTACGAAAAAAATAAGTATTTTGACTTACAGGCCATCAGCTTTTTCGTACCAGGTTATCAATAGTTTCAAGTTAAATAAAGTGACTTTGAATTTAATGAAAAGAAAAAACTTATGAAAATCGTTAGGGTAGTTTTTTATTCAGTTTAATGTCGTCGTAACCCTACGATATTTATAAGGATCGCTAAGACTTGTGATGTATGTAGGTACAAACAAGTTTTTTTTTAATTTTCCCGTATAGAACAAAGTCTTTCAGTGACTTCCACGCCAAAGATGCAGTAACGTACAAAGAAGAGAAAAAAATACACTAAAATAAAGCATAAAAGTTTCCAAATTTAATGAATCGTTCTAAAGTTATGGCACATGTGTATGAAACAAAATGCGTTCGTTTTTAGGTAAATTATATATTTGTATAGTTTTTCTTGTTGATTAGCTGTATGTCCAGGCATTACTAAAGTCGATGAGTTCACCCAAGCCCACAATGTTTCAGGCCGGAGCCATACCGAAAAGCGATTTCATCCGAAGAGTTCCTTCCAGCTGCTATAATATACGTAGCTTTACCTATTCGGGAGCTGCTCTCGGGACAAATCGAAAATCTGCATTATTAATGTTTGATTTTACGAGTACGGAAGGAATCGATTAATAAACCAGCGTTCGCGATTGAGTTTTGTGTTATACGTTTGATTTGCTCGCAATGTAATACAGAACCAATTTCTAAGAAATGTAATGCAGGAATACAGTATGAAACCCATGATTTCCGAAGAATTGCGAACGGGAACGAAAAATGCTCATATAATATTTTATAGGAGAGATTAAAAAATATTACCGAATAGTGTTTTTAGCATGTTTTTTTTTTTATGAATTTTTGAGTAGGTACCTAAAACTGTACTTACCTAAACTTCAGTGCTTTAGTTGAATACAGTTTTTTCCTGAAAAGCTACTGGTGTTTACATTCACACGTGCTGAAAATACTTTTTTATACATAAAACCACTTGAAAAGCTTTGTAATATCCAATGGTTATAATTATTCGATCAACAAAAAAATCACTCAGTTAATAACTTTAGCTTGTGCTTACAAAGTTATCAACAGAAAAAAACTTCTGCGTCAAACTTGTTTGTAGGTATGTAAATTGGTTACAAATACACATGATTTTTTTTTTACTGAATAAAAATATTCATAAAATCTGATACGGGTTCATTGGATCAGTTCTAATGAAATGTCGCATTTAATTTTTAACAGGTAGGCGCGGGCACGCGATATCATTGTTTACAATCCTTAATTTGTAAAAACAACCACGTAGAATAAGGTTATGTGATGAGGAAGCGAGCACTGTGGACAATCGATTCGGGGATGAATTATGTAATTTCAAAATCACGGAGTGCACGATATGGGCATTATATGTGAAACACGAGTCGTTAAGGAAACATATTATGAATGCGAGATTCCTAAATGCATCGAGCGGGGAATATGATATCCGCTGTTAGGACAATCGACTTGGGAGACCACACAAACTTCAGTTTATTTATATTTTATGCTTTGGTGTTTTGGTCGTAAAAAACTTGGAAGACAAAAATATTTTACGGTTGTCGTTAAACTAGAAGTGGGTATTATTTTTGACTAAATGGCTTAAACTTAAGTGATACCTACTCATAAAAACGTAGAAAGTAATGTACTTCCTGAAAGCGATGGTTTGTTTTTAGAAGGGACATAAAATGAGGATGGACAAAGAAAGTTTTGTGATGGTGGCTCGCAGCTTGTAAAAGAAGAGACCATGGACTTTCCACTACGTTGATAGCAGTTGATTTTGTACACAAAAACTATTAAAAAACAAAGGACACCCAATGCGCATCGCCGGCAGAAAGAAAAAGGGAGAATCTTGATTTCATTCATGAGAAGAATGAGAAAATCTTAGTATGGATGAGGCAAAATAATATTGATAAGAAACCTACTCTTTTTCTCATTTGAAATGCACGGAAAAAATTTAAATAATATTTTTTTGAAATAAACATATAATTTTCTCATTCTATCATTATCACTGTTATCATGGTTCACTTTGCCAATGTCACCCCTGTTTCAGGGAAGGTCGGCAAAAGTTGTAGGGCTTATGTTCATTTGAGGTTTGGATTTTATTTGTAAGTACGCATTCAGCATTTGTAAGCGCGAACTACACGTGTTGGTTTGTGGGCATACATCTGAGAGATTTAAATGAATATATCCTTGCGACTTAGATTATTATTTATTATATTATTATCACATTAAAAAATATATACTCGTGGAGTTCTGCAAAAAACAAACAATGAAAAATGGATAATATCTTTCTATTTCAATTTATAATTTTTGGATGAAATTTTTCAAGCAAAACACTGTTTATTTTCACTATAGACTTTATTTAAAAGATTAAAATCTTTAAAACAAAATTACGAACGTTTTCGACCTAGAAGGTCATCATCAGGTATGATACAAAATATAATATCTTTCTACATTGAAAATTGAGCTCAAATTTATGAGTGTTCAGTTTTGTTTATGAATCAAAGGAAATGTTATGTTTCTTGTAGAATAAAGTTCAGATGTTTCCTGCTGATTTTTTTTGTGTAATATTTGCGTGTAACGGATACGGGAAAATCAATAGATTATCTGAGATTTTCAGGTTGCGCGAAAGATTCCGTTTACACCACGTAAAAGCTGATTGAACACCGTGAAAGGGTTGCTCTCGACATTGTGCGCCGATCACACAAGCCCCATTCAAAGACGATGGCGCTGGACGGGAGTGGCGCTAAGCACTAATACTTGCTACAAATGAGGACAGTATGTAAGTGACAGGGGGTTAGTTGCTTAAAATGTCCGGGCATCGAGTATAGGTTATAAATCTTCATTGAATATGCGTGAAAAAGTTATTTTGAGCACAAAAATGTACCACAGTAAAAAAAACGGTGAAAAAACATCAAAAGAACCCCACACCAGTACTTGCTTAGTTGGTTGGCTTATCTATTATTTGATTTAAAGATCACATTTCAATGAAATTGACTTCAGAATCACATTCTTCATAATATGAGTTAAGAAAAAAACGTAAAATACGTACAATAGTATGAGAGTTGTTTAAAAATATTTTGTAGATAAATTTCCAGTTTTCATAAGACACATTGCTCCAGTACACGTACACACATTGCTCATGTGAAATTACCTCCGATGGACATAATATAAATAAGCACGAATGGAACGATATGTAGAAAATTAAAAGCAGAGCCACTTAATCAAGAAATTTAACACGGTGAAATGAAACATACACTGTTAAGAAGCTCTTTAAATGTGATTCATATAAAACAGCGCTCAGATAAATCAGCCTCATGCAATTATTATTATTCACACTACTGTAACTGTAACTCTGTCGCCATTCCGCTAGGTGTCGCCAAAGCCTCTGCAGAGCTGCCTCCATTTCTTCCTATCCTTACATATCTCTTTCAATTCATTCATATCCATCACCTCTTTCACGCATTTTCTTCTTTTACGCTCACTTTGTACATCCCATTCATTCACAAATCCTCAATTTGATCACTCCATACTTTTCTTGGTCGTCTCTTACCTCTTTTTACTTTCACATCTCCTCTGTAAATATAATTTGTCAGTCTATCATTATTCATTCATTCCACATGCCCAAACCATCTCATCACATTCTTTCGTACCTAACTTTCACATCCTCTTTCAACTAGGCTCCTGCAAATTGCTTACTGCCCTGGTGTGAGGTCGGAGCTCGGGTCCAAGAAGAGCTGGAGGGGTTTTGAGGAAAGAAGGGATGAAATCCTAAAGTGGCGGGACAATCCGCACGCCAACAATGGCGGGGATCTTAGCGCAACGTGTTTCCGAAACATTATCGGACATCTTTGACACTTCTTAAAAAACGACGACAAAAGGTGACTTGCACTTCAAATTCAAACTCGTGTTGTAGATAAATTGTGAAAGAATATTGAAGAATAATGTTCCTATCTTGCTTAAGTACCCCTTTGAGAAACATTTTGGAAAATAATGTCTGTAAATACTATCGGGGCTATTCTTAGACATTTTAGTCGTCGGTTGAGCCCACGCTTTGACAAACTAATGATGCATTTGTATGAAGATCTGTCAATCCAAGATGGCCGCAAGTGAACAGCTGATTTGTCTTCGTACAAATATTACAAAATTCGGTAGGTAAGAATGACCGTGATGATGAAATTTTCAGACCGGGCACCATTTGTTTGTCAAAGCGTGGGCTCAACTGACGACTAAAATGTCTAAGAATAGCCCCGATTGTTTTTTACTAAAAAAAAAAATGAGTTGGCTCTGGACGATGACTGAGCAATGTTAGAAATCGTTCGAGAATTGTACACTTAAATTCATGAACATATCAATAAGTACGTTGTTTTATTTATATATTTTTTGAAATGCAGTTCTTCAAAGTTTTCGCTGAATTATTTCATAAATTGTTAAAAAATATATATATTACTACTGTAAAATTTTCAAAATGTCACACATCATAGGTAGGTATTTTACATACCTATTTATCTTACTACATTTTTTTTAATTCAAGTTATTTTTCAAGCTTTAGTGTAATAAATAAGGTAAATTTAGTGTAATATATTTAGTGTAATACACAAACCCTACAAAATCTAATAAATAAGGATACATACATGTAAAAGAAGACATCCCATAATCAAAATAATTTCTAAGTTTAAGTACACATTAAAGAACAGCTAGTAACTAATAACTAATAAATCGTAAGCCAATAATAAAACTGCTTTAAAAACTGGTTTCAGATAGCGGATACAAATTTAATGCACAGCCGATTTAAAATTAAAATGAAGTTGATTAAAACTTACTCATCAATAAAAACAAAATGGCACGTTAAACTTTTTTTTCAAAATTCTTAAAGTTGCCGTTTAGCTAATGCTCCCTAATTATAATCATTAAAAATTCGACTCGATATTATCCAAAGTTATTGCTTCCTAGGCCAGATACAGCTGGATAAGTAGATGCTTTTAAGTATATTTTAGTATGAGGAATCTTGTTTGGTTTGTAGACACGGTGATCTTTCAAAGGCGCTTGATTTATTTTTATCCCAGTAAATACGCTATTAAATCTTTTTTATCCTGAACAAAATTTGATTGCGAATTTAAAATCAAGTGATAATTATAACTTTAACATATAATATTATATTGGGTAGTTCTATAATCTATAAGTTAAGTACGTTGCGTAGATATATTTACATTAAAAATTCATATTCAGGTAGACATGTGTAATTTTAAATGTAAACATCGATACGTGCGTATTTCTGAAATAAACCCCAAACCTCAAATGAACAAAAGCCATGGAACTTTCCCAGCAACAATTTTACAATATGGGTGGTCAACCTCATAGCAAAAGATAGAAGGTACGCAGTTTTTATTTAATGTGATTAAGTCGATTCACATTTTCGTCATCAATCTTCACTAGGCAGGTTTCATTACATCTGATTAAAAACTTCAATCATTATTTTTTTGAACCCACAAAAAAGTTATACATTTGCAAACTTTTGTTAAAAATATGTTGATTCTTTTTTATGACGCATGTTAGAGTGATTTATTTCCTTTTTAACACGAAAGGAATAAAATAATTGTTCGTGTTTTCTCAACAATCGGAATCGCGCACATTAACATGCCATAACCGAATTTTCACCATAAGTTTTTGTGTACATGTACTGATAAAAATATTCCATTTAATTTTATTATTTTTAAAATGAAATAACATCATACATTAATCATTCATTCACATGAAAGAACAGTGTAAAACTTATCGAAAATATATTTTACAAAATACACATTTAGGTCAAAATATTCGATAGTTCAAATGTTGGTGAAAAATTAGATGAAAGATGACTTTATTTGATGTTTGTTTGGAAGGCATGGCCCATCCAGGATTTTCGTGCCATTCATGATGATGATAATGATGACTTAGATGACCAGCAATTTCAAAAGAAAAATTCCCTTATATTACGTATTTTTTTAGTCATGTACGCGTTTGTATGAAGTGTACACTGTTAGTAGAAATTTGAAAGCATCATGTTTGAAAGCTGTGTGAAAACAAAATTAAATTAACACGTGTATCTTCCGTTATGTCACGGCTTTGCAAATGGCGGCAGACATCTGGTTTTGCCAGAAAAAAAAACAGGGAGCGAGTGAAAAAAAAATATAATAAATTAAATGGGGCACGGGATTCGCGTTTGCCTTTCTGAATGAATGTAGCTTCTGCATAATGTATGGAAAAGGGGGACCGGCATAAAGGTTCCCCCAGCTATACGATTGATGAAATTTTTCGTAAGTAGCAATAGAGTTATTATGTTTTACCGATCACAATGAGTAATATCAGAATACTGGGGGGCTGTCGGTGTAAACAACGTGTTTTTATTAAAATCATAATTCTATTCTGTCGACTCAATGGCGAACGAGTTCTGTTTGGAAGAAACTCAATTTTACAATCTGATATTTGTTATTTCATGCACGTACAACTTACCCCGTCAAAATAACACGCATAACTTAGCGCGCGATTTTCTTTGTGTCGGTAGAATGGAAAAAAATATTGTCAACAATCACGAGAATCAAGGGTGAAATAGAATATTTAAAACAGTTTAGATTAAAACATGCCCCAATAATTTTAATTTTTTTTCGCATTATTAAATAATTTTAATTTTTACAAATATTTAGGTATCTACCTATTTACCTACCTACTTAAAAAAATCGAATATCATTAGTCTGCAATGGAGTCGTATAGAACCAAGGTCTAAAAAACACGATGAATGCGATTTTCTGTGTTTTCATAAATTTATCGAATGTTTGAAAAATATCCTAGATTGCCGCTTTACGTTCCATACGACTCAAATTGTTTTAACATTATTTTCCAACACTTTATACCTAAACAAATAAACTTACCTAAATAAACATATTTCTAACACAATTACTTTAATTTTTGTTATCGAAAGAAGAAAGACTTGTAAGGATATAATTTTGTTATAATACGAGTAGTACTCCTGCTCAAACAAATGAACAAAAAAAAGACAGGAAAATATTCATACGAATCGATAATGCCATAAAATTGTTACAACAAAAAAGACTGTACCAAGTAGGTAGATATTATATTCGTTTCCCAAAATACTTTTTTTTGTCGGATATTCTATCAATGACTGTTTCTGCTCATTCAATGGGGGTAAAGTTAATGTCGAAATACACACAAAACGATTATAGCACCACATAACTGCTGAAAGGAAGCCAAAGTCATTATTCACAATCATCGCCATTAAAAAAGAATATTACAACAATTTGTTAGGCGCATGCGTACGCTCTCTCTGCTATTGTTGTATTATTTACAATACAATATATGTGATAATAATAATAATAATATGAAAACTGTTACATACAGTTCAGATACCTAGATAGTATTATTATTATTTGAGGGGGGGGGGGGGGATTGGGGTAAGATGTGCCGACAGTGGGAAGGGGGTCCCTTTTGTAAGTCCTTTGAAAGGCGATGTGAAATAATGCTGCATTCTACACAATATCCAAACGAAACAAATCGACACACGAGGTGCCCTTGAATATTCATCAGCGGATTAATGTGTGTACAGATTATTCATTCGTATGGAAATTTCCCTCGCTGGCAGCGGGAGCTGATTGTGATTGCGAAATGTATGCATAATGTATTAAAGAAAATTGTAAGATTGTTAATTATTGGTAAACCCAAAATTTCCCGTTGGTGTTATTGAAGTAACAAAACTTTGTATTGTTTTTACAAAGTTAATATTCACAAGTATATATTTTTTCTCATAGTAAAAAATTAAAACAATGACATTTTTCATAAAGGTTCCGAAGTCTCGACGTTCGTCGATAGATCTTACTGTATCTATTTGAAGACAAGACGGAATAAAAGATGGCGGTGCCTGAACAGCTGATCGGTGTTCCGTATAAATTTATTTATTTATTCTTAAAGACACCAACTGTATGACATGTATCAGCTGTTAATACACCGAGATATTTTAATCCATCCTATCTTCAAATAGATAGGTTAGATCTACCGACGGTGGTCGTGACTTCTACCCCAGGGCCGGAAGTCTCATAACCACGGTAATTCTTACCTACCGAATATCGGTAATATTTGTATGAAGACTAATCAGCTGTTCACTTGCGACCATCTTGGATTGACAGGTCTTCATACAAATATTACCGATATTCGCTAGGTAACAATTACCGTAGTGATGAGACTTCCAGCCCTAGGTAGGTTCAGACATCACCTAGATATAAAAAAAAACATTTGATGATTCAATCACAATTCTTTGGACAATATTTAAAAACTTCATTATTTAAAGTTGATGAATACCACGTGTCCTAAAAAATACAACAAAAACAAAAAAAAAGTAGTTTTGAGTGACTAAGAAACAAAGTACACAGATATAAGAAGGCAACTTGTGTTAATAAAATAATGTAACATTGCCTGGCCACTTGTAAGCGGGTCGATGCTCGTATTAAAACCCCAGGTTTGTTGAGGGCATTGTGATTGTATTTATAATACAGCGATTCAGAACAAAATAATACCCTTTGTAGGTCACTCGTGGTGGTTCGGCGTTAAGTTGTGTAACTTGGCTACGGAAAAATGCGAGAATTCATTTAATTCCGTTCGGACTCACGCGAGGGGGGTGATTTACAAGACCCATTACGGCGGAGGCAACGATCGCACGGGGCGAGCTAAAGTGGCAGCCGTCCTATCGAGCCCCAACCTCCCCCACACACATTGACCAGCTTAATTTTTTTGACTTGCATCAAAAAATCTTATTCCTTATCTATAACAATCTAAGTTGTAAAGATAAATTAACATTCAAAACTCATATGAAATGCATGCCCACAAATTAAAACCAAACCTCAAATGAACATAAACGCTGCAACTTTTGCCGACCTTCCCTGAAACAGAGGTTACATTGGCAAAGTGAACCATTTTTTACAGTATGGGTGGTCAGCCTCATACCAACCTATAAGTCAAGGAATGCCACTTGAATGTCAATTCTAACTTCTAACGAAGATCTGCAATAATCGCGAACATTTTTCAATTTAGATGCTGCAGCTCTTAATAGGGGTGGGATGTTTTTGTTAAAAGATTATTGCAACTTTTTAAGCTTCGATTTCCGTAAGCGTTTTTTAGTTCTCCTTCCCTCAATCTTTTCTTGTATGATAAGATGGAGAAGGTGGTATTTCTCATTCCTCATAACTTGAGCAATGTACTCTTACATAAGCTTTCTTGTGTCTTATGTCTTGATAATCTGAAACTAATAAAGCATCACTAAATAAAGGCTAAATAGTGAAAGTATGAGTGCTCTCTCCTTAAAATTAACGTCCTATTATACTATATTTGTATTATCTACGCTGCAAAGCTAAATTAATATTTAAGATTCATAATTCATTTATACCCGCATGCAGACGTGTGTAAGTTCGCGTTTACGCACGCTGCATGCGTAATTAAAAAATAAAAACAAATTTCATATTAACAAATGGTAACTCCTGCCAAATTATGGTCGTTCGGTAGATAATTGTTTTTCAAGCTTATGAAAAATTGGTCTCAATTTGGTACAACGAAAAATACCGCTTTCAAAATTTCAGAGGCTTCGATTTTTTACATGTTATTTAAAAATAAGGTAAGTAGGTATGTTTATGAATGGCCTTTTGAAGTCTAAATAAAGTGTACTTCATACAATACAGTCAATGATTCTTTTCACGCATACATAATACGAAGTCAAAAATCGTGACTGTTCGCCGGCAAAAAATCGAACTTGTTAGGCGTAAACGAGGTGAGAAATTTCGACTCAAACTCAGGCGTTTCAGAATATTATGCCGAATATTACACCACAAAAACCTCAACAAAAGTCTATGCAAATTCGCATTGTGCATATTCAAATGACCTACAGTCGCTCAAATCAAAAATATGTATTCATTATAAAATAATTGCGTAGCATTTTCTTTGTTACGAGCACACTTACACTTTTCCCTTTTTTGTGTTAAATTTAAAATTTATTGCATTCACTTTCAAAGCTATTTGTCATCGGAGCAATTTGCACGGGGATGGCAGCTAATTTACAGGAGGGGCATTAAAATTTTTGTAGTGTTACTTAAAAAGGCGATAAGATCGACTGGATTTCAAAGTCTCGCTATACTTAAAAATAATTTAGATTGTAACTGCTGCGATCGTGTCAGAATATTGGTTTTTATTACTGAGGTAATTGTACCAAAAAGCTTCACAAAAGCACTGTAATTTAAAGCTTTCTGAATGGAAATTTAAATATTTTTATTAGGTACTTCTTCTTCTTTATGTGCCGTGTCAGGTCCCCCGTCAAGTGACAACCACTTGCTAGAATGATTCCCTGTTTCTCGCAGTTATTCTAAAGAGAAGTTTTGTATGTTTTTATTCGCATCTTACCTCGTAATGAAGTTACTTAACCAAGTTATAAAATGTTGAAATGTACAAATAGAAGATAAAATAGAGTCATTACTCATTGTTAATGGTTAGGTCATTTTAAAGATTAACTAATAAATAAAACTAGTAGATACTTAATAGGCCGGTCGCAAGAGACATAAAAATCCCGTTGAATATGATTTTTAAATGTATATATATCCTTGCAACTTAGATTATGGATTTTAGATAAAAATTGATAGTAATACCTACTATTTTGAGTATTAACCAATATTTTCAAAATTTTTATTTTTTCTTTTTAATCTACTTTTTCATTTTAACTCATTTAAAGAGAGCAAGCAGTAGGTCTGAAAACATATCGATACCTTAAAGGTGAAACTGCATAAGTGACATCCTAAGCTTACATGGGTTTCATAGATCAATGCACCTATTTTCCCTATTTTCTACGAGAGAAAACACTAAAAAAGAGTGAAAATCCTGTAGTAGGTATATAAATTTGTCTTGAGTAATTCCTCATAATTAGTTTACTTACTATGACAAGTTACACCCAATAATATGTTTTATCCACGATTTCTTGAATCAGTGAATCAGTACTTATTCAGTTTTACCTATAAGATGGCGATTTGACCGGTCCGTAGTCTAGTGGTTAACACTTTTGACTCGTAAATGGAAGGTTGTGGGTTCAAAATCCGGCGGAGCATAAAAAATATAGGTACCATTTATATCTTAAAATATGCTCTTCGCTGAAAAACCAAAGACCGGCCACCAGAGGTACATTCAGCAAAACAGCAACTGGGCCTGGCTTGAGAATTGGCGCTTCCTACAGCGACGAACCAGCTCACAGAGCTCTCTTGAGGTGTGATTCACACAAAAATAGCGCTCACCAAATAAATCATCCTGATATTATTATTGTTATTACATCTCCAACTAAAATCGACGCTTAGATAAGTGGCTCAGTGCATCGCTGTTGATTGTAAAAAGGCGCAAGTGTAACATACATAGTAGGTAGCAAGTAGCAGTCTCGGCTCAGTTTTGTTCGTGAATGGATGTAGCTGTCGTTCGGAGCGTGTCGCCGATGATGAATGTTGCCGGCCGGCGGATGCTGACGCTGACAGCGGGTTTAATTTTGGCGCATTGCCCCCTCCCCTACACCCCAACCACCTCCCAACCCCCCAGAGGGATCCATAGGTCATTTCCATGGCGATCGATCCTGACCATCAGGGATTAGAGGTTGCGGGGTTGGCCATTATTTGCGGCCATTACACCAATATTTACAATGTACACCTACAATGCTGTAGAATATCTTTCAAATTTAATAAAAATATAACAAACACACGTAGCTACGAAAATGATATGGTATAATGTTGAATTTTATTAGTAATTGATACCTGTTTCTGGCACGGCAAAAATAAGTTGGTGAATTACATAATTGTTATTAGTCTTGCGAATTTCTTTAAAAATAAAAGGTAGTTATATTTAAAAAAAATGATTCTGTACGGTTACCATGTCCAAAAAAACAAAAAAACCATATGACAGATTCTGACCGTGTTGGTTTTCAGTTTCAAAGCAAAAGCTACACAATTGTTTTTTTCCTTATTTTGACTGTTAGTAGGTACCGAATGTTGACCGAATGAACGACCGACGGTAGAAATATTTATTTGCGTTACCATTTACATCAGCGAAAATTTAAATAAATATTTTTTTTCACATTAGATAATCTAATCGTAAAATTAACAAAATAAGTATTTTTTTCTTTCTACTTCTCCGGCCATTAACTCGTTTAAGAACTTTATGATAAACATTAAAACTTATGTTCATTTTTTCTAAAAATCTCAATACTCGACTTTGCATACATGTTACATTCATAACATGAGCGGTCATAATGATACTCGTATGGTGAGGAGCCACAAAATTTAGCATCCGGTCGTTGACGCCGCAATATTTTATCTTCCCAGTCACAACCAAATGTAAGTTAGACTCGAGTTTATTTTTTTACACGCCAGTTTATACTTTATGCAAACGACAAATTATATAATTAGACCGGTCATAAACTCAACTTAATTCTGACTTTTATAATGCTCATGTTTTTAATTTGGATTGCGAATAAAATAAATGTATTAAAATCGTGGGATTTTTAGAGTATCAGGAATTTTAAAGGTTTTTTTTTTATATTAGGAAATTTGTAGAGCCATTTGGGCCACCCATGATTTTAAAGATAGCATAAAATACTTATTCTATTACTTACATAATAATTATCAAAATATTAAATTGGTTGGAAAAAAGGATTATCCTCTAATGAATGTCATATTAAAAAACAACACTTTGAAAAAAAACGTGATAAAACTTAAAGCATGAACATATGATAGGTGCTATAAAAAAAAAAATACAATCACGCACTATGATCCATACTATTGTTCATGAATACTGGTGTACAAATACTTTTTTTGCTTCTTGTATTGTCATACATACTTCTTTATTTCGCATGAATTTATTTTATTGCAAATATTATTTGACATTTTTTTTAATTGATTTGCATAGCTTCCTATATAACAAATTTAAAAAATTTCAAATTGCAGTAGCTGGTAGGTACTCATGTCTGGAATCGTTTTCCCCATCTGGTTCGGCGTTTGATTTTTACAAAGGCACTGAAGATGCACCCATAAGAATAGCACCTTGGAGTTACAACTGTTAAAAATAATCATTACCATAACCTCAGCTTTGACCTTTTTAGTCATTTAAGTTTCCCTTTAGAAAGATTAAGTTTAAACATATTTTTATTTATATCATACTATCAAACAATTTAATGTTATAAACTATGTCTTATTCAGATTTTTGAGTACACTTCTATAAAAATACCACGTCTTATTAGTCGTGTTATTTAGTCAGTTATTAATAAATTAATTCTTAAGTATTACTTTACTAAAAAAATATGTAACCTAAATTTCACGAGAAAAATATTCTACAAAATTTCGTGGGCTACCTTTTATCTATAATCTAAGCTTCAAATATATATGGGCTCACATTTAACACATGCACACAAGAAGGCACAAGTAAGTTCGTGCTTACACATGCTCCATGTGAACATAATCATTCAACATAAACCGGTATGCTCAAGCTTGTATCGGATATGGTATCTGCTGAAGAGTGTGGTGATCTGGCTCTACTGGCGCTTCTTGACATGAGTGCGGCATTCGACACAGTAAATCACTCGATCCTTATTGAGAGGTTGGAGGTGTCTTACGGTTTGACCAACGGGGCTTTGGCGTGGTTCTCCTCCTATCTGGTGGAACGCAGGCAGGCGGTGCGTGTTTGTGACGGTGTCTCACCTACCTCTACTCGCTGTCTTCTGGGGTCCTACAGGGCTCTGTGTTGGGTCTGATCCTTTTTATTTTGTATACTGCTGACATTGAGAGTATTGTTGAAAAATGGGGCCTCATCTCACACTCATATGCAGATGACTGGCAAACATACTCTCACTGTCGGCCAGACATGGCTGAGGACCTCAGTTGCAGGGTCTCTGGGTGTATCGCGGAGGTCGGTGGGTGGATGGTGAACAATGGCCTAATCTTGAACATGGATAAGACGGAGATAATGTGGGCAGTCACATCTAGGCGTGATCACCTATTAGTGAACGGAGTACCACTCTCCATAGGAGGTAAGCTAATCCAGCCTTCTGATTCAGTGAGACTTCTAGGAGTCTTACTGGATCGGAATCTGACACTGGAGAGGCAAATAGATGCCACAATAGCTTCTTCTTTTTTTTCACTACGCCAAATTAAGGCTATTAGAAAGTGTTTACCGTCAGATGCAGTCAAGACCCTAGTGAGCGCGTTTGTGGTGTCTCGGATTGACTATTGTTCGACGCTTTATAGTGGTCAGCCAAAGAAGCAGTTCAATCGCTTTCAATCTGTGTTGAATTCGGCAGCAAGACTCCTTTCGGGATACCCAAATTCGCTCACATCACTCCGCTGTTAAAAACACTACATTGGCTTCGTTTCCCGGAGAGGGTGGTCTACCGTGTTTGTGTGATGGTATATAAAGACATCAATGGCTTGGCTCCACCTTATTTGACTGACATGATGTTGCCTGTTGAGATGGGTGTAAGGAGGCAGACACTCAGATCCGTGGGCGATGAAGTAGTCAATTTGGTTCAGCCACGCCGTCAGATTCGTACAAATTTCGGAGACCGCGCTTTCCGTGTTGCGGGTCCGGTGGAGTGGAACAGACTGCCACCCGGAGTGAAGAACTCCAAATCTATGGATGTATTTCGCGGAGCACTCAAGACACACCTATTTAGAAAGTCTTATCCATGATCGGAGAGGGCCCTTGAGGTGTGACACACACAAAAACGGCGCTCTCTTATCATTTGTAATTTAAAATAAATTAGCCTGATATTATTATTATTATAACAAATGAACTAAACCTCACATAAACATACACTTTGCAACTCCTGCCACCGCTTGAAACCGGGGTGGCGTTGGAAAAAGTGAACAGCATGAGGGGTCAGCATCATACCAACCTATGGCAAGGAACTGCCTGTTAATATTCTTTGATTTATGGACGTCCAATAATCACATTATTTATAAACATTGAATAAGTTAAATTTACTTGAGTATACGATTGACAACAAATAACAAAGTACAAGATTAAAAAAATCACAGTTCATTATTATATGTCTGTATTAGAAATTTACTTTGATAGCAGATGATCCATTGATTAAATATCTCGGAATAGCGTGCAGTAAATACCTAAGTTAGGCCTAAGTACCACGCAGATCAAGAGTTAGCATATTTCAGTAAGTGAATGATTTAGTTTAGACTTAGCCAGAAGTTTGCCAGTGCTAGACACAGGGATGTAGAAAATCCAGATGAAGTTGGACTTGATCCACAAACTTCGGTTAACCGGCGGGATATTGTTGGTGGAAATTCAAACACTAATACATAAATAAATTATGAAGGTTACATTAAAATCTAACGTTACACTATTACAAAATAATTGTAATGAAATACAAGCTGGTTATTAAAGGTTTTTTTTTCAGTCATTCAAGGATTGGGTTAAGAAGTGATTTTCCATAAGCTTTAAAAAAAGTGAAAATAAACTGAAGGAAATGTGACTTATTTATGTTCCTAATAAACAAGTATAAAAGGAGGAAACATGCAAGAAAATCATTATTAAAATAAAAAAAATATTCATAAAAATCTCAAAAGGAATAGTTTTTTTTCTACTGAAAAAAGGCTGTTAAATCGTCCTAACTTTGATCATATCTTATGAATATTTTATGCAAAAAAAATGTACTGAAAGCAATCAAGATAAACCATAATTGAATTTAAAACATATTTGAGATAAAATGGAGTACACACTTTCAGTTTAAATTGTTGAAACTTTCAATTACTGAGACTTTTCAGTTTCAGTGTGTTTGTCGGCTGATGTGGAAGTCCGCAGCTGCTTTGACAGACTAATTTTAGATCATAAACATCTGTTGCGAGTGTCCGTAATACACAAATAATATGAAAAACATACAGATAATTTTCCAAGTTTTCAACTAATTCTGAATGAAATTCTTAAACGTAGTATTTTAATTTATAAAAGCTCTCGATGCCTACGATTTTTGGCGGAGATTTCAGATTTAAATATTTTTACCTTATTTGAAGTGTTATTTTTTTCATACATACAGGTAATACCTACATACGATAAAATGATATATTTCACTCAATTATTTCTTTATGCTGAAAAATAAACATTCAAATAACGTATGCTTATTTTCTTCAGTGCATGGAAATGTTTCATTATAATATATAAGTACTACTTATCCTCCTTGCGAGAATGCATTAAATATGAATCCAAAATATCTTTCCAACTTAGATTATAGATTTAGATAAAACCTGTGATAATGTTTTAATCAAAATATAAATACGCTGATATTTAATTATTACTTTTACCAAAGCGTAAGATTTTTGGAGTATCTTCGGAGAAGGTCATGTTTTCTTTGGAAAAAATCTCATTCCCCTCAATCCTCATTATGTACCAGTTTTTGGTATAAATGAAAAGTTTAACAAATGTTAGAGAAATAAGAAAATCAAGAACATTTAATTACCAAGCTACTGGAAGAAAATACAGCATTTTATTTGCAACTGTTTTATTTACACACAGAAATTAAGATCATGCAAAAAGTACAAAAAGGTACAAATGTATACAAAATATAAATAACAACATACCGCTTGGACAAATTATCCAATGAATCCTTTTGCGTGTTTGGTCGCTCTTGCACACTGATAAACATTCAAAAAACGAGTACAATACAATTGCACTTTGGATACATTTAAACTGTTAGCAATCAATCACATCATACATTCCACTTTATCAAAGTTGGTTACTACCAATAACTATCAACCTTTGAACTTGTTTGTTGGTAAATCAAAAGAAGCGACGCGACGGTCGTGCTATTATTTTTAATAATTAAATATTTCTGATAAACTAACAATTATGTTTATTCAGAATTGATAATTTTATATATTGCTTATTTATTTTGAAATGAAATGTGTTTTGTTTTAAGAGTACCGCTCATGAGTGATTGGAGTCGGCCGCGTGAGTAAGGGCTGAAAAACAAGTAGCCTATGAAAACATCCGCGAACACTTACGCAGGAAAAACATCCCAGCCGAAAAATAACACTAGGGCTGATGCCGAAGCATCTTTTCACGGGAAAAGTCCACCACTTCACGTATCGAATGTTTGCATTTTACCCTTTACGTGTGTACAGAAAATAACTGTTAAAGGGTGCAACCCCCGGAAAAACTGGGTCGAAATCTGTTGTAATGCTGCAGAAAACTCACTTAGCTTTTCCACCAAAACAGTGACATGAAAAAACGCAAAAATCAATCCGCTTCACAGAAGTCTTGTTCGCTACGAATTCACTATTCGATTCGGTGGTCTGTCGCAGGAAAACACACAGTATTTTTATTGGTTAACGAATCGAAATGACACATAACTGCACGCTGAACGAATTATTAAATATTCATGAGACGGCGCGCGTACACCCTCACCGCGCGAGATCTCAAATTCGACTGAACGTAGAGTCGCTCTCCGCCGCGCACCCTTCCGCGGGGGGTTCCCCGTCTTGCCGCCCTGCCCCCTCCCGCCCACTAGCGCCAAGCGGCTGAGGCGAGAAGCTGGATACACCATCCTATACAATCTACCCGCCTACCTTCATCACAGATCATGCGTGGCTTATTGGGAATTTATTCTGGAGCTGTATTTTTTTCGCAGCGTTTACGTAGCGCCGCGCCGCGTTTTGTCCCGGAAAGAAGTATGGCATTTTCGAGTCATTGGATTCCCAATAGAAGTTGCGACTCGTGTCCCATTTTTCACACGGCAGTATCCGGGGACTTCAAAGCGTTTTTAAATTGCGGGTTTGTCGGGATAGAGCTACCTGAATAAAATAACATTGTAGCTTAAATATATTGAGGAACATATAGGGAAGCTATCTCTAAACATACGATTAAGAATAGCGATAAAATCGATAATATTTATTTTTTGCACGCATTGACAATATTTGACACTCTATTTTAAGTATATTTAATACGCAAACGTTTAAAAAATGAAGTGGTGCGATTAAGGTACTAATACAGTTTTCTCGAACAAAATTAAAATTATAAAAATATATTACTTGATAATTAATATGCTATTCAATGGGTAATTATGATACGCGTATTAATCTGCAAGAGACTTGTTAAATCTGGCTTTATTACTTCCGTTCATTGTTTATCGAAAACATATCTAAGTTATTCTAACAGCTCACTATCCTCTAATTTATATTGTAAGCATGTAACTGCTTTAAAGATAGTGCTAAAATAACGCACAACAAATATAAATATCTCTCAAGGCTAGGAGTAAATAAAATATGTGTCCTTTATTCTTACATGTATATTTACGATCAACGCTATGAGAACTTGTACTAGGTACTATGCTTAATTTCTATCTACGTATGAGTATGTATAATAATAATATTAGGATGATTTATTTGGTGAGCGCTGTTTTTGTGTGTATCACACACCTCAAGAGCCCTCTGCGAGCTTGGTCGTCGCTGTAGAAAGCGCCAATTCTCAAGCAAGACCCAGTTTGTGTAAGGTTGGATGGACCTTTCAGTGACCGGTCTTTGGTAAAGGTTTATGAATTTTTCAACTCAGCGAAGAGCACATTCGAAATATAAATGGTATATTTTTGTGCTCCGCCGGGATCCGAATCCACAACCTTCCATTTACGAATCCGAAGTGTTGTCACTGGACTACGGACCGGTCCAAGTATGATATTAGTGCTTGAATTTTTGTGTCCGAATGTATCGGGTTTAAGGAAAAAAGTTCAACTAAAATAAAGACTGTTGCTTCAAACCTATTAGGAGGGAGGAAAAGACTGGAGAAGACTAGGAGTGCCAAAAATGTAATAAATAGAACGTTTAAAATATAAGATTCAGCCAAAGCAGACATACGTATGTAGTTGGAGATGAAAGGCGATGCACAGGCGAGAGTTGAGGAGAATCCTGGATTCATACAAAACACACCTGGAACTGTTAAGCTCATCATAATGAATGGTGGCTGGAGGAAGATTGAAGGAGGTACGTATATCAAGATGTAGTAAAAAACGATTCTTACGCTTCCAAGTAAGAACGGCACAGTGACAAAACTACGCAAGACCAAACGACAAATGACAGAACGACACATGAAAGAACGACAAATAACAGAACAACACATGGCAGAACAATACATGATAGAGCATTACAATGACAGTACATCAGATGAGAAAAAATCACTATGACATAACATCACATCCCTAAAAAGAACGTACCATAAACAGCACATGATAAAACATTTGGCAAAACATCATAAAACAGAAAACGGCATGACAAAAAAGTGAGAAATGAGAAGAAAATTTAACTCATGCGTGTATTATTAAGTAAAGTTTAAGCGATTGTCAGTCAAAAAAACTAGCTAAGCTGCATATAAAGAGCAACTTCTTACCGCGTTATCTCCGAAATAGTCGCATATGGCGGGCGAAAGCAATATAAATGCTTAAGTTGTTAGTGATGTTTAAGATATTTTCTCATCTGCCGTTTATGGTATGTTCTGTTTTCGGTATGTGATGTTTTGTAATGCTGTGTTTTGTCCTTGTGATGTATTTTTTGTGTTGTTTTGTCATAGTGAAGTTTTGTCATGTGATGTCACTGCGCGCCGTCCTATCCTGTCACCAATTCTAACATAGCGTATTGTCTGTGAATATGGGTGTTTGCTAAGACGCTCAGGCAATGAGTAATTTGAAGATAACACTCTTATGAATGCACAATTAGATTTGGTTCATGGAAGAGTTCACTGGCGAAGCGAAAGGAAGTATGAGCGTATGTATGTTCATGCATACACATAATTATAGCGTGTTCCAAGTGCTAGATAAACGTTCGAGCAATTGAATACAATTACTGTCATGGTTTTTTTTGTGTCGTCGCTAAGAGTCATTTGAAATTTGGTCGTTGAAAAAACAACAAGATGTTCAAATCTTCTTCAAAGGTGGGTAAATCAAGTCCATTGGACTCGGCACAAAAAAAATGAAAAATGAGACGTCAAACGGCCGGGTTGCTAAGGACAATGCAAAAAGAGTTAAAATAACATTTTCATGAGATAGTACTTACTTTAGTTAAAAAGAGGTTGTTACTGGTTTGAGAACGGATGTTCGATTTTTTTTTTTCTATTGCAAACGTCACTAGGTATTGTATGTAAGCAAGATTCTTAGAAACCTATAATCTAAGTTACAAAGATATATAAACATTTAAGATTCATGTGAAATGCATGCCCACAAAAAGACAAGTGTAAGTTCGCGCTTACAAAAGCTGCATGTGTATTTAATTAAAATCAAATCTTTGCCGACCTTCCCTGAAACAGGGGGACGTTCGTAAAGTGAACCATTTTTACGGTATGGATGACCAGCCTCATACCAACCTATAAGTTCTAGTTCATACGAGTAAATATGATAAAACCTACACTGAACACACATAATTTTATATCCATACTTATGTACTAGCCATTCCTTATCACAGGATGTTGATGCATTTATATGTTACCATATAATTAATTTAAATATTATTACCACAAATTTATCTCAATTTCTGCTATTTTTATGAACAAAAAACTGCACTTTATACTTTTGATATCGAATAATAAAATGTTTTCCCATAATGCAGCCATGTGTATGAATTCTATAGAAAATAATAAAATTAATGAATCATATATTGTAATTATTATCTACGTCTTAAAATAAATACATGGCAAGTATTGACAATTATGATCACATTGCTTTTGATGCAGACATCTAGGCTAGTTGTGTATATAAACTTATGTACTATACCATATGTATAGAAGCAGCTGCCTGGACATCCCTGCAAGAAGTCCCCGCACTGCTTTTGGAGACAGAGCATTCAAGGCAGCCGCTCCAATGACTTGGAACGCTATTCCGCCTTACTGAGGCAACTGGATATGGAGTGACCATTTAAAAGAGGTCTCAAGACTCACCTCGTCGTCCAATCATACGGACAAGCGCCTTTGTAGTGACACACTATCATAAAAGGCGCTATACAATTTTTGTCTTATCTATCTATACCTACATATCGATACCATAAAGGTTAAACTAGATCTTGATGTATTATTGGAGCTTTTTATAGCGACGACAAAACTCGCAGAGAGTTTTTAAGGTGTGATTCACAAAGAAACCAAAAACAAACTGTCGCAATAGTTATTTGTTTCCTTCTTTAGCTTCTTTTAAAACAGCAAAAATTGGAACTACAAATTTCAAAGGTTATTAATTTTTACGATAATACGAAGTCATTCCCCGAATTACCATAATCTTTTCATTGCAATGTTTTTAATCCGATGGTTATGTTTTATGGAATTACTCATGTCTAGACTATCGAGACAATGGCGAACCATCAAAAGGGCTTATCTGCATATTTTATTTTGTATCATTGAATATTATTATATCTCCTTAGCAATAAAGTGCACTCTGGTGAATAAACTCGTTAAAATCACCAATCAATTATAACATCCAAAATAGCATTTACATTTTATCTTAGTCTACGAGCTGACAGTAAATCTTAGAGCATATTTTGATGAGGTCAAAGGCTACTTTAGAAAAAAATAGATGATGTAAAATGTGTAGGTACTAAAAGGTCCTTAAAAGCTTGCATATAGGAAGTGTGAAGATATCTAAGAAGGTAGAAGTTTTTTTTTCTCCACGTGTTGCGAGCAGACCACATCCTACCGCCAGTTGTTTTTTCGAACGGTTCTTTAAAAAAAATGGCATCCCATTTCGTCCACTTTATGAATGTAGTAACCTATAACCATTTGTTCAGGACATCGCTAAGCCATAGGAACATTCTATTGAATTGTATAATTGTATATTATTTCATCTAAATGTAGCTCATAGTTCAAAAATGTAGGTACACAATACACATCGAGAAATTTATTTTGTGTATTTAAATTTTATTTCTTTTGGAGACTACTGTTGTTTTAATAATTGTTTTTTTAAAACTAGCTTCCATTTTTTTACAATATAATTTGTACGCCTTAGGCTCGGTATTTTCAACCTTAGCATAGCAACTTTTAACTGAATGAAAAGGACGCTCTTATATCAATCATGTGGGTAGATTTTTTATCAGTTTAAAATCACGTATGCTAATCTAATCTAATCTTTGCTAACGTTGAAAATATCAAACCTTAATAATGAACTCTTTCGTTTACTAAGTTTTTTAAAAACAGTTTTATTGGATAGAATGATTCATTGGTTCTGTAAGTGAGCATAGCATTAGGTATATCAACCTTTAGTTGTATAAATGTACAATAATACCGAAGCTAAAACCGCAGTGGAATCAATCCCGCGTCTGTTATTCTATTAGTGGTGACCGCTCCACGGTAGACTTGGGAACCGAGTGAAGACTCCCACCGACCGTATGTGAATCTAAATGTACATTTGCGGCTATTGAAATACATTTGGAATGAACTCGAATAAACGTTTACAGTTGTATTTCGATTATTTGCATTTTTTGTGCAATGAAACATCCGATTGTAAATGAGCTTTTGGACTTTGATGTGTCCCACTTAGAAAGTGACTTAATTGAAATATTCATACATAGATTTAAAGCAATTGGTTGTTTTTTTGATCTATTGACCCTTTAAAATATTTAAAGGCTTCAAAAAATCGAATGATAATTTGTTATATTTTATTTTTGAATTAAAAAAAGTTTATTTCGGCCACATAAAATGAAAAATATTGCCTCCTACATCAGCTCATCTCTCACTTCTAATAACATTAAGAATGGCTTGCAGAAATATTCTTTAATATTTTGCCATTATTACCTATCACATCTTATGATACAGGGAAAAATTAAGGCACGATAGGCTCCAGGTCGAAGGAGAAAACGTCGTTCAAAGAACCTGAGACAGCGGTTTGTCAAAATTACAGTATCCAACTTTCGTGAAGCAGAATGAAAGTTGCAAATTTATATAATCGCCAATCTTCACTGAAGAAGCGCAAAAAGAAGAAGAAGAACATTTATTGATTGTAGAATAAACACCGTAAGATATATGTGAGAATGACTGTTGATATCCAGTTAAAGTAGTATCAAGCAATATCCAGTTAATGGAAAATTAACCAATAGATGAAGTATGACGACAATTATTGAATACAACTTAATACAATCAATTATATCGGTCATTTGTCATTTCGTGAAATACAGTTTTTCAATGATGTTGATAAAACAAAGTGACAACTAACTCAAAAAGTATAAAATAGTTTCTGTAATTTCTCATTTTGTCACAATATACTCATAAGAAATTGTCACAGTTTACCTGCGCAGTATTATTAGAAGACGTATATACCATTACAGATCAATCGATCAAGGCCGCTAACGGTCGGGAGGATCCGCTGCAAGACAAATGATGGCTGATAATCACGCAATTAGACTACGTCACTTACCAGGCTCCTCGTTCCTAATGTGTACCTGTGTTCCCACTTACTGAAGCTTGTGCTCAATGCTTCACCTGCCTTCAAAATAAATGATTGGGCTATTTGTAATTGAAAAAAAATGTTACGTCAATCAATCAGAAGTAATTGTCGTGAATGTCGTGGACAAAAAATGGACTTTTTTTGGTGCAAAACACGCCTAAAAATGTTTGGAATTAGGATTAGAGCTTATTCAATTAAAAAATTATGACAGTGACCTTCCGAACAGCGATTATTTAGGGCTATCTGTCTTGAATTGCTTTTATTCATGTTCCTCTTTCTCACAGGACTTCTGCATGCCCACCGTATCCTAGGACATCGGAGTAGTCAACACTGGGTTGGGTACCATTCAAGATATTTCTGATTTTCCTGAAGTTTTCTGGCGTACTGGCCTACGAAAGTCTGCTAGATTTCACAACTGACACGATATTTGCCACTGTTTTTTATTTATTAAAATCCTTATCGATGTGAGAAAAATAGGCGAAAAATGTAACACGAAATAACATGTTTTTCCTAAAAAAATGATCTCAAAATGAGATCAATTCACGATTTACAAAATATATAGGTGCAAAATATTTCACTAAATATAACATACTTTAAGCTGTTGATTGATAATAACGATATTTTAGAATATCAACGGACAGCCTACAGTTTTTCATGGATAACGCTCCTCTCACTAAACGGCTCAATTTAAAATCTTGTCCGGAGCGTTATTTATTGCTCTGACTGAGATATCAGAAGAGGCGCGAGTGCCGGGTAGCTGGGCGTATCTATGCATTTCAAATGATGGGGCGATCAAATTTAAAACCTGCCTGTCATTTTCCTAACGAAATGTATGGGTCGTCAATAATTCATGGGCTAATGCGCTATGGGAAGGCGGGCTAGGGCCGAGGTTAACAAGGCCCCGTGCAAGGCAGTTGATAGGTGCACGACTCTAACAGAGTCTGCTCGGAACAGTACCTGATATTCACATTACACCAGAGACAGGGTTGCCGAGCTTTGTAAACTTCATTGTTTAGCTAGAAAAATACTTTAAATGGGCATTAAAATCAACAATTTTACACAAAAGTGTTGCCTCATAAGTCTGTGAAAAAATAAATCATGCCAATTCAGTAAAAACGTCTAGGTAGATAATTGTAGCCTGTAACGTTTTAATTTCTTAGATTCGTTCTGTATCAGATATATTGTTTAAAAAATGTATACATACATATATAAAAGGCTTGTGAATTGTGTATTTACACTTTTTGCAAAGTAAATAGCGTATTTACGTAGTCAATGGCACTTGGCTTAAGAAAAGTACAATGTTCTAAAAAAAACTCGGGCTAGTGTCCCTAGCAATCAATTAATAATTTGTGTTTTCCCCGCGAATCTGGCCATGTGACGTAACAATTTTTGTTTTCTATGAAATTGGTTTAAGGTTAGGGCTTTTAATATCTTCTTCTTATTAACTTTTTTAAAATCATGAAGTTAAACGACGTTCCTTCTTTTACATATAAATTGCAGCAACACACCACAACGAATATCTCACTGTTAAATTGCAAAGTTTTACAACTTTACACACACTTTGTTATTTTTCCGTGTTTTTTGCATCAACGCGTAGTAAAACCCATCCCTGCCTGCATGTGGGAGGAGACCTCGCCTCATACATTTTAGAGCACATCCAGTACCCCATGTACAAAACTTTACGTTTCAACTGAAGCATACAGTTGTATCAAAAGTGTACAGAAACAAAAACGCGCACTAAAGGCACTGCTTTAGTTTTCTTACATGTTAGTTACACGCTGTGATTGAGTTAAGGTGTAGTACTGAGTTGTGGTATAGTGTCTCTCTCGTGGCTCGGTTCACGATAATGCTCCATTAGTCTTACATCACATATTATTATTACTCCGGAGCAGATCGCTTTCCGGGCTGGCTCGATAAATCGATGTCACTTTTTACACCATTTTTTTACAGCTCTGTGTTCACAATTCAGCGTCGACTTACACTTTAAAGTGCTTTGAGCGGGTTGTATTTTAATCTAAAAATAAATTGCTTTTACGTATAATTTTTTAAGTTATTTACAAAATAGGTTATTTTACTTTTTACTTCAAAAGCATTATTTTTACTGTATTTTTTACCCGCAATGAACTAAGTTAAAAATAATAATTCCTAAGATGTATGAGACTGTCCACTCAAACTATAAATATGGTTCACTTTGCATGATAAACAACAAAATGAATGTGCTTCAAGATGAACAAAAAAGGAAGTGGCTGTAAGCTGAACAAAAAAAAAGCCTATAGGCTTCTAATTTTTTCCTTTCTTAATCTCGACTTCTATATTGATATAAGGCGGACCACCCATACTGTATACAATTGTTCACTTTGCCAATGTCACCTCTGTTTCTGGGAAGGTCGGCAGGAGTTGCAGGGCTTATGTTCATTTGAGATTGGATTTTTTATATTTTAGGTCTACCTGCGGCATATGTTAGGGCGAACTTATACGTGTCTTCTTGTGAGAATGCATTTAATATGAGTCTCAAATGATACTTAGATTTAGATGTAGATTAGATATCAAAAATCTATTTAATGAAATAGTAACTATTTAATGGCAACACACTCCAGGATCATAAGATTTTTTTAACTTATTGGTCAATTATTATTCTAGAACATCATGTAAGATTCTAACGTCTTTAAGTTTCTAGTAGGAAAACTATTTTTTCATACACGAGACTTTAAAAAGAAATATTTATGATGAATGAAACTTAGACGTTTTCATCGGTTGACCAACGATGAATTTCTATCAAGTCAGGCTAGTTTAAGACTTCGTATGAATGATTTTGTTAAGAAGATATTGACTGCATTTAGACATGCCTAACACATTGATTAGTTGATTCTACTTCTTGTATAACTACGACTATATTATAATGTTACTTAGAACGCTTTGAACTAAACTAAGTATGAGATTGCATTGTTGGAAGATGACTTATTACTGAGACCTATTCAAAAGACTGTGTACAACGTGTCGGTATGTGGAACATTTTTCCGCTTCACAGATTTTCAAATTACTTCCATGATATCATTATTGTGTATGTAACTATGTACCTAAGCACTAACCTGCTGCATATATTCCATTATGCTGCTCCAACAATACGTGACATCATTGTCAAGTTCATTTATGATGGAAAAAAATGACAAAAAATGACTTCGTGTGGTGATAATTTACGTCGTATTGTTACAAGGAATTTAAATAAAATTCAGATATAGTGTACAATTTTACATCAATGTTACGTTTAGATATGTTTTTAGTACTACGGTAATAACTTTATGAGGTAAACAAGGAAAAGTCAAATTTAAATAAAATTCAATTTTGTTACAATTCAAGATTTTAATTTATGATTACGGTCGTTGGACAATATCCGTTTTTTTATAAAAATAAACTTTTACAAAGTTACTGCTGAAAATCTTAATAAGGAAAACTGAAATAATGTTTTATGTTAATAAGAATTAAACAATCGTTACAGATCTCAAAATTTTACAATTGAAAAATCCTACCCTCGTATTTTTTCTTCAGCTTTTCACCTGTGATATCTTAATGCGATAATTAGTCTCAGTTTGTCATTTATTTTGTCTTGTCAGCAACTATCCCTTATTCAGAATTAAATTGTGGTAATATTCATTTTCTGTTCAAAAAAATGTATCAAATTTTACTGAGCTCAACTAGATATGTTGAATCTGATTTCTTACATTCAAAATAATATTTCCTTGTCGATTTCATGTACTAGCATAATTGCGCGTGTACTATAGTCACCTACTCTGCTAAATTCTCGCTAATTTTGTATTCCAGCGTGACGCCGGTCCCTTTGTGTGGCGTATAACGATGTATCCCCATGAATAAATCACAAATTACACCCGAACACAGCAAATATCTTGCGAGATGGTTCGCTCCTCGTAAACAACCGTCCTGATTAGGACAATGTTACAAGGCGCGATGACGTAATTACAGGCCGCCTTCCCTTTCTTCCGCACCCCCGCACGCCTCGGATTAAGGTGTTAGCCTTTCTCTTATGACCTGTCTGTATTAAATGCCTTCAATTTAATTAGCTCCACGGCGGTGACAGAGTATGTATATGTGTGTTACACATTGCATGTATACGTGTGTTACACATTGTATGTATATGTGTGTTATAACATTGTATGTGTATGTGTGTTACACATTGTATACACACAGAGAGGATGAAGCCATGAGCTACGCCACACAAAATAATGTATCATACAAAGCAGAAAATCAAATAAACACGTAATTTCATGGCTTGTTTATGTGCGCGACTTATTCGTGTAATACAATATTATGTAAATACTCACGTATTTTCTTTCTTTTCTCAGACCATCTCCATCTAATCTTTGATGTAGACGCAACGCATAACTCACACATAGTGTAACTTCTTACCACGTTATCCCCGTAGGGTTTCGCATGTGGTGAGTGGAACTTATTATATTTTGTTATGTTATTTTATAATAACATAAAAAAACAATCTCCAAGTGTACAGTGTGTTTTGTGGGCCGTACGGAGCCGAACGGTCACGGAAGCGGCCGAACTGCGCCGTGTGATCTGATCTGTCTGTCGCGTCGGTCATCAGTTCCCGGCAAGATGTCAACCGATTAAGACGTCGGCGACCAAGCACCAAGCGGTGCAAGAGGGGGCACTACAATGGAGCTCCCTCCTCCCCACCTACTTGGATTTCCTGCCAGCAAGGCACCCGCCTTGTGGACCAGAGGCATAGGAGACATAGTTCATAGGAGCGCCCACCCAGGGGCTCCAACGTGTGGAGGCGTTCGCCTCGTGAACCTCCGCTAACCTGGGGCGCTGCCCCAGGCCTTCCGTGCGGAGCTCCAGCCAACAGAGTAGGGAGTGTTTAGTGAAAAGATGTAGGTCTGGCCATTCCCTTATTTCCCCTTTTTCTCCCATATTAGTAAAGTAAATAAACCCTTATTTATTCATGTCAAACTTATCTTTTAATTATAAAACCCTTCCCAAGATACAAGTAAGCAATGCCAAAGAAAGAACCCCACGCCCTGAGAGTGATGCTGATGAGAGCTAGCCGGATGTAAGTATCCTGAATATACCTTTCAATCTTAATGATAGAACGTCCAGTGGTCTGTCCTGCCGGAAGGTGCTTCCGGAAGGACGTGCCGGCGGTATCGGGTCCTGCCAGTAGGACTCATTTTATCGTTTAATTTGTATGGACTTTCCTCACTGGTCCTGCCGGCAGGCCCGACTCGCCGTGCGTAACGAATGCGGGTAGAAGTAGACAACCTTTTGATGACATTCTAGTTATGCTTATAATTCTAACAATAAGTTTTGGTATAATTCTAACAAAAGTATAGTAACATGTAATTGGAGGTTGAGAATTGTATTGGAGTACTTAAAAGTGAGTGTGAGATATGTGTATGGGTGTTTTGTATATTTCAGAAAAAAATGGGTGTATAAAATAAGGTGAAAAATAAAGAACTGCTCATATTTATTTTGCTATTTATTTATTCCTACACAAACAAGATTTAGTAATAAACTGCGTATTAGTAAATACTGCGTTGTCGAAATGTCCAAACAAAATTTCTTTAGGAACGGTTGAAACTTTTCGATCTATGTCCCAAAACACCCATACAAAGTTGTTTTTTACTTTTCTTACTGTGTCAGAACAATGATATGTATTTTTGTTACAAATACAAAAATGTATTTTGAAACAATAAGTACTATCGTAGTCGTCCCCAAAATGTTCACGACCCCACGTGTTTTCGCCATTGTGTTCATAGAAGAATGTCGCTTTAGCGCGAAAGCGCACCCCTCGACTTATACTCGCAGCCATTTAGGCCCAACTGATCGTATCGGCATGATTTAAAATTTCGCTAAGAGCCAAAGAGATGCACTATGTATCAAAAAAAATTACGTCCTGCTACTAGGCCTAGAAGTCCTCAAATAAACAGAAAACGTGCGTCCTACCGGTAGGACGTAAAGTCCCGCGAGTAGGACGCTGGACTTTCTATCATTAACATAACAATTTTTACAGGTAAGGGGGCTGGTCTTATGCCAACCACTTCAGTTGAAGTGGGAGTTTCCCAGCTCCCGATGGGGCTGGTACTCATTCCTCTAGAAGGCTGAGTAAACCTTAACATTGGGCACATTTTGTTTCTTCTTTTAGTTGGATGACTTATTTAACCGCCTACTTATTGGAGGATAAGGAGGATTACGATGTCTAATGTTTTTTCCAATAGTATACGATTTAAAGCACTAGAAATTTTCGTTTCTGCAGTTGTATCCTTTGGTCATTTTTTCTATTCGTGTGGATTATGACTCCCTTTCTTAGGTTTTTTCCACTTTAGGGCGACCTTTCATCATCGAATCCTTCAATGAATGGTTAAAAAACTTTTGTACAAACAGACATCCTATCTCATCGCTTGCATTTAACTGATTGGCCCATCAATTTTACGATGGATTTCTTAGTCTCTAATTTTTTCAGGATGATTATTAATGAAATAAAAATGAATTTTCACTGTGTGAATACACACACCCTAAAAAGTTTGATTATTAATTCATTAATATTTCAAACAAAAATAAGATTGAAACCATTAACAATAAAAACATTCAAAATGTAAAAAATGGGAATGAGATTTCTGTGAAAACGCATATGATTGATTATCAATTTGTTTACACTTTTTTGAGTTCATGTTTCATCAGTCACAGCACAGAATTCAAAAACAAAAAATTACCAAAAAAAAAATAATGAAATATTTCCCTCAACGACAAAACAAGCGTGCATTTTCGGAAAACTGACAATTTGTTTCGATTCATTTAATTCAATTTGGGGCATTGCGTTGCATCGAGCCCGCCTCCTCTATCAAGCCATGCAAAAAGTTTCCGCGTATAAATTTTATGCATTTAATACGATATTTTTTATAGCGGAATGCATACGAGGAAAATATGGCCTTTTTTTTGTATTATTGAATGACGCATCGAGCTCTTGAAGTTGGTATCTGAAATACCAGCCTCAGAATAAAAACAATAAATTTCACTTAATATATTGGTCAGCGTCGTAAAAGAGACTATGCAGATATTCAGTTGGGTATAAATTTGAATATTGTCATGTAAAGGAATGTATGATAACATTTTGTAAGAAATGAAGGTAAAATTTTGGTACAAGGAAAAATGTGTCTTTTAGAACCAAAGACGGTATTCTGGGATTTTTTGCGAAAATGAGATAAGTTTATGGAAACACAGGATATTGTTACGATCGCATGGGTTTGTACGTGAGCCTAAGCACGCTAGTTGGTGGGTCGAACAGTCCTAGTGGAAGTATCTACCATGTTTGAGAACATGCAAGAATCGTCTCTTTTGTACCTATAAATATGAGCAAAGATTTTTTGGGTTTCATTTCCATTGATTTATTTCATTTACGGAAAAAAATCTTGATTGCCACCATGATTTTATACCAATCAGACTTGTTAAACAATTTAGAAGTTGAAGTTGTAACTATTTTAAAAAGCTCAATTATTAAAAATAAAATAAAACTGTGGTTCTTATGCGAAAATTTAAAAAAGTCCTTAATTCTTCAAATCCAAACTTTATGAACTCTCTCAAAATATCGAAGTATCAAGTAGTCCAGTCAAATAGACCTCAGGGTCGACGTAGAACAGTGATATGATCCAGAAGCAATGGAATGAATGGTGGGATTATGCAACATGATAACAAATTGATGCTTAGACACTGTTGGCAGGTTGGCTGGTTGTTAAATAGAGTCAGCTATCACTCTAGGTCTCCTTACTACGAGAATAAATTACATAAACGCACAATTTTCAAAGCTAAGTATGAAAAATAGTTTACGAATAAAATGGATGACCAATAGGCAAGTACCGATGGAGTATTGTAAAAAGTGTGATTGAATTAGTACGATGGTCTGACGTCACAAGACGTTTTGTTGTGGTGATGAGTTCGAGCCGGCAGTTCGCGGTTTCCATGACTACGTGAGTCCATTACTGACCGTCAATTACCGGACATGGCATTCTGTTATGTCGGACAAAATTCGCAAAATCTTCCGAGTCAATTGTTAGAAAACACAAAAAAACTATTGTCTTTTTTTGTTGCAATAATATAGCTGCAATATGAGTTGACAAATGGGGAGCTTCGATCTACATCTTGTGCATATTAATAAGAAGTCGCATTTACCTGTATCTACACAAAATAAATTAATCTATGAATGAACATTTGAACCGCTACAACTATTGATTTTTTTTTTACAACAGGAGGATAATGGCTCTAAATCTAAATCTTAGCTGCAAAGGTATGAATCATTTGAGATTCATTTTAAATGCATTCCCACAAGCAGACACGCATAATTTCGCGCTCACAAATGCCGCATGTGGACCTACAATATAAAAACCCAATCTCAAATGAACATAAGCCCTGCAACTCTTGCCGACCTTCCCTGAAACAGGGGTGACATTGGCAAAGTGAACCATTTTTTACAGTATGGGTGGTCAGCCTCATACCAACCTATAAGTCAAGGAATTCAATTGACATTATTCGGTGCTTCAATTGACATTATTCGGTGCTCGGAGCAAACAAGAGATTTAAATTAAAATTTGTTTGTAATTTCTGTTGTAAGTAACGAAATTCATTTGTAAAACTATTTAATACTTACTGTATTTAGGTTTTAGACAATGCGTAGATCACTACCTATCTATTTTTTTCACAGTCTTTTTTCCGTTACGCTAAATTTATTTTTTCCGTAAGTTTGTTGGTTTAGATTTTATCGGATTCTTAGTTTAAGTATTCACCATTTAATACCAGCAATAAATATTGAGAATTTAGATAAATACAGAAATAGAGGAAAGTGAAAATAACTTTCGTGCACATGTACCGCAGTACTAAATAAATCCTTCCGATCTGCATTCCACCGGATGCTGTAGAAACCCTGTACATTTCAACTCAAACGTTTACCAACAGGGTTTTGAAATGTAAATATCACCTCTAGTGAGCGTTTTAAATTCTATGTATTTTTGGTATTGGGTTTTGCTATATTATGGTGAAGCTGATAGCCATAAAGTCCGCCATACGCCTTCTGATGGCCTGATCCCCTGGATTAATGGTTGCATACCGAGTTACATTCACGAAGCGCTGGTTCATCACCCAGCAGATGCAGTATACAAATAGCTAAATTTATTGGGGACAAATTTGTTACTGTCTAGCGCTAACCACGCTTCTAGTCTCTAATCGTAGATATTCGTTAGTTATATTTCATTATACATACTTGTACGTTTGTATAAGGCAAAATACTTTTAATGTTCATGTAAAATTACGATTAAACAAATAATGCTTTAACTAAATTAAGTTTGAATACCAATTATTGTTGATGATTGTTGAATGATTGTAGATGTCATTGTGAAATGGAGGAAATCCAAGAGAGGATTTGGAAGAGATCATACCTCCAGAATGAGTCATGAAAAGATCGATTGTAGCCAATAGGTCAACGCCCAGCTGGAAGACCTCCTCCTAAAAGCTGGAAAGAAAGCAAGCTGAACATTCTCATTCTGGGATCCATAAGGTCCATAAAATTTTAAACAAAGAAATAATCAACTATACATACATATCAAAAGCCACTTTCTATGATCAATGATGTGTAGGTACCTAGGTTTTATTGTAAATCCATTTCTACCTATTCGAAATTGTCTCAATCTGTTTTTCTCTTTCTTGATTAAAAATTTATATCGATGGTTAAAACAGCGACTAGTGTGCAAAAACTCCGTAGGTAAATAAAAAAGTAAATGTCTAACCAAAAACCTAAAATCCGCTTTTTGAAAATCTTTGTTGTTTAAATAAAATCACATTGGTGTGGGTAATGATTCGTGAATAATGCAAATGACTTCTATCTTATTCTGTGCACAGTAGTTTCTGTGTGAACTTTCATAATCTGACCTTATAAAAGAACAAAGAAACCAGCACGCCGCATTGTGCCGCCTTGTATTGGAGTCTATTTAACTGGCATCGCGTCTTTAAAAGGGAAAATGTCTATGCATTTCATTTCTTTGTATCTGTACACAACGTCTAAAATTTTACGTGTATACCCAACCATAATATACTAAGAATGTATTTTATATCTTGATAACGATTGTAAAATTTTTATTAAATGAAGAAAGTGAATTAAAACCATGTTTTACCATTTCTATTTTTAAATATTTGTAAAATTTTCGTTTTGTATCAGAGAAAAAAACTTGGTATCAGCTCATATAGATCTTGAGATATCCGGATATTTTTCGATGAGGTTTTCCAGGTTGGAATCGACCGATTGGTATCTCATTAGCTCCGATGTGTGTGAGTCTTTCATTGCTCTTTTTAGAATCATCACTCCTGGATCTACTCTATCTTACCATACTCTCAATGTCCAAGGATTTTTGCGGACGTGATATCACAATGTTCTCCCTGTGATCATTCTAAGTACTCTCATTTCAGATGTTTCGTGCAATCCTTGATGTTTTTGTTTGTCTACTCTAGCTTCCATACCGTGAGCCTGTTATAATTTTAATTGAAAAGATATATTTCCATTTAAGGCATATATTTTATGCATACCCGCAAACAGGCGTATGTAAGTTCGTGCTTAAATATGCTGCATGTACAAAACTAACCAAACCTCACATGAAAATAAACTTTCAAACTCCTACTGCCTTTCCCTGAAACCGTGGTGGCATTGGCAAAAGTCGAACAAAATTTTACTGCATGGGGGGTCAGCCTCATTTCAACCAATTAGTCAAGGAACACAAAAAATCGGAAAGTGAAATAATAAAAAAAAAATCTCACTTAAAACATAAAAAAAACTAACTTATACACGTTCTTTATTACACAAAATAGCGCCTCTAGCAACCGTTTTTGTTCCCATGCATTTCTGTTAAAGCCCTACGGTTTAGTGTAAAAGTAAAATGTTGTACTCGGGGTACTGTTTATTATTTCGGTTGTATGTCGATAAACAGCGACGCTTTCTTTGTTTGGCACGTCTGTCGAAGGCAGTTAAACTTTCTGCTGCAGCGCGTCGGGCGTAATTAAAAAAGAGTTGAGTGAAGGGTTTGGCAGGGATGACAGCAGCTGGTACTGCAATATTGTTTGTATCAGCACGCCGAGTACAAAACTTTATATTTCAACTCAACCATAGCTGAAATGCGTCTCTATTGAGTGTACTAGTTTTAATGTATTTTTTTTTGGTAAAACGTTTTGGTTGAGTTTAAACGTTACGTTGTACACTAGGAGTATCAGGAGCGGAGGAACGTGACGAAGCGCGATAAATTAACTTCTCCTAATGATGCGAATGCTGTTATTAATAATATTGGAGCTAGTGACGTCACATGCCCGCCCTCCGGCTGCCGCTTCTGTACCGCTTGAAGCGTTCTGCTGCTCTGATACTTCGCCAGCGGATTAATCAATGTACACATTCAATTATTTGGCCATTTCTCACGATATTTCTGAAAATGTACAAATGATAATGTTCGGTACGCTAGATAAATCAAATATTTCCAAAAAAAATACGAAAAGGTAGAATCAATACATTATGAGAGAAAAAGAAAGAGATACTCAGAAACGCAGGACGGACATTGGTCTTCTTAATCGGCTGAATCAAGAAGCGCTATTCTGTTACATTCCTTTACATTTTGGATACAAAACCAAGTCCAAGCTTGCTAGCGCTTGCGAAAGAACTCGATAGATAAAAAATCACAGTACAGATACACCTTGTTTTTGGACACGAATCGCTATCTTATCGCCTTAAAAGGTCGTAAGGAATTCAGCAAAATAGCGCTTCAGTGCTGTTTATCCAATGCGTTTCTCACTGCAGTATACTTATGCCTACTGCATGATAATGTGCCACCATTCTGTCATGCCATTTTAATCTGAGTCTTCCCAACCACCTAAAACCCTTGCTGTTTCATCACCACAATCAAATTTTTCTAGCTGTGATGGTCTATTGACTTAATATGACAAAGTCGAGCAATTGAAATTTACAAAATGCCCGTAAAGCATTTAGATCTTGATGAAATGCTTGTTGTTAACATGCATGCTTGCAATTATTTAAAAAAAATCATACTCCAGGTGAACCCTTATTGGAAAACTTCCTTTATTCTCGACGTTCCGTTGATGTCTTCATCAGACACTCTTGTATTGCGGTGAGCGAGAATGATTAGAAACTTAGTGTAAACATGTCAAACCTTAATTTCAATCTAAGATGATACTAGTTTTTAAAAGAATCATCAAATCACTATCAATTTTATTCACAATACATTAGATCTCCAGCTGATCCATGGATCATAGTTTTTTTTACGGAAAATTCCCGTTACATGGCGGTTGAGCCATGGATTTTCTGTGCACGAGTATCACTCTATATTTAATATTATTTATGTTCTGATTTTCTTATTACTAAAAACCAATTACAATCGGCATATGCAAAAATAATGTATGATGATGATGATGATGATGGATGATTTCTTTCCTGTGGCGCCATTTAATGGTCCAGGACCATCTCAAGGGCGCCATGGCTTCTCGAGAAAAGTAGTGTCTTCAGTTCCTTTCTGAAGGTGGTGGTAGGCTGGTTCGCGCGAACACCGATGGGTAAATTGTTCCAGGCCACCGGCCCGGCCACCGCAAAGCTTCTGTCTGCAAAGTTTGATGTGTTTGCTCTATTGGGCACTATAACCTTGTTGACAGCAGTATGCATGTAAAATTGAAAATCCACACTTCAGCCTGCCGTTATATACACTTTGATAGTTTTATTTGAAGGCAATAAATCTCGGGCGGTTCCAGCGGTGCAGATAGCAAGCGATTTCATTCGATCGGAAATTGATATGGTAAAAAACGTCCATAGAACTTTCAATCGCATCCATCCGTCATTCTCCTCTCGCGCTCTGTCATAACCGGTGAGCGAGAGGATTTCTCTTCTTTTATCTGGTAGGAGATCGAAAGATTTCACGAGAAATGATAGCTGAATGGAGGAAAGATATGGGATAGAGCTATCTCACCATACGTTTTCCGATGATACTCGTATGTTAGAGGATACCTTATCTTTTTTACCTATTTTTGGAATGCAAATTTACTTCCAGTATATGGTAGTATTCGCTCACTGTTTATACTTTTTTTTACTAATACTAAAAACTTGTTAAACGAATTTCCCAACGATTTTCAATTTTATTATTCGGGTTGTGTTGATATTTTTTCCTGTATGGCAACATTCGCTTTGATAACATTTTTACTTGATTGAGGTATCAAAATTTAATAAACGATTGTGCCAAATCAAAAAAGGTAACAATAAATAATAATAAAATCAGAATTTTGTTAAATTACAACACGGAAATGTTTCAGTTAATGGTCTGGTTGATAGCACGTCTGCTTTTCAAACTTATTGAATACGATTTGGATTCTGATGAAAAAAAAAGTGACTAGTTTTTGATAAATTAAAAAAATCAAATTGTAATTATATGCTCAACGAGTAGATTTTTTGTATGAAAAAGGATACAAAAAATAATTATCTAGGTGTACTAAGTAGTGTATAAGTCAGTCCATTAAATTCATACAGACATCTTAATTTAAGAAGATCCCTTTCAAAAAGATCAATTAATCATAGTTACTAAAAATAAAGTTGTAAAAATACTCGTATTTTTTATTTATACTTACCTTTAACGATTTTTGTTTCAAAGGATGATTCTTAGAAAAAGTAGTTGAGAGATAAACAAAGACATAATGTTAAAATGATTAGAATTCTTTAATAAATCATGAAGCCGAATCTTCAAATAAAAAAAAAACACTATAAATATTACTATCGTATGTGAGAATCAGCCAAATTGATGCACCGACTCCAAAATGTATGAAGCGGCTCGTCTTTTGAAGTTCCAGTAGTAAATATTCTATCAGTTATGCTGTATGGGAGTTAAAGACTTGGAATGTGAGGTCTCTTCTCGGTATGAATACAAAAACAAACGTAAAAAATCAAGTGGTTTTATTATTTTGCATTGCAGATAAAACAGACGTAGCACCTACCTAAGTTTTAAATTTGTTGATGGCTTTTCTCGTTACAAGGGATTTAGTTTTAATGGAATGTCATGTAAGAATTTTATACTCCAGGTAGAATTTTTTGTGGACCTTAGAGGACTATTGTGTTGAAAATGGCTATCTCGCTCCACAAAATTCAAGATGTACACTTCCATTGTTCGGCCAGTTGTGTTGTACGGTCTCTGACTCAGAAACAAGAGTCTGACTCAGAAACAAGAGAAATCTCTCCAGGTCTTTGAGAACAGAATGCTTCGTCGCATTGTCGGACCTGTATTTGAAGATGACAGGTGGCGTATCCGGACCAACGCGGAGCTGATATCCAAATGGATGATCCAAACATAGTGTCGGTAATGAAATCAAGAAGACTCCAGTGGGCCGGACATGTAGCACGTGCAGAGGACTCCAGGATCATCAGAACAGTCTTAGATGGTGCCCCCTCAGGTGTTAGACCTCGGACGCCCCAGGATGCGGTAAGCAGACAACGTTGAAGCCGACGCCGAAGTTCTGGAAGTGAGGGGACCATGGAGGGAAGCAGCACAAGACAGAGAGTCCTGGAGGATTGTGGTGCGGGAGGCCCTGAGCCTTCAAGGCCTATGAGCCGAAGAAAGTAAAGTAAAGAAAGTTAGGTGGAAAAATTACTCATATGGAGAAAAAACATCCTACGTCAAATTTTCACAGTTAGTAAAATTTACGGTTTTGGAATATTGTTATGAAAAATTATATTGTATTTTAAACTGTAATTTAAAAAAAAACTAAATAAATTTTATCTTCATTGGTCTTCGAGTTTTATTTTATTGAATCTCTTTGTAGATCTGGAAAAGGCTTTTGACTCAGTAGACAGAGGTATGTTATGGGATGTTCTGAAAGCATACGGAGTGAATGGGGCTCTCCTAGGTGCGGTGCATGCAAACTATGAAAATAGTACAGCATGTGTTCGTATTGATGATGAGTATAGTGAATGGTTTGAAGTTTTTAAGGGTGTAAGGCAAGGATGTGTGATGAGCCCATGGCTATTTAACATAGTCATGGACAAGTGTGTTCGAGATGCTAGACTTGATGATTGTGGATTAATGATAGGAGAGAGCAAAGTGAGTGTTCTACTGTATGCGGATGATGCTGTTCTTGTATCGGACTCAGCAGTAGAATTGCAAACGATGCTCTCTAGATTGAACGAAGCTCTGCTAGGTAATTATTTGAAATTGAATGCAAGTAAGACGAAAGTATTGATTTTTGAAAGAAATGAAGAAAGTACGAACTACGAATTTAGAATAAACGGAATGAATGTTGATGTGGTAAATGAGTTTGTATACTTGGGAAGTAAGTTTGAGAAAGATGGAAGAATGACAGGTGAACTTGAAAGAAGAGAAATGAAGGGCAGGTGTGTACTGGGTGCCACAGCTTGTATCGCCAAAAATCAAAACATTTCTAAAAATGCTCGATTGGCGGTACGCAGTGGCATACTTTTACCCACCTTGATGTATGGAAGCGAGGCCTGGACGGTGAATGAAAGTGAAATTAGTAAAGTCCATACTGTTGAAATGGACTTTCTAAGAAGTATGATTGGGAAAAAACGGAGTGACAGGGTGAGGAATGATTTTGTAAGAAAAGAATGTGGTGCAAAAGAAAGTGTGAAAGTGAAGATTAAAAGAAGTTTGTTAAGATGGTTTGGGCATATGGAGAGAATGAATGAGGAAAGACTGACGAAGAAAGTATATGTTGGTAGAATAGATGGATGTCGTGGTAGAGGAAGACCGAGAAAGGTATGGATGGACCAAATATCCGAAATTGCGAATGAATGGAATATCCAGAGTCATAATAAAAGAAGAGCTTGTATGAAGAAGGTTATGACTCTGGAGGAAATGAAAGAAGTATGCAAGGATAGAAAGAAATGGCGGTTGATCTGTGATGTTGGCGGCTAGGGTTTGTTAAAGTGAATTTGGTTTTATGATTTAGTTTTTTATGTCCATGTATATATTGTTATTTTTATTCTTTGATTTTAAAAAATGTAATTTGTCATGTATGTTCCTTGACTTATAGGTTGTTATGCGGCTGACCACCCATAATATAAAAATTGGTTCACTTTGCCAATGTCACCCCTGTTTCAGGGAAGGACGGCAAGAGTTGCAAGGCTTATGTTCATTTGAGATTGGGTTTTTATATTGTAGGTCCACATGCGGCATGTGTTAGCGCGAAATTATACATATCTGCTTGTGGGAATGCATTTAGTATAAATCTTAAATGATATATATCTTTGCAGCTTAGATTAGATTAGATTAGAATCTCTATAGAAATTGAAAACTGCACAAATCCTCAATATTTTTTTTCAATACATATTTTTAATCAATATGGAAAGACAATAAAATTCACAGTATGTGAACAAATTATTAAAATTTTGATGAATACATAACATTTGTGCACACAATTTTTTGATTTATGCCATTCCACATTAGTTTGTATGTTGTTCTCTTGATAATGGTGTGATAACACCAAAAATGCTCGAGAAAATAAATGAACTCGTGAAGAAACACTTTGTTTTTTTTTATTTTAACAAATTATTAATTTAAAATAAATCTTCACAAAAGAGATACGCAAAACCATAAACTTTTACTAAAATTTCAATGATAAAAATAAAATATAAATTGAATAGAAATACTACCAGAGAAATTCTAAATGAATCTTAAAATCGGATACAAAAAAATTCACTTACGATCCTGGGAAGAATGTTGCATTAATGACAAAGAAAATCCGTGCTTTTGTACATGGAAAACATCTAAGTAAAACGATTGCAAAAATCCATTAAAATATATTTGATGAAAGCATAGAAAAAATGGACATGGAAATCCATTCTTTCTTTAATCATCCATATATTTTCTGAGCCCTAGTGTTCCCGATGACTCACATATTTTTCAAACCTTTGCAACACCGAAAGGCGGCGCGTTTCCCGCAAATTGTGACGCGATAAAATCAATCCATTGACGTTTATAGCGCTCCGTAATACTAACACCAATGTTTATTATCATTGCAGGCAAAGGTGGACGTTTTATTCCCATCTTGAAGCGTCGAGGTGCGTTCTGAAATTGGCTCGCTTAACTACATTATAATAACTTTTACTTACCTGCTTCTTGTGAAAGGTTCACATATTTTGTATGTTATATTATTCGGACGGAATGTTATTACATGGACTCATTTTAAGTTCTGATTTAATGACACTTTGGTTTAGTACGTTATTTTTATAGCGTTAAGAACATTGAGTACGCCTACAGCATATGTAAGCGATAACTTCACGCATACCTCCTTGTGAAAAGATAGTTATCCTTGCTAGGTAATTTATTTCACAACTTAGACTTATCTTGAGGTGAGTTTTATCATTTAAACATTAATATTAATAAACATTAATGTTTGTCTAATATCTTCGTCGAAAATATAGAAAAAAAATCCGCGAAGGTTCGCAATCTTGGTTAAAACACATATATGTACATAAAGTTAATCTTTTGTGTATGTTTATGTTATTATGTTATCCCTTTTCTAGGGGTAACCAGAGCCATTGCATAGTTGCTTCCTTCTTTCACTATTCGTGCAGACTTCTTATCATGGAAAAGGAGTTTAAGGCTTCTACGGCCGGCTGTAAACACTGGAGAGTTGCTTTCCAGGATATGTTGGCGTGGTTTATTGGAGCTGGAGTTTTCTTTCATTGATTATTCTATTAAACAATTCATTTTGATGCTATAAGTGTAGATACACACGTAGTTAGTATTTATATCAAAATGACCCCTACCCGTAAAGATAAATACAGGTAGGTCTCGAATCGACACATGCGACCCCTTCGGGGATAATGCAGGTAAGAAATTAATTGCGTTTACGTTTTTGGTCAAGTCAATGATTTTTTGTTTTTTTTTTGTACAAAATATAAAAAACTACAGATTTAATCTTATATGATTCGATATGACATTTAGTGGACGAAAATTTGAAAAATATTTGGAATTAGCTAGAGCTTTCTACTGAATGAAGATATTAAGCTCATTCTTTTGCTTGTAGTTTTGAATATGAATTACTTATAGGTGGCTGCCGAATTTAATAATCCTTCAAATTTCATTATTATCTCGGCAAAGAAGAATTTTGTAAGCAATTCACCGGGCTCATTTAAATTCAAGACGTGGGAGTGGATGAATTTCATGCGAACGCTTTTTACACCGCGCGGTCTGTACTAGTATAATATTTCATTGCTTTTGGCACTAAGAATGACTTGATTACGTCAAAATTTACACAAATTTATGGATATTTGATGATTATTACAATCGCTTTATATCCCCGAGCAATATTTAATATCTCACACAAAAGTGAATTAGAGATGTTTGAGGCGAATTTGATAAGTGTTAAGTGAGCTGATAAAATTTGATCCACGTGTGTAACTTGTAAATCTTCACATACATTTTTTTCGATGACAAGAATATGTGAGATAATTTATCATGATATTCTTTGAAAATTTAATATTTCTTTTGTAAACTTACACAAACTATTTTGTATGTTTGCTAAAAACCTTCCCAGAAATAAGCGAGATATTAAAAAATTATTATTGGTACGATTTTTTTTTTACTTTTAGAAAGAGAAAACTTCTAAACAAAATCAATGAAAAAATATAAGAAATAATGCGAAAGTATGAAAAAAATTCTAGACTTGACACATGGAACGAAAAAAACGTCTTAAAAGTTTTGAATAGAAAATATCAAATCAAAGAATTTGAATCCCATCTTTAGATTTTAAAGATTAGATATTATAAAGTTCATCATTGATATTTCAGACTTATTATATTTTTCTGATTTCCATTACATACTTGTACAATAATATAAAATAGCAAAATGTATTGATATTTAAAGGTTAATTATTACACATCTTTCTTTCGCATTATTCTAAGGTATTTCTTTAAGTATTTCAATTATGATCTTGATAAGAATATATTATTTAGTCCCAAAGAATAAAATGTGCTTATCCCAATTTATTGCATAGTTTCATCTTTATTGTACTAATATTTTCTTTTGTTTTAGCATAGTTCTTTTCATTAGGCCTATAAAACATATTACTATGACAAAAGTTTATATTGTACCATTTATTTCGTCATCATAGTCTCGTAGTAACTGTATTTTCCTAGACGTAAGATAATGAAGGAAAATAATAAAAGTAAGGCATGGCACAAGGAACGTTTCATATTTTATTATTAATGCTATATTATGAAAAATATGTAAGTTGAGCAATATTTGAGATTCTTAATCTTTTAGTGAAGTAAAAAAATAGCCGTGCTGTTTAACTTCTGTGGTTTGAGAGATTGCTGACAGCTATCACTTCAAGAGACTTCTCAAAACGAATCTGTGGACAGAATCTTCTGGCACAGCCTTTGTGACGACTTCACCAAACGGCGCCAATGGAAAGAATGAACTGAGCCATTAAAATTAAAAGACGGAATGTATGATTGACTAAAAAACAGTTTGTAACGAAAAGGTGTTGTTACTTATAACTATTGAATCACTTTCGTTACTTATTACTGAGGATTACTAGAATAATTATTAATTATGGTGAATAGATATCTAAATACTGTTGATAAATATTATAAATAATCATCATCATTAAGTGCCAAAAGCTGGATTGGATATAGGCCTCCTCAAGGAGCTGCTTCAACTTTTACCTCTCCATCACCTCACGTCGCAAATTGGTCACGGAAAGATCTCGCAAGTCCTTCTTCACTCTATCACACCATTAAGCTGTTATTGTATCGTTCATCATACTCAAAAAATCTAGGTAGATTCAATCTCTCGTAATAGACTTAATGGGTGAAAGAGCAGCAGAAAAATATGGTAGAGTGTTAGAACGGATAGGAAAAACATAAAAAGGTGCCCAGCAGAGAATGTCAGAGACAAAAATCGCGTCTTCTCTGTATGAATCTTTTCATTTGATCCCTTACTCAATGCTCAACATACCTTTGTTTGTCACAACCAGCATCCAATTCAGAAGTTACTTTCAATCCTTCACGGAAAAAAATGACACCAATTTTAAATAGTGCACTCTTTAAACCAAATATGAATAGTAAACATGATCATTGATTGCAAGTACGTTTTCTGCTTATGACAAAGCAGTTGCATGCAATAGAGGAACATAGTGCACCGTCCATTGTTGGTCCATTTGAGAAACCACGCGTTGGTTTATCGCCGACTTAGAGGTTATGAGCATAAGGCACACTTACACCCCAGTATAAAACATCACGTTTCAACTCAACCACAGCGTTTAGTCTAAAATTTGCGGAAACGAAATGGATCTCTAGGTGTGGTGTGATAGTTTAGATGCAGATTTGTTTGAGTTTTAACGTAAACTTTTAGTTGGTGTGCTGACAGAATATGGGTCACGGGAAGCGAGTCTCCGTGCCGAGAGTACAAACGCATCGCTCCATACAATTGGAGTAATGCCCCGTACGTGGCGCACTAAAGCCGCACCGCAGATTATTATTCATTTGTATGAAAGTTTAATCGCGGCGCGAACAGATTCACGACAAATTTTATGCGAGTGCGCTACGGACGGATGGCGGAGATGGAAGTATTTCATCATCACAAAGAAATTTCCTTTCACATTTTTTTTTCGTACTCTGTGGGCTTTCAGTGTTATGATACTAACGATGTTATTCAGAAACGGTAAACCACCGACCAAAATTTTTCAAAAAAAAAATTATGATCTTTTCATTATTTATGGGTGAGATGATTTTGATTTACACTGTGAAAACATTTGTTTCATCCTTACATTTTCATCTAAGTTATGTTTATAAGGATGTGAAACCAGGTGCCTGAATCAGCAACAAGAGAAATCACTCCAGCTGAAAACCTACCTTTTTCTAATTTCACAACCTTAACTTATAGGTTGATATGAGGTTGGCCACTCATACTGGAAAGAATAGTTCACTTTGCCAATGTTAACCTTGTTTTCGGGAAGGTTGGCAAGATATGCAGGGCTTATGTTCATTTGAGATTAGTATTTATATTGTAGGTCGACATGCGGCATATGTAAGCGCGAACTTATACGTGTCTCCTTATGGAAATGCATTTAATATGAATCTTACATGTAATGTATCTTTGCAACTTAGATTATAGATTATAGACAACCAGCGCCTTTGTGACGACCTATATAATAAAAAATCGCTTTACAGATTAATTATTATTGTTAAAACAGACTCTAGTCCCTCGGTTATTTCGCGATGTTTATTCTTCCCTTCAACAAGTGAGCTGCCCCACAGTTTTTCATTATTTCAATTTCTTTGCAAAAACACTTATGACACTAGAAAGCCCGCGATGTGAGCTTTGTGGCAGTTTTCACGTTAAAAGCTCAATACAAAGCTGATAGTTCCACATCTTCTTGTGCAGTGTCCATTCAGGGACTTGTTTGCTTATCAGTGGGTACCCTATGTATAAAACTCAATTATAGCGTTTCGCCAGAAATCAATGAAAAATAAAACATTCACTAGAGGTGCTTTTTTTTGTTTTTATACATTTTTTGATAAACGGTACGGTTAAGCTTAAAGGTAGGGGATTTATACTTGGTGTTTAGAGTCACCAGGGGTTTTCAAGGCAAGCAGCATGAGGCCCATCGGACGCAAACACGGGCCGAGCCTTTATTGTGCCCTCAAAGGCCGGGGCCCATTGTGGACCGCGACCAGACTGTTTGTACAATCTGATGACGTGTCTCACCCGGGGGTCCTTTTGTGCGTAAGCCGATGTTGCTTTTTTCGCCTCCGTGTTGAGCCGAGTACAAAGTGACACTGAATGGAGATTGAAATACCCGTACGTTGTACGTCATACATGTACATACATACACGTGTTATATTAATAAAGGCATAGAATCTATGTTTTATCATGACAAAAATGTGCTGGACAAATTGTATGCTTTTTTTGGTATCGCTAAATCAAGAAGATCCCATTGCTGTTATGCTAGGAAATTTCTCGAAAACACAGTTTTTGACGTGGTTTTTTTTCAATAAATATGGACAAATATAAATTTTTGATAACTTTAAGTGTTAGTTAAACATTTTATTTGCAATATGCATCAAATAATATATGTCTATAAACGCTTTTATTACTTGAAAAAATAAAAATTACGAACACCTTCTTGCGGTAAGTGGAAAACATACAATTTTTGAACCAGTTTTTCTGTAAATTGGTGGTGTTTTGAAATCTAAAAAAAAATTAAAAATATACTTTATATCCTGTTTTAGTTTGTGGTGTGATTTAAAATGTGATTCAGATGAAGAAAACTGAATTAAAAAAAAAAATCTAGAAGCAAAAACGGACAAAAAAGTGTACATTGTATCTTCGAATAAAATCTCAAAAAATGGTTATTTGTGCCCAATTATTTTCAAATATTGAACAATATAATCTTGAGCTTAGTTGTAGTTTTTTTCAAATTTTTTATTTCACAAGATGTATTTTTTATTATTATTTTACAAATGGCTTTTAAATGCGAGATTCGCGGGGTAAACCTTAGTCGAGCGCCAACGCTCACAGAAGGCGGGACCTGCGGCACTTTTTTTTTTTCGCTAAAACTATCTCATAACAAACCTTCTTTTCGTCGGCAAGTGATATGCAACATTTTCGAAGCGAGAACATTTTACGATTTTCCATGTTACATTTTTACAAAAATATTATTTTTTGCAATCAACAATTTCTTAATAATACATTCCTTGACTTATAGGTTGGTATGAAGCTGACCACCCATACTGTACAAAGATGGTTAACTTTGCTAATGTCACCCCTGTTTCTGGGAAGGTCGACAAAAGTTGCAGGGCTTATGTTCAACTACTATGTGTGTGCTTGTGGGAATGTATTTAATATGAATCTGAAATGATATATATCTTTGCAACTTTAATTTAGATTAAGACTTTGATACTTAACTTAGAAATTTATTATTACTATTTTAGAAATAATCGGTCGACATTCTACTTCCTACGGATTTTACGCTAAAAAATAATTTTAGTCATCAAGAAAGCGAAATTGCGAGAAAGGAAACGCAATTTTACAGTATGTAAAAACTAAATATTTACTAAGAAATTCTGCGTGTATGCACTATATTGACCACTTTTTTCATAAAATTCCTTGGAACCTTCACATATCCATAACATCTGTAGTTACGCTTACGAGTAACTAAAAACTTGTTTTTTTTTTATTTAATGTTTTTCAAAGTTCTAATGAATTAATAAAGTGGAAATACACAAACCATTACCAAGACCCGTCACCAAAGTTCATCCAGCCCTACAGCAACTTGGTCTTGATTGAGAATCGACGCTTTCTTTAGCGACGACCAAGCTCGCTGGGGGCTCTTGGGGTGTGATTTACACAAAAACAGCGCTCGCAAAAATCATCTTGATATTATTATTACTAAAAATATAATTTGCGAAACTATTGATTTATTGTTGAACATTTTTAGTTTTGATGTTGAAGGATGGAAAAGGTTGAGTCTATCTGACCGGCATAAAAAAATGGCTGCCAAAAAGTGTACTGCAAGCTACTATGAGTAATAACATAGAGGAGCGGAAACTAACGTGCTGATTTGATACATACTGCAGTTGTCATAAGAATAAAATTCTTCACAATCTGAGCTAAGAATAAGCGTAAAATTCGTAATGTGAGAGTTGTTTTAAATATTTTTGAAATCAATTTCCTGTTTTCATAAGACACATTGGTCCAGTACACATGCAAAAATTGCTCATGTAAAATTAGCTTAATGGTCTCTACGGCAAACAAGAACAAAGGCAGCGACATGCTACCACTTGCGTTTCTCTCCTGTCACACGTTGCAGTGGTTATAATGAAATGAGTGATAAAGTTAAAATATGAAATATGAAATATTGCCACGACTTTGGCGATCACAATATTTATAACGTGTGTTATCTGTCAACTCTAGTTATTTCCGGTCTAGTCGGCAGCCGTTATTTGAAATGGCACCAACATTCAAGATTTTTTTTTCGTTGTGCCGAGTTTTTTGTACACATGGAAATGCAACTGTGAAGTTCTTTGTTATTTTTATTACTAATGAAATGCAACTGTGAAGTTCTTTGTTATTTTTATTACTAATGACCATTTTCGTAAGTAAGTTGAGACATATATAAATATGTCTTTTTTGGTTAAAATAATTTCTAGTCCACAGATATTATAAGTTAATATACGTACCTTTCAAAAACTACAAAATAAGAGCTCCGAGCGCGCGGCTGTGGCATAGATAGGTATTAAGCGAACGCAGATTTTAAAATTAAAAATATTCGAGAGCGCTCTTAAACTTGGTGAATTTGTGTGATTAGGGAATAATGAATTAACTTTGAGAGTGTATTAAGATATCTTGGTAACTCCAACCAGAAAATATCCCATGTTTAGTTGGTAGCCTTAACCGGTAGACTGAGAGTTGAAAATGGATGGATGTGAAAAGATATTAGTTTGTTTTCAATTTGCTGAAACTAAAATGAAGGAGTTATACGAAAAAAACAAAATATATTATATACCACTAGATGCATGGATTGGTAAATTAGATTTGCTTATAATCACACAGTCTCCGCATTTTTTATGAAAACAGTCATATATGTGGTTAATAAATCATAAAATCATTTAAATAATTGTTCATTTTATAGATTGTATTCATTAGACAATCTAACGAAGCAAACGGTGTGTTTGTGAAACCAGTTGTAGATAATAAATTTTACTTCACTTACTATGTAAAGTAATCCTACAATAATTTTCTTTTCATTCCATCAATTAAGAAAAAGATGACAAAGTTAATGTTTTCCCCTTACCACATACAACAGCTTAGTCTCTTTTTGCTGAGGTTTAGCGTGGACAATATTAATTTATCATGCATTAGAATAATAAAAAATATGATATTTTTTAGTGTTGATCTGTTAACACAGTGAAAGTCCAATTTTATAAATATTTAAAAATATAAATGGTACAAAATTGTTTTAATTCACTTTATTATTTTTGTTTTTGCTCGAATATTTTCGCCTAATGATAACAAAAATAAAAATAAAGACTTAGTGAATATGCAGATTCCCTATGTTTCCCCAATATTGCAATAACTTGTTTTTTATTTTGTTATTATTATTATTTTTTATTTTTTATTTAACTAACACATTTTATTTTTATTGTATTAAAAATTTTAATTTCATTATACCTAACAATAATGCATTTTTGAATCTTACATTTGTGTTTAAAAAAAAAAAAATTATCTATGAATTTTGTTTTTGTTTTTGGGAAAAAAAAATTGTTTTGAAAATTGTTTTGAAAATTATTTTATAAAAATATATTTGTAACCATTCTGCTCTTGAAGATGCCTCATTAGGCGAAAATATTCGAGCAAAAACAAAAATAATAAAGTGAATTAAAACCATGTTTATAAAAAATATGTATTAACAATTGCATTACAAAATGAAAAAAAATAACAATCGATGAGATTATATTTCTTATTTTGCACTCTACTAATTGCAATATTTTCTACGAGTACATTATCTCGTTTGCATCTTTTTTCCAATATGCATTTTTTTGCGGTTACTTTGTGCTGAAGTAAAGCCTCACTTTACACAGTAGCAAATGTTAAGTGTTGAACAAACACATAAATCACAGCCCAGTTGCAAGTAATAACGTCCAGTGCGGGCAGACTAAGTATGCGCCAGTGTCCGGTTAACGCATAATGGAGAAATCTTACGTAACTTATTAGGCGCTGTAACTGCATGCGTGATGCATGGGAGGAAATGCATTATTTTACAAGCTACTGGATATGCAAGCCACAAAATGTAGTGAAAAACATGTACAAAAACAGGATCCGATCATCAATTTTCTACAAATGATCATGATGAATTGATGATTTCTTTCAAGGGTCGTTTCGTTATGTGTTAATTTTAACAGTGTTTTTAGTGCTTTTCGAAATTTTCTATGTTTTTTTTTGTCTCTACAGCCTTTTTCCTCTCATATATTATTATATTGTACTGTTTAACCAAACATATGTTTGACTAAACAGTACATAATAATATGTTGTTATGAATGTATAAGTTTATGTCTGTGCATGTTTACTTATGATGTTGTGTCTTACTTACTCATGATTGTGTTATTTGATAGTTGTACTTCTCGCATTTGCTTGAAGCGTCCACTCGAGAAGCTTCTCGTATGATCTGGTACATGTGAAAATAAGCTTTAGTCATCTATAAATACGGACTGCGGTGGTTTGAAGTAGGCAGTACCCCATTAATATATCCGAGCCTTGAACCCATCAGCACAAAAGTTTAAGTGTGAGCCATATGTATGCAAATTAAAAAAAAAAATGTAAAATAAATTCAAGCGAAGCTTTATTCAAGTAAATCTCAACAATATTTTTGTATTTTATGCACAAGTATGTATGCCGTATTTGTTTTAAGAATGAACTACTCAGATAAATGTTTTCACATGGTACCTACTTGGTACACACATATTTTTTTTTAGTGTAGGATGAGAAAACGAAACAAAAGATAATGAATGAAATATTTTTCTAAGAGACTGTCTACTTATCCAAGGGGGGGTAGGGGTGTGTAAAAATAGACCATTCCCAAACACTTCCCAGTCTCTCGGTTATTTTATTTCCAGAGAAAACACAGAATCCTAAGCAAACACGCGTATTGTCGGCTGTCGAAGGGAGAATCAATAGAGACGTGAAAATGTTTCGGCCAGTGCCGAATGTATTAGCAGACGGGAATCTGATAAGTCGAAACATGTGTCGGAAAATTCGCTGACTCAATAAAAAAGGTGTTTGACTGCTCTGGGCGGCTGCTCGAGATAAATAATAAATTTATGAAACATTTAATCACAGAATAAAAACAACATACATATTACTTTTCCTATTGATGAAAGTACTATACAAGTTTTTATCTATTATATTTTGTATGGTTTGTGTATTAACATTGTGAAAATGATTGATTATATTAATTGATTTCTTCTAAACTTTATAAAAGTTCTAAGGAAACTCTGTTTTATTGTCACATTTTAACCACATTACACTATTTATTTTATTTGCATTAATAAATACAAACGTTTTTGATCTGTCGATCATCTTCAGGTTAGAATAAAACAGTGATTTATGTTTGAAAAAAAAAAACTATTTTTTGATTAAAGCATTGTTTTATTTTCACACACGATTTTGATTTTATTTGAATTATAATTTTACAAACGTTTTCAATATGGTCATCTTCAGGTAGGATTAAAATCAATTGATTGTAATTGACCACAAACAAAATCTTTCAATCTGGTTATATTATGCAGATAACCTGTTATAACTATTTCCACTGCTGTAGCTTTTCATTTCCACGTATTCTTTTGTTTTAAATTATAAAAAACTTTGTAACTGTTTTACTGTTTTCACGGGCTGTATAAATCTTTTAAGGCTCACCCTTAATAATGTAAGCATTTTGTATTTAATTTACAAAGACAAGCAGAATCCTTACAACATTGAGGTCAATATTATTTTGTATTTCTACAAAACATTATTCTCTGAGAAGGACTCTCATTACATTAAAAAATGGCAGATTACGTACATTATTTGTTTTGTGTTTTTAAAAGCACAATCATTCAGGTGTCAAAAGTTTTTTTTCATATTACTTACTTCCTGCCTACCATCTTTGAATGTATTATTTTTCTTTGTACAATTCCACTCTTCCGATTCCAATATTTTCCATACAAAATATTTTGTATCTCTCGTTGTTATAGTCGGCCAAAATGTAGGTGAGTCGTAAAAACTTTTTCAAATAAAAATGAAACGCAATCAGTGCGCATAATAAAATGTACAAATAACAAGAAACAGCAGACTTTATAAAATCCATTCTCAAGAAGTAGGGCACGCTGGGCGGTGGTGGGGGGGGGGGGAGGGATGGGATCTTCCCTTACCATTTTATCACAATACATTTTTAATGAGACATCTCTGTTAGAAGTGCAGTATCCCCAACTTTACGTTTAAACTCAATTTTAGCGTCTACCAAAAAAAAAAATACGCAATCTGAAACAGTGCCTTTAGTGCACGTTTTACTTTCTATACAATTTTGGTAAAATGCAATGGTTGAGTTTGATGTTAAACTTTGTGCTTGGAGTGCAAGCTTCCGTTTGCCGAGATCATTGCATTCAAGGCTTTTATTTCACTGGGATACTTCTTTCATTCATTTCTCACGGTGGATGTGCTCGCGAATGAAATTTTCCATTCAATTTTCCATTGCATTTTAAATATTTCTCAGAGGTCGGCAGGCGCTCTTCCTTTATTTGCAATGGGACCTGACAAGACTCTTGCTTCATACTTACTTTAATTTGCAATATTTTGCATTCCCTCCGGTATTTCTGTTTTATATTGAAAAGTTTTTCTTCTACACTTCTCTATTCGCACAATAATCATTTTAAATACTGATAATCAAAGTTAGTAATTTACTTCCTTGTTGTTTATATGATACTGTTTTGTTCAATAAAATATCGATTTAAAAAAAATAATAAATCGTTCGTAGCTTAGGGGAAAAGTTTATTTTCATAATCAATGTGCTGATTTTTTAATGATAGTCACACAGATTATAATATAAAGTATAGTATTCAATGTAAAAAAGTACCTTAATTTATGACAGACCTATATATGGTATGATAGAAAGCTGAACATAATAAATATGGCTGAAGGAAAATACGAGAGTTAAGATGGCAAAAAAGAGTTTTTTTTTTTTTTTTGCATACTCAAAATATTAATTTCCGATGAGATTACTTGCAGGGACATACATAATTAGAGGGCTCTTAGGTGTGATACACACAAAAACAGCACTCACCAAATAAATCAGCCAATTTTTTTTTTATACGCGAGTAGGTATCTAAGATAGTGATTGTCTTGAGTCATCGTTTTTTGTGGAAGGTTCGTCATTTTGGATGATTAAGTTGCAATGTAGGCACAGACCACTCCGATGGGCAACATATTCCGGAAAACAACATCCAAATATGTCAACTCAACCAACGGCTGTGAAAGCCAAGAGCCACATTCATAGGTTTGTATGTGCTCGTATCTGTCTTTTGGACTGCAAATCCAATCCTGTCATATTTGATCCATGATTTAAACAATAATAATATGTCCGAGAAAGTGTAGTATAATTTCCATACAATTTATATGTCAATACTTCTTCACGAAGAAAGCACGGCGTTTCACCTTTGTCAAATACCTTTCAAAGTTCAACCACGAAATAATCGCAATTCAAAACATGTTTCAAAGTCCCATGAGACTATCTCATCATACATTATCATAATTATACCCATGTGTACAGAACCTCAAGTATACGTTTAAACTCAACTTAATCGTTTGTCAAAATAAGGCATTGAATCCCAAACAGTGCTTTTTTGTTTCATATACATTTTTAGTACAACGCTTATGTTGAGTTTAAGCGAAAGGTATTATACTTAGGGTTTAGGTCGCTAAAAACTTATACCTGAGAGTTTTAAGTGTGAGAGAGAACAATAAAATTCTCAATACAATATCCACCGGCACGATGTGTACATTTAAATAATTCTTATTCGATGCATCACGTCGCGTCAATGTCTCATCATATTCTTAAATGGCGTCTCTCGACCATTGTCAGGGCCTTGTCGAACATCGCTTGCAAATAATTCCATGTCTTAGCGTTGAATGAGCCGCGGTATCTTTTCCTCGCTTCACAGTAGAGTAGGAAAAGATTTCATTTTACCGGATACTGTATTTATCATATCCGTACTAAAAGATCCGGTATTACGAAAATTACAGAAATGTAAAACTCTACTTTAAATTATAACAAAAACATCGTTGATATTGAGGGTGTCTATTCAATGGGTTTTCCCTTAACTAAAAAGTATGCATAGTATTTCAAATGACTTATAGGCACCGTAACCGAGCAAAGAAAGCATCTTTGGAACCTCTCTATTTTTTTAAATAAGGGGTCAGCATTGTTCCAACATGAAAGATTTTTATTTCTTTGTCTAAAGCCGACTTAGACCCTGTATTTTCAACGTTAGCACATGTGACTTTAAACTGATAAATAAAACTACTCACACCATTGCCATAGGTGTGTCTTTTTTATTCAGTATAAACTCGCTACGCTATTGTTGAAAATATCTGTATTTTCAATGTTAGAATAGCGTCTGTATATACTGAATGAAAAGGAAGCACTTATGTCAATCGTGTGGGTAGTTTTATTTATCAGTTTAAAAAGTCACACGTGCTAACATTGAAAATACCGGGCCTAATCTTTGCCCGTACTATATAAATTATAGTACGGGCAAAGATTAGGCCAACTAAATGTTTACAAGAAAACACTAACGCGAGAAATCAAGTCTATTTGTAAAAATAAATGTTTAGTACTTTCAATACCGATTAAATACAATAGAAAAAAACTCGATAATAAATTACTGGATAACACGGATACGACACTGTAACCGGTTTTCTTGTACATCTCTATCGCAAAGCACTGCTTCAATCAAACCTTCGATATAAAAGAAAAAAGATGAATAACTTCGCTCGTAACAGGTTTTTTGTACCAAAGATTTTGATGTCTTATAAAGTTATAGTACAAAATATTGGTGAGTCAATACATACGTGATCAATTGAAATTTACACATAAAGGAGACTATCGGCGAATCAAACTAAAAACCTTTAAAGCAACAATAACAAGTGGAATTTTTGCCTCTTCTGTGCAGTCAATGTATGACAAATTACAGTTTTTTCGTTGAAGGTTTTTTTCTACGGATTTGTGGCTGCGAATAAAGGTTTAAAGTTTTTTTTTAAATGTTTTTCAAATTAACGAAAAAACATTATGAACGAAAGAAAGTAATCAGAAAATCTGAAGCCAAAACCTTTGTAAATCTACCACTAAATTAAATCGCCAATATTCATTTTTAACAGGTAAGGACCATGTGTTGAAATGGGAGTTTCCCAGCTCCTCTGTTACTCATTTCTTGTGAAGACTGAATAAACTTCGCCGATGTTTTATTGTAGGTTTGAAATAAACACCGAAACGCGAACTCATTTCTGACACCCTCGGTGGGATTCGAACCAGAGTTCTCGCCATGGAACGCAAGCACTCTACCTAACTGAGCTATGGACCGGACTTAATTAAATCATCGAAATCATCATCGTGTAAAGCGAATTCATCATCATCATCATTGCCACTACAACCCGGTGTAGATTTTAACCTCTTTAAGGAGTTGCATCTAACTTTCCCTCTCCATTACCTCTCATTGCCAATTGCTAACGTTCAGATATTGCAAGTTCTTTATAATCTCGATCCATCTCAACTGATACTTTTCCTGCCACTAGGTTTTGTGGCGTAAAACCTTTTTTAATTTGAGTATACCTAATGAATAAATAGCAGATTGACTATAATTTGAGGTACGACATCAATCCAAAACTATTTACATAAATCTCAGTTTTTATTCATGCCAAGTATACAAGTATAGACTTGCTTATCTTTATCGCATAAGATTCCAATATAATGCATCATTAGTTTTAACTTCTTTCAAACTAGTTTTCAAAGTCATGCTCGCCTAAAAGAATACCCGTTTCTCCGCGCTATCGGCACGTCCATACTTCATGCTATGAAATATTATAAAGCGATAAGTATTCATGATTCTTGAATGCAAAATGAATTGAAATATCCCAAAGAGGTGTGAGGAAGCGTTCGCATACTAAAACACACAGCGGCCGAAGCCGTTTGCATCAAAATCTTTAATCGAAATAGTATTACGTATGGGATGGTTCGCCCATAACGATCCATTCTGAATTGAAATCCAGTCACGAGCCTCGGCTTCGACCTTTACCGCCATATTATGAAGACCGCTGAATTTTTGCCACTCGAAAATCAACTATTACAAAGCAAAATATTCGCGCCTTTGATGTTTGGGGCTTGGGGAAGAATATATTTCTAGCTAGGGTTGGAAGAGACTAGATTATTTGACTTTAATATGGTAGTACCTAGTCTGTAACTGTAACTCTGTCGCTATTTTGCTAGGGGTGGCCAGAGCCTCTGCTGATTTCCCTCCATTTTTTCATATCCTTGCATATCCTTGCATACCTCTTTCAGTTCACTCATATCCATCACTTTTTTAATTATTTCCTTCTTTTACATTCGCTACGTATATTCCGCTATTTAATTAATACTTTCATGAATCATTTTACTGGCTTATATAGTAATCGTATAAAATAAGTTGGTACCGCGCTTGCGTTCAACGCCAGCGGGCAAATAAATCCCCACCAATCGTCTCAGAAATGATTTCCCATTTCAATGTTTATTTCCAATCCAAAATTCAAAGACCGGCAAGATTTTTCTAGGGTTGGTGTAAGACTAGAACCTTTACTTGTGTAAAATGAGTAAAAATAAATTTCAGCCGTCACACTTTCCTTCGATTTCCCTAAATCAATAGATAATAGCAAATATTTCAACTAAATCAAAATACAAAAACTAAATATTATGACTTATGTACAACAAAAAATCTCCGAGGCTAGACAAAATATAATTTTCCAGACACATTTTTTTTAAGAAAGTTGAGCAATTTTAACCAAACAAACAAACCTCCGTTTGTGATATCAGCAACCGTCCCGGTGAAATGTTTTCCCGGGTTAATTTTTTAGTAAAATCAAAAGGTCTTTTATGTTTGTAAAATCCAATACTTTTGCACATTAATCACCGGCCGAGCCCACAAAGCGGACGCCCTGTGCACTGCACCAAATACCCAGGCGAGGTAGCGATACACAATATTTTCAATTACATTAGGGAACCAACTCGGAATCTCTCAAATTCCATACCAGCCACGTAATATGATTTTTATAACATATTTTTAAACGTATATAAATACTTTCTCTACTTGGTTAGAATTTTTTTTTTTTGCGGGCTCCAAAAATTGTGAATCTATCAATATTTTGAATAGACTATGCACAAATTCAAGAGATAAAAAAATTGTAACGTCACACGGTCGAGATTCTAAGGGAAAGGTACACAAAAAGAAATGTTCTTGAATGCTGAAGATCCTAGCCACATAGAAATGTGATGTTTGCTCGCTCAGAAAAACACCATATTTACAATTTTGTTCTTTGGGTAAAATCCTGGTACTAGATTTGTTATAATAAAATTCTTTAAATGCATTAAAATTAAAGATTTTGTCTTGTAAAATCGCTTTGATATTCATTAAAAATGGAAACGACTCAAATTCATTTCAACGTTTAATGCTTTTTTTTAAAACAATTTTGATTCGTTCATCTATTTTATAGACTTCACTTTTAAATAAATTTAACCTCACATTTGAAATCGATAAAAATGTTGTACTCGTAATGCATAAATTAAAATTTTAAGATAAGATTACAAAATCTCATACAATGTTAGTGCAGTTAAAACTGTTAGAATTCATTTCAAGATTATGTAATCGATCGTTTATGCCACTTTTTCTTCAAAATGTATACTAATTTATGCTAATCAGATCTATAAATTAAAACCACAAGAATTTTAAAAATACTTGAACATTGTGGAATATTCGAAGGTATTTTGTCGGTTTTTTTTTTTCAGTTGAAAACGCGTGTATACATGCATGCTTGATTGAAACAAGGCACTAAGTGCAAAAATAATATTTTTTTACTGAAATATGCAGTTTGGTTCTATATAAAAAGGCAAATAACTGTCATGTTAAAATTGGGTGTTAGCACTGCGAGTAGATTTCGGATGTATAAAAATGGTATTAAACACCACGCACGGTAGTCGACAGCTTGTAGCGAAGGTAGTTTAGAGCGCGTGTGAGCTGCATAAACTATGAGAAGTATATTTTAAAAAAAACACAGTGTTTAATTTTCACAAATTTATTTGTTTATTTTTTAATTGTACACGTTCTCATAAAAATGAATTTTTGCCGCGTAAATGCACAAACTCTGAAGCTTACTATGTTGATTTTTGTATCAACAACAATCTGAAACTTCTCATCTACGTTTTTTTCAGTTTAACAACTATGATAGTGCTTTTTTTTTTAATCAAACATTCAAATATTTGTGGGCCACATGATTTTTCTTTGAATAATTTAATTTCAAATCCACATTCGGCCATTCCAGACACGAAGTCAGATTAAGGAATGAATCTTTTAATTACGTTTTCACATATAAATGGCTCTTTTAACGATTTATATGAATATGGCGTGCCGAAAGCCTATCTGTAAAGCACAGTATCGCAACTTTTTCTTGGGTGGAAAATAAATTTTCACTTTGGCCGCTCGTGGGCCCTACACATTCATTGTAAACTCATTCCATCTTTGGCATTTCCACAAAATACTATTGGATTCTTATCTGCGCAGCGAATCTCGTGGTTTAAAAATATAAATTGTGTGGCACGGGGCAAATCACTGCGTGGAGAAAATTCGATTTGTAGGTCGATTTAGCAAACCCTCTAACAAATGAAATGGTTCAACCATACAATATGTTGTGAAATACAAACTTTCAGAATCAATTTGTTGGGTATAAATAAGAAAAGTTCAATGTATTCATAACAACTTCATATATTTGCATTGGCCTAAAATAACCAATTTCCATTTTTTCATGTGATTGTTTCTAAAAGCATTGCAGAGTGCACCTATTGCTTGGTAAGAATACGGTAGAAAGTCTTCAAAGAGGACAAATGAAAAGTTATCAATGAAAGATCTTTTATTTTTATAAGGAAAGTATCAGAAAATTGCAGTTCAATGTGTTGCTTTTTCAGTTATATGTAAGCATTACAACAAAACATATATGCACTTTCAGAAATTGTATCTAGGATAAGGGTCCTACGCGTTTAAAATGGAAAAAGAATGCTTTATTCATAGCAACCAAATAAACGAATTTTGTAATATTTTTTTAAATCAGCTTGCAAGTGATAACAAAAAACTAAAACTCTCACAAAGGACTATGCTGGCATAGAAAATATATTGAGGCTTAATTAATTATCTACACTCACAAGCTTATCATACAACTGGGGTTGGTTTCTCCAAAAATCGGCCAAGCAGCCTAGACTTCACGTGACTGGCAGCAGAAAACCTAGGAGTGCCCACCAAATATATTATCGGCCAATATATATTTCAGTACACATAGTAAAACAACATTTCATTCAAACTCAGCTACAGCGTTTAACAAAAATAATCGGAATGAAAACAGTGCCTCCAGGGAGCGTTTTATTATCCATATAAATTTGCGGTTAAACGCTCTAGTTAAGTGTAAACGTAAAGTTGCTGATAGTGAACGTTCGAGTAGCTCACCTGATTTTATCACATGGCCCCTTCCTTTGACTTGCCCTGCATTTGCTGGCGTGTGTGACTTGATTAATTCTCGTACAACTCACCTGCAAAGAAAAAAGATTAAAAAGTTAATTTCCTCAGTATTAATCCGATCGAAAATATTGAAACAAGCATCACAATTCCAAATATAAATAAATCAAATAAAAAATCACTGAAATTTGTGTATCATATTTTGGGTTTGGAAGTTTTCACATTTCTTGCCGTGGTACATGCTTTTCAATTATCAACCTGTATTATTTGATTTTTTTAATGTTTAATATTAGATAAGAAAAATAATATATAAATGATGAACAAATACGACTGATTTTTTGTATAATTGTCAATGATCCACTAAGAACATAAAATTACAGTTACACAAATGTTAATTGTACAGCTTGTTGCTTCCAAATACTTTTATTCTTATTCTTTAAAGATTTAAGTACTTTAAAGTACCATAGACCATAAACCATCAGAAAAAAATTAGTTTATTCTTACTCAATCTGGCATCTTCAGAATGAATTTGGTTTTATGCCATAATCCATCTATTATCTAAGTTACAAAGAAATATTAAATTAACGATTCATATTTAATATGAAATCCCACAAGTAGACACGTATAAGTTCACGCATAATCGTGTATCTAAAAATAAAACGCCATTGTTCCAAGGAATAATTGTATTCACATGAGTTTCAATGGATAACCATAGACTTAACTTTATTTTCTAAGCGCTTTGTAACAAGCGCAACGAAATAGAAAAATCCAACTAAACTTTGGAGCCGTTATTCTCAAATCGACATCAAAACTCACCGTACTACTTGTACCCCTAGTATGTATAAAAACTCAATCGTAGCGTTTAACAAAACATGATAGGAAGCTAAGACAGAGCATCTAAGGAGCGTTTTAGTTGTTGTACATTTTTGGTAAAACGAAATACTTTTGTGGAGTTTGGATGTTGGAGTCGGCTGCTGCTTAAGTTACGTAGATAGAAGGAAAATAAAACGTAAGCCCGCAGCGGCATTTGTTTGAATGGTTACATTGAAACAAACGTCGGGCCGGTAATGGCAACGTGATACGTCCCGTGCAGGGCTGCTGGAAATCTGTACAGATTGACGTAAAACAAAATCATATAAATGTTTTCAAATGTCACTTTTTTAGAGAATTATTCGAGAAAGCCTAGAATGAAAATGATGGATTTTATTGATATTATGAAAGTTTCAATATGTCAGGGAGCTCATTTACTCATTTACATTACATTTTAGAATGCTGCAGCTAGACTCATATATGGGGCTGCAAATTCCTGCCACATCACTCCTTATCTTCAAGCTCTGCATTGGCTGAAAATCTCTGAGAGGATCACTTTTAAAGTCAGTTTGCTCACCTTCAAAGCACTGCGTGGGAGTGCTCCGGGGTACCTGGTGGAGCTGGTATCTCCAGCTACTACAACCTCGCGCGGACAAACACTGAGGTCAGCTGCATCAAGAAGCAGCTGCCTGGACATCCCTGCAAGAAGGCCCCGCACTGTTTTTGGAGACAGAGCATTCAAGGCAGCCGCTCCAGTGACTTGGAACGCTATTCCCGCCTCACTGAGGGAACTGAATATGGAGAGACCATTTAAAGGAGGTCTCAAGACTCACCTCTTCGTCCAATCATACGGACAAGCGCCTTTGTAGTGACACACTGTCATAAAAGGCGCTGTACAATTTTGTCTTATCTATCTATCTATCTTACTGGTTATGAATAGATAATGAGGATACTGAAAACGTCATAACAAGTATAAATAAAGCAAAAAGGTGAGTCAATGGTGTGGATAAAACTTAAATTTGATTGGTCATTCATTAGCATGGACAAATTTTCCTTTTAAAAACTCGTCTTTGAAGGAAATAATTTACGGTGTTATTCATACTCAGAAAATACATAGCTCAAACGCCACCTAACTTGAATTTTACTTACAAAAAAATAATGATCCATGGATCAGCTATGGATCAAATGCGTTGTAAATAACCCTGTTATTCTAAGTAGCTTTTGTAGCCCTCTCATCTTCTCAAAATCTCATATTTCAAATGTGAATTAACTAAAAGAAAATTTCGCATCCAGCTCCTTTGAAACAATAATATTTTTAGAAAAAAACCTTGAACCACAATCACATTGTTCTCAAAAATAATTCCCATCATCACAAAAACCATATCTTCACGTTGGTTACGACTATAAATGCTCTCAATAATCCGTATTTAAACTGATTTTGTAACTTGAATTCGGTAAAAACGAGATATTTACGTCATCAATGTAACTACTGTAAAATGATTTCCATGATATTACCATCAATCATTATACCTGATTCAAAGTATTCTGTGGCGTCCCTAGCGCAATACTTTCTACAACACAGAGAGAGAAATATCTACGCCTCTACGCCGTAGCAGCGATTCAACATAGCCATAATGTAAAGCCTTACGACTCAAACGAGTTTCGTTAGATGCTACGATACATTATTTTCTCAATACAATTTTACGTGAGTTCTTTAAACTTTTGCTACACAATATTCTTAGTGGCCATCATATAAATGATTAAACTAATAGAATTGAACTGCTAAAATAAATAACCAATTTGTGTTATTTAAAAGCAAACCACATCTACTTACCAGTAAAACAATTCCTACGTATTGTCTTCTTGAGATGAAGTGTATTCAAAGAAGAACATTTTACAATTACATTTGATTGATCCCAAAAATAAGCATTTCGTAATCAAAATACCTAAAGTATTTGCAGATTATTTAAATCTTTTTATTCAGCACCGTAAATAAATTTTTTGCTTTCAACCCGAGTATAAAATGTTGCGCTTATTTCCCTCAATCACGTACCTGAAAAAATATTGATGATACAACGACACTCCTAGAGAGTAATTTAGTTTTCATCAATGTATTTTATTTACGCGATCCGTGGGAATCTGCTCCATATTTTTTTTTATATTTAAGATACTAAACTAAACATATCAAAAATGTGATGTTATGTAGGTACTTGAAGTAGCTTGTATATACTTTTTTTAAATATCTTTTAGGTGTCTGATTTTTGTACGTTTAAAAGTGGTGCAATTTCCCACCTACATAAGTCGAGTGAGACGTTTTCCACGCGACGCCTGAAGTCATCTCATTTCAATCTCTTTTGTTTGCCGTCAGGTTTACATACTCTTAAGTCAAAGTAGATCCTTGCCTTACTCGAACCAACCAACTAGGAAAAAGTTTTCACTTTCCTTTCGCAAGTTTTTCACATGGATGTGTAAAATATTATGTTGATACCAAGATTTGATCAAATTATTTTACGTGTATTTTAAACTTTCAAAGGTTAGTATTAAAACGATGAATTTTAAAGAATAGGATTTATATATCCAACCCTTTAACGACACTAGTAAGATAGCCAGTCTTACTCGTACCGCAGATTTAGAGATTTACAAAATACATACCTACGGGAGAATGTTCTCATTTCTGTACAAAATGAGTATTTTTTTTGATACGTAAATTTGGGTAATACTGAATGGGTGAATCCTTTTTTAACACTATAAAAACTCCTACTTGAAAATTTTGCTTCTCTACCCTCAATTGCATAATAAGAAATTTATTGATCATTGAACGAAATTTCTTGTAAATTATTTAGTGTAATTATAATGATCCTATTTACAGGATCGAAAGGAGTTTCAGATTTTTTTTATCTTGGGGTAGATATCAACATCTTTGTGATCTATTAAGAAATTCTAGTCCTCTGAAATTGCTTTTTAAGATTAAAGTCGCACATGCCACCTAAAATTTACCATATTTTGGAAGAGTAAAGAGTGTTTCATGGCATTCATGCACCGTTGAAGAGCGAGCTCAGTTAATGACGATACATTGTTTTGGCTTCCAGTGGCCCAGCCTCTACAGACTGCAAAGCTGAGCCATACAGAGAGTGATACTGCAGCCGAATTGAGGTTTCAAATTATTCACAATTGGAGACATTTCTTTTCAAAATTATTTTTGGGATTCAAACATCAAAAGCTTTGTTCAGTGTAGAATGGGACCTTGCAATAATTATTATTACACAATAGTAAAAGTAGATAAATTGGATAAATTCGCGCTTACACATGTGATTTGTGTACGTAAAAAATAAACCAAACCTCACATGAACATAAACTTTTCAATTCCTGACGCCTTTTCCTGAAACGGGATAGCATTGGCGAAAGTAAAGCAAGTTCTTACAGCATAGGGGACTAGCCTCATATCAACCTGTTAGTCAAAGAGCACAAAAATTTCAAAAAGCACTTGAGATAATTAATTGAAAATAATGCGGGTTATTCACAACAAGTTTGATCCCAACCTGATCCATGGATCATTGTTTTTTGTATACAAAATTCACGTTAGGTGGCGGTTTGACCCATGGATTTTCTGTGTGTAAATAATCCCGAATGAGTCTTATCCTTGTTCTAATTCTCTCATATGTAATTCTATATTTTGTAAAATCTTTATTTACATAATTGAATGTTATTGATTGTTTTATCCCTTTTCTTATATGTTGGTATGTGATTGACAACCCACGCTGTAGAAAAATATTTCACTTTGCCAATGTCACCTCTGATGCAGCGAAGGTCGGCAAAAGCTGCTTATGTTCATTTAAGTTTTGGTTTTTAAATTGTAAGTACACATGCAGAATTTCTAAGCGAGAGCTTACACGTGTCTGTTTATGGGCATGGATTTAAAATGAACTTAAAATATTATTACATCTTTGCAACTTAAGCTCAGATAAGAGTAGTATTTATTTTTAAAATCACATTCATCAAATTTAAATCCTGGATCAGGAAAATTATGTTGTAGTTAATTTTTCAACAATTACAAATGCCACAATTTTGGTTTTACACTATGCGTGAACAGTAAAATATTCACCGAAAATTTTTATCTCAGCAAAAAATACTAAATGTCACTGAGAAGCGACGCGACGTGATGTTTTGTATCAGAGCAGGTACATGGTGGCGCTCAGCCTCATCGAGACAGTTTTGTCTTCACAGCCCACGAGCACCCTCCTGGCACATGTCTGTACTCCGTCTCTTTTTTTTAGCTCCGCATATTCCGCCTGTACTACAAGTGCAAAACTTTACGTTTAAACTTAACTAAATAAAAAAATTGCGAAACTCAAACGCTCATGTGACGGCGCTGTGTCAGCTTCTGAACATTTGTTGGTAAGCCCTTTGTTTGAGTAAAAACAGAAAATCTTATACTTGGTGTACTAGTGTGTGATATTACGCCTAAGATAGTGGTTTTGAACCTTTTTTTTTACCGAATACCACCTTTACTGATTTATTTCGACCATGGAACAGTTTCATGTTTGAGTTGTTGTAAGACGCTCAATAAAGTTATTATTTTTGTTAAATCAAAACTAATTTACTTTAAAAAACACCAAACAATTTTTGCAAAATGGACTATTTACATGAGTTGTTTTAGACTAAATTGTGATGTCACACGGCCGGGTTGCCAGGGAAAAGGTAAAAACATGTTATTGGTTGCTAAGGACCGTAGGACATTTTTAAAAATAACTATCGGAGTTATTCACTTACAGAAAATGCATTGCTCAACCGCCACCTAAGGTGAATTTTAAATACAAAAAACGATGATCCATGGATAAGGTGTAGATCAAATGCTTTTATCATATACTTTCAATAAACTCCTAGACCTATGGATCATTTAAAAGAGGAGCTGCAGAATACAACTTGTAAAAGAACAAAAATTCTGATTCAAGCGCAAATTTGAAGTTTCGATCATGCATTCACCCTAACTTGTTCATACTATCGATATAATTCATTGGCAATTTTTTTACGTATTTTGTACGACCCTGTCTAGGCTCCCGCGGCCCCCGGTTGGGCACCACGGACCTAGTGTGTGATATTTCGCTTTATACGGGCGAAAGTTTCCATGAAAAGAGGAACATTTTGTACGCGGCAACATTCACGGGCGGTAATGCTGAAGTGTGATTAAAAGTGACGTCGCTGTTTCACGCTTCCATAACATCCGACAAAGTAGCGCGATATTGGCCACAAATATTGACTTTGTCTTATTCATACTTTGGAATATTTGAATACAAAATAATCCATGACCCGAAATGTAACATGTGTGTAATGCTCAACCAACTTCTGTTTATTAAAATCAGGAATTAGGAAAAACAGAAATAATTATATGTCTTGTAAATCACTTCAATTTTGTGACAAAGTCTCAGATGTTAAACAGAAATAAACTTATTATCAACCAGTTCACTCTTGAATGCCTAGTTGACTTATGAGAACTCTACTCTCAAGCCAGATGCATCTTTTGATGAGCGTTTTTATATTGCCAGAAAATCGAATTTGCATGCTTTCAGATAAATAAGTACATTCTAGCATACAAGTGCATGAAAGCTCAGATGGCAGAGTGCTTGGTTTCCATACCGAGATCCCGGGTTCGAATGCCATCAAGGGTATCTGAAATGATTTCCCGTTACGAAGTATATTTCAAACCTCAAAATAAAATACCGGCAAGGTTTACTCATCCTTCACAAAAAATGAGTATCATCCCCCCGGGAGCTGAGAAACCCCCACTTCAACTGAAGTGGTTGGCGTAAGGTCAGCCCTTTATCTGTTAAAATAAATAGGTTCCACTCGCCACATGCGAAACCCTTTGGGGATAACGCGACAAGAAGTTACACTATATATGTAGCTTAGTTGCGTTGCGGAAGACCTAAGATTACTATAATAACAAATTTTGAAAGTATGGAAATGATGAAGTCCTGCCCAAGACCTATTAATTGTATTTTCCTTTCATAAGAGTAAATACAAAAGGTTACTTACTGTATGGTAGATTTGATGTTGCGGTCGTTAGGATTTGCTTTTCATTTGTTTATTATTTTTTAAAAGGAATTTTATAATTTTCGGTTTATGTAACAATAAAACAACGACTGATTAATCTTCTAATTTATTTTATACAACGAAAAAAATGTTATTTATATTTTATTGTCAAATATATATGTCAATAAGTAACCAACTAACATATCAATGGAAATCATTAAACATCAACGATGTTTTTGTTGGGTTTTAACATTAATAAAAAAAAAGATCGATGGGGCTTTCCCTCAAAAGTGCGATCTTATTAAGTACTTAAACTATACGCGTGTAACGCTATTTTCAGCATTCATCATTCAAATTTCTTTGTAAACGGAACATAAACATTAAAGCGTTGAATCATCAAATTACGATGAAGCAGCGAAATAAAGTCATCACATGATTTACAGCTCGCAGATTTGAGTTTTACGCGTGTAGTTTAAAATTTAAACCCACGGTACAAAGACGGTCGCAATCACGCCTCGGCGCGACATGAGAGAGACGAAGAGAAAAAGGCACAAAGAAGCAGTTGCATCCGGCGGACTGAGTAAACACCCAGAACCCGTTTAAACTCAATCACAGCGTTTTACAAAAAATAAACAGAAACTATCACATCCAATAGAGGTTCTATCCTATTTTAATCATTTTTTTATAAACGCTATGGTTGAGTTTGAAGGGAAAGTTTCATATTTAAGGTTCAGGACTCCATACAGAGAGATGGAGAGCATTCTGGGTCTGTATGAGCCAGACAGACTCAAATACAAAATGTGTGTTCACTAACAAGCCTGCAGTGAATGCACGTTTCAAGGGAAACACATACACACATTTTTTAAAGTACACAATATCAATAAAGGCTCCTTGAAATGAGTTTTTTTATATACGTAGTGTTGCTCTAAAATATTTATTTAAAAGTCTGTTAAAACATGTGGTAACAAAAAACAGTACAAAACACTTCTAATGTTGTGAACATCGAGGACTATGGAGGAGCTTTTCAGAGCTGCTCAGGATTGAGAAGGCTATTCTTATGTGATAGTCGACGTTGGAAAAACCGGACAAGACACAAAAAATGTATTAGCTGTGTGACTAGTCTATTTATTTAAAAAATATGTTTATAAGTTATGCAGTCTCTGATTAAATAGCAAAAAAAAAGTACAATAATTCAGTTTTGTGTAATTTACTATCATAAACAATAGAAGCTGTAAGAAGGATACAAGTATAAGGAAGAAAAAATCTCTTAAAGCTCTTATTGTGACATATTTTGGTTACGAAAAACGATGCAATTTATTGATTTGCAAGCAAAATATGGTGAAAGGTTTCATAAGGAAAGGAACTAAGTTTATTTTGTAAGCTTTGGCTGTAGTTAAGTGATTAATGCTACGGACTCGTAAATGGAGGGTTGTAAGTTCGATTCTTACCGGAACACAAAAAAAAAACAATTTTAAAAACACGTTCTTCAATGGGCTTATAACTTCATTGGCCTTTACCAAAGGTCTATCAAGCATAATATAAATTGTGTTTGAGAATCGACACTTATAGCGACTACTAAGTTTTCAGAGGGCTCCTGAGATGGGATTTACTCAAAACAGCGTTCACCAAATAAATAATTTAACATTATTATTAATTCAAAAGTATGTAGATACACAGGTGTCCTGAGAATCTTCAATATTTTTTATTTCATGATTTTACTCTTCAAATATAATCCTCACGAAACGCGTTTTTACTTTTGTAAGGCTTGTAACATTTGATGCGTACATTTCGTCGGCTTGAGCAACAATACGCTCAGAAATTTCTTCCATTCAAATGAGATAAGATAAATCACACGCGCTGTTATTTATAAGTGAATAAACTTGTCACGAAGGCGCCCAGTACAAAATATCGCATCCTCTAATAAAAACGCGGAGCGGCTCGGTAAATCGTGACGGTGATATTATGAGAAAAATGCCGCGATACATCAGACGGACATATCTCGGTGACAGAATTACCTATGTCGCAGCTAAATCATCCCACGAGGGCCGATTAATAAACACCCTGCCCCTAATCCCGCCCTGCAAGGCTCGAGCGTAGCAGAAATAACAACAATAACGAGAAATAAAAGCGAGCTGCTTGTGTTGACTATAGTTTGAATTATGATGTCAAATGAAATCAGGAGGAAACTTTGCCGAATGTATGAAAAAAATGCTTAGATGACTTTTTGTAATCTGTACACCAAGACGCGTTTTTGGTTTGACTTCTATTGCTTAGTTTTTCTGGCAATAGAAAGTAAAACAAATTCGAAAACTGGGACTATAAGATACAGGTGTTATAATGAAAACATATGCGGAAGACAACGAGTAATTAAGAAAAAAAAATAATGGTAATCAGTGCTACTTCTGAAACACAATCAACCTAAAAATATTTTTCATCATTTAAATGTATATACAAATCGTAGTACCTAAATAGATCAAAATATTGAACATACTCGGCATTTTACGAGAAAAAAACTTCAAATATACCTTCTTACAGATGCTCATGTATTGGTTATGTAAATTTCAACTAAAAGCCATTTCACAAATTCCACCGTCTTCCTGAAATAAAAACGCTTAGTACACAAAATTTCCGAAGGAGTATTGAAAAGTTGGTGAGAGATAAGACGCTACTGATCCCCCCTCCCCTCTGCGGGTCCTCCCCCCAGAGCTCCGCGTCCCAGGGGTCGCAGGGCGAAATGAAGATGCTCCTCTAAACTTAAAGTTTACACTTAAGCCCCCTCCTTGAAAAATGAGTGCGATCTGAGCCCACGTCGGGCAAAGCATGAGCAACTTGGAATTGTGCCTTTGTGAGATACTTCGTCACAAAAAATGATTTAAAATGTTCCATCATAGCACAGATTGTTTACTACGAGTAAAAACTGACATATACAATGTTTAAAGTGTAGGCTCATTATTTTTTACTCGTGCCCGATATTTTCAACGTTAGCATATTATGTGACTTTAAAGGGATAAAAAAGACTACCCGCACGATTGTGATAATGCGTCCTTTTCATCCAATACAAGGTCAAAAATACATGGCACTATATACACATTTTCGTATAATGATAACACAGTTGAAAGCTTGTTTTATTTAACAAATGTTTTTCCCAAGATGCTTGGTTTTGGAAAAGATTTCATATTTCAATGATTTCTTAAGCCGTGATTTTAGTACGTATCTAAAATTTTCCATCAACAATGAAAACTTACCTTTTTGGAAACATGTATCGACGTATTTTGAATCAATATTTTTGTTGTAGTTAAGCCACATTGTATTCAAATTAACAGTGAGCATATTGAGAGATGGTTCACACGAATACATCGCTTACCAAATTATAAGAAATGATTATCTGTACACATTTCAAAATTTATTACCGTGTTCCTACTGCAAGATTATTTCTAAGCTTTTCTGCTCGATACGAAGGTTAAATTCAATTTTATTGAAAATTAAAAAAAAAAATTTTTTCGAAAACTTTTTCAGTCTTTGCTAGCCACAATCTCAACATATTCCAGCTGAGTCACCATAAAGCAGCATTCACTGGGCTTTATTTCGTCATCGCTCATACTGTAGGTAACGATACGCTATTCTCTACAAACCTGCCCAGCTTTCTACGGACAACAAACTCAACCAAAGCGTTTACAAAAAAAATGTTAGGAAATTCAGGCAGCGCGTCTAGTCTAACATTTTAGTTTTCATACATTTTTAGTGAAACGCAATGCCTGAGTTGTTTTATACTTGGGGTATGGACCTTCCAGTGGCCTGGGAGGACTTGTTGCTGCCGATACTGCTGCATACTAAATAACCAACCTCTTCAAAAGGTTGTCGATGTTATTTTTCTCAATGTGGTGTCCTTATTAATCAAGCCAAACTTGAACCAAGAAGAGGACAGTTTTTAAAGTAAGCACATTTTATATTCAAAATTACTCCGATTTTTTTGGATAGATTTGTGTAGCTACTTGAACTGTTTTTCACAATGTAAAGCATAAACATAATTACATAAACAAATTTTAGCCCTTCGAATATAAAAAAACGTTGAAATATTATTTTATTGATTGTAGAGGCATTAACTTTGTAATCGTTCATCATTAATGATAAAAGAAAAACAGCTTTGTTTTCGATTACGTGAGTATTTATTTTTATATACCACAACCGGTTTCGCAAACATCCGTTCGCATCATCAGGTGGATAAATTAATACTAAATGGTGTAGAAACGGAATCAATCTTAGAGGGTGTCATTGTGTGAGGGTATGAGGGAGGGAGGGGGGGGGGTGCAGGACGGCCATGTGTGGAGCTTGCGTCATCTGGATCGTTTAGCTTCCTTGGGAATATGGTCAACAGGGGGGATGGATTGGGTACTAACATATTATTTATAAGTGTATTAGGTGAATTTTTAAATTTGTTAATTAAAAAAATTAACAAATTAAAAAATCTCGGTCATCTTCATCCAAATTGAACGGCTGTCGCACTCTACCTATTCTTCTCGCATTGTTCTTGCGTTTTATTACAAAATCTCGATTTTCCCAATTTTCGAGTTATTTCTCTTTATTATTAAACGTGCCATGTCATGTCTTCCCCCCAGTGTTTATTTGGCTTATTCACAATTTGATGCAAAGATAACATTTCAATTAAATTGTCTTAAAAATCACATTCTATACAATCTGAGCTAAGAAAAAAAAACGTGCAACACAATAATGTGAGAGTCGTTTTCAATATTTTTTAAATCAATTTCCAGTTGTCATAAGACACATTGGTCCAGTACACATACAAATACTGCTCATGTGAAATAACCTCTGATAGACATACCTAAGACAAAAAAGCACTAAGGGGACGATGTGAACCCATCTGACATCTACTTTAGACCTTAACCAAATGTAGGTTTGCGTGAACCACTTACAAAACTATGTATTTTTCTAAGCTCATAAGTATAAGAACAACAAATACTTACATATTTCCCCTCAGCACAGAGCTGTCAACTCAATCACCTCAATTTTTCTCTGTACTATTTTATACTTATTGTTCCTTAAGATCCCGCGCTCGTATTCCTATAAGACGCGCCCCATTTGAAAGCTTAATTCCTCGCACCGGGGGTCAGGTGAAAATTTCATGAAAATGGTGAGAGAAAAAATGCTCAAATTTGTAATCGCTCGGTGATTTAGTTAATGAATGTAATTTGCAAACTTTTAAGCACTCCCCGCGACCCTGAACATAGCAAGTGCTCGCTTTCCCACCTACTTAAGGATTTTTTCATCCCGTGAATATTTTTTGTACAAACTGAGTTTTTTGCGCAAGTTGAGAAACTTAATATTTATTACGTTTTGCTTGTTATTACTTAAAAATAAGTTTTTAAAATATTGGCTCACGAATATAATATACATAAATTTTATACAACCTTGTTCTTAGTCCCGCCCGCGCCGTTACATTATAATAAAATTATTATAAGTCCATATAATACCTACTAAAGGAGTAGTACAAAACAAAACAATAGTCAATACAAAATTGGAACAACAAACGGCCAAATCACATAGAACCCTATTCACAGAGACTTGTGATGCTTATCCGCCGAGAAAATATATCATTTCAAACTTTTGATCGATACAAACTAGTATTTATTTTTTCCCTTTGACTTTAACGAATGTTTTTATGAAAAGTTTCACCATTATTTTAGTAAATTTTGATGAATATTAAAATTATAGCATAATTTGGATGGTAAATCTCATCCCGTTCTTAGTTCTTAAAATGAAATAAATCTTTTAAAAACAGTAAAAAAAAAATCAGAGAAGCAAAGCTCCAAGTAAGCTGAAGTCTTCAAGAAGTCTCAAGAAGAATAAAAAATAAGCACAAAACTATGGACCACGGTCAAAGCCAGCAAAGACAAAATCAAGCAAATCCAAAAATCATTTTAAACCTTAGCCGCCAACATTGGAGATCAACCATCATTTGAATAAATTTACATGATTTTCGAAAACAGTACTTTTGAATAAGGTTGTTAGACATGACTAACGAGCTACCATTTGTTTGAAGGGTAATCACCATCCATTCACTTTCAATGCATCACAAAAAATTGTGAATTGCAAAAAATGCCTTAAAAAAGATGAGGTTCATACTCCACGGCTAAAGTTGGTCCCGCGCATGTTGGCACGCCTTGTTTATGAGCCGAGCAACACATCTTGGCGACATATTTATTACGAGAAGTATTACACCCAAGGCGAAAGCTATGAAATGTCTTATTTTTAAATTATTATGAAAGACTAAAGTTGGTTGTTGCGAGTGTGCGCGAGCCTTCATAAATTACTCGCACGAGATTGCAGACGAAACATTTTGTATGAAAAGTAAACATTTTAAGGATCTTTAACAAGTATGAAACCAAACGTTTAAACTGAACAATAGCGTTTCACAAAAAAACAACTTATTTAACTAAAACTAAAACTCTCACTAGAGGTATAGTATTATACATTCCTTTTTTTCCTTTTTCGGAATGTTTTTGCATTTATGTGATGTTTTATACTCGGTGTACTATACTAAGTAGGAATTCAGAAATATGTAAAAAGTTAAAGAAACACACTATAATCTATCTATGATCTAAGTTGCAAAGATATGTTAACATTTAATATTGATATCAAGTGCATGGTCACAAACAGATACGTGTAAGTTCGTGCTAACAAATGCTGCATGTGTACTTGCAAATTAAAATTTAAACCTACATAAATGAACATAAGCCCGCCCTGCAACTTTTACCGACCTTACCTGAAACAGAGGTGACATTGGCAAAGTGAAATATTTTTTACAGTATGGGTGGTAAGCCTCATACTAACCTTTAAGTCAAGGAATACAAATAATGAATAACATTTAGGTACGTAAAAACAACAGAACCTTATAAAGAAATCTAAAAAAAATATACAAAATATGGAACGTACAAATGTATAAAATACAAAATATACAAAAAATGTATGGAAAATAAAATGCGCACTAGAAGCATTAATTTAGTTTACAAAATTGTATGGTAAAACTCTATGCTTGTGTTGGGACGTTAAGTTTTATACTAATTGTGGCCTGTTTTTTTTTTGCTTAAAAGACGTGAAAAGTAATTAAGGCTACCACCTTTTTAGCTAACGACTTCATTAAAAATATTAACTTGAGGTGTTCTAAAAAGAAGATTTAATAAAAACATTTCTTCCTTTTTTATGATGAGCTAAATTTCATGTTTTAATTGAAAACAAAGTTTAGACATTATTTCGTCTTTTAATGATCATCAAGAAGTAAATATATAAAAGCATTTACGAATTTTCAAATACAACCTGCCATCTATTATATTTATTTTTTAAACTTTATCCAAACAAAAAATCTTAAGCACACTGAGAGTAAATTTGTTTTAAATAATTTATCTACATATGAAATGGAAGACTTTTCATTGCTTAACACATATTATGCTACTACACTTCACATATAGTGCAACTTTTTTTACCGCGTTGTTCCCGAATAAGTCGCATGTCGCGAGCGGAACCTATTTATTGATCCATGTTCTTAAGATGTATTCTATAAGATAATTTTTAAGCTACATTCACAAACACTCAAGATCTTACTTTTCTCACAATTTATCTTTCAAAAAAAAAAAAAAATACTTGAGTGATCTGGAATTTTAATACAAAAAAAAAAAATCTCGTAGATAATTTATGTATGAGTCACGTCTCGAGTGGCTTGCATAATATTACTTTTAAAGGATACAATAACATTTGAATGACGACCTGTTGACAAACTCGAATTCCCTAACACGACAAAGGAGGCGGTAATTTCGTAGAAAATGACTGGCGTGACTTATGTACAATGCATTTCTAATACCGAAAATATGCATCGAGTTTAAAATATTCATAGACCTGTTTGTTATGAGGAGGATATTTTTTTAACAATGAAAAAATCTGAAGACAAACCGAATCCTAAGTAAAAAAAAATACAATTAAACTCAACCACAGAGATTCATAAAAAAACTGAAGTAAGCTCACAGCAACGCCTTTGGGGAGCGTTTTTATTTCCATATTTTTTTGGTGAAACTCTATGTTTGAGTTTGAACGTAAAGTTTTGTATCGCAAGAGGTATTGAGATACATTTTTAGTACGTACCTATTTTGGTCGTGACACTATTTTTGTAAGTTTATTTTTAAGGGTATGTTTTTTGATGCTCTCAAGCACTTATGTTGGTGTTTTATGGTTGCACCATATCACTCTTCACTTATGATGTTGAGACGGCTTTATTCAATCAAAATCTTAAAAATAAAGTTTCAAAGGGCTGATAAGATGTGGAATGTTGAGGAGTTTTATGAGAAACTATAAATATGTATTTATACCTCGATAGGAGAGTTTTAAAGTATCTCGGGAAAATATTAAAAAATATTTATTTTGATACCACAAAATATACAATGACTAAGGACCGGTATTTTCAACGTTAGCATAGCGACTTCAAACTGAATGTAAAAGACGTATGTGCTCCAATCGTAGGGGTGTTTTTTTTTTAATCAGTTTAAGGTCACATCTGTACCCTTAGTACGAGTTGCAAAACTTGAGAAAGTAAAGTTTACGGAAATTATTAAAGAGCGATTTCTCCCAAAATCTGCCGTTTTGGTTTCTTACACTTTATGGTCTTAGCAAAAGAGTTACAGTGATGAAGAAAATCAATTTCAAACAAACAAAAACGACAGATTTTGGGAGAAATCACTCTTTAATAATTTCCGTAAACTTTACATTACTTAAGTTTTGCAACTCGTACTAAGGGTTACAGCTTACGTTGAAAATACCGTGCCTAAGAAGCTACATAAATATCTTAACACAAAAATCTAGACAACATACAGCATATTTCTATTACAGAATATAGTTACAAGTTTGGTATGGGACTGAGCACCCATACTGTAAAAAAATATTAATTTCACCAATGTCACCTCTGTTTCAGGGAAGGTCGGCAAAAGTTGCCGGGTTTACGTTCATTTGAGGCTTGGATTTTAATTTGTAAGTACACATGCATCATTTTGTAAGTGCGAACTTACACTTTATTGTACAGGTACGCATTTCAAATGAATTTTGAATGCTTATATATCTTTGCAGCTTAGATTATAAATTATATAGACCTACATCTGATTGTCGAGCAAAATAATATAACAATACCTGTTCCCATCTTTTGGGTGGTCTTCCTGTAGGACAAAAACCTTAAGATGATTTCTTTTTAAAGGCAATGTAGGATGATGTAATAGAGTAAAATTGAAGTACCTATTATATAATTTTGTAAAAGGAATTGATGAAAATAATATTGTGAATAAGATAAATAAAGTGAATTAAAACATAGTTGTACCATTTATATCTTTAAATATTTATATTGTGAATAAGATATCAAAAGTCAGCTGAGAAAAGGTTACGTAGATTTGCGCCAAAAATGAGAATTTATTAAAGGATGGCGGGACCTTTTCTGGGTTGTCGAGGCAAAGATGATTATAGTGCTCTGAAGTTTTGTAAAATAAATTAATGAAAATAATACCGTGGCCACAACGACTGACACACTTGTGTTATTATTGTCACTAAACCACACCCGGATATATAATTTCACTGTTTCTCACACCGCAAGAAAATATTAATTGAATGAATAATTCGCAAATATGTAGCAGGTAGGCATGTTCCTGTTCTACAAGTCTTTATCATAAGCTGTGTGAATCATTGAATTTAAAATGTAAAAAACACTCTTCTGTCTTCATGTACGAGTGTGTGGTCAATGCCCAATGGGATCCGCACGTGAATTGGCATGGGCAATATTATGCCACCGGGTTGCTAGGAAAAGGCATACAAAGTTGGTTGCTAAGAACGGCAGTTCCATACAAGACTTACGTCTGCTCGCCGAGAAAAATAAACCAATACAATAAAATAAAAATTGCTTTGTTTTAATTCACATGAGTTTATTTTTGGACACGACCAGTTTCGGAAGAAGCAGTACCTCCCATCTTCAGGTGTAAATAGAATTTTTATTTTATTGTATTAAAATGAACTTTCACGAAGTTACTGCTGAAAATCTAGATAAAATAAACCAAATTCAAAATTGTTCTGACCTCATAAAAAAAAGGATAAATTAATTTTTTCTAATGAAACTACTTACGACTAATTCATTTACGAATGAAAAACTATTTTAATTTGAATCATATCTTATTTGCAGGAGACGTCAGTCTTACGAGAATTTTGATTATTTTAATAGAGCATTATCCTGTGGCTCTTAACGCAACTAAGCTACACATATAGTGTAACTTCTTGCCGCGTTATTCCCGAAGGGCTCGCATGTGGCGAGTTGAACCGATTTATTTTTACAGGTAAGGGGGCCGGCCTTACGCCAACCACTTCAGTTGAAGTGGGGGTTTCCCAGCTCCCGAGGGGGCTGGTACTCATTTCTTGTGAAGGCTGAGTAAACCTTGCCGGTATTTTTATTATGGGGTTTGAAATAAACACCGAAATAGGAAATCATTTCTGACACCCTCCTCGGTGGGATTCAAACCCGAGCTCACGGAGTAGAATGCAAGCACTCTACTAACTGAGCTATCGACCGGACTCTTAAAAAGCAAAATCACCCTAAAATCTTTTTTTCCTAAATATCCTTTTTTATTGTTTTGCTTTTACTTTGGTGTTGCTTATTACTTCGGTGTTAAATTTCATTAGTACCATTTTTAAGAGCAGAAATCGACAGAAAAGTGTTTTGAATGTCATTTTTATGATTCATTCCGTTTTTCCAAAACCAGAATTACCATGCGCTCGAAGAAATGTACAAGTAAAAGATCTTTAGCAGTTCTGTCAAAAAATTTCGTGCCACGAATGTTTTGATTGGGGCATTGTCTTGTGTTCCACATTGCTCCGTGATTGCAATCCCAAATACAGAAAGAAAGGAAGAATTAAAATAATAACAGGATTGCTTCACATTTTGATTCATTCATAAAAATCCATACTGAATCACACTCATGCATTAGGCAACATCCTCGATCTGTATCTAAGCTTAAAAGTGTATGGTTAAACTCATTCAGAGCGTTTATAAAATAATATATGGTTACTAAAACAACACATCTAGTGAGGGTTTTAGTTTCCAAGCATTCATTGTTTAAACGATTTTGCTTAGTTATAAGGTGAAGTTTATACTGAAGACATTAAAACATTCCTGAGAGGATAAAGGACACCTGCATAGACATAAAATTATATTCGAGTCCTAAAGGATGCGTACAGGAAACAAAGGATGACACAGCAATTTGGAATAATGAAGTAATCATTGGACTACCCTTGTCTATTGTTTGTGGCATGAATGATCTAGAATTCTATGCTCTAAATTTTTCATTCAGTATTTTTTTAATGATACAAATGTGATAAATGACTTTATCTTCTTCTGCTTTACATAGGAATATGTTATATTAACCTGTCCTTTGATGCTTGTTATACCATCTTAATAATTTATTTGAAAAAACCAATGTGGCGAAGAAACATAGAAAATGACATTTCTTGTTTTTTTTTTAAGAAATCCTGTGCGGCAGACTCCCTAGATTCTAGAGATTTTAGGGATCTGTATTTATATACGAGTGTTTATCTCATTTTTAGTGATTTTATGCGACTTAATTACGAGAAGTTATTTAACTTTTTAGTATCTTTAGTTTTATTATAGAAGCGAATTCCTTCAACTTTATCTGCAACATTTTGTTTTTATAAATCTATATAAATTATTTCAAAATCAAAATTTACTTTTAATAATGTATGACAGGTAAGTATTTCTTTTGTCATATAAAAAAAAACCTTCCCTTTTTTTCAAGCTTTATCAATGAAATTTACACAACATGGAGTAAATTACATATTTTTATTACTAACAATGAATATTTAATTTCTTAAGTTCTGGAATAGAAAGACAGAAAGTGACATTACCAGCAGAGCTTGCAGAGCAATGTACCTGCAGTTAGGCAAGAGTAATTTTAACGAGGATTTTACGGACAAATTTCACCTGTTTTATTATGCGACCGCTTTGGGAAATTTAATATAAATACTTGCACCCCTCCCACGACTAGGCATTAATCACTCCTACATAGTAGAAGGTATGTGGCTCGAATGTTGTATAGTAGAAGGTAGCAGGCGTCTATCACATGAAAGTACAGTGGTGCCTCACACAACGAACGCCTCGCACAGCGAACGCTGCACACAACGAACTTCCTGTTCGTTCATTTCACGATTCATACAACGAACTTCGCTTCACACAACGAAGTCGCCCGAGCTTCCACGACTGCTTCGCCCGAGCTTCCACGATCGCTGCCGATGTATTGCATACTCCCGCGCAGGCACCGCAGGCAGTCGCGGGCAGTCGTTAGTCACTGCGCTTAACTTACACACGTATCGCGGCAATCGTTCTTCATTACGAATTAAATCACGATCTTTACTCCGATACTCTTGTCCGTTATTTCCGGCAGATGTTGGAGAAAAGAGAAAAACAAACGACTTTGGACAGGTTTTTCATGAAACCATTGGCCAAAAAGCAGAAAATGGATGAAGATGTGCAAGATTCGGTAGACTCTACTTAGTCTGTCTTAAAATTAAAAAAGTTATGTTTTTGTTAGACGTATCTAAATAAAAATAATAACAAAAAAATTATCTTTTTTTATGTCATCTTAGCATATTTTATGTTACAGAACGAATTATTTTTTTTAACATGTATTGTTATGGGAAAACGCGTTTCACGTAACGAACTTTTCGCATAACAAACTTGCTCCCGGAACGAATTAAGTTCGTTGTGTGAGGCACCACTGTATCTACATAATACAAACTAAGTAGTAAGTAGTACTGTAATATGTCGTATGAAAGAAAGTGTTGGGTATTTTGGTAAAATACCTTGCCGTATGAACACATTTTTTGACATATTTTCATTACACAAGTAAGTTAACTGAATAAACTTGTCAGATAACCAACATAACATTTTTAATGAAAAATGTTCCTAAAGCCAGAATCAGAAATCTAAAATTTATAATCTAAGTTGCAGACATTCCCATAAGCAGACACGTATAAGTTCGTGCTTTCACATGCCGCATTTGGAGCTACAGCACAAAAAAAAACCAGTCTCAAATGAACATCAGCGTGTCAGATCTTGCCGACTATCGCTAAAATAGGGATGACATTGTCAAAGTGAACCCTTTTTTACAGTATGAGTGGTCAGCCTCATATAAATCCCTATTTCAAGGAAAAAACCTCGCATAATTGAAGATTTAGCGGGTCATCTAATACAGGTTTACCTTAGAGTGATAATTGAAATACATTTGCGGAATAAAACTTGTAAACTTTTAAAAATGTGTGCTTTTGTCTATTTATATTATTTTCAATTGAAATAAGAGATGAAAAGCACGGAAAAGACGTAACTTTAAGCTTTAAAGGAAAACATAAAAAAATTCAATATCTTTGATTGAATTTAAACAGAGTATTTATTTTAAATGTTAAAAATGAAAAAAAAGGCTTATTTGTTTTTAAACACAGCATTTTGAATTTCCTTTTGATATATTTTATTTGTGTTTTGGAATATCCACAACAATATACGTTATGTGTGTTAATAAAAAACAAATTAACTGCCAAAACTGAAAGCAAAATGAGTTATTGATTTTTATAAGCGGCGGAGTTATTCCACATTTGCGCAGAATTCTTATTAATATATCATGCTTATTCGCCAATCGCGAAAAGAAATACCCGAAAAAAAAACTTGTATCACTAAATGAGATGTCTGTGGAAATGGCTCGCGCACACAAAATGTAGAGTAATTTTTTCCACGCTCTACTTATTGCGTATTTTTCCATAATATCTGTCTTATCCCGTAAGAATCAGTTAATTTGGAAAAACTCTGGCCTTAGCCCGGGAAAAATAGAGAGGAAAAAAAAAAACAAATTAGGCGGAGCAATAAAATCGCTGCGTGCATAATTCCGTCGTATATTTTTGGCGCCCCCGACCTGCGAGGGGATGCTTTTCCATCCACCGCTGAGCGCGCTAATAGGAAACTTAATTACAAGGGATTTAAGTTATTAATTGTTGTCGATTGTAGTGGCAACAGGGAGCTTGTAAGGCTATGTTTCTTACATGGCTTTTTAGCGAGAAAATCTACGAGTCATACATACAAAGTGCAAGCGGAATACCATCGAGTATTTTCTTTGAAATGAAATATTTTATTGTTACCGTTTTCCATAAATAAAAACAGAAAGATTCATTCTTGTAAAACTGATTGCTTAGTTTTAATACCAAATTTAAAAATAATTACAAAGTTTAAATTTTTGGGTAGGATAAAATTGAACTTTATTTGTCGTGTTCCTCACATTTTTGCTTCGTTTCTACATCGTTTTTTTATCATAAGATTAAAATTTGGAATTAGTTATACAATTTACCTGTAAATATTGTGTGCTCACTTTACTTTAATGATCTATTCAAAATCAATATAAAGCCTCAGAAACGTTCGTGAGGGCATAACCCAACACAACACTACGCAGGTAGCATTCCTACAACAAAGTAAATAGATATCATCTGCTACCTCAACAATAAGTGTCAAAGATCTCATTTTTTTTTTAATATGAGCAGTCTGTCGAACAAAAATTAACAATCACCCCTAAAAAGTCCTCATAAAACTCAGTTCAAATGCCGCGTAGCCATAGTTTTACATTTCCATAATTCGCATACTTACATAATTATTTTGATAAATATTTTAGGTACATCAATTAAAAAGGTATTTTATACACACAAAATGATGTGTGTGCATAAGTGATGGCTGGGTTCCTTTGTCTATGGATCGTCAGTCAGAACTAATGTGCTCTGCAGCATTTAAAGTAATATTGAAAGATATGCATTCATCCATTACCCTTTACAACAGAACTAATGACGAAGAGTGTTCACGTCACTTGGGGCTCTGCCCAGCTCGTATGGATTTGTGTACTAGGGTGCACCACATAACATTTTTTAAACTTAAAAAAATCCAGTTTAAATTCTTATCATCTTCTGATTCCTTAAGTGCTTCTTCTGTGGATTTTTATTATCCCTTAAATCAAGAGATGGTAATACGTTTAACTTCAATTATATTGTGCTTCCGTCACAGAATTGCCGTAAGTTCTTCAGTCCCGATTTCCTTCAAAGTCTTATAGCTCTCAATATTTTTGTTGTGTATGATTTAATGGAGATATTTCTTTCTTCCTCGTATCGTGTCAAAGGTCCAATTTACAAATTTCCCTTTTTGATGGTTGGCAGGAATTGTCTACTAGTATTTATGTATGGCAGACTTCTTCTTTGTGAATCCGATCACTACCATGCTCTGGGTAATTTTTGCCACCTATGTATTGGGGGAAATACAAAAGATTACGCTAATCTAATTTAAGGTGCAAAGACATATTAACATTTCAAATTAATACAGCAGATCCTGTAAGACGATCACAGCGACTAGCCAACCGCTGATAATGCCCATCGGAGCAATGGGCAAAACTGTCCGGAAAGAATTAATCAGACCACGGCTACATAGCCCGAATAAAGTGATTACGTCAACAAAAACTGACCGTGAGAGCTTCAATGTACAATTTAAAATTAATATGAAATGCATGCCCACAAACAGACACGTGTAAGTTTGCACTGACGAATGTCAGAATGTGCACTTAAAAATTAAAATGCAAACCTCAAATTAAAATAAACCCTGCAACTTTTGCCGACCTTCCCTGAAACAGGGGTGACATTGGCTAAGTGAACCATTTTTTAGAGTAAAGTTGGTCAGCCTCATACCAAATTATAACTCAAGGAACCAATAGAACAAGGACTCATAGACATCTCGTACTGAAATTATTGGTTCACTTCGCCAATGTACACTACTTTTTTAAAAACTTTTTATTGCAAACTTTTTTCTTTAAATTCCTTAACATTTCTCTGGCGATACACCCTAACGTGTAGTATACGAGGAACGATTTTTAAAAGGCGGATACGATACCAAATTACCTGTCAAAACTATCTGGAGGTGGTAACAACCGCCCCCTCGGCCCCGCCCGATCGATACAATGCCAGCTTAGCACGCTCGAGTCGTGCCTTCGAGTTCTTGCTGGGATTTTTTTCTTCATCTGCATGTCAATATTCTTCCAATAAAAATTTGCATGCTCTGAAAAAAATGCATGTGGGTATAAGTGATGAAATTTACCTTATTGATCAATATTTGGGACTAAGGAGGGTCGAGGAACTTTTTAGTGCTGCCGAGAAACGAGGTTACTACAAGTTTTAGTCTAAGTAAAAATCAAAAACGGTTTGTTAAGATGGTTTGGACACTTGGAAAAATTAATGACGATAGACTGACGAAGAGAGTGTACGTTGCAAGGTCTGCAAGTATGAGTGGAAGCCGTGGTGGAGGAAGACCGATAAAAGTAAGGATGGATCAAATTTCTGAAATAGCAAACAAATGGAATATTTAGAGTCATAACGAAAGAATGTCTGAAAAAGATTATTACTCTGCATGAAATGAAAGAGACATGGAAATCCATATTCAACATTTATTTTATAGTACAATGCTTCATCAAAGATACTTCACCCAATACACGGAGAGTTAGAAGATCTAGTTTTGTTGTAAACAGATACAAAATTAGAAAGGGGTTCAATTGCTTTCATTACTCCATTGGCATTATGTCAACTAGGATCATAAAAATAATTAACACGCCAATTAATTTCTTGATTATTGAGTAGTTATTCCTAGCATCTCCGTCACTATCCCGCAATCGAAGTAAAAGTTTAAACTAAGCCATTGCGTTTTACAAAAAAAATATGAAATAAAAACCAGCGCCTTTAGTGAGCGTTTTAGATACAATAGCTTTTTGACATATTGAGTTTGTACACAAATTATTGGTGCCATCTTGCATCTCATCGTAGCTTTTAAATGCACAACTGTGAGAACTCGTGCGCTGCATTTCGTTCTCCACAATTTATGTGGTGTTAATTCATTCCCGGTCGCGGTCGTAAAGAAAGTTTATGCGTCATTATTTTGTGGTCCCGGGACATCACTGCTAACCTATAAATACTTACATGTTTACTTCGGTTTGTGAACTGAAAATGAAACACACCATTTCATTGACTTACCCCGCCGATATTAAAAAAAAAAAATTGTTGTACTATTCTTTCCTTCGCTGTTATTTTTTCTGAATTTTAATTTTGCTCGTCTAATTGCAGATCTTTATTTATCTAAGTACATTCAGTGGATGTTATTGATTACCATATCTATTTTCCAGACTCGTTGACTTAAGAAAAACAAATTATTTTTTGTTCCTTATTTATAAAATTTAAATTTTTTGATGATGATGAGGATGCAGCATCCATTTTTCCGGGCTTGTAGACCATGGTCCAGTATTTCTTCTGTAAGCTGTTTTTTTCTTCTCAGAAGGCTACTGCGTTTCGTCAGTGAACTAGTGACTCACTGACTTTACTGACGAAACGTAGCAGCCTTCTAAGAAGAAAAAAGCAGCCTACAGAAGAAATACTGGACCATGGTCTACAAGCCCGGAAAAATGGATGCTGAATCCTTATCATCATCACCTGAAGCCGGCCATGAAAGCCTAAAAACACTTGAAATTTTTTGATTGGCCTTAAAGTTTGTAAGCTTTTATCCTTTTATGTAATTATGTGTGCTTTTGATTTTCGTAGAAAATAAAAAAAATAAGTAAAAGAAACAGCTCGAACACGTTGCTTCTTTGAGACTGTTCTAGTGACATCGATGCTAGTCTTATTCTACATATCTATTTTGAATTTTCTTCTACTTCTGAATGCGTTCACGTGTTTTCTAAAAACTTTTTGTTACGAAATGTACTCGCAAATTTCGTTCAACGTATATAATACTAATATATCAAATGTATGGCAAAAACTTTACCTATTGAACTGAGTCATAAAAGAATAAAAAATATTTTGATAACCAAAAAAGTAAGAAGATGAAACGGCCATTTATCATCATAAGTTTTTTTTGTAAATAAAATAGTTTCCGTATTATCAACTTCCTCAAATAGATTTTTTGATATTCTCTCCAAAGTTTGCGCTCACTTTATTTTTGTTTGACATCATTGAAACTTTCACAATGTCGTTTGTGTATTATATACAGAGTGAAATGTTTTCTTAACTTATTTTACTTGTGTAAAATGTTATCACCAGCCTACTGTTATTTTTCTAGTTTTAATTATTGCAAGTAAAATAAACGCATAAATAGTTCTTAACGATATTTATATTGCGCAGTTAGATTTTATTTTGAGACAAGTTAGGAAATTAAAAAAAAAAAAATATTTGAATGCTTAAGTATAAGAGCTATTTTCCACAAAACAATATTTATTTTTAAAGATTAGTAAAAATAATGAGAACTATTTAAAAAAACAAAAAAAAATTAAAACTTTGTTTATTACCTACCACTTGAGTACACATTTTAATTCAATAACGTTTTCGGTAGGTATCTCTACCATCTTCGGTTAATGTGAAATTGCACAGGAATACAATGAGGTCGGAATTTTTTTGAATTTCGAACTTTTGTCTCGTCAGACAAACGTGAGTATTGTATGGGACCGCCGTCATTAGCAACCAATAATAAAATATGTTTATGCATGCTCCCTAGAAACCCGGTCGGTTGACACAATATCGTCTTTGCCAAATCACGTGCGGACCTCATTACGTACCCAGGCATTTAAAAATAATCATTTTTTTAAATATTTGAACAATTTTAAATGAAGAAGAAAAAGCTCCTGATCATTTCTAAGTAACCTTGTCAAACTTTACAGGCACATTTAATTTTTTGATTTGTACTTTGAATATTTCGTTTTCGATATCCGTGAGTATACTATCTGAAATTCCAGGACCACATTTTGTGTTTTTTTTTTTACAGCATTATTTCTTACGAGACAAGAATGCCGTACAAATAATTATCTATCGTATGGAATCTTACTCTGATGGTCCAACACTACTCACGTGCTCTCAAAAATATCAGATATTTATGATAAACATTGAGATTTCTAGCAGACGAAATATGGTCGACAAAAACACGAAGCCGCTACAGACAGATCAACAAAAACAAACTGCGTTCGTTCAAGTTTGTTCAATAAAATGTTTCATTTCTGAAACAGATTTTTTTCATCTAAAGTTATACTTTATTGTTAATAAGGAAATGAAAACCTCAAAGTAATGGCCAAATAAAGATATTTCAAAGCGAAAAAAAACCAATTGAATCGCAGATAAAATAACTAAGTAATAGAAATTCATATACGAGAATAATTTCCTTTGACCTATAAGAGCTTTCTAGAAAGAATAGTTGCTAATAAAAACCAGTAAATATCTGATAAAATGATTATTTTTTAGCCTCTATCAAGCAGTGAAATGCTAAGGCAAAATAAATTCAATCAAATGTGTAAAATGCAGTTAGTAAGGGGAATGCCGCAGGAGCTGCAAAATGTATGTGAGGTTTGTTTATTTGGTATGTGAACATGCAGCGTGTGTAAGTGCAAACTCATATGTGTCTGCTTGTGGGCATGCATTAAATATGAGCCTTTTTTTTTTTTTTTTAAGAAATCCTGTGCGGGAGACTCCCTAGATTCTAAAGACTCTAGGGGTCTATGACACTTGTTGTAGTGCCGCAGAGGTGTACGAGCTTGGTCGTCGCTACAAAGCGCCATTACTCAAGCAAGACCCAGTTGCTGTAAGGCTGGATGGACCTTTGGTGACCGGTCATTGGTAAAGGTTTATGAATTTTTCAACCCAGCTAAGAGCACATTCGAAATATAAATGGTATATTTTTGTGCTCCGCCGGGATCCGAATCCACAACCTTCCATTTACGAGTCCGAAGTGTTGCCACTACGGACTACGGACCGGTCCAAGCCTTAAATGTCAATATATCTTTGCAACTTAGAGTTTACATTTGATTCTTTTAAATTTTCATCTTAAGTATCTAGAATATTTGAAGGATTTCTAAAAGTTTTGAATATAAAAAATAGTGTGTATTTTATGGTATGTTTTTTAAGATTTTCTTTCTACGGAGCTATCTGTAGTCATCCTCACAAGAATGCTGCGTATTGTTTATGACTTTATCGATGCCTGGTGACGGGTACAAACCCGGAATTGATTGTGATCAAGGCGGCAGACAACAGAACACATGTAGGCATGCATCCCTTGTGACCGGCGCACGGTGGACAGGTCCAAATGATACCAAATATCATATGAAGGACTACGGATTCTCCTAAAAAAATGAGTAATGTATTGAAGATACAAGTCCACAAAACCTAGCTATAATAAAAAAAAAATACCCCGAACTTTTACGCTTATAATAGTTTGAGTCTTTTCCTGATTTTATCCTTTGTATTTGTAATTTGTACTTACTCGTATTTCGCAAATTATCTTTGAACTGTAACATATATCCAAATCCTATGAATGTTGACACTTTAATATTTAAATGTCAATGTAGCATTATTTTTGTAAATGCACTTAAATATTCAATATTCCTAACCCGGTATAAAATTAAAGCGTTCACTCTTTTACACGTTTTCTAGTCTAAAATTTGTGATCAAGCTCCGGACATAATGTATTAATTTAAACTGAAGATTTAAACTGACCATATTAAATTCAGAAGGCATCGCGATCGACGTTTTAGATCCATTATATAATTAAAGTTTCAAAAATATATAACATTTAAGATTCACATTACATTCATTCTCCGGACACACGAGTAAGTCCGCGCTTACAAATTTACAAATGACGCATGTGGACTTACAACAGAAAAACCACATCTCAAATGAACTGCCCTGCAACTCTTGCCGACCTTTTTTTATTTTTAAATAGATTTGTGGAGAGAAATGCAATGCACCAACCTATTCTGCCTGGCCAGAAACAGGTATTAAAATCATCAATTAATAATGCAAAATTGTTTTTTTTAATGAATTATAACTAATAATTTCCCAATAACATCTGTTGAACCAGGGTCAAAGTTATGGTCAAATGACCCAGGCAGAGATCGAACCAACGTTGTTCTATACCAAACACGCTAGAAAGATCAGCCCAATTGGCTCCCTCGGCCATACTACCGACAAAGAAAGGGTTGCCATTGGCAAATTAAACCATTTTCACAGTACTGGAGTAGCCTCATACCAACCTATAAACCAAGGACAGATTTTACAGAATTATTATTGTGTAATATAAAATAATCTAATTGACAGTACCCCACCCACTTTTTATACGATTTTTGACAAAACGCGAATTGACAGCGGTCAGCTTAAAAAAACACACAGAAAAAATGAACGTCGATAATCAATTTGGGCAGCGTATAAAAAGCACGCTGTTTTTGTATCAATAAAATACGATGAGCACTCACTTGGCCAGATCACTATCAGTTTGCCCACTGGAGCAGATCAGAAATACTAATATCGGGTTTGACCTAAGTCTGCTAAAATGTCACTGCCATATCACGGCCAGAAGAGCGGAAAGAAAACGTGTATTGAAAATCGAAAATAAAGCAAAACGTCATTGACAGATTCGGTGAAAAGGGTTCGCAAATATTAATATTTTGATTTCGTTAATACAAGTTCCGGTTGATTTGGGTTGCCCTGGGGCCAAAGGCGGGCGGGCCCATGTTGCTTTTGGCGACCCCTGGATAAGGCAGCCTAATGTACTGAGGTACTACATTTGAGTTGATTACTTGCAATTTAAAAAGATGGACCCTTTAATGGAAATGGCGGGTGTCTGATTTTTTAATGGATTTTTTAAAACTTTGCTTGATATACTTACGTGTTTTTTTTAACTTTAACTACGGTAGATTCAAACACACTCGTAATATAGAGCACACATTTTACTACGTACATATTAATTATGCTAACATACTAACATTATTAACAAGCAAATTTCATTAATTTCTTTCATGAAATTATTGCATCTTTTCCTTGCAAAGTATATATTCAATGCACAGGACAGATTTTTTTTTACGTGAATAGGAACAGTTTTTTCAACGTAAGCATAGCGACTTCATACTGAATGAAAGCTACGGACTTATGTCAATAGTGTGGGAATTTTTTATCAGCTTAAAGCCCCATAAGCTAACGTTGAAAATACCGGATCATAGTGCCCTTATTGGTTCCATTATGATAGTTCATACTAACCGAAATGACTGTCATGAGTATTTAAATTCACAGTGAACTTATAATTGAAATTTAACGATTTAATTAATTTAAATGACACACGAGTCTGACATAAAATTTGTCCAAATTATGATCATTTCATTATCGAGCAATAATTGACAATATAAATATTAAATTAGGCGTAAAATATAACGTTTTCAGTAAATTCCGGGTGAATCTCTGCCGGGCGGTTATAAATTATTCTGATGTAATTATAGGATTATCGATCGGCCCATTTAAATGTTAATTTGTCGGGGGATGAGTCGGAGTCCATTGTTTTTAAACACGGCCATTGTGTTTCACAAACTATCGATTTATATTCGGCGCGATGCGAGCGTTTGGCGGCTTTCCCATAAATGAATTACAGCCTTTTGAAATGTGTCGTTTTTGTGATTTATCGGCTGCAACTTTAACTGTTCATTGACAAGTACCTTATTACCTCTTAGTTTACTAAATATACAATACCAAAATTACAGGAGTCCATCCAATCGAGCTATTTTGAATATAACATAATTGGTATACGCATTGCATTCAAATTGTAAACCAATCTTGAAACGGGTTAATGTGTCAAAAAAAAACAAAAGCCTACAACTTTGTTTTAATATTATCACGAACGTATGAGTTCGTGTGGCCGTGAGCCTAGACACGCTTATTGGTGTGTGGGATGCCTCTGGTATAGTAGCGAAAAATTCTGGTGGAAGTATCTACCATGTTCTCGAACATGCGAGAGTCATCTCTGCCGCACATTTAAATATGAGCAAATATTCTGTGGAGGGGGCAGAGTCTCTCTGACCATGGTGACGCGAAGACCTGTAAGCGGAAAGTGAAGAGTGTACAGTATATTGTTAATGATGATAAAAGAAAAACAGTTTTGTTTTCGATTACGTCTTTTATCATTAATGATGAACGATTACAAAGTTAATGCCTCTACAATCAATAATATTGTTAATGATTTTGTGAAAAAAAATATTACATCGGAATTTAATTCAAAGTAACCTCAAGTAAAATCATAAGAATATTTAACAAATTAACCCTGTTTCAAAACATCTGTTAGGCCTTCGTGTTCCCTAGTTAACATAATGCATAAATAATAAGCCCTAACTTCAGCCGTGATAGCTCCGCCAAAGATATTGAACACATGACTCGGGGCTCGTTTTTTTCCCAGAGGGCACTTAACATTTTTTCAACTTGTGTATCTACCCTTTTCAACTTTACCATCAAGCGTTGAGGAAACGTGGCTCGACATAATTTTGTTTTTTTTTTTAAACATTTTTTTCGTCTCTCGGACGAAATAAACGACATGGCATATTGTTGAAGTTTATTCTCCGCGAGGTCATGTCAGTCATGGCTGATGGAATTGGTTCATCTGAATTTTAAAATCATTCATAATCGATACGCTTAAATTATATGTTGATGAGATATGAACAGCGAGCATTTTCCAAAATGAAATGTGAACCATTGCACACATAATATTTCGGATTCGGAAAAATAAACTTACGTAACAAATAAAAGAGTCATAATTTATTTTCAATGAATATTACTTTCTAGTGAACGTATCGGTCAAAAATAAGGTATAAAACGTGACCATGAACTGATGTAACTGTAACTCTGTCGCCATTCCGCTAGGGGCTAGGGGAGACTGAAGGTTTGCCTCCATTTTTTCCTATCCTTGCATACTTCTTTCAGTTCATTAATTTTTTATACCTTTTCTTCTTTTACATTCGGTTTCTATACCCCATTTTTTCATAATTTCACCAATCTGATCCAATCATACTTTTCTCGGTCTTTTCTTTATTTTTTTCCTTTTACATTTCCTCTGCAGAACAGTCAACTATTCTACGTACAAATAGTATCATTTGTTTATGCGCGGCGATGTTTGATTACTTTATATTAACCAAAACAATCGCTAGAAAAGACGAGATTGCTCCCTCTGTTCTAGTTTTTTTTTATTTCTGCGCCCATCAGCTTGCTATTTTCTATTATATTTTCCGACTTCGAAAGAAAAAGAAAAAATGTGTAAGCTAGGGATCATAAAAATATGTTTGAAAACTCAACCTTACTTAATATACAAAACAAAAAAATAGCCCATGTACATCTTTATAACTAGGTATACAATTTCAATTCGAAATGCATTTTTTTTACAACTTTAAATTCTTTCTTCAGTATAGATACACGCTTTGAAACATTATTTGGATCGCAAACATACAATTTATCGTTAATCTCGTCTTACGTACATACCGGTATCTGAAGATTTCTCAATGCCATTGGTCCGCATTGAAATTGGTACAACATTATTTCATCCAATTAGCAAGCAGCTTGCATATGTTTTTCTTCGACCAGAAAGCCCACAGCCCTTCGCTACCTGATTTGGCTTTGCACAAACTCACCATCGAACTCCACCATAGCGTTGACCAACGTACGAAAGGTAAACACTCACTGGAGGTGCTTTTTCAGTTTACGTACATATTTTTGATGAAATACTTTAGTTGAGTTTGAATGTGATGTTTTGCACTTGGGACTCGGAGTCGTGCACCGCCTCCGGACACACCGTGATGTTATCCATTGGGAATTAGCATTTTACGGCTAATTGATCTGCACCACGAATGTGGAATCCGCTCCTCAAACGGGGGCGAGTACGCTTGCATTACAGTCCCATGCGCACAGGGAATATCACAAGGTTTTCAAAAGAAAAAAGTAAAACGAAAGCAAAGGTCAAAAAAAAAATGCAGCTTATAGGGAGCGAGATTCAATGGTTTGATGTAACAACTTTGAAAATGCGATGTTTAACTTAACGAAAATTGCACTATGTATTTGTGTGTTTTGAGTGTTCATGTCAATACGAAAAAACTACATATGTACCTACTTGTTTTTTCAAGCTTATAGAATAAAAAAAGATGATCATTGGTTGGACGAGTTTAATCGCTGTCAAACCTTAAAGTGAAGCTTAGTATTTTTTTTAAATATAAATTAGGAATGTCCTAACAGTTATAAATGTATCTTCAATAATTCCCTTAACAATTTCAACCCCTGAGGTTTTCTGTGCCATATTTTAGATTTAGCAAAGAAAGAAATACAAGGCCAGGCAAAATAATTAGTGAATTATCTATTTTAAAAATACCTACGTACATGGGAGTCGTATAAAATCAAATGAGATTTTTTCGAAAATGGGGCTACATGAAGGCACACTCAAAATGTCACTGAGCCACATTAAAATTACTTTTTTGATTTATTAAATAATAGATTGTTCTCTTTGTTTCTGGATAACTCATATAATGTACTCGTATGCACTTGATAAATTCATATTATGTTCATATCACTAGAAACTTGAAATGCTACCTAGTAATCGATCACACCAAGCACCTTAATGCCCCTTGATGTGTAAGCTCCGCTACCTGCATTTGGTATTCATGGTCACCCAACCATCCGGAACGAAGTAAAGAAGTGCCTCTTATCGAGGAAAAAAGAAGAAAGCATATATCTGGACAATTAGTCACGTTTTCTCTGGGGCTAGCGATAAGCGAGTACGACTGTTTCGTTAACTTTTTATGTCATTACACCGAGTTTAGTCGATGGCTGTAATATGTTAACGAGAATTATACGTTTGTCGGTGGGTATTACGGCTGGTAAGAGATATTTAAAAAAAAACACAAAGCGAAGAAAAACAGTTAATTTTTTAGAAGCTTCTTTTTATGTTTTACACGCACGACTTAAGATTATTTTTAATAGGATTTAACGGTTTTTTGTATTATTTCTTTGCAATTAAATTAAAGCATACGTAATAAAAGTATGTGCTTTCGGTAATCTGGTCTTTATCGGACAGGACCAAAACACTGCCGGATTAACGAAAACGCAGAATTAATGGAAATCACTAATTATGACACGAAAAAGCTTGGTAGGTAGAACAGCAACAAAACCGTGCAATTTTTACTTACTTACAATACGGTAGGTAGGTAAGTATTGTGTTGTTTTCCATCGATAATTAACATTACATAATATTCCTTTGATGAAAGAGTGTAGAATAAGTTTCCATTTTCAACTACTGTTTCACTAAAATGACGAAAAATTGCGGAATTAATACTAAATCCAAAGAAGTGACGTGCAAGATTATTGAGAAAGTGTAGAGTTGCACTTCAGCGTGAAGATGATGTGATTGTGATGATGTTAAAAACTGCAAAAGCCGTGAACGCCTAAAACTTCTATTGGGGAAGACCTGTATTATAACAGTTGTAAAAGTGATGTTGATGATAATGATGTCTCCATCCTTCCGGGCTTGTAGGCCATGTTCAATATTGTAGGCTGCGTATTCTTTTTTCTCTTTTTGCAACGTTTCGTCAGTGACGTGCGACTGACTTCTTCAGGGCTTCTTCTTCGACTGATGAAACGTTGCAAAAAGAGAAAAAAGAATAAGCAGCCTACAATATTGAACATGGCCTACAAGCCCGGAAGGATGGAGACATCATCATCATCAACATCATCTGAAGCCGGCCATGAAAGCCTTAAAACACTTATAGTTGTAAAAGTATTTTTATCTCTGAACAAAAAAACACAAAATTCAAAGCTTGATTTTTTTTTTCTTGGTTTTGATCGAGGTCCATAGCGTTTTTCTTTAGCTTCGTTTTGTCACTCTAAGGCCTTGTATTTTCAAAGTTAGCTTATGTGACTTTAAACTGAAAACTACCCACACGTTTGATAGAAAATGCGTCCTTTTCAAATATAATCGCTATGCTAACATTGAAAATACTAGACCTAACTGTGCGTTACTTCTTAGGATCTCTACTAACATCTGAGTTAAAAAAAAAAAATGGTCAAATTATTTTTAATGTATTTTATCCATGAAAAAATCTGAACGTTTGCCTCGTACAACGTTGCGCTGCACTCTTTCCAAGAATCCATACCGCTATAATCCAACATTGCATGGCGTTATAGGTAATACAGAGTATGAATACGATTTTCCCCGCCGTTTGGGATAAGGACTTGTGAGACTCCATGCGTCGCCAGCAGACCAAGATAAGCAGTTCCTCGACGACAGGAATCGACTGCGCGTCCCAGGATAAGTGGCTTGTCACATGAGGCAGACGCAAGACTCGATGGCCTGAGGTGACTATTGCATTCCCACTATTTTGGACGGCTTCCAAATTGGTTTGCAGATTGTAGACTGCCAATGAAAAAAAAACATTAAAACAAAGTAGATTTTAAATACTTATCGAAAGAAATATGAAAAAAATCTTTAGAAACATAGGTTATAGGTATAGTTAACACATTATAATATTATTTAAGGTAAGCCCTTGCCGTTGTTTAAATTTTAGACGTACAATGTTTTAACACCTTTAAAATACTTAATCATTTACGAAAATGTTTAAAGAAGAAATAGAGAACCTTTCTGCGCGCATGCCATTTATTTATTCACTAATATTTTAAGTGATTAAAAAAACATTTGATTTCTAATCTAATCTAATCTAAGCTGCAAGGATATATATCATTTAAGATTTATATTGAATGCATTCTTACAAGCAGACATGTATAATTTCGCGCTAACACATGCCGCATGTGGACCTACAATATAAAAACACAATCTCAAATGAACATAAGCCCTGCAACTCTTGCCATCCTTCCCTGAAATAGTGGTGACATTGGCAAAGTGAACCATTTTTTACAGTATGGGTGGTCAGCCGCATACCAATTCATAATTTTAAATCAATTTTAACCATCTGCAGTTATATAATATCTAGGATCTATTATCTTCGTTGACAAAGTATTTTGACATTTAGGATAAAATGTATGCAAATAAATAAACGTGTATAACATCGCGCTTACACATGCCGCATGTGCCCTTACAAAATAAAACCCAGATCTCAAATGACCTGAAATAAGGGTGACATTGTGTGTGAGAATATGAATTATGATAAATTTATTGTATTAAGTGTACAAAAATTCAAATCATTTTTCATACAAACCATATTCCCATTAGTCATTATAAAGCGGTATTTTACAGTTTCAAGTCTCATTGGCTTATTGTAATTAATTTTGACGGAAGAAATATAATTTCGATATATTATATAAATTCATGAAATAAAGGTTGCTCGTCACTGATTTTAAGGTCCTAAATAAAACAATAAAACAAGCTGCATCCAGATAAGTATAAAATGTTTTGATGCCCCCAGCCATACAGGTAATTTTACAAAGGACCCAGATCGCCAGCCAAAAAGGTTACCGTTTTTTTTATGTTAAAAATCGACCAAATGATTTATTGGATTAAAAAAACTCACGATTTAGGCACCTTGCATCTGAATCAGGTAAGGCATTCACCGTCAAAGACGTTTTTTGTGCGCTCGGGTCATAATATTATGTTAAACAGATTTGTCTTTTTTTATTGCTTGTAATAGGATGATGAAACTGTTGATTTGTGTAAATTATATAGAATTAACTTGAAATATTAATGTGGGTTCATTTTGAAATATCACTAATTTTTTTCGTAAAATAAAAGCATTAAAAAATATAACAAATAATACTAATAAGGTCATGCAGTGAGTGCAATATGCGACCAGCCATATAATATGTAAATGGGTAATAAAAAAAAACATTTTTGCTGGTTTTTTAATTATTATAACTATGTTGTTATTCACATATATTACATGTATAACTGTTTGTTTGTCTAATAAAAAAAAAAACAAAAATAATAATAAGTAAAAGAGATGACCAATCACTTTACGAATACAAAAAAAAAATGCTCTTTTAATATACCTAATATTAGAAACATAAGAAAAGGTTTTGGTTTATTTTGGAATTTATATATATTTTTGTCTGCAAATGTTTTCGATGATTGCAAAATATGTTCCTTCACAATAAATATCAACAGTTTTGCGTAAGGTCGCCTTCCTTACCTGCAAAGATAAATAGGCATCCAATTGCCATATTATTCTACCCTTTTAAGTAAGAAGCTACTGTATGTGTAACATTTTTACGTTATCAAAATTTTGATATTTTTCTTTTGCCACAAAAAAAAAATAAACGTGTAAGCATTATTAATACGTTTATTTGAAATAAAAAAAGTGGTTAGTTTCTTTCACAAAACAAATTGCTTTATTATTTCAATTAAAATTTTAATGAAAGCGCGATAAAAAGCAAAAGTTGCAGCAATACTGAAAACAATAAAAGTTTTCGAAAATATATAAAACTGTAAATTCCAGTGAATAAACAATGAAATGTTTTGTAACAATATGAAATATATATTTAATTAATTAATCACCTACATCAAAAAAGATGTAACAAAAATTGTTTTAATTTAAATTTTAAATGAGGGGATCAAAGCACCTCAGTTGTTCTCAGAATTTTGTATATTTATTATTTTGGAAGTTATAATTAGGTCCAAGAAACATGGGTTCAAATGTTGTAAATTAACATGTGTATACATCTAAAATCCATTTTTGGTGTTATATATGTAGAAATTAATTAAATTAGCGTAAAAGAAGAAAATGCATGAAAAAGGTGATGGATATGAATGAATTGAAAGAGGTATGTAAGGATAGGAAAAAATGGAGGCAGCTCTGCAGAGGCTCTGGCCACCCCTAGTGGAATGGCGACAGAGTTATAGTTACAGTTACAGTTACAGATTAAAAAACAAAAATTAGATTTTTTTAACAAGGGAATCCGCACTTTTAAGACAAAAAAGTTGATACGTCATACGGTAGAAACGCTTGGGCAAAACCTGTGACCTATGATGTTTGCTCGCCGAGCAAAATTTAAATTTGAATAATCCGTTCTGTTCCCATATAAAATTGAAATTAAAATTAATATTATTTTTAAGGTGTCAAGCGCAACTCGTCGATGATTTAGTTAGAAGAGCGTTTGCGTTCAATGCTAGAAGGAAAGGGTTTGATCCTCACAAAGGGTGTCAGAAATGATTCATTACTGTAAAAAAAATTCACTTTGGCAATGTCGACCTTGGTTTAGAGACGGGTGGCAAGATTTGCAAAGGTTATTTTTCATTTAAGATTTATGCTTTCGTTTTGTAACTAGGTACACATTCAGCGTGTGGAAGCGCGAACTTAAACGTACCTGTTTGTGGGAATGTATTTTTCATGATATTTTTTATGGTTTGTGTATTGGTATTAACACTGTGAAAATTCATGTTGATTTATTAGTTTTTAAAAAAAAAAAAACAATTTTTGATTAAAACATTGTTTTATTTTCACACACGGTATTGATTTTATTTGAATTATAATTTACCAACGGTTTCGACCTATATGGTCATCTTCAGGTAGAATTACAAATTGTTTTTTTGTTACTACTTTTTTTTTCGATAATTTTTAGCTTCAATAACCCAAATAGTTGAGACAATAATCCGCGGAAAGTCTCGTACCTATGTTTTAAATGAATGATAATATATCTTTCTGACTGAGATTAAAGAAGGCAAAAGCAAAATCAATATTGTACAACTTTCTACCACTTAATCTCCGACAGTTCTAGCTAGGCATTGATGCATATTCAACTGTTTCTTTATAGATTTTTAAAAGTAGCTACTGTGAATTTCATTGAATTTTTTTGGGCGGTTATTACTGTTTCTAGTTGGAAGAATTGATGAAAATCTTGAGGCGTCTTCAAGTTCAACAGAGAGGCAAACATCCAGGGATAGTTTAGCAGTACCGATGGAAAACAAGTCCGTAAATTATGGAACCGTGGGAGAGTTGGCATGCACGCGGTACTATAAGTATAATACTGCAGGGAAACCTCTATACCTCCATACAGTTAGACGTGAACTTAACGCGTAGGTACTGCAATCGGATGTTTAAGACAATTTTGTGCAATACATAAGGATTTCTTCTGGATGAAGGTAGACTTGCTTTAGTGCAGTTTTATTTTCTCAGACTTGTGATTGAAAGTTACGTGGATCAATCTCTGATACCTATAAGTAGGGACTGGAAAATAGTGGTGTTATTTTTTAGGAAATTCGCGTTATTTTTTTGTGAAATTCGCGTTATTTTTGATCAAAAACAGGGAAATTCGCGTTATTTTTCATGATAAACGGGGAGATTCGGTGTAATTTTTAGGGTTGATTTGATCAAAATAAAGGTTTATATAATTGCAAAACAAAATATATTACTAATATTTACAATTTATTATGTAAACAACAATATGTATCTTAAAAAAAAATGAATAAACAAAATCTGAATCAATACGAGTATCTGCAACCGAAGATGGTGGAAGTACCCACCGAAAACGTTTTTGCAATAAAAAATACTCAAGTGGTACAAAACAATGTTTTTTAATTTTAGTTTCTTAATTTTTTTTTTACTATTTTTTAAAATAATCCTTTTTTACAAAAAACCATTGATTGAAAAAAGTATTAATATTTCAATGACACTCCGAATACCCTGCAAATATCCTTTTAAAATATTTAATTTTTGTGCATTTAGTCTCTAGATGAGGGTTATCTCATTTTTCAAGGGATATTGGCTTTTATGAAAGCTTCAAGTTGTGCTCTTGGCTAATCCAGCAACAGCTTCACTTCTTGAAGTATTTTCCTTCATTGATGTCACGATTCAAGTCTGCTTGGATGATCCAGGACAGTAAGTTCTGCTTATCATTTTTTTTTAATAAAATAGATTTGTGAATAGGAATGCAATTCACCAACCTACTCTGCCTGGCCAGATACAGGTATTAATATCATTAATTAATAATTCATTATTGTTCATTTTAATGAATTATTCATTTTTAATTACCCAATTACATCTGTTGAACCAGGGTCAAATTTATGGTCAAATGACCCAGGTGGGGATCGAACCCCGCGTCTAGCGTTCTAGCGTGTTTAAACGTTGAAAGAGACCAATTTTCCTGTGCTTTGCACCTTGCAAAGGGTTTTCGCAGGATTTTTTTCTTTCCCACAAAATCGTTGCGTTGCAAAAGCGATACATGACAACTTTTTCGCACAATTTCTACCAAAAGTACGAAAATTCGCGATATTTACGTAAAACCTGAAATTTCGCGTTATTCGCGTAAAAACATCAAAATTCGCGAATAAATTCGTTTTATCGCGATCGCGAAAATTTCCAGTCCCTACCTATAAGTGAAATTATGTTTTTATTGTCGTTGTAAATTTCGTGAACTCAAATATCAATATGAGTCTTATGGAATTAGATGGCAAATCTAGTATTTTTTAGGAAACTTGTTAACGTTAAGAATGTTTCTGAAAATTTGTCGAAATGAAAAATCTGTGTTTCTAAATATTTGTCTCGTTTTAAAAAAATCTGAGACTGTCGTATTTGTTTCTGTACAAACTAAATTTCGCTCACATCACTCCGCTGTTAAAAACACTACATTGGCTTCGTTTCCCGGAGAGGGTGGTCTACCGTGTTTGTGTGATGGTATATAAAGCCATCAATGGCTTGGCTCCACCTTATTTGACTGACATGATGTTGCCTGTTGAGATGGGTGTAAGAAGGCAGACACTCAGATCCGCGGGCGATGAAGTAGTCAATTTGGTTCAGCCACGCCGTCAGATTCGTACAAATTTCGGAGACCGCGCTTTCCGTGTTGCGGGTCCGGTGGAGTGGAACAGACTGCCACCCGGAGTGAAGAACTCCAAATCTATGGATGTATTTCGCGGAGCACTCAAGACACACCTATTTAGAAAGTCTTATCCATGATCGGAGAGGGCCCTTGAGGTGTGACACACACAAAAATGGCGCTCTCTTATCATTTGTAATTTAAAATAAATTAGCCTGATATTATTAAATGTGTTTGGATTTACAGCAAATGAGTATTTATCATAAGATAAGAAACAGTTATAATTTGTAGAAATTGTAGGGGATGATTGAAAATAAATAAAAACTGTTCCATGTGAATGACAAGTGAAGTGTTTAAATGGCGGAAACTTTTGCTGCCTACCCATAATTATTGGGAAAGATTTTAAATAAAAACTCCAGCACCAAACAAGACCTTCATACTTTTAAGAAAATTCTTAAATCGCACGTGGTTTGATGTATTGATTAAGAGACACATGGACTCAATATTGGCATTTGGTAAAATGTGTATTTTAAACTTTGTAATAAATAACTCAACATACCACTGTTGGTCAATAGATCACAACTGTCTAAAAGTGGTCTCAAACAACAGACAAACGATGCAAACGTTAACAATTATTCCAACAAGGAACTTCATTTCTCTCCTAACTAGCTGTTCCATAAATTTGCCAGTCGTAATTTATCAGCGATCAATAAACAATAGACTCAAAGTGCACGTGCATGAATCCGATCCAGTATCAAATTGCTCAGCTTCACAGAGACTTGGTTTAAAATAAAACATAGCGTTTACCGAAAATGCATGAAAGCTCAAACGCTTACTAGAGGCGTTTATGTTTATTTCAATACATTTTTTGTTAGCGTAATGGTTGAGTTTGAATGTTTGAAAGTTTTGCAGTTGGATGGTGTGACCTTGAGAGTGATCAGTGACCCCTGAGAGAGCCATATGGCCTGGAGCCATCCTCTCCGTTGCCATACATAAATTATCTGCCACCAAGGCGGGCTGCATGAACTTTCCTGGACGTCCTACGCCAACCAATGGAGCTTTGAATCCCTGCATTCATAAGGCTGCAAGAATATGTCCAGTTTTTTGTTTCACTATTTTTTCCCCGTTGATTTTTAGTTTCAATCACCCAAATAGTTGAGATAATGATCCGCGGAAAGTCTATGTTGGAAACTGATCGGTTTCAAACATGATTCCATTTGTCATACTTTTTTTCAAATCTGAACTGAATTCATTAGATTTTTCCTACAAAATAAAACTTTGGGTTGTGAAATAAGAACTTCCATACCCTGAGTCTAAAGTTTTTGTATACCTCACCTCGATTGCGTATATCTAAAATGTATGGAATATAGTACGACGGCACTTTTAATGAGTGATTTAGTTTTTAAACATTTTTTCGATTTACTCAATCGAGGTGAGTTTACATAATACTTTATACTTGGCGTAGTGAAATGAAAATTTTCAAAAACAGGAAAGAAGTTAACATTTCTCCGTAGATGAAATCAGATTTTTTTAGTACAGACTATCGGAGAGTTGACTCATTGAGAACAATGTTTTCAAAATCAAATCCATGTTTCATTGCGTATCACACTATCCTTTGTCAACTTTTCCAACTAGAACCTCTTAAATACAAGGATCTGCTAATAATTACTGACTTGAAATACTAAAGGCTTAGCTGTTTATGTTGAAGGAACGGTCTGAATACTTTCATTGGATAACTAAACATTACCATATTAAATGTTGCACTAAATTTGTACTTCATATCATTATTTGCGTTTTGAATAGATTACGATTTAAGATAGCTTTGTCCCATCCAAAGAAACTTTCCATTATTTTTTTAAATTATACTTCTTCAGAAAGTTTGATGCATCAAAGACAATGAAAAGTTTGAGGTGTTCTTAGTGTCATACTAAGCATTCTCATTATGGTGTACACAGCTGATAGAAAAAATGTCAGGTCAAGGAAAAAATTAAGAACCACGGTCAAAAAGTCAATTGAAGCTGAACAGGAAGAGCATTAAAACCTATATAAGTATAAAGATCTTCATCATCTGCTTAAGCCAGTATCTTGTTGTGCTAGCCATTTCGTCCTCCCAGTGCTTGTTTGGCTTACCTACCATTTGATTAAAATATGAACTTTCAATGCCATTGTTTTAAGAATCACATTCTACACAATCGAAGCTAAGAAAAAACGCAAAACACGATAATGTGAGAGTTGTTTTAAATATTTTGTAAATCAATTTTCAGTTTTCAAAAGACACATTGGTTCAGTACACATACAAATATTTTTCATGAGAACTTACTTCTGATGGACATTAGACAAACAAGCACTAAGGGGACGATTGTCCTGTTGGTTGCTATCCTCTTGAGCTACAAATTAAAGGAGACATCAATGAGTCGCTTCAAATCCTGGAAATGTGTAGTTCTTGGGTGACCTTCTGTTCGTCACATCAAGATTTTTCTTTTAAACGTTTTGCTAAAAAATTGGCTATGTCTAATTAAGCATCCTATTAGGTTGGTTTTCTTCTTAGAAATGTGACTTATAAGCTCTCATCTTTCTTCTATTTCGACCCATGATGTCTTGGTCATCTTCCTCCGAATCCACATTTTGAATGCCTGCGAGCAATCCGTTTGATATGTATTGATGTATGATATACATTATTCGACATTGATTTGAAGCGGTATTCATGCAATAGATAAACTTTGAGCAGGTTTGCGAAAGTACACACTGTGGTTTATCAATTTGTCCGCAACACGAGTGCAAACCTCATAAAATCATCGCCGCAAACTTTCGCATAATAAATCGAAGTTGCATCCCGAGTAAAACATCAAGGCTCCGTTGCACTTTGTCAGCGCAGGGTGTACACAATTTATATGGGCAGATTATAGCAACACGAGTGCATTATTCAAGGCAGCTTACTTTCACGACACAATGCTTCGCCCACACGTACCCCGGTAATTTATTATTATCTTTTCCTTTAAAACTTTGCACTTTTTCTTCACGGCCAATGTCAGCCTGTCATGTCGGAGAATAATGTTTGCTTTTAGTGTCGCACACTGTATCCGTACTATTCACGTATACAGCGCACACTTGCTTTTTAGATTATTTTTATAAAGCATCTCACAACAACAGCAACATAAAATGAAGAGGTAGAAGCATGTTGTTGTTGTTCTTTTTTATTCTAAAACAACTATTATTCGCAAGTAGGTACCTACTGCATTTTATTTGCAGGTATAAAGGGTAATGAAAATATTATGTTATTTTTGGAAACTTACAAGTAATATGTGTTGGAAGATTGAGATGTTAAAATTTTAAGAGAAAATAAAACGCAAAGGAATATTACAATTGCTCTAATTAAATGAGTACATAAAATGAATTCCATATTTAATTTTTTTTGTCGGTGGGCAAAAGGCACGCGTCTATGTGTTGAGTATCCTTAGAAACACATAACAAAAAACTTGTTAACCTTTCCCTAAGCAATCCGGCCGTGTGCCGTCTCAATTTTGTAGTTTTGGAATATGAAAAAAAGGGATTTTAAAATTATATTAATACACAGGTATAAAAAAGTTTGTAATAACAAAAACAAGCTGACTCCCACAAATTTTAATAATTAATCTGTGAAAGATATTTTGCGAACAAAAATCATTATGTTCAAGTAATATCAAAGATATATAAGGGTTAAAATACATAAAAAAAATATTTTTCAGTTATTAAAAAATACGACATCGCTTTCACTCTTTTTGGACATGTGCCAAAACGTTTTCAACACTTATGTACCTGTCGTGTTTTCCTCTTCACTAAAATTATTCCATTCTTTGAGCCAGTATTTTTTATTTTCACACAATATATTTTTTTGCCATCGCCACCAATTAATAAAACCTGTGTCGCTTCAAAAGATCAAAGAATGTAAATTAACAGCCATACGTTCAGTTCCACACATAAATTTACAAATGTGTCACATGACATATTGTTTCACTGGATTTAGAAATACATAAAAGTTACAACTGTGATAAATGCTTTGTATTCACGTGAAAGTAAGCTTACAAATCGACAGTTGAAAGACGAATTGTAGGTATCAAATGGCACTTTTAATACGTTGATTGAATAAAATAATACATGATTAACAAATAATATCGTATAAAATCAAAGTTGGTAATCTGGGAGTGGTTTTAAAAAAAGAAAAAAAGGAAATCCTTCTCTCATTACGTTTTTTAACAATGTTACATAAATAAGCGGATGAGTAAATCGAAAAATAAATTGAGGTTAAATTTTCTACGATAGGGAAATATTTTTGTTGAGCGTCTACATCTTGATTTTTTTTTATTTACCCACTTATGAATTTAACAATAAACTTGAAATATCTTGCTAAGGTACGTTTCATTGTTACAATATTGAAACTAGAAAAAGACTAGGTACCTACATTTCCTTTCTTTCTCAATGACTCACCTGGTTTTACATTTCTAATTTTACCTAGCATTCTGACATGAATCGGGGAAACCAATAAATCCCCCAAGTATAAAACTGTATTTGTAAACTCAACCATGGCGTTTACCAAAAAAATAATGAAAATCAAAACAGCGCCACTAGAAAGCGTTTTAGTTTCCATACAGTTTTGTTGAAATGCTAAACTATAAAAATTTTAAACCTGGGGTATAGTACTTACAGACGTGTCAGTTAATTTAGTCATTCTTGTAAAGGCCCTGTGATTAAAACAGACTGACATTAGAATTGATGTTGGGCGAGCACGTAACATAAACAAGCATGCGTAACGCACGCATGCGTGAAGACTCAACCATCGCGTATTGATAAAAAACGTATGGAAGATTCAGCAGTGCCTCTGTAGAGCTTACTAGTTTGTGTACATGTTTTCTGTTACGTTCAAGTATTTACGCAGTGTTTTATACTCGGGTCGAAAGAGAATGCATTTTTTAGGCTTTTAAACAGATACATTTGAATTTTTTTAATTGTTTTGTGGCATGTAATTTTTGACTACAGAGAATTTTTTTGGGAAGTCTTTCCTACCCTCTTATGTATGGTTGATAATTAATAGCGTCTTTTGAACCCTTCAAATATTTTACGAGCAATTGTTTTTCCCAAAAAAAAACTGATGAACTCTTGATTTTGTAAATTTGATTTCATCTTTTTCCATACGCATTGTTTTTTAAGTACTTGCTTAACGAGGACGATGTATTTCCTCTTAGAGATACTCTAGTCCTGAGTATCTCTAGTCGCTTATATCTTGTCGCTTATTATCCCATACTGTAATATTTTTGCTCATTACTTTTACAAAACATGCTCGAGAGTGTACGAGAAATATTGGAAATATTTTAATAATATCGCATGCTCCGCACAACTATCAAAACAACGCATCAAACAACGTAATAATAAATTTCCATTCTCTCCGCTACAAGATGAAGCAATTAATTCTGCCAGAGTTCAGCATCTCGATTTGCCGTGTACCCCGAGTAAAAAACATAACGATTAATTTCAAACTAAACGTATGGAAAGCAATACGCCTACTAGAGGTGAAACATATATTTTTGTTAACGCTTTGGTTTAGTTTAAACGTTAAATTTTACACTTGGGTAATGTTTGTGTTTTGTAAAACGTAACGAGCGCCTCTCGAACGTGCCCGCTCATTATTTCCCTACAAAATAATTATAATATTAGCAACAATGATAAAATATTTGCCCTCCACAAACACTTGGATTTGATTCCGGGGTCAGCATCTTCCTCTCAGGGTTATAAACAGCCTACGTGCTGTGGGTAGGGTTGCCATGCCTAGCTGGGACCTCATCGGGACACTGAGATGGGGGTTTTCGAATGAAGAAAAAAGAAATTTATAAAACTTCGTGTATTTAAAAACACAATTACTGACATAGAACTTGTAGCGACAGAAATGCTTGGTTAAATTGGTGGTCAGACAATTCTCCTTTTTTCAGCAAGCCCTTTTCCCTTTTACGTATCTCTAAAAGTCCATTCAAATGAGCTTTTAATTAAACTGGATACTTAAGATTGATCCCAAAGTTTTCGGCTGCAGTATTCTTTTTAAAACAAGCATTGGGCCAAAATCAACACAAATACACTTTCCATGGTGTCGTTTTGTGCGGGGATTGAAAAAAAATATCTTATCGTATAACTTTATCAGTTGGCATTTTCCTTGAGGATTTTCAGTATTCTTAATAAGGGTAGCTTCAATGTTAAATCTAAGTTCGCCGCAGTATTTTATCGCCGTAATTTTATCGGGATATTTCAGTTAAGTCGATGGAAAATGTTTATTTTCAAAACCAAAGGGCTAGGGTTCATACCCCCATGGTGTCAAACATAATTTACCGTTTCGATGCATTACCAATTAGCTTACTTAGACCTCACACTCTTAAAAACTCTTAAAAACGAAATCCCCCGCTTCAAGTTTACTGATTACCATAATTTAATGATTGTTTGTCTTATGTTCATGAGAGGTCATTTCACTTGAGCGATGTTTGTATGTGTATTGGACCAATGTGTCTTATGAAAACTGGAAATTGATTAAAAATATATTTTAACCAACTCTCCCATTATCGTGTTGTACGTTTTGTCTTAACTCAGATTGCGAGTGTGACTCTAAAGACAATTTCATTGAAAGCCCAGCTCTTCATCAAATGGTAGATAAGCGAAACAAGCACTGGGGAGGATAAGGTAGTGAAAAAAGACGTTTCACTCGATACATGCAAAACTACAGCTTAGTTGCATTTTTAGTGGCATTATTTTGGGACAAGCAGGTCCATATACATAGGGACGGATGGCAACCCTAGCTGTGGGAATAATAAAGATATTCCACTGGGCACGCATTCGCATTGTACATTTTAATATCTACGAGTATTTCAAAGAGCTCGGGGTGTGGAGGAGAGGGAGATGGCAGGGTGCCCCGCATAAAGTGGGTGAAAAATTCCCTTTCTCGGGATAAAAACGTCAGCGGAAATTGTTTACAGCAAACAAGAAGGTAACTTTGTGGATAAAGTTGTCGTAGGAACTCGTCCGCGGAATAAAGAAGCATTATATTGCAGATACGGCGGAAATATTTTGCATTGTGAAGGAATGTAGGTAAACAAATCAAATTGTAATACGCGAATACGCTTACAAATGAGTTTCAGAATTTTTTTGTTTGTTATCAAAAGCGTGATGATTGTCATAGTTACCTACACATATGCATTTTGTGATAAATTGATAAATTTGTCATATTAAAATTGGGTAATAGCAATGTTATTCGGAAAATTGTAATCATACAAATATTTTATTTAAGTAAATGTAACAAAACGCAATTTTTTAAATATTATTTATTATTTATTTTTTCATTATATAAAATTACAAGAAATCTCACTGCATTTATTGTAAAACGAACATTATATTAGCCTTCAGCTAAAACATTACAATATTGTTCTTAGAAATCATACGCTCAAAGCTAAAAGGGCTAAAATTAATATTCAAACTCCCAGTAAGTCAAAGTCGTTAATTATTTTGTTGGTTGAAAAACTACACGCTGCCATGTGTATTGTTTATTTACGTTTTTCATATTATTCATTACGAACAGATGGTCCATAACAACATTGAAAAATGCCTTGTGCCGTACATAAAGAGGCAGTTTTTTAAAAAATCATAAAAATCTGACACTCGTCTGGAGATAAACCCTCCGGGCGGGTCTCTAACATAAACAAAAACTGATCTAGGGTACCGGGAGATGAGAACAGATCGGTTAGTCAGGCGAGGCATTCCTATAACGCGCTCCCTTTCAAAAAAATCGTTGAGTTTGTAAACAATTTAATTTGTAAAACTAATTGATGTCTAATCTAATCTAATCTAAGTTGCAAAATATATGTAACATTAAAGATTCACATTATATGCACTTTCACAAACAGATATGCACAAGTTCGCGCTTAAACATGCCGCATGTGGTCCTACAATATAAAAACCCGAATCTCACATGGACATCACCCTGCAACTCTTGCCGACCTTCCCTGAAAACAGGGGTGATATTGGCAAAGTGAACCATTTTCTACAGCATGGGTGGTCAGCCGCATACCAACCCATAATTCAAGGAACATACACAACAAATTTCATTTTAAAAATGTTGCTTCATATATTAATCAAATTTATTGAAAGTCAGCAACGCGTTATTGGTGATGTTTGTAATAGCCAATATGCAATACCTACTTATGTTATTTTTATAACGATAAAACTAATATTTTTATTTAAAATTAAAATCATGCTTGCATTCAATTTTTATTATTTTATTTTTTATTTTTGAAGTTTATTGAATCCCAATGGAACGATTTATTAAGCTCATTTTCCGAAGAATCACTTCAAAGCTTAAGTAATAGAGGGAAAACTGATTAACTCAAAATAATTTTTGAAGGATAAAACTTTATGAATTCTGCTAAAGAAAGAGTAAAGCTCAAACTGTAACTTTGTTTTTATATAAAAGTGGAAAGAAAATAATTTCTGCTACACAAGTAAGAAAGTTTTTTTGTTTAACATCTGAAATAGTCAATAAGGTGGAGATTTAGTAAACCGTTCCCAGCATCCCACCCCTGCACAACTAAATGCTGCTCGCTTGTTCTTCAATCAAGATATGGACTCCTAATGATGGAAGATTTATTCTGTTCTCACACTCAGCGAGCGTGTAGTGGGTGTTCTTGCAGTGTTTCTGAATGACCATTCAATACTCACTTGGATATAACATACAATAAGATTTTTGTAATTATTTTGTGCTTAAATAGTGGTTCTCTTTATGATAGTGTGATCATATCAAAAGCGCTCGTGGAAATAAATCAACTCGTGAAGAAAAACTTTGTGTTTTATTTTTACATTATCTCAATATCAATATACAAACCCTTAAAAGGATTTTTCGCAACGACTTACAAACGGTATTTTATTCTTATTCTTAAAGCTTCATTTTTTTTATTTCGTTGATAAAAATAGTTACCGGGAATAATAAGTTTTATTAATCCATTACCAGTTAAAAAAACAGTGAATTTTCTATAAATAATTAAAGTAGTAACAGCGAATTGAATTAAACTATTTTTCATTTTCCAAATTCATCAACACCAATTTAAAAAATATGAGAATATCGTAAAACGTAATTGAAAGACTTGAATGTAAATTCTAAGTACGCGTATCTTTCTAAACAGATAGAACAAAAGTAAAATTCTGTTATAGAAATTCACAGTTTAATTTTATTTCAGAAGTGAACAGAGCTCCGAAGAAGCCACACACAGAGGTGACAAAACTTCAAAAAAAAGAAGAAAAGCAAAAACTATGGACCACGGTCAAAACCCGGAGACACAGAATCAAGCAACAGTTTTAATTGTTCCAAGTATTATTTTGTCCAATGGTGAAAATCTTCTATTGGCTAAAATATTTTCATTACTTGCGATGCATAACAATATTATTTCTTAATTAAAATACACTAATACCTTTGGTGTTCTCTTGGAATGCCTTCCTTTTATGCTCCTCCATATTTTTGGTTAATGACCCCCGGCCCACCCACATTCATGCTTGTTTCATGAATATCTCAAAAAAGCAATAACTTTTGAGGCATTTAAAATTAAATAATGGGCTTTATCAAATAAAAGCAAAAATACGGTTTTTATTAAATGAAAATACCAATCAAAAATTAAATTAAATTAGGAGAAAAAAGGATTGACATACCCCTTTCGCAGACTTTTGAAAAATAAAAATGCGAAAACTTAAAATTTAAATTGAAACAAAGTACCTAAATTATGAAATATATATTACATAAGTTTTGCATTAACCGAAATTTAACCAAACATTTTTTTTTAATGAGAATTGGAAAACATTGAAAAGGCTGACCACCCACACTGTAAAAAATGGTTTACTTTGCCAATTTGACTCCCGTTTCAGGGAATTTAGTTTATTTGAGTTATGGATTTTAATTTGTAAGTACATATCGCACGCTTAATCATAAACAACAATACCTCAAAGATGTTGGGAAATCACGTTTGAAGTTCAGACAACCAGTACAACTTGTATGGGATGAAAAAGGCGACCGATGTTTTATCTCGGTCATATTCATCCAAAATGAACGGCTGTCGCATTCTACCTATTCTTCTCGCATTGTTCTTGCGTTTTATTACAAAATCTCGATTTTCCCAAGTTTTGAGTTATTTCTCTTTGTTATTAAGCGTGCGACATGCCCCATTTGTAAATGTGAACTTACTCGCGCCTGCTTGTGGGCATGCATTTATTATGTATTTTTAATAGAAATATAACTTTGCAACTTAGATTATCGACAAGAGATAGACAATCTACCGAATATCAATAATAAATTATAAGAAAAAAAACTTGTTTTTCAGTGAGAAACTTTTGAAGCTTAGCCTTTACTATAATGTACAGTTGGTTAAACACTAAAAAAATAAAACTCTAAGCAAACCTTATTTTCTGTCGTATGCAAAATTTTGTTTCCTGGCGGGCCCGCCAATCGGAGAACCGAATTCCCTCCATAAATAAAGTTTATCGCAAAGGGGCAATAAAACTCGATAAGATCATTTTTCATCGGATCTCCCAGGAACTTATTCGTACCTTTCGCTTGATAGATGTTCTCCCAGCATTGACTCTCTTCGTTTGTAGCCATTCGTAAAGGGCGCATGCAGTTTGGCACATTCCCCTGCAAATGTACCCACGCTGATTTGTAGCAGATTTAAAAGTTCGACTTGCAATACCGTCGAAGTGTGCCGTATGGAAAATGAAAATAAATATTTCTAACTCAATGGTGTTTGTAACTCATTATATATTTTTTGTATAAAAATATAATTTATAAATATTAGGTTGATTTATTTGGTGAGTTGTGTGAATTACCCCTTAAGAGCCCTATGAAAGCTTTTTTGAAAGCGCCAATTACAGAACGATTTTTTTTTCTAAGGCTTGATGATTTCTTTTGAACGATATTTGCTAAAAGGATATGATTTTTTCAACCCATTGAAAATATTTTTTTAAACCGCAGAATATTTTTTTTCACTGCTGAGAATACCTTCCGATTACGTAATAAATGAAGAAATCTCTCAAATAAAAACTGCAAATAACTTATCTAAGATGCAGCTTTGGCTTTTACTAGAATAGTTTATACATGCAAACATTTCATCTAATAGGGAAGAATAGAGAGAAGACGGACTTCAGGACGAAAGATAATATCCTGGTTGAAGTATCTGAGGCATGGTTTCGCAGAAGCACACCATGCCTCTTTCGTGCCGCAGAATAGAAAATGAAATTTGCTATGAACATAGTCAATCGTCAACTCAGATGCATAGGAAGAAGAAGAAGTTTTTCTAAAAATTCGAAAAATTATCTCACTTGTCAGTTACCCATCGTTCAAAGATTAAATTTTTCTAATCATTAGGGTTGACAAATGATCAATCATTCATGGTTCCCACATTATAAAAAGCGTTGAACCGGTTTGAAAAAGTTGGTTAATTTTACACGAATTAAAGCATGGAAGTATTATGATTTACCACAGTCACAGCCCTAGGGTAAGTGTTTTTGAAATATCTTCTATGCTCATGCCGATTCGATAAAATTATATTTTTGAAAAAAAAAAAAACACAAAGGTAACTACATGAAAATTGTTAATGTCGAAATTAAAACACATTAGTATTTTTCAGTTAAGTTTTTTAGGCTAAATATTGATGAAACTGACGATACCTGCACAATCGAATATTTTTACCGATTCTGATGACGTCAAACATGATTTCAACGAAAAGGTACCTAGACAATATTGTGTCATCACGCGGCTGGGTGTATAGGGAAAAGGCAAAAAAAATGTTTTTTATCGGTTGCTAACGATGGCAATCCAATACAAGACTGACGTTTGCTCGCAAAGAAAAAAGTTACAAATTCAAAAATATTCGGAGCTCATTGTAAGTACATACATTTTATTTAACAAAAAAATGTAGTTTATTTAATACTATTTTATTGATAGTGATACTATCGTTTTTACTGCACACGTTGAAATGAAATTTAAATATATTTATCGGTAGCAATGGACGTTTTAATAAAGCGATTAACAGTGTGAACCGTTGCCAGTTGCATTTAGGGGAGTTCGGCTTATATTAATAATATGCTCCCATACAAAAACTCACCCCCGGGCGTACTTTAACCCCGAGTATAAAGCATTCACAATTAATTCAACCTGATGATTTAAACAATAAATGCATTCAATTAAAACAGCGCCTCTAGCGAGCGTTTTTGATTCTACAAATTTTTGGTGAAACGATATGGTTAAGTTTAAAGTTTTGTGCTTGGGGTACGGGCTAGAGTCACACGGGGATTAAGCTGGGTGGTTACTAGTTAGCCATAGTATGTAACTCGTTACAGGCCAACCGTGTTTATTGTGATCCCAGTATGCCAATATTTGAATTGTAATTATTAACAGCTTTCCCATATCGACTGCCGCTGGTAAGCTGTGACCTAATGAAAGCGGGGAAATGATAAGTTATTGTGGATTTTCCATTGTTTTCGAGAAAAGTACTTCTGTGTTTTTGAACAAATTTGCATTACTAGAACTCGTGTTTTTTAAACTAAAAAATATACTGACAATCGTAAAAACAATGCCATTTCTTGTATAATTGACGCCAATATAATGTGCTTGAATACAAATTGGGGACTGAAACAAGAGTGGTAAAAGTATATTGTTTAATGTATCCTTTCAGAGTCTCAAAACCAAGCCAACACAACACTACGCAGCTAACAGCCCTGTTACCAAAGATCAAGACATCAACCGCCACATCATTATCACCTCTGCGACACTACATAGACCCATACAGTCTCAGAAATCTAAAAAGTCTCCCACGCAGGATTCCAGAAAAAATAACACTTTTGTTATGTAAAATGATTTTCATTAACATTCAGAAAAGTTGTGATTGCAGACTTATTTCTATTAAATTTTCGATAACATTTTGTGACTTTATAAAAGTTGGATGGAATGATTTTGTAGGATTTTGCTTTTTTTTTAAATAAATATGTACAAAATAAAGTGGCTTATTGACTTGCAATATCAGTACTTAGATTATTTATAAAGAAGAACATCTTTGTCGGATGATGAAAGAGGTCATTAAAGTCATTGATAAAAACTAGCAAAAGAGTCACGATCATCCGTAATGAGAAATTTTACTTGTCGAGAGTTCAAAGACCATTGAAAGTCAAACTGGTGATATAATGCATACAAACTGCGTTATTCACAGTCAATCTTGCACTTATTTACTCGAGCTTAATTTTGATATTTTTAATATTAACGTATAAAGTTAGAGAAAAAGAGTGCTGAAGATACTTGTTAATATGGTTTCATAAATTAAGCTTAGTGTGTTTTAGAATGGTGAGCGGGTATCTATATTGATTTTGATAAAAAAACTGCTGTTTGCTTTCCTATATTTGTATGTATAAAAAATTGCAAATTTTGATGATGATGATGAGTTGATGATTTCTTTATAGCACCGTTTCGTGATGTAGTCACTCCAAGGGCGCTGGTGCAAACCTATAATCTATAATATAATCTATAATCTAAGTTGCAAGGATATATTCATTAAAAGCTCTCAGATGTATGCCCACAAACCAACAAGTATAGTTCGCGCTTACAAATGCTGAATGTGTACTTACAAATAAAATCCAAACCTCAAATGAACATAAGCCCCACAACTTTTGCCGACCTTCCCTGAAACAGGGGTGACATTGGCAAAGTGAACCATTTTTTACAGTATGGGCGGTCAGCCTCATACCAACCTATAAGTCAAGGAATATGAATAATAAATTACATTTAAATATAAAAAAGAGCAAAACCTTACAAAGAAATCTATACACAAAAAGTCGAAAATTTCCTATGCAAAAAATGTAGCAAATGAATACACCAACATTAGAAATCAACATTGCAGATTAGCCGCCACTTCTTCCTGTCCTTGCATACTTCTTTCATTTCATCCAGAGTCATAACCTTTTTCATACAAGTCCTCCTTTTATTATGACTCTGGATATCCCATTCATTCGTTATTTCAGAGATTTGATCCTTCCATACTTTTCTCGGTCTTCCTCTACCACGACATCCATCTATTCTAGCAACATATACTTTCTTCGTCAATCTTTCATCACTCATTCTCTCCAAATGCCCGAACCATCTTAACATACTTCTTTTAATCTTCACTTTCACACTTTCCCTTACACCACATTCTTCTCTTACAAAATCATTCCTCACCTTGTCACTTCGTTTTTTCCCAATCATACTTCTTAGATAGTCCATTTTTAAGCTTAGTAAATATAGTTTATAGCTTCAGTAAAATCGAACTACTTACTTTTAGAGTCATGGGCATGCCTCTGACCTCGAGGTTCTTGTTTTGTCGTGTCTTTGCTTTTACTTCAAGGGAAGGTCATCGACCACTCAAGAATATATAAACTTTGCATGAGCGTCCATGTTCTGTGGGTCCTTCTCGCACATATGTACATACAGGACGGGTGAGATGAGGATTTGAGCATACTGTCTGGATGGAATATGTTAGGTGGAATGTGCTCATGGAGTATTTTCACATTTTTGTACCCTTAAAAATTTCCATATTTAGAATTATCAGCATAACACACAACTGGATTGGTGTTGATTAAATCAGTGTATTAATTAAATGACTCATTGATCTATCAAGCGATTTCATACGTTTTTGTGATGAAAGCGTCAGTACAATGAATTTTCCTTGCGAACAAAAATATTTATTATTACTTTTTTAATAAAATTGTGAAGATGAATATAATTTACCAACCTATTTTGCTTGGCCAGTTGTCTTCATGTTAAAACAGAAGCTTGTGTGCATGCAATGGCATCTGTTGAATTGAATGGCTAAAATCATGGTCAAATGGGCCAAACGTGATTCGAACCAGCGTTTTTCTGCTCCAAATACGCTAGTCAAAAATAGCGACTTGACGCCCTCGGCCATAACACCAACAATTTGTTTGAAAAACATTTATAGTGATTAAATTATAATCGACTCTGAATAGCACAAGTGTTTATTTAAATTTAAACATAGTAATGGAGTGTACAAAAACCACGAACATAATTAATGTGTCTACACAGCTTTCTCCTGATGCAATAATAATTGTAATTTATTCAGTCATTTCAAACTATGGTTATTAAGCGTGAGTACTAAATTCATCACGGAATTTCTTCGCCGAGTAAATTTACTGCTAGAAGAAAATATGTCTGCATAGAAAAACAATAAAGGCTTGTCTCTGATTAATCGCGGGCCTTTATGGATGTTAAGAAAAGTGATGAGACGTCTTGTAAGCGAGTGCCTGAGCATTTATTTCAACAAATTAGACACAACTTTGTAATTATAATTTGAAATGTACTCGATGCGTGAAGTTCCAAGACCTCTCAGACCTTTTGGCAACCTCAAATTTTTAACATTCCTGCATTCTTAGTAGTTACTTGTAAAAATACAATATTGCGCAATAAAGATAATATGAGTTATTTAACATATTTAAATTGAATAGAATCAAAGGTGGCAATCTATAATTGTTTTCAAAATGAAATAAAGACACGGAAAAACAGAAAATGCAATGATAGCACAGACAATGTAATTTTATCGTTTTGGAAAATATCCTAGATTCCCGTCTTTGTTTATATACGGTGTGTATTGGTTTTAAGATTGTAAGGTATGCCTAGCATTGTTTTGAGTCAGTGATGAGTGATGACTTTTATTGGAAAATTAATGCAATACTTACCTTATAAGTTATGCAATAAATATTGCCTGGTTATAAATCATTAAATATTTTGTGATATTTTGTCGTTTTTATTTTTTATTCTCACGGTTAAAGAACACCTATGAATGTTTTAAGAAACGCAACGTAGCTTCATACTCATACATAATGCTATCATTCATTGAAGAATTCTGTTCGTTTTACCAAAATTTTCTTTGAAATATGAATCCTGAAATATGTTTTTTTTTAAATAGATTTGTGAAGAGGAATGCAATTCACCAACCTATTTTGCCTGGCCAGTTGCCTTCATGCGATAGCAGAAGCTTGTGTGCATGCAATGGCATCTGTTGAACCAGGGTCGAAGTAATGGTCAAATGGGCCAGACGTGATTCGAATTAACGTTATTCTGTTCCAAATACGCTTGTCGAACAAGCGACTTGACCCCCGTGGCTATAGCACGGATATCCGATATTCATCATCATTTTCACAAACCCCGAGATGGGTGACGGCTTCTTTCATCCATTCCTGCCAACGCAGTCTATCCAACACGGCTCCTCTGCCCACTGCGTTGATTCGTCTTGCCCAACGATTTTGAAGAGTTGTCATTGCAATGATATATTCCGATCTCTGATAGTCCATTCGCTGAATTCAACAAAGCCAATGTAGTCAGCTAACTTTTTTCTTCGTGACCACGACAAAATTTTTAAAAATATCCTTTGTTTTAAGGTTGTTCATTTATTCCATGATTCAAAAGACATATTTAAAAATGTTTAACATTTAATCCAAGCACATATGATTCATTACCATAGTATGAAAGTACATACAATTGACTAAATAGGTCAATACTTTGTATCCATCATACAAAAGCCTGACTCATAGTTACTTACTAGCAACGGTATATCAGAATCTAAAGGCGGTATGGGCTGCATTATCATGATTAGTTATTACAGTAAGATGCACCTACACAAGGCGCATCACGCGGTAAAAAGGCAAGCCCCATTATTGCTTGGCTCAATACCCCAAGTATAAAGCTTAACTCAACCATAGAGTTCACCGAAAGATGTATAGGAACTGAAACGCTCTTTGGTTAACGCTGTGGTTGAGTTGGACGTAATTTTTTGTGCTTGGGGTACAGGCTAAGACCTGCATTAGCGTCAGTATGAAATATCCTCTACTTACGGGCCAACAGTAATCTGTGAGAAGTGGTACGCATGCACAGAGGGTCAATATTATAAATCACCACTAATACCGAAACACAAAAAAAATATCCGGTCGATAGCTCAATTGGTAAAGTATTCGAGGTCCAAAGAGGAATCATGGGTTCGATACCGGTGGTGTCTGACATGATTTTGAGATGCTTGCTTTTCATGTGTTTGCAATCGATCATTTTCGGGTTTTTCTTCATGGAACCAACTACCACCGAAAGTCCAAGGCTCTAAATTCATGCAAGTAAACAGCAAGCTCCCTTGGTGTGACAAGAACCACAAAACGGGTCTCTAATAAGTTATTATCATCAATACACATCGAAGTTGCTAACTATTTTTGTAGAAATCTGTCATTTACTTTTTGAAAAGCAGCTATTTATCCGTGAGAGGCAGAAGTTTAAACACGAGATTTTCTGAAATGAATTTCGATTCAGTGCAAGTCTTTCATGTTGAGTATGATTTCACTAAAAATAAAAACATGATCTATTGAGAATAATAAAAAAAAATATCTACAAACAATGTGTGTTGACTAGGCCATTCGATCGTGAAAATTTACGAGATAATTTCTTATGAAGGCTGAGTAGGGCTAAAATTTCAAACTAGGAAATCATATGAGATAGTTTACAAACTTTTAGCCCAAAAAGTGGACACTTTATGAACTAAGCTATCGAATGGGCTAACAGTAACATTTACATATTACAATAAGTGTGACTCATAAAAAAGCCCGAGGGGGCGATTATGGATGGTGGATTAAGGGAAAAATGACCTTAGCGCGTGCGGCAGCGCCGGTCATATTGTATGCGAATCTTAAAAAACATCAAAGGGGTAAATCCTGTTCGGGTATTTATAGCTGGTGAATGCGCGGCGTGAAGGGATTAATAAAGAAGCGGAAATCGAAATGATTATCTGCGTCATCGGATCTCGATTGTGTTGGTACTCAATATGCTACGCGTGACAGAGGTTGCGCTTATGTGGATGGAATAACTGCATTGCAATATTTGCAGAGTATTTCACATAAACCAACAAACATTGTGTCTCATCTGTTTATCTAAACAAAGTTGCATTTTTTTAAAGCAATCTCTTTTTTCTTCCTAAAATCTTCAAGCAAGTAGCGTTGAAGTAATAGATTCATGTATTTTTTTTCACATGCAAGGGAGCTTAGCAAAGTTCCATTTGACACAATCCGGTCGGGCGCTAGTTTGCAAGTCGCATAGTTCACGGTTCGAGGGATTAAAAAAACTGGTTAGAAAAAAAAGTAATTTCTTTAATCGATGTTGGTATAAAAATGCGTTTGACAACAAATTATATTCTGCCATGATTTCTGAAGAAAAGTTTAAAAACTTACACTGAGAGACTCATTTCCAACTGTTTACTTTAAATTGTTTTTTACTATTTTAACATTTTTTCTATGGTTTTGATAAATATGTCGTTTCATACATCTATTTGAAATCAGAACCCAGGAAAGATACTTGTTGGAATATTTTAATATAGGAAGAATACAGTAATATAATACAATACCACTAATCTGTATTATTGAACCTTTAAAATGGATTACGTTATGGATCCGTTAGCATCCTAATGATACCGTTAAACTTTAAGATATTAATATCTCCATAACTCATACCTTGAATACTATGTAAATGATGTGTATCCCGAAGTTGAACCTTTTCCTTAACAACGTACAAGTAAAATCGATTCTTCATGGTCTTAACGAGCTTTAACTAGCAACCGAAGTGTTAATGAGATGAGTCTCAGAATGGTAATTAATACACGGGCCTCGTCGGTACGAGTTACTCATAAGTTTCTTCAACCAGACATTGTATCGTGACTTTTAACGATGTCAAATTTTCATATAAGTCACAAGAAGTTTGATCACGCCAAAGAAATCAGCGGTTTCTAAGAGATGCGTCTTTGCATAGTAGAAAAGTCGTGATATATGAAGTTTTTATTATAAAATATAGACAATTATTCTGCACTCAATTTGTGGCACGATTTTTCCTCAGCACGATGCCTGTCAAATATAATTGAATCTGATCACTTTCTCACCTATTAAGTATGGTTTATTTTTCTTAAGTAAATATTTAAGTGATTGCCTTATTGTAATTTACATACAAAAATTGTTCAAGTGAGATGATGTTACCTAGTTTATGCAAACATAGTTTATGTCTAAAAATTTTTTTTGATGGAAATGAAAATAGTGACACATATTCATTAATTATTCTAAAATTATCAATTGAATACGCAAGAAAAAAAGATCTTAGATGTACTGTTCACAGCATTTTAATTACATCCTACCTACTATAAAAATTGGTTCACTTTGCCAAAGCCTCTCCTATTTAGGGAAAGGCAGCAATAATTGAAGGGTTAAGGCTCATTTCCGTTTTAAATTTGTTTGTACTCATGCATTTGTTGGCGAAAACACGTACTTATGGGCATTCAATATGAATCTTAAATATTAATAAGTCTTAACGTCCTCGACTATGTAACTTTGATCAAAATCTTAATCAAGCATCAACACAGTTTAAGATCTCTACTGAATGACTTGTTAATTGAAATAACATTACGTGAGACTGTATTTAGTTTTCAGCTTTATTGGCATTCACGATTAAAATGAACCAGAACCAAAAACAGCATTTTTTTATTTAATATTCTGTAAATTCCTTTAAATACTCGGATAAACGTCTACCAGTAAGGTTTGATAAAGAAAATGTCACATCGTTGAATCGGAGCCAAAATGAGAGTTGTAAAATGTGTGCAAACTTTAGAGTTGAAAATTATTTATTGTCTGTACGTCGAATGCAGGATTTATCGTCGTATTATTTTACGACGTAACTTTGCAATTTTATTTTATGATTGTGTTACTTGAGGTACTTCCATTATATTAAAGTGTAAATGTGGGTCACCTTCCTCTTCATATGGATGTAGGTGTAACTCAAACCAGTAGGTAAATTACATCTTAGACATTCTTTGTTCTAAAAGTTGAAGGGTTTGTGTATTGACATTATAAAAATTCATATTGTCACCCCTGTTTCAGAAAAAGACAGTAAGAGTTACAGGGTGTATGTCCATTTGAGATTTGGGTTTTTATGTTGTAGGTTCACATGTTGCATGTGCAAGTGCGAACTTGTACGTGTCTGCTTGTGAGAATGCATATAATAAGAATCTATAAAGTAACATATATTTGCAATTAAGATTAGATTAGACACGTGCAGCATGCGTAAACGTGAACTTACACGTGTCTAGCTGTGGGCTTGCATTAATATAAGCCTTAAATGGCAATATATCTTCGCAACTTAGATTACATATGATAGTTGTAGAGAAGGTATTAAGCAATGAAAATAACGATACAAAATTTACAGCTTACTACTGATTTGCCGCTTTAAAAAGTTCACCAGGCTGTAGCTGAAATTTTCATTAAAACATTATCGATCCGCCTCAAAACTTTCACACAATATTATCATTGCAATCGAACCAGTCGGCAATTGCGGTTCACGATACAAAAAGCACTTTTATCTGCTGGCCATGCATGGAGAGAGGCGCCACAATTACGCCAGTTTCAATTATTTTTTTGTGCAAGTCACCAGTTCAATTTGAGCCGCATTACAGCTCTAGGGTGAAGAGGAAGGGAGGGTGTGGGGGGGAGGGAAGCTGAGGGATGGGGCGCCATATATGTATGTATGTATGTATGTTATAAAAGGGCGTAGACTACTTTTAACAAATAATTTATTTAAATTTTCAGTTATTTTTTTTAATTATCACATTTACATATTTTTAAACTGAAGCTTCCATTTTCATTATTGTATACTTGGTATTTTACTGAAAAAAATACTTTTGAATTTTTGATACTTTTGTTAAAAGGAAAAGTTTGAAGGTATTCAAATTCTATATTTTTCTGTATGATAGAAATTTGTGACTTTAGTGAAACAAAATACTTACAGGTATGAATTTACAAAATACGGCACAGGTATGTTTAAGTTCAAACCCTTATTGTAAAGAATGAGTAGCTCTACAAATTTATCCTTGACCAATTCGACAGATCAAAGAGTTTTTTTGTACTAAAAGCTGCTGTCAACGATGTCTATGCATCGCTTTTAGTTTACTTAAATATAAATAAAAAACATTTTTAGTGAATATTGTTCAATTCCATTAACAAAAATGTAAAAAAGCTTCGTGTACACTTATCTACCAGCTTACAAATAAAGAAATTATTTAAAAACTATCAAAAAATATTTTTGTATGTAGGTATTTATTATTATCAAAATCTCCTGTAACGCTAGCATGACGACATATTTTGATGTTTTTCCAAAGGTCACCTTATATACCAACAATCTTCGATCATCAACAACAACAGACAATTAATTCGTTGACAATTATATTAATTTTTTAAAACTAAACAATTTTAAAACTTAATTTAAATCGGATATTTAACGAACCGTTTAGAGAGAACTTACATCATTCTCGACGTTTCGTCAGCGACGTAGCCGACGTCTTCAGGAGAACATCCTCTCTGTATGGCGACTGAGGATGAACTGAATTTGAAAAAACACTTTGTCACAAATCACTGCCTACCTTAGAACGAAGGTAGTAATTATGTTTTGGTCTGTTACACATACCACTTTCATCTTGTTTGTATTCCACTTCACTAGGTGGTACTATGTTACCTGTACACACCGCACTAACATAGTACCATCATACAGGTAACATAGTATCATCTAGTGAAGTGGAATACAAACAAGATGAAAGTGGTATGTGTAACAGACCAAAACATAATTACTACCTTTGTTCTAAGGTAGGCAGTGATTTGTGACAAAGTGTTTTTTCAAATTCAGTTCATCCTCAGTCGCCATACAGAGAGGATGTTCTCCTGAAGACGTCGGCTACGTCGCTGACGAAACGTCGAGAATGATGTAAGTTCTTTCTAAACGGTTCGTTAAATATCCGATTTAAATTAAGTTTTAAAATTGTTCAGTTTTAAAAAATTAATATAATTGTCAAAATGTCAAACGACCGTAATTCTAACTTAAACCGAACAATTAATTCGTTCTTCTTCGTCAAAGAAAAAATGCGTCCTTTGATTAGGTACGTCTTATCCGATTCAACTTCGACGAATCGGTTTGTGAAACCCGTTTATCTCTTCACCACGGTTCGTGAAATCTGCTTTTACCTAGTTCTATTAAAAACAATATGATTTTTATTGTGGCGGTATCTTTTGCACTGTCCGCCCCTGCACTTCATGGTACCATATCGGATAATATTGAAAGTTCATTATATAATTGTTCGCGTCATGTGTTCACGGGGGTTCCCCCTAGTACCATACGATACTACACTCTCTAGGAACCTCTACCCTCAGCTGGTCCCGAAATATCCACCCACGTGTGAGAAATGTTAAACCTATCCCAAAACGCAACTAAGCTACATATATAGTGTAACTTATTGCCGCGTTATCCCCGTAGGGGTCGCATGTGGCGAGTTGAACCTATTTATTTTTACAGGTAAGGGGCCCGGCCTTACGCCAACTACTTCAGTTGAAGTGGAGGTTTCCCAGCTCCTGAGAGTGCTGGTACTCATTTCTTGTGAAGGCTGAGTAAACCTTGCCGGTATTTTATTTTGGGGTTTGAAATAAACACCGAAACGGGAAATCATTTCTGACACCCTCGGTGGGATTCGAACCCGAGCTTTCGGCATGGAATGCAAGCACTGAGCTATCGATCCCAACGTATGGGAAAAAAAAATTAGCTAGTAGAAGAGTGGAGGCAAATCTAAAGGAGTACAGAAGCGCTATTCTGCCAAATTCCTTATGACCATAAGACGACGAGATAGCGATTCATGCCCCGAAATAAGGTGTACTGTGATTTTTTATCTAAGGAGTTTTCTCGCAAGTACTAGCAAGCTCCAACTTGGATTGATATCCAAAGTGTATGGAATCTAGTAGAATAGCGCTTCTGGTTACCTCTATTGAAACGTCGAAAGAGTAACAATAAGTGTTTGAAAAATAAGTACCTACAGAGATAGAGTAGAGGTTCTTGAAAGCAAATACTCCTGATTTCTAAAAAACAAAAATGCATTGCATAAATATTTATGTAAGAATCTTTTAATATCTGTGTTTCAAATATCCTACGCCGCTTTGGGTCCGTTATTACAACTATCTGTTCCAGGCTTCGATAATCAATTATCTGGATGCAGTCTAATATGAACCAGAAATCAGTCGCTGTTATGGTTCAGCCGATAAAACGTCGGCTCTGGAATTTTCGCTATTTAAACAACTAAAAGTTTGAACCCCGCCTGCACCGTGTCCTATCGACACTAATTTTGACCCTGGATCAAAATATGTCATTGTGTTTCTATTGAGTAATAATTAATTACAAAAATAATTATTGAAAATGTTGATACTTGTTTCTGGCATTACTCGTTGTTAATCAATAAAAAAAAACTATGCAGCTTAAAAAAGTTATCAAACCCCTAATTCGAGTAGTCTATGTATGTATCATTGATTAAGTGACGGACTTAGTAGAAGGTAGATTATGTCAAACAGGTAAAAAAAAATTTTTTGTTTGTAAAGAAAACTTCAATATTTTGTCACTTATCTATCATATCTATGTATGTCCCTACTACATTTAACTAAGTTATAATCTCATTTTTTATTAAATTACATTATTTGTATAAGTACCTACTTCATTTGTTGGCACAATTTTTAACTAACGGTTCGTTGTCTTTATTTGATAATAATATTACCGAGTTCTCCCTTGTACCATCATTGAAAAAACACACCATGGCGAGGATGAGGAGTACCTACCATTATGAAGCATTTTTTAAACTCTAATTAATTTGATCGATCGTAATTATATTATGACATTGCACAAAATGGTGTTGATATCCCGCGTGCATTTACATTTTTTCAACGTGAAGAGGGTTCATGTTTTATTTTTATTAATTATTGTTTTGATAACTCATACTTACCATGTACCTACATTTTTAGTAGGTAGATTTGTGTTAGAATGGATCATCAACGTATGAACCAATGTACACCATAATAACAATAATATTAGGATAATTTATTGAGTAAACACTGTTTTTATCTGAATCAAACCTTAATAGCCCTCTGCAAGCTTTGTCGTCACTATAGAAGGCGCCAATTCTCAAGCAAGTCCCAGTTACTGTAAGTCTGAATGGACCTTCGGTGACCGGCCTTTGGTAAAGTTAAATGAAGTTTTCAACCAGCGAAAAGCATATTTGAAAACATGAATGGTGTATTTTTTGTGCTCCGTCGGGATTCGAAACCACTAACTTCCATTCACGAGTTTGAAGCGTTACCTATAGACTACGGTACTGATCATCATCATTATCAATTGTACGAAAACACGGGGTGAGTCTTAGCATTCTTGATTAACCGCAGCCACCGCTGCCTGTCCAACGTCTTCCTCCTCCAGTACTATGCGCTTACCGCAAGACTGTCCACCACCACTTGATCCAGCCTCTTAATATGGGTCTTCTTACTGTCCTTTTGGGTTTGTCTTCACAAAAGCATTATCCAGTCTCCTTTGGTACATTCACTAGATATGATGGAGCTGATGAAGTTTGATAACTTTTATAGACCGGAACATTTCAACAGAAACCTATGTAGCCAAAGATAACTTTAAATTAATAATGATAATTATAACTTTTAGTAGCTATATAGAAAATAATTAAAAAGTAGAACAAGATATTTTAAAAAGGTTCACGTATATTTTATAAGGGAAATATATTTATTATTTACATGGAGAAATATCAAAGAAAAAACATTCCACTATGCAATGTCAGCCTCTCATAACACATTGCTTTTCGTCTTTCACTAAAACAAAGTTACTTTCAACATCAAATAACATTTGATGGTTTTGTTCTTGCAGCTCTTGAATGAATACAAATTTATTTTTTAGAAATTTACTTTTCCGCGAATCTCCTTCTGTGTACTTGATAATTCAAAGAAAAAGATCTAAAGACAATAAAACCTTACGCGCTTTACATACTAATAAGATAAAACCCACCCCTACCCTCACACTTAGCGGCGCTCCTTCCAAGTTAGAAGCGAAAAAAAACTCTCAGATTAAAGTTTTTCTTCGATAATAGAATTTCGTATTCCCTTTGTGCACCCTGGATTGCAAATAAAATAATTAGAGCAATTAAATTTTCCCGCTTCTCCCTCACTTCACATTTTTTCGCCGATGCAGGGAAAAATTCACTCCGTGCATTTGGCGCATTTCATTGAAATTCCTTCGGCCAATCGAAAATAATTCGATTTCATAAAATAAGGTTCTAATTCCCCCGCACGTGAGCCTTCTCCTACATACTAACGTACCTCGGGGGCAAGTTGGTGCAATCAGCCTTCCAAGTGGTGCTTGCCAGGATTTCACGAGGATTTTATATTCCTGGCTTTACAGGATATGCACTTCTTTTTTCACGGTAATTGCTTCGAATAAATGTGCTTACTGCCAATTATTGAACAATATGAAGATTTGATTACTCTGCTTAGTAGCTTAATGTATATATATATATATATTTTTTTGGCACTTCATCCATATTGGACGATTGCTGCCATGTTACAAACATAAATATTTTCGAAGCTTATTATTATTTTGGAGTAAAGATGAAATTTAGGTTTTAATTAAATTTTGATATTGTTCTTATTCAAAAAGGAAACTATCAGCCTAAAGTGTTTTGTTGAAAATAAAATATATTTTGCATTCACTGGGAGTGGACAGTCTCTTTTTAGTTTAAGCAAAAAATTGTTCAGTGGGCATCCAAGCAGCACATGATCCAGTGTCTGGATCTCCTCTACGCAGTTACAACTGGGGTTAGGCGTTGCTTTAATACCACTGTTTAATTTTTGCCTTCTCCTATGCAGATTCAATGATTCAACGAATAATATAGTTCGTCTTTGTCTCTCTCAATCTTAAAATTGGCTGGCAGCAATCTTTCCATTTCGCTATTCCTCTCTGTCTATGGAAATTTTAGGGATGTCTTCGTAAGAGCAACAGCGTAAATCTGCCAATATATCCTGTATCATTTGAAATTAATCTGAGAACCTTAAATCCCTTCCAGTATGATGGGGAAACGGTTAACAAAATATACATTAAGAAGAAAATGTATCCACGTTGTCTTATACATATAAGATAAAGAGTACGTGGTATGATAATGGGACATAGGTAATTATGATCATAGGAGTGGCAAGAACAATTATAAAAAGACCTTAATTATAACAAGATTATCCATTATACAATAGGAAAGAATGTCACTCCCAATGTTTCATGTACGATTGAATTTGTATAATTGTATCCAAAACTTTTCATCAATCAAACAATAATGTACTCCGATCAGTACTAGTAAGTACCATTCGTTCCATCTCACGTAAAACAGAGTTCCATCTGTTGTACTCCTACACGAAGACGCACACACATTTCAAAGGCAATTATTCAGGATCTCTTGACGCGAGAATTTCTCGGAGCGGCCTCTCTGGCTGACTGATTAAGAGAACAAAGCGGAACCCTGGCGTGTGATAGGCCATCCCAGGGACTTATTGTTCACAGCCTGAATTAACACCTCCGGATCCACTTTTACCTGCTGGCAGGTGTCCCGTGAAATTTGTGATGGACTTAGTTATAACTTTATAAGACGATCCGACTTTGATTAAATATTTAATTAACGGATTTTTAATAATTACAATTGATCATGCTGATTTAGTTTGTCGAATATATTTTGAAGTTTTGAACATTACATTTTCAATTTACAGATTCTCAAAGCCACTTTGTACACTTGTAGTAAAAAATAAGTAGAGTAACACATAGTATGTGTACGGCTATTTACAACTATATTTCCTTTCAAAAGAAAAAAAATCTTATGGTACAATGACAGTAAAGTAAAAAACATTTCGATGATTTTACAAGTAGGTAAATAGATTCATCTGACCGTATCCGATAATAATCTTAATTTTTATAGTCGCTAACTCGCTACACCTTTACAGACTTATTCATTATATTGGTTGAACGTGCAATCAGAGATAAACCCATATTTATTACTGGAAAACTGTATTACACGTGTCTGTTTGTGGGCATGCATTTTTATATGAATTTTAGATTATATATATCTTTGCAATTCACATTGTAGATTCCTTGACTTATAGGTTGTTATGCGGCTGACCACCCATACTGTAAAATTGGTTCACTTTGCCAATGTCACCCCTGTTTCAGGGAAGGACGGCAAGAGTTGCAAGGCTTATGTTCATTTGAGATTGGGTTTTTATATTGTAGGTCCACAGGCGGCATGTGTTAGCGCGAAATTATACATATCTGATTGTGGGAATGCATTTAATATAAATCTTAAATGATATATATCTTTGCAGCTTAGATAAGATTAGATTAGATTGATAACCTATTATGTTCTTCCGTTATAGTGCATTATTATGTTTTTCATAAAAAAAACACATTTAACCTTCGAATAGTACAAATCTATGACGAAGTAAACAATAAGCATCCTTCCTTAACATTTTTGAGTGAGTCGTATCATGATTATTAAATCATGGAGGCATTTTAATTTGAATTTCTCTCAGCCGCCCAGAATTCTTCCAGATTATTCTTCTCAGAGATTCTATGTAGATTTCCTGCTTCGTGACAAGAAATGCGCGACGGCTGCATTTCTTACTGCAGATTTCAATGGCGAGAGGGAATGTCATGGAGGAGGGACAATGCGATAATTCTAAATGAATTATATTCAATGCAGTCTTTTAGATGGAGAATCTTTTTTTTTCCAATGAATAGAATGAAGCGAGGATTACTAATGAATTAAAAAGGACAATCAATGGAATTTAAAAAAATTGACTTCTGTTATGCACAAAAAAAACCCATGAGTCTTTAATAAAGATGGGACTTAAGTGAGGTTACTAGATGCCAGTTAATCCCATTTTTGCAACTAAAATAATACATCGAAATAACGTTGAGGTATCGAGTATACCCTCGATTGAAATAAATTGGAAAAATTTATAACTTTAACTGCGATTCATCGAAAAACCTTTTTTCCATAACTGGGCGGTTCCTTGTTGAAATTATTTTTTAAACATTTGACGTAGCTCAGGATGAAATGAAACGTTTTTCAAACAAGCTATAAGATTTATCACTTGTAAATAACACAATCTTAAGAAGTGGCGTAGATGGAGGCAACTTCTTGAGGTCAGGATTCATACACGGTTCTGCATAATAAAAATTATGAAATGATGATGATGATTATGATTATGATGCAGATGATGATGATGATTTAAGTCTAAATCTAAATCTAAGTTGCAAAGATATGTATCATTTGAGATTCATATTGAATGCATTCCCACAAGCAGACACGCATAATTTCGCACTCACACATGCCGCATGTAAACCTACAGTATTAAAAACCCAATCTTAAATTAACATAAGCCCTGCAACTCTTGCCGACCTTCCCTGAGACAGGGGTGACATTGGCAAAGTGAACCATTTTTTACAGTATGGGTGGTCAGCCTCATACCAACCTATAATTCAAGGAATATGATGATAGTTATTATTTTGATAATGATGACGATGACAGCACAATCTGAACAAAGTTTTAGTACCTTGAATCATTTGCCACTTCTATATAAGTGGAAGGTCACGGTAAGATATTACAGGGCTTCAACACGGAGTTTCGTCTTAACGTTCTGCCCAGTTATAACTCATTCGTAATTAAGTAAAGCGCCGACCTCTGTTGGCGACTAAGCGGTAATTTGCGCGACACAAAATCTGATTTAGTGGCTAAAAAACGCGGGAAAACCCATGAGAGAGGCTCTTCTATAGGGAAGGCGAAAATATATAGTGCAGGGAATAAATAAAGAACCATCAAGTACCTTTTTCAATTTTTTAAATCTTGTTTTTCAATAAATTTGTCAGAGAGTTTGTTTAATGAATGTTCCAAAGGTCCGGTATTTTCAACGTTAACCTAGCGACATTAACTGAATGAAATAGACACATTTATCTTGTGGATAGTATTTTTTTCCATCATTGTACACACAAACTTACGCTGAAAATACCGGGCATAAGCGTCAAGCTAAAACCGCAATTTTAAATTTCAAAATGTTTCATCAACATTACATCACATCACCATCACGCTGAAGAAGCCCATCGCAGACATGGGCAAAACATCCGAAAGCTCCGATAAACCACACAACAGATTCCGGAAAACAATTCTTTAGTGTAAACTACCGGCCAAGTAAGCCTTAAGGTAGGGTTCCACCAAAATCGTGTGCAGCACAATTTGTTACGCACAATTTGTACAGAACTTGGAGAGTGCGCGCACTGCGCCATTTGAATGGAAGCGTCTGTGTCCACCAACAAAGCTGTGCGGAACTTGGGTTCGCGCACAGTGCAGCACATTTTGTTCGCAGCTCACACAACGCACACGGCGGGCTCGTACCAAAAATTGACAGATGTTTTTCAGGTTATGTCTCTCATAATTATGGTCGAAGTAAAGTAAAATTTGAAAAATAAACACGCTTTTTCACATATTTTTCGTTTTATTTGCTGCTTAATATTATGGCAATATATTTTATCCTTTTAATTATAGAATGATACAATGTCTACAAAACGTACATTAATTAATTTCGTTGATGTGTTTGAACAGTTTTCGAGATATCTAAAAAAACCTTCTATATTTTTGTAAACTTATAATTTATGTAATATATAATTAAAATCAATAAACATGCGTGATTATTTTCATTAATGTCACACTTTTACAAAGAAAATAAATACCAGGATTCATTTCCATTGCTTAAAAAATCGATAGTTTTATCATGACTTCAATCCATTGTGCGCGCACAAATCAATGTTTTCGATCGAGAAGCGGAAGCAAAAAGTGAGTTCGCGAACACGAGTGCGGCACGTCGAGACAAGTCCACCGCTGGAGCAGTGCGCGTACACAAGTTCGCAGCTGTGCGCGAACTTTGCTAGAATGTTCACGCACAATTTGTTGCTGTTCGCTTGCGTGAGTCGACCGGAACAAACATTTGTTTTGCACGCTGTGCCGCACTGTGCAGCACAGTGCGGCACACTGGTGGAATTTCACCTTTATATTAACTTTTCTGCTTCTATGATTGTTAATGCAATAAAAAAACATGCGATAAAATATAACTATTTATTAAAAAAATCACGATTTTGTGGTGTGCCAAACTATAGCAAGAAAAAGTTACTTGTAAGTTAACCGATAATTTTATTTTTAGTTATTCAAACACTGTTTTATTTTCACTCTTTATTACTTAATTATTTGGACACAAACGTTTTCGACTACACAGTAATCATCATCAGGTAATCCATCTTAATTTTGATAACCTGATGATTATTACTGTGTAGTCGAAAACGTTTTTGTCCAAATAATTAAATAATAAAGAGTGAAAATAAAACAGCGTTTGAATAACTAAAGAAAGATGAATTTTCGCAGTGTTAGTGCACCAACCATCCAAGATAATTTTATTGTTTCATCATTGCAAGAATTTTTTATATGAAAATGAATGTTACAAAAATATTGTTATCGCTCAAGTTTCAGAATAAATGACAAAAGTTATTTTTTTGCAATTTTTTAATTGTTTTTTTTTGCTCGCAAATTTACCCCATAATTTTGCAGCATTTTTTTATCTCACTCTGATCTTAAAAAATAATTGTAATAGATCTCGAGGTAATTAAGTTTCACTGTGCGAGAGAAAAAAGTTTCATTATAAAGCCAAGTTTTCTGTCTAATATACCATACCCGCAAAACTTTCTCAAAAACAAAGAAAAGAAAGGGAAAAATGGAAGAGAGAGAAAAAAGCAGCAAACCGGAAAGCGTATTTAAGCAGATAAATCTAGAGCAGGAGCAATGCTGCCATAAATAAAAATAAAAATAAATATTTTTAAAAAGTGTTTAATTATGATACCGCTTTCTGCCGCTGAAATAAACAGATACTGCGGAGAGATACGCGGGGGGACGACTACGTGGAGGAATGGAATATGTTTTATTTTTCTTTTTTAGAAATCCTGTGCGGGATTCTATACATTTCTAATATTTCGTATAGTCTATGACACTTGTTGGAGCCTCACAGATATTTATTTATTTATTTATTTATTTGTAAAAACACCAACAGATCATTGACAATTTTTTCACAAGTTAAACATAATAAATTACATACTAGACATCAATGCTCCAGTGACGGTGTCTGTCACATACTTAGTTGTTATAAAATTCTTATTGTCTAAATTTTATATAATATATGAACCATAATTAATCATCATAATAATATAAGCGCGCTTGATTCATGACGAGTACATTGAGTGCAAATACCAGTCAATACATAATAATCGTATATTAAGCCACAAATACCCAACGCTTGTCATTATAAAATGTTGCAGGCAAAATCACGAAAGCAGAAAAAAAAACAAGAAAGAAAAATATATGCTGGTAAGGTGGTATTATGATCATTTTGAAGCTGGGTTTTAGTTGCAAACTGTTGTGATGAGACACTGAGAGAAAGTGGCGATGGATTCTGATTTTGAATAAATTAAAATGAAAACACAGATGGGAAGAACAAGGAATGTCAGTTGAAGAAAATTATGAGTAAATCAAAATTTGAAATTTGAAATCATGGCCTATCACAAAGAACTGGAAATACCGCCATAAACTGTGATAGCGACTATTTTTGCATTATAAATTTTTTAGAGCTTTAGATACACACATATGCCACTAGATTTTACTTTTTTTTTACGAACTTATTTTTTTAGTTTTGCTGACATTCCTTGTTTTTCCCCTGTAGCATTTAGATGCTTGTACATCATTTCACAAGACTGTAAACAAGAAGAGAATAATCATTATCTTATCATATACTTATCCAAGTCTGTAAACAAAGAGAAATACTAAAATCACTTCATTGATAGTTTTGTATGTGGTATAAGTTTTAATAGGAATTTATTTCATTGCATTATGTTTCACATATTTTTGTCTTTTGTAAATTTCTGAACACAATATTTTCCCCTGAGTTCCAGTTTTTTGTAATTGTAGCAATGATGTAAATTTGAATATTTTTTCAAACCTCTTCATTACTTCATTAGTTTTAAAAAACATAAATTTTAATGATATTTATTTGTGAACAAAGTATGAAATTTACTACGAGCGAATCAAGATTGAATATGAGTGTATACACCAAAAAGAAAATGCTTTATGGAGTAGCATCTAATCTAAGAGTTTTTAGAAAACTTTGTATTATTGGACAATTTTTGAATAATTTAATCTTTTATTTCAAAAGGCATTGTAAAACAGCGTAGCATTCCTTTGTTTTAGGGGAGTTTGGGATGCGAAAATAGGTAGGAAAGGGAGTTGAAATTTTCGCCAAGGGTGGGAACGAAGCATGAGGGGATGATAATTCAGCTGAGACAGCAATTAGTCGCGAGAGGAAGGACGAATACACGGGCTTTGAAAAAGGCAAGTACCTATAACTACTGCAGTAGGAAGAAATGAGTAGGTACTCAAGGGTACATCCATTACAAACTGCCAAGTTTCCGTTTAAACTCAACTATCAGATTGTAACGATACTGAAACGCTCACTAGAGGCACTTTCATAGTTTCTAGACATTTTTGGGTATATGCTGTGGTTGATATTGAGTGTAAGGTTGTATGCTTGAGATACTGGATCTGAAATAATGGCTCACGCAATTAAAGGAGGAGATAAAGTTATGCATTTAGCAGGCGGGTTGATCAAATTATCGAAATCATTTACTCGCTGCCGAAATATATCACTCGGTTATATCCAAAGTTTTGGCGCAGTTTGTTCTATATTAGTTTCATTAACACACTAAGGTTGATTAAACGAATTTAGCTTCACATTTATTTCACTTAAACGTGGGATTCAATGTCTCTATTAAGACGGCATGAACAATTGCAATGCTGAACTTTTTCGTATTTTAAATTGAAAGTATTTTAATTTGAATACCATGAGTTTTAACAAAGTGTTGATTCAATTAAAGTTTATATTTTAAAGTAATAAATAATTTAAATTAAATGCATTTTCATTGTGTGCATTGCCAAACACTAAAAAATTATGTGTTGACTTTTTTTATCTTTAACATGCTTTGCCTATTTAGGAGTTACAAAAAAAAATATCAGTGCTATTCAAAAAACATTTTATCCATAGCTGATCTACGGAACATTGATTTTTTGCATGGAAAATTTACTGTAGCCTGCGCATGAGCCATAGCTTTACTTTTTGAGAATAACAAAAGGCAACATCTCTGGGCTAAACAAAATAAAAAGTATAAAATAAGATAATGGATTTTTATTTACATAAGCTTTAAAGTCTCTTTTTTGCAAAACTACCTAATTCGATATGGATTTTTTTTTATCCAAAATTCAATTTCACAAGAAAATACTTGAAAGAATTTTTAAAAACTAAAAATACCAAGCCGCATCGTCGTCTTCATTTACATAATAATTTATTAAGAAAACAATCTCGAAAAAAAAATTAATACCGTCCAATTTTCCAAGGGGGTGGTTTGGCTCTGCGAGAGATTACTTATTTTTTAATCAAAGAGATGATTATCTTCAACCACCCTTAGACTGTTGGCACAGCAGAAAAAAGTCCTTGTTCAGTTACACGCAAAACTTTCCAAGTACGATTTTGTCACGGCTCATTCGTTATTTTTTTAATTCAACTGCTGTTTGTGAAGAAGACGCCTCCCCTTCTCTTATTTCTGGAATTTTTCACGCTTTCGTACTTTATAATAATTCAAATGTGTTATTTAAGTCATGTTATGTATACTGTGGGGGGTGGGATAAAATATTTGTGATGACTCACGAGAAATTAAATCACTGCCATTGCTATACAATTATTTGATAAATTTGATAAATTGTTCATTCAAACATTTTTTAAATAATTTAATACCATTTTTACTCTTACTTAGGCACGGTATTTCCAACGTTAGCTTATATGACTTCAAAGAAATAAACTATCTACAGGATTGACATAAGTACGTCCTCTTCATTCAATATAAAGTAACTATGCTAACGTTGAAAATACCGGACCTTAGAGACTCCTCGAAATCTTGTTAATTGATTCATGCTATTTTATGCACCAAGATCACAGCCATGGATCACCCACCGACTGAAGTAAATTTTGCTGGCCAAAACATTGTTGATTCTTGGATCATCTAATGATTACACAATTGCGAATGTATTTTTTTTCGTGGATCATCTAAGGAAATCACAATTGCGAATAACGCTGTAATTTTTTTGTGTTAAATCATCTTACCATATTTTCTAACCACGTAAAAATGTAATTGAAAAGACGAAAAATTATGATAATTTTTATGTGTTCCTACTATTTAAAGCATCACCTTTCTTTTTAAATATTCTTCAATGTTTTACTACGGCTCGTTTTGAACCAGCCCTTACTAGGTGCATCAAATAAAAAAATGTATACATTTCAAAGTTGATTGCTGTACCTAGATAAAAACTAATATAATTCGGTGGATGTATGTTAGTACCTCGTAAGGTTACATTGTTGGGTGGGAACAAGACAAGGGGACGACTTAGTAGGGGATGAAGCGGGCTTGGCCACCCCTCAATTATATTTACGACTGCAGTTGCAATGTTAACTTTGTCTATTAATCTTTTTTTTATTGCCAGTTACCTACGTAGTAATCATATCATATACTCACCTATCTTAGTGGGTGCAATTTAACAGCACCCTTTTAAAAATTGAGTTGTTTTAAGATTGGATATTTTGTAAGCAGTAAAAAAATATACCAAAAAAATGTGAAGTTTTCGTGCAAGTAGCTTTTCAAGAGCCCTCTGCAAGGTAAGTTGCTATTTTTTAAATGACCAAATCCCAAGCAAGGCATTATTGCTGTTTGGCTGGATGGACCTTTGATGACTGAAGTTTAGAAAAGGTAGATGAAAATTTTACATCCAGCGATGTTCACATTTGAAGACAACAGGAGAAAACAAGGAATGTCAGCAAAAATAAGAAAATAAATTACTGAAGCTATCTAGTGGCATCTATGTGTGATTTACTCAAAATATTATTCAACTGGCATTCCTTGTTCAACCCCTGCAGTCTTTATTCAAAAATGAAAAAATATTTTTCTGCTGCGTTAGAAATCAAACTTACGACTATCTGTTTATGAGTCCGTGACGTTAACTGCTAAAATACAAACAAGTCAGAAATCTGTCAAAAATCATTACTCATGGCCGATTTAGTAAAGCAAAAATGAAGAAGAAGTATATTTTTTATGTAATTCATATTCAGTTAATAATATTGTGAAATTTAGTTGAACCGAATAGTGTGCTACTGATATCAAAAATCACTGCTCAGTAGAAAACCCGTTTTTAATTACACGTAGGTAGAGTGGAGTGATGACGGATGGAGAGAAAATGTGAAAAAAATGTATCAAATATGTGCCAGGCCCAGCGAACTGATGGTAAAATAATTATCAGCATTTTCACATTCAACTAAATATCAAAATTCAAAACTGCACCTAATTTTTTTTTCCATGAAAACTTTTTTTTTCATTACTTCTTTTCATTCATTGACTTATAGGTTGGTATGCGGCTGACCACTCATACTGTAAAAATATGGTTCACTTTGCCAATGTCACCCCTGTTTCGGGGAAGGTCGGCAAGAGTTGCAGGGCTTATGTTCATTTGAGATTGTGTTTTTATATTGTAGTTCCACATGCGGCATGTCTTAGCGCGAACTTATACATCTCTACTTGTTGGAATGCATTCAATATGAATCTCAAATCATATATATCTGTACAACTTAGATTGTTATTAGATTAAGACTTATTGACGCTTGTTGTATCAGATTTTTGTATAATTAGCGTCATTAGATTAGTGTATAAACATATTTTTATGAACCATCAAAACAAAACATTTTTTTATTAAAAAGGAACGTTAGATGTACGAGTACAACATGCAGCTATCAACATAAAAAGTTCATGTTATGTTCATATGTACAATTTTAAAATATGTACTACTGGTTTTGTTTAAAAAAAAACTGATTGACTGTTATTCTGAAAAAAAAAATACATTCATAAAAAGATTATCATTGCAGAGCTGTGAAGGAAAAATAGCGAATGAATAATATGAGTATTTCCAAATAATTTTAGTGAACCGTCAGGTAGGTAAAAGGCAACTTCTGTTCCCAAGTACTCTTAAACTATGCACAAATTATGCTGGAAATATGAACATTCCCACTCAGTGTTGCTGAACAATAGAAGTCCCCCGGATTTGGACTCCCGTTGGAAAATATGGCTTCTAAAGATATGTTAATAATAATATGGTCAGCCATGCCGTATGTTCTAAGCCTGCTTGCCAAGCCTTTAGGGGTGTATCCTAGATTTTGGATTCAAATCTTTAACCTTCCATATGTGTGAAGACAGAAAAATAAGGGAATCCGAAGAAAAATTACATAAACTATTGAATAATGATACTGTTTCTGAGGTGGTATGGTCTTAAAAGATTCACGTAACTTTAAAATCATACTATTCATGATGATGATGATAATCTATAATAATCTATAATCTAAGTTGCAAGGATATATTCATTTAAAGCTCTCAGATGTATGCCCACAAACCAACAAGTGTAGTTCGCGCTTACAAATGCTGAATGTGTACTTACAAATAAAATCCAAACCTCAAATGAACATAAGCCCCACAACTTTTGCCGACCTTCCCTGAAACAGGGGTAACATTGGCAAAGTGAACCATTTTTTACAGTATGGGTGGTCAGCCTCATACCAACCTATAAGTCAAGGAATATGAATAAAAAATTACATTTAAATATATAAAAGAACAAAACCTGACAAAGAAATCTATACAAAAAAAGTCAGAAATTTCCTATGCAAAAAATGTAGCAAATGAATACACCAACATTAAAAATCACCATTGCAGATTAGCCGCCACTTCTTCCTGTCCTTGCACACTTCTTTCATTTCATCCAGAGTCATAACCTTTTTCATGCAAGTCCTCCTTTTATTATGACTCTGGATATCCCATTCATTCGCTATTTCAGAAATTTGATCCATCCATACTTTTCTCGGTCTTCCTCTACCACGACATCCATCTATTTTAGCAACATATACTTTCTTCGTCAATCTTTCATCACTCATTCTCTCCATATGCCCGAACCATCTTAACATACTTCTTTTAATCTTCACTTTCACACTTTCCCTTACACCACATTCTTCTCTTACAAAATCATTCCTCACTCTGTCACTTCGTTTTTTCCAAATCATACTTCTTAGATAGTCCATTTCTACTGTATGGACTTTACTAATTTCCCTTTCACTCACCGTCCAGGCTTCACTTCCATACATCAAGGTTGGCACTAGTATACCACCGTGCACCGCCAATCTAACATTTTTTGAGAGATTCTGGTTCCTGGCGATGCTAGCGGTAGCACCCAGTACGCACCTGCCTTTCATTATTCTTCTTTCAAATTCACCGGTCATTCTTCCATCTTTTTCAAACTTACTTCCCAGGTATACAAACTCATTTACGACATCAACATTCATTCCATTAATTTTAAATTCATAATTCATACTTTCATCATCTCTTTCAAAAATCAATACTTTCGTCTTACTTGCATTCAACTTCAAATGGTTACCTTTCAAAGCTTCATTCAATCTAGAGAGCATTGTTTGCAATTCTACTGCTGAATCAGATACAAGAACTGCATCATCTGCATACAGTAGAACACTCACTTTGCTCTCTCCTATCATCAATCCACAATCATTAAGTCGAGCATCTCTGACACACTTGTCCATGACTATGTTAAATAGCCATGGACTCATCACACATCCTTGCCTCACACCCTTATAAACTTCAAACCACTCACTATACTCACCATCAATACGGACACATGCCTTACTATTTTCATAGTTTGCATGCACCGCACCTAGGAGAGCCCCATTCACTCCGTATGCTTTCAAAACATCCCATAACATACCTCTGTCTACTGAGTCAAAAGCCTTTTCCAGATCTACAAAGGCCGTGAGCAGCTTCCGCCTCACCGACAATTGTTTTTCAACAAGTTGTCGTAGAGTAAAAATCTGATCAACACAGCCTCTACCGGCCATAAAGCCGGACTGTACATCGGAAATCCTTTCACTAGTAGTCAGAATCACATTTTTTATAATCACCTTACAGAAGACTTTTCCTGGTATACTGAGTAGACTGATTGGTCTGAAGTTCTGAAAGTCTTTTTTGTCCCCTTTACCTTTGTAAATGGGAACAATGACTGCCTTCCTCCAATCCATCGGTACTACTCCTGCATTCACACAGAGCTTACATAATTCGTACATCCAATCTATCACACATTCACCTCCTGCTTTCAACATTTCACCATTTATACCATCAAACCCAGCAGACTTCCCATTCTTCAGACGTGAAATAGACACTTTTATTTCTTCTTTCATAATATTCAATTCATTCGCTTCATCTATCTGTTCATAAATTCTTCTTTCACCCTGACCAAAAATTTCTTGAAAATAGTTCTTCCATCTCTTGCATACTTCTTCATTCTCCCATACCATCTCACCGGCAGCACTTTTGACTCCCGGAGTGGTCAATGCAGAAGATTTATTTCTATCCGCATTGATCCACCTCCAAAATTCCTTCTTACTGTCGGTGAAACTTTTGTTAATCCTTTCATCAATCTTTCTTTGTTCATTCATCTTGCTTTCATAAATTATATTCTTCGCCATTCTCTTAGCTATCTTATATTCCTCTTCTAGCTTTCTATCATTTCTATCATTCAACCAATTTTCGTAACACTTTTTCTTAACTTTCACAGCTTCCTTCACTCTATCATTCCACCAGGCATCTCCTTTCAATCTTCCACCTTTCGTTACCCCACATGCTTTTTTAGCGCATTCAGTCATTCCTTCTTTCAGATCTTTCCACATACTTTCAATATCTTTTCCACACACACTCTTCTCAAGTTCACTCACACTTAAAATTTTGTGGAGCTCTGATACGTACTTCTCTTGCACATTTTCTTCATTCAGCCTTTCTACTTTTATTCTAGGCAATCTTACTTTCCTCTTGCGTTTCTTCTTTCTTACTTCACCAATCATTATTTTGGCACATAAGAGATAGTGGTCACTGCCTATTTCAGGCCCCCGGTAGACACGGCTATCTCTTACGGCTCCTCTCAATCTTTCATCCACTAAATAATTTTAACCTTAGATGTTAGAATATTTAATTTCAAAGATACAAGGGTTCAGGTTAATAAGTGAAATTATGTAAAGTAGTTTTATTCAAGTTAAAGAAATATATCCAGCCCAGTTTTGAGTTTTGGTAAATGTTGAATCTTGCTCCCCAGTCCGAGCTCCTGCAGTACCCTTACGTACTTAAGCTGCTAAACTATTCACGACAGTTGCTCTTTAATTGTCCGTCTGTATCCCGAAATTGCATTTGTGCAGTCTCGCCAAGTACGGGGAAATCGTAACGGCCTTCTGGACAAATCTACGCTTGCATTAGGTGCTGCTGCTCGCTGAGGAGAGAAATTAATTTTCACTAAATAACGCTGAAGTGCTTTTTAAGGAACTGCTAACGTGAATATGGTTATTTCGAAAACTGGTTTACTGTATTGTGATTAAGAATGTAATGGAACATAAAAAGACGATTTTTTTCATGAGTTGCAGATTTAAATGAATATTTCATTTACTTATAGGTTGGCATAAGGCTGACCATCCATACTGTAAAAAAATGGTTCACGTGGCCAATGTTACCCCTGTTTTCAGGGATGGTCGACAAAATTTGCAGGGCAGTTCTTATGTGCATTTGAGCTTTGGATTTTAATTTATACCTAAGCACACTTGCAGCATTTGTGCACGCGTCTGTTTGTGGGCATGCATTTAATATGCATTTTTAATGATAAAATATCTTTGCAGCTTTCTGAGAAGATTAAAGATCATCAAAAAAAAAATCTTCGTGCATTTAACGTGCATTAAAACTTACATGACAATATTTCCAAAATGAAAAAAAAACAAAACCTCAACTGAACACAAACCTTGTAACTTTTGCCGATCTTCCCTGAAACAGGTTTGAGAGTGACATTGGCAAAGTGAGCCCTTTTGTACAGTATCGAAGATCAGCCTTATACCCACCTATAGTCAAGGAATAATCGAAGGATTTAGATCAAGGAAAGGAAGATAAAGATGTTGATTGTAGAGAAATTTACTGCATTCATCTTAAAAGATAAAAAATAAAAACGACTTAGTTGTAGATTATGGCGAGTGTATATTGAATTCCACGATCGGTTTCATAAACAATCCGTTTGCATTTTCAGGTGGCAAAGCAATGTCGTTTTTAATTTTTTTTAGCTTTTAGTATAAAGATGACTTAGACATAGGTACATCTATGTAGTTAATTAACCACTTGAATAAACCTGGAGTGAAATCTCCTTCAAAATATGATTTTGAGTATGATTGTAAGTCGGTGTGGCATGTTTCCAGTTTGACTGAAATATGAGGCTGTTGCCACGGGGCGCCTGCCCGAATAGAGGAACGCCGGCGGAGTTGCAGCGGTGGGCGGTGCACGCTGCATACTGCACGCTGCATATGTGAGGAATAACTCTGTCACCGCATGCACGCCGCGCCGACAAATTGGATACAATTTGCGAAAATGTTTATTAAGCGTCACATATTTCTTAATTAAATCAAGTCGAATAAGCCAGTTACAGGGGAAAAAACACAAGTTCTAGTGGTCCAACGAGTAGTGGACTTTTTAGTGCTCTTCTTTTGGTGCCACTTCAATCAAAGATCGACGATCATTATGGCTATTTTGACCTTGTATGCTGCGGCTCGAAACAGTGCTTTTGTTGAACTATTGTCACAGGTATTTCAGCCACGATGTCCTTCGGCGTCCCTAAGTTCTTCTCCCCACACTCTTACCCTGTATGATAAGATGGAGGAAGCGGTATTTTTCATTTCTCAAACATGACCCAAGTCAGCTTTCTCTGTTTAATGGTTGGCAGAAGTTCCTTTGTAGTGCACATACGTTGGAAGGCTTCTTCATTGGTGGGCCAATCAGGCCAGGAGATCCAAAGAAATTTTTGATAGGCACAGTTTAGTTGTCTAGTGGATCATATTAAGAGTTTGATTCCCTTTATATATTTTTTTAACACTGTGTCTATCTTTAACTTTAACACTATTTTTTTAATCATATTCATCAGTATTTTTGTTGTTTAGACGTTTGCGTTCAAAACTAAAAGGCTAGTGTTTAATCCCAAACAAAGGGTGTCAGAAATTATTTCCTGTTTTGATGTTTATTTCAAAACCAAAATCAAAATACCAACAAGGTTTACTCAGCCTTCAGAATAAATGAGAATCTGACCATCTGTGAGCCCCTACTTCAAGCTTCGTAGTAACGAAGGTTGGCCCCATTACCTGTCAAAATAAACAGGTTTAGATAGCAAGTTGAACTTTTGAATTTTGAAAAAAAAACGTTTTAACAACTTCTTTTTATCACCAGGCTTCTTAAATATATATTTTTTTAAGACAAAATTATGTTTACAGGAAAATTTCAATTCTTCGTTATCAATATTATTTTTTATTTCATATTCGATAAACTGGATTCGAGAGGATATCAGTATATCATAAAATTCAGAACTTATAATTTTCATCAATATTCATATCTTTAAAATTCATTAGCGCCTCGCAAAACTTCTCCGTTATTTAGAGCCGTAACAAATTTGAATGGAAAACTTTGATCGGCGTAATTTACGCAAAATACCTTAGAAATTATGTAATCGATATCGCCTTCCCTCACCCCTCCCGCACTACGTACAATAATGAGTTTGTAATTTATAGGATTTCCTCGCAACTGTTTAACCAGATAGCTGGGCTACTACAATCATTCTGCCTCTCTACGACGCTGGGAAACGCTCGTTTAAGTCTTATAACGAAACGGTGTAAAATACGTATTACTGTTATGAGTATTTTTAGATTAGAAAAATGATGAGCGTAGCTAAAACGAAACACTAAAAGGCATTATAAATATAGTAAATTAAGATTTGTATGAATAAACTTCAAGGCTGATTACATCGCAGTAATCAATCGGGTTTTAGATGTAGCGTCAAAAAAAATATTTTTTCACGAATGATTTCGAGCTCGTCTATCAAAAAGAGGAGCAAAGTGAAAAATAATATGAGAAGCCGTTTTTTTGTCACGCATTAATTTTTTGAGATCATATTACAGAAATATTAGGATTATTATTTGTTAAGCGTTTGTTTGTTGTACTCACACCTCAAAAGCCCTCTGCAAGCTTGGTTGTCGCTTACCTAGTTGCTGAAAGGCTGTATGGACTTTTGGAGCATAGAAATATTTCAGTAACAAAAATATTTTTTCGAGCTGTGTTCTACGAGTCTGTAGCGTTAATCCCTAAACTATTAAACGTTGAAAAATATATAGAATTGATGTTACAGTTACTTAAAATAATATGTACTTTTGTATATACTTGCGTAATGATTTCATTTTATGCTTTTACATTTTAATGTCATATTTTTCTCTTGACGTCAATAAATTTTGATTCCTTATTCTCACAAAAAAACACTTCATATTATTTTCGGTCCGGAATTTTTGGTCCACATTGGAAGACGATAACATTCTGAAATACTCGTTCATAAAAAAAATCTCACAGTGTTATTCTCAAACAGAAAAGCCATGGTTTATCCGCAGTTAACAGTGATTTTTTCAAACAGAGTATATAAGCTGTGGATCAAATCTTTTGTGAATAGCACTGTCAGAGTTTCAAGTGGTCCTTAATATTATGTATTTTTTTCATATATCAAAAAATGAAGAGGAATTAGACATACTCGACAAATTTAGCCTCACTCCTCCGTTCTGTGAATCCATTCACCCTTCTTACATCTTCTCTCTCATTCTTACATGAATATATTCTAAATCCTTGAAAAGTGTTCTGTCTCTCTCTCTCTCTGTATCTGTACCCTGGAATCAGAAGCAACAAACAATAACACATACTACTGCTTTCCCTTTTCAGAGCTGTGCAAGATTTTACAACTTCCCAAAAGGAAATATTGTAATTATGTATTTCAATAGTTTCAAAGTACCTACAACTTTTTAGTATCGTGATATTTTGTATAGATAATCATAAATAAATTATAATAATCTAAGTTGCAAGGATATATTCATTCAAAGCTCTCAGATGTATGCCCACAAACAAACACGTGTAGTTCGCGCTTACAAATGCTGATTGTGTACTTACAAATAAAATCCAAACCTCAAATGAAAATAAGCCCTGAAACTCTTGCCGACATTCCCTGAAACAGGGGTGACATTGGCAAAGTGAACCATCTTTTTCAGTATGGGTGGTCAACCTCATACCAACCTATAAGTCAAGGAGTACGAGTAATAAATAACATTTAAGTATAAGAAAACAACAAAACCTTAAAAATAAATCTATACAAAAAAAGTCAAAAATGTCTTATGCAAAAAATGTAGCAAGCTAATAATCCAACATTACAAATCAGCATTGCAGATTAGCCGCCACTTCTTCCTGTCCTTGCATACTTCTTTCATTTCATCCAGAGTCATAACTTTTTTCATACAAGCTCTCCTTTTATTATGACTCTGGATATCCCATTCACTCGCTATTTCGAAAATTTGTTATAAAAAATCATTATAAGAAATATTGGATACTTCATATTTCTAACCAAAAAAACAAAGGTAGCATAGCACAGAAATGTGTTGTAGGTTTTTGACTTTTTGCGGAAAATTTTGTAAAGCTACGTTTGTTTTAGATGTAGAGTAAAATAAAATGAAAAATCTCCCTTATGACGATTTATGGTTTTTAATCTCATCATACATGTACTTTATTCTTTTCATTACTTGCAGTAGGTTAAGCAAGAACTTTCACGTGTTTGCTACTGACTTTAAATGTTTATTTATCTTTGTGATGTAATATTATGATTATGTTTATATAACTTTGGAGTTTGGGCGAAGGCTGATGGAGGCTTAGGCCGATATTAGCTGTAGGGCCATCGAAAAAGAAGAAGAGTATATCTTTGTCACTATCTTGAAAGATTATTATCCATGTAAACTTTAGATTTATCTTCATGCATACAATGGAAAACTTAATTTTTTATACATACAAAATTAAGCTTTAATTTTTTGCGTCTTGTCATATATTTTTGTTCAGGTTCCATCTTCTATGCTCGCTCGCGTACGTCCACATAAACACAGTCAAACTTCTAACCCTAAATTAATTTAACACTTGAATTATTTTATTAAAGTCGTGAGTGGCGATGGATACCCAGCAAGAGGGGACCCCAGAACGAAGAAAATCTAGCGGTTCTCAAATTGTTTAACCTCGTGAACCGCTTATCGATATTTTCCTGGATATATTGATTAACATAAAATAAATGGACGGGGCGTCAAAATCGTTGGATGTGTCGAATTACTGACGCCACATGGTTTCAGCAAGGTCCTGTTTTAATCAATTCTCAGGCAACAGACGACGAGGAATGTCAAACGATAATCTCAGTTATCTCTTTTAGTTTTGATGACTCTGTTATCTTATGTGTCTTTTTAATCAGGTACTTACTTACTTAACGTGTCCAGAACCACATAATTTGAGGTACCTCTAGTGACTAGCGGCAGTTACTGTATTGTCGCTTGCTTGAAGCAGGTGAATTTTCCTCAATCAAGGCGCACTCTGATATATGCGCCTATAATCTTTATTCTAAGGTGCAAAGATAAATTACATTTATGATTTATATTAAATGCATTTCCACAAGCAGACACGTATAAGTTTTCGCTTAAACTTACAATATATCTATCTCAAATGAACATAAGCCTCTAGCCGACTTTCCCTGAAATACGGGTGACATTGGCAAAATGAACCATTTCATGTTCTATTTATCCCTGCAGTTACACAAGAAGCTATGCATACGATCAATCTATTTTCATTTGATACCCTTTGGCACGTGCATTACTATGAACGTGACTAAAGGAAGTAACTAACATATGCCTTAACTGTGTCTGTCTAAATAAATACCCTCTCGTTGATCTGGATTTGATTTTATTGACAAGATTTTTGACGCTTTATTTTCTAAGGGACGCAGTAGATCTTTGGGTTTATCAAGACCATTTTGAGAATCACCGGGAGGGTGGGATTTGAATGCGCACCTCTTCCCATGTTCACGTCTAGTTTCTCGTTATTACGTCTTACTCTTGTGCCTTTCACCCCTCACTTCACACATTTCAAACCACCAAACTCAGGTACCCAGACTCCAACTTGAAGATCTTGTAATCGCTTCAGAAGTAATGGAAAACTACAGCCACTATTTTCAATGATAAACCATGTGAGTGTTCAAAAATAGAGTTTCCATCATCTTGAGACCTATATGTTTTTTAAAACCTCTTTTGTCTGGTTCTTTGATATAAAATACGCGTATAAAAAGCACCTTAACTAGAAAACCCATTACAAAACTTCTTAGCATTCACTTACAACATCGTATAGTTTAGTTTCGTACTAGAAGTAATAAGATTTTGATTTAGTTATTAAATAATCATTTTTTAAAGATAAAAACGGTAAGCTACGAGGTATCTAACGGTCATTTTGCTTTTGACAAATTTCGTACGACAAATATTAAAAATTTAATGTTTGCATTGACAAATTTTTCACGACTCAAAACGTTTCTTATGAATAAGTCGTCGGTTGTCTTAACTGCAATTATTTTTATTCCGACTTACATATTATTTATCTCATTTTGCATTCATCATTATATTAAAAACTCTCACCTTATTTCAATCATGCATTTGTCATTGTCAAATTAAATTTTTACATGGTACTTTCACTGAGAAATCCCCAAAATGTGCTCAGGTAAATCTTCAGCTTAACGGCAAAGATGTTTTAAGTGCTTATATAAGTCTTGAAACACTTAATGATCAGTGACGGGTAGCACCAAACCTACCCCTCCCCCCCATCTCGTCCAACTAAGGCCCGTAACTTTATTTTTAATCTTGGAAAATTTGCATTTCTATTACCTGCTTACACAGAATAATGTACAAGACTTATAAGTAGATGAAAAAAGACTGCGCAATATTACCCGGCGCTACAAAAAATATCCATTTAAACGAATAGGCAATCTCACTCGCTAACAATACAAATTATTTGAATTAGGATTAGAGCTTGAATTTTTTCGCCTCTCCGTAATCTCTCACTGAGAGAATCGTATTATGTAAATTGGCCAAATTTAAGAACAAACTTTATACTGATTGTTTCTGTCAAAAGGAGAGAGTATTTTAATTTGAAATAGTACTACTACAGAACTTTGCACAGTTACTTTAAATAATACGGCGTTGTAATTTTTGACCGTGATAAAATAATTTAGGATTTTCAACTCGCCGACTGAAACTTTTTATATTTAGATTTATTATAATCTCGAAACCTAATGGTCTAGATAATTTATTTAAAATTATTCCGATTTTATAATTTTAAACTTGATACTAAATAGCCACTGAATACGAATACTGAAATAGTTAAATTGAGAAAATTAAGAGTATATAATATAATATATGAGATAGTTAATATATTTATCAGAGTTTTGTTGAAAAATCAACAGAGTAACTTTTTATGTCACTCATACAACGGCTCATCACCGCCATACATTTTGGTATGGTTCAAACTTAAATGTTATTTAAGGTTTTTTTTTGTTTTTATAAAATTCAGCATGCAGAATTGAAACTGAAGTTTAATGCTTTTTACGTTTTTAAGAAACTTAAGGCCGTATTTATGTTATTTGCGTTGACATATTTAACAATAATAAAAACCTCGTTTATTAATAGTGAATGTGTTATTATGTATCTATCGTGGAAGTGAACATGAAATCAATTTATGTTTCACGATAAGTAAACCGTTATTTACAACAACAACAAAAATGTAAACTGCATGTTACTTTATAACCGTCTTATGTACATTCTAATGTGAATTTAGTCTTTAGATTAAAATTTTAGATTTAGTATTTAGATTTCACACGAAAATAGTCCACATTAATTATGAAATTTTGTAGAACCAAATTTGAAATAAATATTATTTTGTTAATTTTTCTAATGTTTGCACATTCACCGAGTGAAAATTCATTTTTAATTTAGTAATTAAAAAACTTTTTTATTTAAAAAACACATAGTTTTTATTTTCACATATGTGAAAATAAAAACTATGTGTTTATTTTGTTATTTTATAACCCTCTAACATTTTAATGTGTATTTTACGTATACTTCTTAGGCCACTGTTAAAAAGCATGTCGATTCATAAAGTGATATTTTATTGCTCGTATTTTTATTCGTGTATAAATATTCTTATTCCAGCTTTCTCGCCTTACTTTGAAACCAAGAGGCTCGAGCTCAAAACTCTTTTTACAGCGAATAACGCGTAGATTTATTGCTCCCATGGGTGCAACTCTACGTCGGAAAACTGTCTACGGAGGGTCTACGGTTCTACGGCCTACGCACAGCCGATACAAGCGTAAAGCGTACTGAACGCGAAAAGTTGAACGCACATTAATTTTTCCTATCAATGTAGCTCTTGTAAAAACGTCAATGTGAAAATATTTTCCACAAACTAAACAAAATATATAATTGTAATTTTGCGTACATGGATTTCATAAAAATATGTACTGAGGAAAAAATAAATTTTAACGTTATCAATTTTTTAAACAATTTTGAGGTTTTAAGTCGTGGATATGACTCATTCAGTCTTATTAGAAGTGTACTGAAAATTTTCAAATATTTCAAATTCAAATACGTGCATTATTTTTTAATTGTTTCATCATTTTCAACAACGGTAATGTGGTTGTGATTTATGATGTAACACTATCAAAATATAATGCACTTTATAGATTAATCCTCATTTTGTAGACAAACAAAAACTAGAAATCAAATTTTTAAAAGGCTGTATTTAATAAGTGTTTTTATCGCAAGGCCGTTAGCAATTCTTCCGAATCTTTACATACCCATAGATTACATCTTTAAAAAACCATGCCTACAATGAATATTTGTATCATCTGGGTTGTTAACAATTTTATGTAAATGAAAAAAATCCAAGATAACTAGATTAACATGATATTTTGATATTCCATTATAAATTGCTTAGTTTGACGACGGGTAGGTCCTCCACTAAAGAAGACTCCCGTTTGACTTTAATGAATCGTTCCGCCCGAGAACGCCCGAGTCGGATCGAAGGCTCCCGAGGTTTTCTGCAATGGCGGTTGTTCTCTCCCGCCATCGGCACCGCAAAATGCTTAATTAAATCTTAACTGTCAAACTCGCATGGGAAATTCAGCGCGAACCGGCGAGACTTGGGTCAAAGATCTTTAGGACGTGCCAAGCCAAAGCCTAATATTTTAAGCCAATATACTGAAAATTACCACAACATGGAGAAATTTCAATCCATTTTAGTTTACACCTCACACTATCGAATAAATTGGAAAAGTTCTTGAATGTGGAATTTAATTTTTCAAAATAAAACTTTAAAATGAAATTTTAGCACAGCACGAAAATATTGGATTTATGAAAATCATAGTTTTTTTCTGAACAGTTAAGTACCTACGTACCTATCAGGTACATGCACTCTATAGAGAAAAATACGCGTTATATTAAATTAAAGAAACTGTATTTAATCGTAAAAAAACATTAGTTATTTGTATTATTTACTTTAGGCTCAATTTTTACAGGACGTTGAAGTATTCTTCCTACTTTTTTTTAATGAAGGAAAAATAATGCAATTCAATAACGTATGTTAACGATTAATGCATAATATAATTTATCTCATGAATTATTAATAAATAAATACTCTATAATATATTCTGATTAATCAAGTCAATAGGGCATGATGCACCTTGCACTCTCAACACCTTGTCCACTCTACCGTAAACTTCGATCTATATATCAAATTGTTTTTTAATGTGTTTATTTATTAAAATATAAGCTTACCATTTAAAAGAAGCCCCAGTCCTTTGTCTTATCCTTGGTAGAAATCCTCGAACAGTGATCTGAGAAATAAAAACGAAAATAATTTAGTTGAAAAATGGCTTAACATTTATTCAATATGTACAACCTTTTTGAAATATTTTTTACAATTAATAACATTACACTTACATTACAATCAATTACGTAAATAATCAACTTATTTTTTATTCAAAATCTATAAAAATGTGTAAGTGCTAATGCTGCCATTATCAAAGGATGTTTGATTTCCAAAGAGACCCTCCCCCCACTTTTCGCTCTGTATTCAAGAGACGCGATTCAACCTTTTAAAGAGTGTCTACCGTTTACACAGCTGCCTCGACAATTTCTATAAGTTTTGTATGCATTTGAAATGTAAGAGGTCCGCCGGCAATGCGCTCCGTGTCGCCGCCACTGAGAATCAATTGCATTTTACCTTTAACGCGAAAGCAAGGCGCGATAAAGGAAACCGAGTCAAACACACTCTCCGCTCATTTCCTCTGGGTGGCCCTATACGTAGCCGGCAGCTCTCAAATAATATTTACACGTGATGCGGGGTATTCTTATTTAACGCCTTGGAAAATTGTATAAAAATGAATTTCAAAAGAAATTTGAATCAGCTTAGAGGCTAACTGGCATTAAGGTAATTTTTGATGTTTATACGTATAATCTATCTCTAATCTAAGTTGCAAAGATACACTAACATTCAAAACTCATATCAAACGCATGCCAACAAACAGACACGTGTAAGTTGCGCTTACAAATCCTGAATGTGTACGTAGAAATTAAAATTCAAACCTCAAATGAACATAAATCTTGCAAATTTTGCCGACCTTCCCTGAAACAGGGGTGACATTGGAAAAGTAAACATTTTTTTACAGTATGAGTGGTCAACATGATAACAACCTATAAGCCAAGGAATGTTTCAGAAAATAAATACACGTTTCAATTACCTAATTATTCGTCCTTCGAGTCTTTTTACGAACTGTTGGTGAAATTACTTTATTCTCGAAGTTTCGTTTGTATAGAAAACTACGTCATTCGGATATACTTGTTGTGTGGTGATATTCAGACAACACAAGTCCCCCGTGAAGAGTATTTGAAATTAAGTTATCTTGTTTTTAGAGGTTTTTATTACAAGTATTTTCAAGTGTACTCATCATTACCTCTTACCTGATTTTTTTTTTTATCATGGCTTGCATGTACGAATAACTGTTTTTTCATGCCTATTATGATTTTGTGAGCATTTATGTTAATGCATTCTATAAAAGTTAATGAATAAAATATTGACTTTTTCTTATTTATAATCTTTGGCCAATTATATTTATTATAGAGATAGGCGAGCATTTATTCACCTGCATTCTAAAATACATATTACTTCAACAAATCTGTATGTATTTCCTTAATAAAAATGTCTTATAGCTAAGAACATCCATATATTTTTTTATGAATCGGATTGAGCTATATCCGTTTATGGAGTACGTGTTGCCCGCACGCAGTTTAGCTCCGCACTGAGCAGGCACCACCGACGCGACAGTTTTTATCAGACTTTAGCTCTGCGGGCTTTCATAATGATATTCATGCCGCGACTCTACTCACGATGGATTTGCAGCTTACCCACAGGGACTCGCGGAAGTCTGCGACAAGGTGAAAATACTCGCAGCATATGTAAAGTCATCACATTACAATTCTTGCCAGTGTAAAGTAGGCACTTTAAAAAAAACTAATCATTTTTGTAACCAAAAAGTAAACGTTGTTAATTTTTTATAAATATTTTTTTTACGATCATGTGTCTACTTTTGTTGCATTGTTGACATTTTAATAATGATTTGGTAAAGCGTCGTTTTGCGACCCTTTTTTTCTACAATGGCTGAATAGTCTAAGTATTAGATAATTTAACAATTTTTGTAAGAGCTCTTCTAGTTTTTGTAAATAAAAGTGCTTGTAGACTATGTGTTGTTAACAAAACTAATTGTTTATACCGTGGATTCTCGTATGTGAATTTTGCTGACATAAAATCTTCGTGGTTTCTTATTTTCAACGTAGGTTGATTCGAATTATCTTTAAACAGACTTTTGAAAACATTTGTAAAGCATCTTTTTTAAACTTCCAATTTTAAAAAAGAGACCTTTGGACATTTGTTAATTTTCTAACCACCCTCTGTCTCCCGCGTTGCACCCTTCCCCCCCGACCCCTCCATCTCCTAACAGGCGTGTGATTCTTGGCTTGCAGCCTATAGCGCTGATCCTCCACCCACTCAGACTAGGATTCAAGACTCTTGCATTCACCTTCAGGACCGTTCAGCGTGACAACTCGGTACGTCGTGGATTTAGCATGGAATATAATACAACACCCCTCCTGCCGTCTGGGAGTTAAACGAGAAATATTTAACGTTAAGAAAATTATTCTAGAAAAGATTTTCAGCTTGTCAAAAAAAATTTCAACGAATCAAATTGAAAAAAAAACGGTTTCACAATAAAAATGTTTGTTTTCGATTTGTATTGTTTAAACATGATTATTTTTACTTTGAAAAAAAAAGATAGTACTATGATTTTCACAACTCAAACACCTGCCTACACAGTATGTAAAATAACTTTCAAAATTTAAATATAATAACGGCAATAAAAATCAAAGAAAAAAATATCTACAGATATTTTATGGCTCTCATAATAAACTACCTACTAGAAAAAATCGTTATAATTTAAAAATGTAAAAAAAAAAACATTTTGTCTAAAATAAACGTAATTTTTTTTAATTTTGATCTAATTATAACATGTACCATTTGCGTAAATATTTAACCATCGGTAACAGAAAAAAAATTGGAACACTTACCAAAGGCGCTGTTGTGCCATTCGTATTTTTTTCTGTTTCAGTGCTTACATGATGTTTTAAATTCAGCGTTTTTTGACCATAAACTTTATAATACATATTTTTGATTCAAGAATCTGAAACGGTTGATTAAAATACGTCAAACATTTAAACGAACAGGCGTTTAAAAAGGGCAATCATCATAACAATTACGCTCAGTCGAAAAAGTAAGACTAACGTGCATACGTCAACTTTCACAGGGTTCCCTCATTAAGCGCAATCACAACTAGACGTGTCGGTGCAATCAATTCTCCCAGTCTACAATGGGCCGTAGAACCACTGGGGAGAAGCCTTTTGTTATAATGTCCACTACAGTTCCCCAAGTACAAAACTCTACGTTCAATCTCAGTCAAAGCGTTTCATAAAATAATATATGGAAACTAAAACACTCACAAGAAACGCTGTCCATCCCTTTCATACATTTTCTTAAATTAACGATTTGTTTCTTCATCCAGCTGCCGTGGCGTGCGGACATGTCCAACGCTGCTCCGTGTTTTTTATTAATTTAAATTACTTAAAGGCATTACTTTGCGATTGAAGTACCTTAATTTGTTCCGCGTGTTTAGTGTCCGTGTTATAAAACAAGAGAATTTTAATTAATTCATTGTTTTTGTTGTATTTACGCGTTTTTTTTTTTTCCTTCAGAAATAACCACGTGGTGTGGACACGTGGTTATCTAATTTGTAAAATCTATTTTTTTCTCGCTTCTCTCGTGTTTAACGTTAATTTTAATATCTATGTTGTTCCGCGTTTTAGTTTTAACCTTTATAACAAGAGAATTTGTATTAATTCATTGTTTTTTGTTGTTTTTTAGGCTTTTTTCTTCATTGGAAATAGCCACGTGGTAACCTAACCTCAATATTCGTTAAGTATTGTGCGTCATTTATTTTTGCTGCTTATTTAAATTCAGTAGTATTATTTTATTTCTTTTCCGTTCTCTTTTTAACTTCATTATTGATTTCATGTCTCGTGGCCCTTTTTTACTTTTTTGACCACGTGTTTTATTTCACCTGGCTGACAACCAGGATATTTTTAGTTGTGTGCAAACTTGTGTCAGTATGGCATTAGTTCACTGTGCTGTGATGTGGGCTCCTGTGGGCAAACGATGAGATAGTCATGCGAAGGCGCACTAGGGCTGACAATCCTAGTCGCCATGCTGTTGGAGGAGTGTCAGATGGCCCCTGCAGGGTTGCCAAAAGCTTTACCAGGTACAGTGGGAAACCACAGTGGCCTGGTAAAAGCAGACGTAAGAAAGGAGATGAATGGAATATTGCTACTTTGAATGTAAGAGGTATGAAAAATAAGGAAGAAGAACTATTGAAAGAGATGAATGAGAGAAAAATTAAAATTTTATGTGTGACCGAAACTAAAATGAAAGGTGAAGGAGAGAAAGTTCTGAGTAATGGAAATTTGTTCATTTACTCAGGTGTGAAAGATGGATGTCCTAGACAGGGTGTTGGTGTGATTGTTAGTGAATGTGTGAAGAGCTATATCAGGAATTATGAATGGATCTCCCCTAGGATTCTCCTAGTAAGGATCAAGTACGACAGAACGAATTTTCTACTGATAGCATGCTATGCGCCAGTAGATTCAGAATGTATGGAGATTAAAAATGAATTCTGGGATATGCTTGACGATAAAATCAGAATGAAAGACAAAGAAGAAAAGGTGATTCTGCTTGGTGACATGAACGGATGGGTGGGTAGAAGAAAGGAAGAGTATGAAAGGGTAATAGGACCAAACGGAAGGGGTGTCATCAATGGCAGTGGGAGACGGCTTGTTGACATGTGTGTGGAGCATGGGATGTTTGTATCAAATACTTGGTATAAGCATAAAGACGTGCACACATACACGTGGTATGGGCCAAATACTCGCACAGTCATTGACTACATATGTATGGAAGAATGTATGAGAGGTGCCATAAGAGATGTCAGAGTCTACCAAGGTATATCCGTGGGCTCAGACCATCATCTCTTGTGTGCAAAAGTAATGATAGGCGAAGTAAAAGATAGGAAAAGAACGAAAGTGATTAAGATGAAAAGAGTGAAAGTGGAAAAATTAGATGATGAAAATGTCAGGAATGATTTTGAAGCTGAAGTAAGCCAGATTTTGAAATCGGATGAATGTAAGGAACTTGTGAAGAATGCATGTGTAGAAAAAATGTGGAAAACATTTAAAACATGTTTGGTTGAAAGCGCAAAGAAAGTATGCGGTGAAGTTACGATTGGGCATAAAAAAGGCAATGAATGGTGGAATGATCAGGTTAAACAAGCAGTGAAAGAGAAGAAAGAGAGCTATTTAAAATGGATTAATGACAGAAAGAATAAAGTGTTAGAGACTGAATACAAGGCGAAAAAATGGCTAGCGAAGAATGAAGTTCAAATGAGTAAGAGAAGAATGGAAGAAAAATTGAGTGAAAGAGCACAGAATGACTTCTCTGACAATAAAAAGATGTTCTGGAGCTGGGTGAGACAAAACAACGACAGTTGTAGGTCCACAACTCCGGGAATCAAAAATGTCAGCGGAGACATTCTGTGGAATAAAGACGATGTAAAAAAGAGATGGAAAGAATATTTTAACGAGGTTTTTGGTGAAGAAGAATGTGATTTAACTGTGAAAGGAGATTATGATGAGGGTAATGTTTTGAAAATATCGAAAGATGAAGTAAGAAAGGTCATAAAGGAATTAAAGAATGGGAAAGCTGCAAGTGTGGATGGTGTGAGACCTGAGATGATGAAAGCGGGGGGAGAATGTGTGATTGAATGGATGAAAGAGCTTTGCGAATTGTGTGTTAGTGTCAAGGAGGTTCCATCGGACTGGAGAGAGGCGGTCATTGTGCCAATTTACAAAGGTAAAGGTGACAAAAAAGACTGCCGTAACTTCAGACCGATTAGCCTTCTTAGTGTGCCAGGTAAAGTGCTATGCAAGATTCTTATCCATAGGGTAAGATTATCCACCCAGGAGAAGGTCTCAGATATACAATCTGGCTTTATGCCGGAAAGAGGTTGCGTAGACCAGATATTCGCGCTTCGACAGATAGTCGAAAAACAACTAGCCGTAAATAAAAAGGTCTACGCGGCTTTCGTAGATCTTGAGAAAGCCTTCGACTCGGTGGATAGAAGTATGATGTGGTGTGTGCTTGAGAGGTATGGTGTGAACAAAGCACTTCTGAACGCGATACGCGCCATCTATCTTAATAGCAGGGCGTGTGTCAGGGTGGATGGAGAATACAGCGAGTATTTTAATGTGTACAAGGGTGTGAGACAGGGTTGCATAATGAGCCCATGGTTATTCAATATAATCATGGATCATTGTGTTAAACAAGCGAATCTGGAAGGGCATGGCATACAGATTGGAGAGAGAAAAGTCGGAGTTCTGCTTTATGCTGATGACGCAGTATTAATTGCTGATTCAGCAGCGGAACTTCAGGCAATGCTCTCTAGTCTGAACCATGCTCTGTGTGTGAACAAGTTGAAAATTAATGCAAGTAAGACGAAAGTACTGATTTTTGACAGAATGGATGAAAATGAAGAATGCACGCTCATGTTGAATGGTACGAAAGTTGAAATTGTGGATGAATTTAGATACTTGGGAAGTATGTTTGAGAAGAATGGAAAGATGACAAGAGAACTTGAGAATAGGATGTGTAAGGGCAAGCAAGTGGTCGGTGCAATAGGAAGAATAGCAAAGAACAAGCGATTGACGATGGATCTGAGAATGGCGGTTCACAATGGCATATTGTTACCGACTTTGATGTATGGAAGTGAAGCATGGACAGTGAATGATAGCGAAATGAGTAAAGTATGTACGGTGGAAATGAAGCATTTGAGAAGCATGACAGGAAAAACTCTGAGGGATAGAGTTAGGAATGAATGGGTAAAAAAAGAATGTAATTTGAAAGAGGATGTGAAAGTTAAGGTACAAAAGAATGTGATGAGATGGTTTGGGCATGTGGAAAGAATGAACGATGATAGACTGACAAAGTATGTATACAAAGAAAGTGTGAAAGGAAAAAGAGGGAAGGGACGACCGAGAAAAGTATGGAGTGATCAGATTGAGGAGATTGTGAAAGAATGGGATATACAAAGTGAGCGTAAAAGAAGAAAATGCATGAAAAAGGTGATGGATATGAATGAATTGAAAGAGGTATGTAAGGATAGGAAAAAATGGAGGCAACTCTGCAGAGGCTCTGGCCACCCCTAGCGGAATGGCGACAGAGTTACAGTTACAGTTACAGTTACAGTTTGAGTTTAAATGTAATGTTTTGTACTTGAGAACAAAGCGTCTGGGTCTACGAAGCTACGACTCGTAGCACTGGAAATATGTACAACGATTCCCACGTTCTAATAGAAAACTTATCAGGAATTTGCAGGGAGATTTGTGTTATGTACTAATGCTTGGGGTGTTTTGCATTGTACTTAATTTAGATCAATTATTTAAACATAGTTGTGCAGAAGTTTTGATAAATATTCTAATAAGAAAAATATTCATTGATCTCTGTTTTGGTAGTTCATTTGTTGATTTTTTTTTTGATCAATCGTGCTATTAATACATAATTATGTCAGATTTGCAACTATTTTTTGCAAGCACTTTTTTACCACATCATGTCGTAAGTGCTTTTCAGTTTCTCATATAAAGCAGTCCTTAATCAACGTATTTTTAATGTGAGGTATGTTTAAACGTGGTCAAATTCTTAAGAAAGCCAAATCAAATAAGATGTTTATGCACCTCAAATATTTTTTTATTGTCTTTGTTTATTTCGTTTATTGTCTGTCCATATTAGTGCAAATGAATTAAAATTATATCGACCATTTTCTTTACATTTATATCCAATTTCCAAAATGTTTCGTTCATATAACAAACTAACTAGAATATAAATAAAAAAATATGAATACGTTCATATTTGGTAGTATTTTTCGTTACGCCATTGACTGCAATGCTTTGGTCAGTACTTTCTGAAACAATCACGTCGAGTAGGGCCACCACGCCACCTGCGTCTTTCGGCAACTCGGCCTTAAATAATGACGTGTCTAATGACACACTTTCGGGATGAGATTGAGTGTACAAAGCATTGCTCTGACAACCCTGACAATTTGTTGTCAACAGCAATAAGTTTTGTGATAAATAATTACGAAGGTACTTATGTAGTCAATGAAAAACAAAGAGTTACTAGAACTGTAAAAGTATCATGCTAAATTTATGAATTTATTTTGAACAAATATTAAATACACTGGCCATAATTTCAATACTTTTATGAATAAAAAAAACCTACCTGGAACATACCTACCTGAAAAAAATTACCATGATTTTTACGAAAAGGAAATAAAATGTGACTATCACTATAATTTGATTTGGTGTTAATTATTTCCTCCGTGTTTTTTCCTTTTCTGCTTTTTACATTTTTCTTTCAACACACTTTAACTTTTCTGAAAATTTTCAGCGGAAAACTTTGTACATTTTTCTAACGTGAAAAAAACATTAGAAAAACATTAAAATTTTCCGATTGACTTTTTTTACAATATCCACACACATACTATATATTTGATCTGTATTATTATTTACCCAGTTTTCAGTTACACAAATACAAGTATGTAGCGGAAACAAAATCTTCTCAGTTGGTTGAAGCCTACTTAGAATACATGCATCTATTTCGACTAGAATTGTTCAAGTACACTGTACAAGCAATATACGTACAGATATGAAATACAAACAATCTTCATCGCTTTGAATGGTTATCATAAATATTAGCCGGGCTGGTAGCGCAAGTCACGGCGGCGAAGAAGCAAGAGTGGATAATGCACTTGCCTTTTGAAATAAACCTCGCGAGTTCGGGTTGCAGAAGGGTGAATGAAATTAAATCTCATTCTGGAACATTCATCTTTTGTGCTGAGACGGCACTAGAAACAAGCACAAAACAAGGATTCTGTTCACTCCACTTTCGTAAACAAAAACTGAAAAGGTTTCTCATTTTTTTCCACATTTTCTTCGTTGTTTTCAATTTAGGAACTAGAACTAATTGAAAATCTAGGTTATCAGCAAACTCATAAGGTACTTACATATCTACATAACTATTGAAATATACTCGCATATAAACTTAAGGTTAAATTCAAGCTTACTCTTTCAGGATTTTTATCCTTGTCATTTAAAAAATCACTTGCCCATAATAATGCAAATTATTGCAGAAGTACTCCTGCTTACATTTATTTATTTATTATTTGATGTACAAATTTTGATACATTTCATTTTTCAATTCTAATACATGGTAGATTCATGGTTTAACGTTATACATCACCAAAAAAGAGACTAAACTATTGCGTAAGTGAGGAGTAAAATATATTTATACATATTTTATTGTTTTTCATGAACACACCAGTCGTTGATTGTAATGTAAAAAAAAACAAAGAGAACATGGACAGATTTTTGTACGAATCACGCCGCAAATTTCTGTTCATATTTGATGCTCCTATTCATAAATCTTACACAAAGTAACGCATGAAAAAAAATGCATATAAATAAAAAAAATCTCCTATTCGGTTTTTATTTGCATGTTTTTGTAAAAAACAACAACTGAGTTACAGTTGAGTTACAACTCAACATTTTTGTTTCAAAAAAATTACATTACTTTTCCATACTAGATGTTGGAAAACAATACGATCCCAAAATTTATATTATTAAAATGCTGTTACTTACTTCAATCGCCTCAATAGCTCTTGCAGCAAAACCAATTAGAATCCATTAAAACCAGAGCACGTGACTCGAGCGATTGTTAAACAAACTTCAGTTTCATCAATAAAATTATTACCAACAGTTATTGCAAATCATCTTATATAATGGCTCCTTTGTCTTCGGGCTTCTATCAATGGTTAATCATTTCGTAAAAAATAATAGCTTGCACTTAATGCTTCCACTACACACGTAATAAAGATGGTATTTAAAGAGTTTTTGAAAGAAAAATATATGTATAACACAATGGAAAATGCGAAATTACACTCTTAAATAATATTTTTTTAAATATTGTTTCATTCGACATACGATGCACAATTAATTAGAATGATAACAAAAATATGTTTTTGAAATTTATTTTTCCTTTTTTGTTGGTTAAACTTTTCAAGTGACGTTGAAATAATTGTATGAGTCATCTTTATACACATTTAAATCACACCTTGCGGATATTTTCTTTACTCAATTAACTTATTCAAACTGTTAACGGCTTTCTGATAACTACACTAATAAACTCAGCACAATTAAAAAAAACCTTCATCTATGTGACGTCATAGATACTCGTATAAGTAAAAAAATAAATTCCCAATAATCAGAGTTTTTTTCTACACCATTCTGAAACGTATGCAGTTGACGGTTATGTGAGAGTCTCTGAACTATAGAATCTCCCGCACAGGATTCTTTATAAAATAAAAATGAGTACGAAGCGCTATAGTGCATTCGTGTGAATCTATGACACTGTCCTGTTCGGCCAAGTGACATAAAAGAAATCCCCCACATTTTAAATGTGCTAAGTATAATACATTGTTCCTTAACTTTTAGGTTGGTATGCGGCTGACCATCCATGCTGTAGAAAATGGTTCACTTTGACAATGTCACCCCTGTTTCAGGGAAAACCGGCAAGAGTTGCAGGTTGCATATTTATTTGAATTTTGGGTTTTTATGTTGTAGGTTCACATGCGGCATGTGCAAGCGCGCACTTATACGTGTCTGCTTGTGAGAAGGCATACAATATAAATCCTCAATGTTGCATATCTTTGCAACTTAGATTATACATTGTAATTTTGATACACTTTTAACAAAGGAAAATTACAAGAGATCCTGCAAGGGAAACTTTGATGGGACTCACCGAATTCCAATGGTCATCTATTGAGGTTGGACCGATTTAATTAGGCATGCCAAATGAAATTAGTGGCTAAACGAGGGGCTAGGTTGAAAACTTATCCTGTAATCAAATTAAGTCTCCCTTTGGCGCCCTCACTTCCGTCTGGGATTTCCTAAATGCGGATCCCGCGTCCACTTGCACTGCAGCCCTTGTCGTATTTACAAGATTTCATAACAATTGAATTTCTACCAATATCCTCTATAATGAAAGTCATTTCATAGATACGTATATTCTTATGATGGTACATTTTCATGAATGACTTTTTTTTCATGTACGAGTATATTAAAATTACTTTTGTCTTTACTGTGTTTTTTATCAAGTTAGTTAGATAATAAAGCATTATTTTTTATATGAAATTCGATAAAGATGCCTTAACAATTTTCTTCGGTATCGCAAGTCAATGTCTTGTATTTTAAAATACTTAGGAATATTACTGTGAAAGAAAAATCTTCGAGAAATCAAATGAAGCATTGAAGACAGAGACATTTGAATACGTATGGAGATAGATGTGGAGAAAATCTAGACAAATTTCATTTCCATTTGTCTCTTCTCTACAAATTCTTTCTCGTAATAAATGGGATTTTTACACAAAATGAAAGATTTAGATTTCAAAGATCAGTTATCTTACTTGTATTAATGTTTCATCTTGGTATGATATTTAATAAGCTTGTACTGTGGATTTGCTTATTGTTTAATAGAAAAACCAGTATCTTTTGTACTGTTTTCTACAAAAATGAGTACAAAGTACTACGTATTGATACAACTTTTGATATTTCATAGAGGTAAAAAAATGATGTAGAAGGTGGGATACTTTAAGACACCTAATCTCTAAATTTTACTACCAGCTGAAATTGAATTTTCATTTTTAAAAAGTACACTTATACACTAGATAGCTATACTAGATCTTTGGAGAGATATTTAAATTTCATATCGCACAATAATTTAAGAAGTTCAAACTTTACTTCATATTTTCTAGAAAATCGGCAATAAATCCAAATTTATGCCTTCGTTGGAATAAATTATGTACCTATCTGAGATATGTAAATAAGAGTATCCAACGTATATATGGCTACATGCTCGTATTCTACAACATTACTTAAGTATTCGAGGGTTCACGTGGTGTGAAGCTTTGCTGACGGCAGTAAATTTATTTTCCATGAATAAGTCCCGCCCTTGGGCTACCGTTAGGCATGGAAAGTATTTTCTCGCTGAAAAAATATTAAAGAAAATATTTCGATAGGTAAATTTGTGTTCTCCCAACGTCTAGACTCGGGCTGGGAAAATTTCCCGCGAAAAATACCAATTTGTGTCAAGTAACCCAAGTACAACACTTTACGCTTAAACTCAAAAGTAGAGTTTTACTATAAATGTATGGAAAATAAAATGATGGCTTTAGTTGCGATACATTTTTAGTAAACCGTTATCGTTGAGTTGAAACGTGAAATACTTGGGAGAAGTTTGAAGTCGGCCGTCGCGTCGTATCGAATTTTGTAAATAATTATGAAAGTTTTTTTTACTTGAATGGAATAATAAGTTACGAAACGTCAACGAGTTTGCTATAATGAAGTTGTTTTTAAAGAGATCGATTCATGAAAAAAACAAGTTATTTTCTTTTAAGTACTTTGTATTTTTACTGAAAAAAATACAAGGTATTTTTTATTTAAAGTAATCGTAGCTTTATAGCTGGAAAAAATATTTTCAAGGAACTGAAGTATTCTTAGAAATCTTGTAAAAATAAAATTAGAATGGTGATAATCATATCGTAGACGTATTTGCATGGGAGAAAAAAACAACGTACATTTTATAAAAGCGTTGTCTTTTTTATTTAAAAAATCGAGATGGCAAGGATTCCATTATTAATTAACGATTAATTATTCTGTTATTCATAACAATTCAATCACATCTTTGCACTTAGGGTCAAAAATAACATAAAAAGGGCCAGACGGAGTTCCAACCGTAGATGTGTCGTGTCAAACATACCAACATTAGACCAACATCATCGTATCCGCTTGGCCATAGAGCCGACAACATCTTATCTAGGTGAATCTGTTATATTCACTATTCACCTACATAGATTACTGAATCTGATATATTCCCTATTCACCTAGATTACATGTTGTCGTATTTTATCTAGGTGAAACTATTCTATTCACTGTTTAAGCAAACTATTCACCTAGATTGCATGTTGTCGTATGTAATCTAGGTGAAACTATTCTATTCACTGTTTAAGCAAACTATTCACCTAGATTGCATGTTGTCGTATGTAATCTAGGTGAAACTATTATATTCACTGTTTAAGCAAACTATTCACCTAGATTGCATGTTGTCGTATGTAATCTAGGTGAAACTATTCTATTCACTCTTTAAGCAAACTATTCACCTAGATTGCATGTTGTCGCATGTAATCTAGGTGAAACTATTCTATTCACTGTTTAAGCAAACTATTCACCTAGATTGCATGTTGTCGTATGTAATCTAGGTGAAACTATTCTATTCACTGTTTAAGCAAACTATTCACCTAGATTGCATGTTGTCGTATGTAATCTAGGTGAAACTATTCTATTCACTGTTTAAGCAAACTATTCACCTAGATTGCATGTTGTCGTATGTAATCTAGGTGAAACTATTCTATTCACTGTTTAAGCAAACTATTCACCTAGATTGCATGTTGTCGTATGTAATCTAGGTGAAACTATTATATTCACTGTTTAAGCAAACTATTCACCTAGATTGCATGTTGTCGTATGTAATCTAGGTGAAACTATTCTATTCACTGTTTAAGCAAACTATTCACCTAGATTGCATGTTGTCGTATGTAATCTAGGTGAAACTATTCTATTCACTGTTCAAACAAACAATTTACCTAAATAACACGTTGTCGTATCTGATATAGGTGAAACTAAAAATAAAATTTAGGGTTGCTTTTACATGCGAGTATTTTTTTGTTGACATTTTCACAAAAAAATATTATGTTAACAAAACAACGACCAAAATCTGACTTCATCAAAATGAGAAATTTCCCGGAATTTTAAACTAAAAAAACTAAGCCCAACATCAAAGGTTTCCGTATTATTTTCTCTTTTATGTGTAGGCACATCCTGTTATGTAAAACACTATATTGTAACGAAATACACTGGTAGATGTTTATTGGTGTACGTGTATTTTGAGAGAATGTTCTGGCCCAGACGATTGTAATTGTAAGGTGTGTATGTAGGTAGGAAATGGACTCTTCATGAAATAAATATGTCCAGAATCGTCTATACAACTGTGGTAGTGGAAGTTTCTAGGGCAGGCTGGAATGGCCCCTAGGTTCCGCTATAAGAAGGGCGACAATGGGCTGAAGCGAGTCAGTCTTCGAAGCACTCACACAGAGGAGTATCTAGTTGCCAGGGCGACCAATATGGTGTAAAATAAATGTAATCTGTACGAAATAAATAAGTGTGTTAAAATAAATCTGTTAGAATAAGTCTGTTAAAATAAATCTATTGTAAGAAAGTCTGTGTAAATAAACTGTATGGCTAACTTGTGTTAAACTTGTGTTTTAATTAAAAGAACCCAGGAAAAACGTAACAATGGTGTCGGTGTGAAGTTTAAAACCAAGTACCAAGTAAAAACTGTGCTTGAGACTTTTGAAAAATATATGTGGACAACATAATAAAAACTGATGAATAAAAAAAAAAAGTTTTAAATAAAACTGATTAAACTTGAATTAAAAACGATCGTGTGGTTACCCGCTAAAAATTTGATTGAAGTGTGGATAGATAACGTGTTAATAATATTGCGTTAGTGTTTGTAAATACTCATTAGCCGATGACGAAGCAAAGTAAATAATCATTATCTAATATCATTATTTGAAATTTAAAAATAAATATTAAAAGGCGGTACCTACCTACCGTCAGTATAATTAGATAAATTATTATTTTGCCAAAGTACGTATTTAAAATAACTTTATATATAAAACTCATAACCCGTATTAAATAAATTTGCAAATATTTTTGTTTTGAAGTTTCTTAAAATAAAAAATGGCTAAGGTGAACATCAAGGACCTCAAAGCCTATGAGCTTAAGAATGAGCTTCTGGAGAGGGACCTGGAGACCTCAGGAGGGAAGGCGGCCTTACACGCACGCCTCATGGAGGCCTTGGAACAGTCAGGCGAAGACCCGGCATATTTTGTCATGGCGTCTGGAGGGGACCGCGAGCGAGCCGTGGAAGAGTTTAAAACAAAGATGGCTGCCAACTTCAAGAGCTTGAGGGAAGACCTAGCTGGTTGGAAGGAGGAGAGGGCTAAAAACCTAGCCTTAAAAATGTCGGTGGACACTGATAGTGTAAAATTAAGTGATAATCAGGATGACAAAAAGGCCGATATGTCAACTGAGGATGAGTCGTCTCAGAAGTTGGAGAAGGGAGACCTGAAGGCCAAAAACAACGGCCAGCTCAAGGCTGAGGACGCAGCTGACAGCAAAGATGACAAAGATGATGTCAAGTCGGCTGAAATCGGCAAGAGTGACTCGGCCGAGGTGAAGGCTGACAAGGATGCGAAGGAGGAGACGGACGCCAAGGAGGAGGATGAGGACGCCAAGGACAAGAAGGGCAAGGCCAAGAAGGCCAACAGTGTGAAGAAGAAGCCCGCGCCCAAGAAGAAGGCGGAGGAGGCCGTGGAGGAGGCTCTCAAGAAGAAGAAGGCCGTGGAGCCGCCGGTGCCCGTGCCCGCGGGCCGGGGCATCCCCATCGACCACATCCCCGACGTGGAGGTGGCCATCTCCAGGTTCAAGATGGAGGACCTCAAGTTCCGGTACAATCAATTGTGCCGCACGAACCTCATCAAGCGCAACAAAAAGAAGTTCAAGGGCTACGAGTTTGAGAAGGACACGCCTGAGCACAAGGCCAAGCTGGAGGAGGTGCAGAAGCTGGAGCCCAAGCAGCTGCGGACGCTGTGCGAGAAGCTGGGCTTGGACAAGAGGGGCGCGCCCACGGAGCTGGCCAGCAGGTTGGTGGGCTTCCTGCTGCTGCCAAAGCAGGCCTCCTCGCACGCCAGGGGGCTGATGAAGGAGAGGCCGGTGACTGACCGCGGCGAGGCCACGGGAGGCAGGCCCAGAAGGTCCGCTGCTGCTATTGTCAAGAGAGGTTACTCTAACGAGGAGTATGAAACAGATCCGGAAACCAAAGTGCGGGGACCCAAAGTCAGCAGGGATGATTTAGGGGATTTAGATGGCTCGTACAACCCGAGTGGCTCCGGACAGGAGGCGGACTCTGACTTTGACCCGTCAGTGAGGAAGGGGGGCGCTCCCTCCCGCAAGCGCCGCGCCCCCGCCCGCAGGGGCTCAGCCAAGCAGAGCAAGCAGAAGGGACGACCCAAGCATGGCGCGGCAGGAAGCAACCCAGCGAGTCAGAGGACGAGAGCGAGAGTGAGAACTTCGCTTCCGAGCAGGAGAGCGGCTCCGACGACCAAGGATTCTGATCCTTTGACGCCGGCGAGCAAGCGGGGCCTAGGAGCGGTGGCCGCCCGGGGACGCAAAGTGGTGCCCCCAGCCAAGGAAAGGCGCCCATGCCGGCCGCCAAGAGGAAAGCACCCCCCCCCACACCAGCCAGCAATGACGGGCAAAACCCTAAGGGGAAAATTCCGTGGAACGTCATTTTTCCTGACCACTGGATGCAACTGTGGGTCAAACTGCCCGTACCTTCTTAAAGAAAAGACTGTTCCGGGGCGGAACAGTCTAAGGGGGGGATAATGTAACGAAATACACTGGTAGATGTTTATTGGTGTACGTGTATTTTGAGAGAATGTTCTGGCCCAGACGATTGTAATTGTAAGGTGTGTATGTAGGTAGGAAATGGACTCTTCATGAAATAAATATGTCCAGAATCGTCTATACAACTGTGGTAGTGGAAGTTTCTAGGGCAGGCTGGAATGGCCCCTAGGTTCCGCTATAAGAAGGGCGACAATGGGCTGAAGCGAGTCAGTCTTCGAAGCACTCACACAGAGGAGTATCTAGTTGCCAGGGCGACCAATATGGTGTAAAATAAATGTAATCTGTACGAAATAAATAAGTGTGTTAAAATAAATCTGTTAGAATAAGTCTGTTAAAATAAATCTATTGTAAGAAAGTCTGTGTAAATAAACTGTATGGCTAACTTGTGTTAAACTTGTGTTTTAATTAAAAGAACCCAGGAAAAACGTAACAATATTTTATTTAGGCGGAAGCAAAGGGTAGGAGGCTCAGTTCGATTTTGCTTTTACCCGTGCACATGCATGCTAGAGGCCTTTGTTAATCCATACTAACCAATCACGATGGCAACAAATTGATGTCCTGATACGACGCTACGTTACTCCGCCGTCCATTTATTCTCGCACCCGGATGACGTCATTCAGCCCGCTTAGCGTGCACACAACGCTTAATGGCAGGGACGAACTAAACAGACCTCGAATTTTGAAACAAAAAAAGTGATTTTCAATCTGGCGTCTTTTCATAAATGAGATAAACACAGGAAAATAATGTAACTTATTTTCGCACTAACGAAAATCAATGTTAAAGACTTGGGCTCTTCACGACTAAATTTAATAAGAAGAGAACCAAGTTAATTTACCATTAAGTCCTTTTATATAATAAAGCTTCACATTCATTGTAAATTTCAACTCATCAAGGTTCATATGAAAACCTGGCCACAGAGGAGCATTGAAAAATGACAAGTTGCATTATCTTGAGGTGTAATACACACAAAAACAGCGCTCACCAAATAAATCATCCTAGTATTATTATTATTATTGTGAAACTTAACGATATACCCTAATTTCAAGGGAGTGTTTTACCTAAGGCTGGCCTCATTACCTGTGAAAATATAAAGAGTCCACTCGTAAATTTCAACCCCTTCGGAGACAGCGCAGAAAGAGTTTGCAGCTTCGATGTAAGATGCAAACCCCATTTTTTTTACAAAGCATATATAATTATCAATCGATGAAAGCTCAATCCAAAAATTTTTGTACAATGTTATAACTAACGCAAATTATTTATTTTAATTATAAGTTTTCGCCTTCAAAGGCATCAACCGAAGCAATGGCAACTGCAGCCACAACCTTTTTTTGTTTGAGAAGTTTACCTTTCCAACTTGCATATTCAACCCACTTCTGACCTGTTCAGTTTGTCAGTAAATGAGTGTGCGGAGACGGCGTACTATACCCCAGTACGAAACTCAACGTTTCAACTTAACCATATTGCTTAACCAAAAACATATGTGAACTTAAACGATTATTAGGGGCGCTGTTTTAGTTTCTATTTATATATTTTTTGGTTAACGCTTTTGTTGAGTTTGAGCGTAATGCTTAATAGGTGGGTACTGAGCAGGCCTCACTTTGAGGTTAGGCGTCAGACGCGGCGCATGCATCACCCAGGGCAGGCGACATCACTCAGGGAGATCACGGGCCGCTAAGCTCTCTCGGTACGGGTATTAGTATTTCACACTGGACACTGCCGGCCCGGTTGCTAGCATGCTTTTGAGATTGTATCGTTTAATTAAGAGATTAATTTAATGAATAGAGTGTAGAGAAAGATGGAAAGAAATGTTTTGTATGAAAATTGAAGGAACACCAATAAATGTTAATTTTTTTAACAGATTTTTTAATAACTAAATAAATATTAATTTTCACAGTGTTAATGCACCAACCATCCAAAAAAAATGTTAATTTCATTTCAAGGGTTAGATTCTGTTTTTAGTTGACGAGGTTTAACATTTGTTATCCTTTAATTTGCAAAATCTCACCCCTGTTTCAGGGAAGGTCGGCAAGAGTTGCAGGGCTTATGTTCATTTAAGATTGGGTTTTTATATTGTAGGTCCACATACGGCATGTGTTAGCGCGAAGTTATACATGTCTGCTTGTGGAAATGCGTTTAATATGAATCTTAAATGATATATATCTGTGCAGCTTAGATTCAGATTTAGATTTAGACACGAAAATGTCTGTTAATCTGAAAAACAAGATCTTTGAGTCATGCGTGCTTCCAATATCCACCTACGGCTTAGAAGCAAAAGGACTCACTCAGTATAACGCCAACAGACTGAGGACGTGCCAAAGAGCCATTGAAAGAAGGATGCTGGGAATCAGTCTCAGAGACAGGGTTCCAAACTAGGAGATTCGTAGACGCACTGGTATCACTGATGTCATACAACGAGTAGCCTGCTTTCAGTGATATTGGCCTGGTCACATCGCAAGCAAGACCATGACGGGTGGCCGAAAAGGATCGTCCAGTGGCGACTAGGATGTCCAAGAAGGGAGGAGGGAAACCCCAACTGAGGTGGCTGGATGCCATCAAGAGAACTACAGGCAGAAGATGGCTGAACACAGCAACCGATATTTAAACTCAACATAAACACCGGCAAGGTTTACTCAGCCTTCACAAGAAATAAGTACAAGCTCCTTCGTGCGCTGGAAAACCTTCACTTTAACTAAAGTGGTTGGTGTGAAGCCAGCCCCCTCACCTGTAAGAATACATAGAACCCGAATCGCATTTCACCCAATTTATCAAATTATATTTAAAACAATCCTTCAGTGCATTGAAGTAAAAATATGGACGATTTTCACAAAAATATATCGGTAATTGTTAAAAACCGAAAAGTTTTTGAAACTTCAATTTTAACAGAGAAGGTACCTATTTTATTTCCAGTGCAATGCAATGAATGATACTATACGGGCAATGTTTGAAACAGTGTATTTGTATGTACTTCATAATTTAGATGTTTTAAAATTTGCATATAGAATCACTTTAAAACCTCGACAGGCAAATTTAACATTTCAACATTTTCCTGATTATCTTCAGCGATATCGTCGGTTGATACCTCACACAGCTTGCAAACCCCCAAGTTTTAAGTTTCACGCACAACTAAACAATCGTGTATAACAAAAAATGTATGGAAACCAAAGGAGCACCTGCTGTGAGCGTTGAAGTTTTCATAGGTTTTTTTTTAAACGCTATGGTTGAGTTTAAACGTAAAAAATTCGCAGCGTGAACATACATTGAGCTAAAAACATTACGTTCAACTTAACAACAGCGGACCCCAAAAAATGCATGGAAAATAAAACAGCACCTCTAGTGATTTTTTAGTTTCAATAGATTTTGGGTAAAAGTACGCGGTGAAGTTAAAACGGAGTATTTTTACAGCGTGCACATACCCTGAGCTAAAACATCAAGCTACACTAAAAGATGCGTATGCAAAAACATGTATGGAAAATTAATAAGCGCCTCTAGCGAGTATTTAAGTTTTTATACGTTTTTAGTACAACGTTATCGTTGAGTTGAAACGTAAAATTTTATACTACAGTTTGACGTGGCTCTTGCCTGACGGATAGTGACGCCTCCCGATGATGACGTCCCATCATTAGTTATGCTCGTACTCTGGCGTCGCGTGCGAGCGACGCCCTCAAACGTAAAAAATAACATGTCCGTGTCTGCACACTTGATGGCTCACTACTCGATCGAACCATTATGGCTTAGCATTTATTAACTACATGGTTGATTAAAATTAAACATTAAAATCAAATAAAAAATTTTGATTTTAAATTTATAAAAAAAATTTAAAAACTTGAGAAACCCTAGCCCTAGCCGCCAGCATTACAGATCAACCGCCATTTCTTTCTGTCCTCACATACTTCTTTCATTTCATCCAGAGTAATAACCTTCTTCATTAAAGCTCTCCTTTTTCATTCGCAATTTCAACACTATAGATATAGATGCAACAACTAAGATAAAGATTATATTCCTACACTACAATAAACCAATATTACTTTATTTTTTCGATCAGCATATAAATTACTATGGGAAATATCTCAGCGGCACCTGTTCGCGGTGCTGTCTTGATAGATATCTCCCATCCCTTGCTTCTGCTGTAGCAGCTCCTCACAAATGAATCATTCATAATCCTAATAAATTACACACACCGCGTGATATCACTCTAAAGCGCGGCCAAAAGAAAGATAAAAAACAGAGATTATTTTGTGGATTTTCTACAAATAACTCGAAAAAACCTTCAGAACCTTTTTAACAATATACTTAATTTTTTTGAAAAAAAAATGTGAAAGGGATGACATTGAAAAAAATGCTTCAGGTAGGCTCTGAAACAGCTTATAACAGTATTAATTAAAGGCAAATAAGGTTCACATGTAATGCATTATCCGTGATGGGGTGGCAGAGTGCTTGCGGAACATATATATTTTTACATGTAAGAGCCTTACCTTGCGCCAACTACTTTAATTTGGGTATGTTAGCTTCTTTTTCAGTCTGATTGCTTATTTTGAGTTTGGGATTAAGAAATGAAAACCGAGAGGGGAAATCGATTCTGACTCCCTTGACGGGGATGAAACCCTAGGCTTTGATATGGATTGCAAACAGTCTACCAACTGAGCCATCAACCAGATTTCTCAAAGTATTAATGAAAACCTTATTTTATATTAATTAATACTCGAATCGAATCAAAGTGACTAGCAAGCCTATTGGGGAGCAAAGCAGTAATGATTTTTGTACAAATTCCTTGGAAAATCGCCTTTGAATGCTCAGCTACAACATCGGCAAAATTTTAGTTTTTTAAGTTGAAGAAGTAACTTTTTTAAGATGGCAGAAATTATTATAAAAGACAGATAATATTTTACTTTTTCCCAGTTTTTTTAAAGTTATTTTGGGTTCATCGTTGGACAACGACCTCTCCTTTGTTCCTCAACACCGTCTTAGGAACATTACATTCATTTTAACCCTTTTTTATAAGGTTTTTTACACTTCTTGTGTCTGTTCTTGAAAAATGAGTTAAACGCTGAAGAAAAATATCCGTTTATTTTACCAAAAGATAAACCCTAGAAAAACAATACTTGAGTAATTAATTATAACAATGTTTTCAAAACTCTTCTTCTTTTTTTTGTCTTGATGTAGATCTTTTGACATCCAACTCACAAAATAACTGCATATCAGCTCATAAATCATGAAATCAGGAAGTTCACATTGAAAACTGTATTCTTTATTTTAATTTTTCAAGACAAGAAAAGAAAAAAAATCAAGTCCTTTCGGAACCTCATAATGAACAAGTTGTGAATTTTGACTATTTTTTTTGGATACTTTATCGTTTGGGAGTTTTTAGACCAATCAATTTCAGCTTAATTCGTTTCAGGAAAAAGTTCCCAATTGTGTCATTCGCTCTTCACGCCAAACAAGTTAAATGAAAGACACAAGAAACCTGTTCATTTGGCTCAATCGTGGAATTCTTTTTTTTCCACATCAAGAAAAATGAGGTCAGCGATACAGTATTACATACGTACTGTGTCTTATACTAGCACTTCGTATGTTTTTGTTCAGATAATTAAAAAACAACGAAACTTATTTGCTTGTTATAATTAAACAACACTTTATTAAATTATAAAACACTGTTTTATTTCCACAAATATACAATATATTTAAAAATTATTAACTTTCAAATAGTACCAACGTTTTCGACCAATATTGTCATAGAGATAATTTAAAAAAAAAAATTGAAGGACACAATGCTGTTTTTGTGTTGGAAAGTTCAAAGACTTTTTGCGGTTTTCCGGCTTATAATAAAAAACTATATTCGTAATTTCTAAAAATATTGAGTTGTAAAATTATAAGCGTCTATTTTTATTCTATTTCCTAAATGTGTTTTCACTATTCAGTTATCTTAATTAACAAATTCACCACTGTTCTTTAAAGGTAATTTTCAAAGCCGTAATTTTCAATTTTATTGAAAAAAAAAAAACATTAAAAAAGCCATCAAGTGAACACTACTAGTGAGAATATACTTTTATAATCTTTTCACTAAAATTGACTTTTCTAACGCCCAACAGATATTCCTTTAAAGTGGCGGCCATCTAAAATAAGGTGTTGAGAAGAATGGCTACAATATTTACGCCATTATCATCCACCATCCAGGGGGGGAGCGTAATTCCTGGGTGGACCCCACAATAGGGGAGGGATCAACTGAGTGGGCTGCTATTGTACTACGAAGGGGGGCGAATAGGGAATCATTGATTTTGGGTGGGTCGATGCCTTTTGAGATAAACGATTAGCGGGTTGCGCTCTCAGGTAAGGGATGGCGTGGTGTGAGGCTGCTCATTGTTCGCTGTGATGAAGGAATTTGTCTAGGCGAGAATGGTGGCGGTGAGTTGTATGAAATTATGTATGGGATAGGGTACACGGTAATTCCGTGTTAACATTTGGTCTGTAAATTGCAAGGTTGGCTATAAATTGGAAGGATTCACAGGTGTAGCGTATGAAAATATTAATCTGACTTTATGATAAGTTCGTAAAAAATATTTATAACTACCCACATGTTTGTTTTCCTTTTCTTTACAAACATGATGATACGAAAGTGATATCGAAAAGAAAGTCTCTTTCATAGAGTTTTTTCGTAATCAATTTAATTATTTTAACATAAACACCACGTGTACGAACAGTAAAAAATAACCCTTTTTAAAAAAGACAAAATAAAACCAAAACCCGAACATAAAATTTCAAGCTTACAATTATATTGTTATGTTTTATTAAACATGCAATGAAATTATAATCATCATTTTGAAATGAATGAAAATATTCATTAATGCTTGTTTTTTTATTATTATTATTCGTATCCTTTTTTGTGGTTTATCACAGACGTCTGTGCTAAAAATGCATTTTTTGATAGCTTATCATGTAAATATATTTTGTTGAATGCAATTTTGTAAAAAGCGTGCACTTCCTTTTTATATTACCGGATGGTGATAACATGAAACCGTGTTATTGGTAAAGGACAAAGTGTGACCCGAATGCACCAAAAAAAAGATGAATGAATGACGCATCCTTGTATCATGACTTGTACAAGAATATCATGGCCTAGAAACTAGATGATTGTTGAATTGACCAACGTTTCGTCTCTAGCTTTGGTAGGGCTTTAAAGAAACTTCAATCGACATGAAAAATATAGATTAAAATCAACCGCAAAGTGTGGATATTTCATGATTTACAGCCATTTATAACAATCACACAATATTTTTTTCATGTATATTATGTTTTGTTCTACAGAAAAACTTTTCATTTCCTAATTTGTACAATGAAATTGACGTGTATCTTCAAATACAATTGGCTATTTTTTATTGAACGAAAAGAAGGCAGATAAACTGAAGGAGGTTATAAATATACTCATAATCCAGAAGTATAATTATGAAGGTCATATTATTCAGAAGTGAGAAAATGTAAATAAATACAAGAAACACCATACGCGATGTCGATATGAAATAAATTATATTATCGCGATTGATATTTATAATTTGTAAGTCAATTACATACCACAGTCTATAAAGATACCTCGTAAAAAAAAATGCAACTAAGCTACTCATACAGTGTAACTTCTTGCCGCGTTATCCCCGAAAAGTTTCGCATGTGGCTATTGGAACTTATTTATTTTTACAGGTAAGGGGACCGGCCTTACGCCAACCACTTCAGTTGAAGTGTAGGTTTCCCAGCTCCCGAGGAGACTGGCACTCATTTCTTGTGTAGGCTGAGTAAACCTTACCGGTATTTTATTTTGGGTTTAAAATAAACACCGAAACGGGAAATCATTTCTGACACCCTCGGTGGGATTCGAACCCGAGCTCACGGTATGGAATGCAAGCACTCTACCAACTGAGCTATCCACCGGACTCAATTCGTATTGCTCTTAAGTCGGAAGTTCTATGTCTGTCCCATGTTCAGCTCATTCCTAATATTATGCTGGAAAGAGAGAGAAGAATGCGAAACGGAAACGGATGTGGTCGAGCGTGGGCGTCGCTCCATGATAAATCAGAATCGCAGCCATATTTTATACTTTAACAATTTAATGAAATCTAATGAAGCGATGAACGCGTGATTTGGCTCAGCTAACACTTTTAAACATAGTTTCATATTTCGTGCAACAAAATTCGTCATATAAGATGAACCTATTGAGTTATTTATAAATCTTAAACAGTAACATACTTTGGCCCAAAACGGTTACTTATTTTAAGGATCAATAAAAAATGTGTTTCAGCTGCATTTTTTTAAGAAAGACAAAAATCAATAAGTTGATTGTACTGGAAAGACAAATGGATTTTTTTTTATATTAAAACTTGTTTATAAAAAAAAGATACAAAGTTCCGGTACACGACGGTCGATAGTTAGTTAAGTTGGTAGAATGATGGCATTTCGAAGCTCATCGACGGTGTCAGAAATGATTTCCCGTTTTGGTGCTTATTTCAAAGGCTCAAATTAAAATACTCATCCTTTACAATAAATGAGTCCCAGCCTCAAAGGAGCCAGGAAACCCCCACTTCAGCTGTAGTGGATGACGTAAGGCCTGCCCTTCCCTACATATAAAAATAAACAGGTTCGACTTGCCACACTTGGGATAACGCGGCAAGAAGTTGAACTAAATGTGTAGCCTTTTTTGCATTTTTTTTAGGTATGTCAATGCATTTCAAAGGCAATTGTAATGAATGTAATTAAATCTCCATAGTATAAAGACATTTCAGATTTCGTTTTGGACTGCATGTAACTGTTCTCTATATAAATAATGAAAATAATACATGGCGATATTTCAAGAGATGCAACTAGCGGCGAATCCTCGAGCGTATTTTTTTGCCGGATTGAAATAAAAGATTGTGAAACTGCACTCCCACGGGAGGGCGACACAGCTCTTGGGTGGTGGAATATGTACTCCTTCCTGAGCAAATACTCATTTCAAATAGGTTTTACGACTTGGCTACCAGACCTCCGCTTCTTACTCTTCCTGTTAAGATAGTGTGCTCACCACAATGGATTAAAATGAGGTCCCAGTATTGGTCTTGTCTCAAAGACTCAGCTAAATGGAATTCATCCTACTACATACTCACTAGAATGTATTTTTTGTATTTTTAAAAGAATCCAATTTTCAATCTATCCACAGTACATTCATAGTTCGTTACAAAAAACACAAGACGTTAATGCTTCAGACTCCTAATCGAAAAGTCGTGAGCTCGATTCCCGCTGGAGCACAAAAAATATCATTAAATTTTCAAAATATGATTTTCCTTGCACTGAAAAACACCGATGACTAAAGGATCTTATGGTGATTAGGTCCTGCTTAAGAATTAAAACATTCTATAGAGACAAACAATCTTGCAGAAGGCTTTGAGGTAAGATTCCTATAAAACTTGTCTTGTATATTGTCGGGGTTATAGCCGCGGGGGCCAAGAGGGCTGATCTTTCTAGCTTGTTTCGAATGGAACAACGTTGGTTCGATCCCCGCTTGGGTCACTTGACTTTAACTTTGACCCTGGTTCAACAGATGTTATTGGGTAATTATTATTTAATAATTCATTAATAATAAACAATATTGAATTATTAAATGATGATATTAATACCTGTTTCTGGCCAGGCAGAATAGGTTGGTGAATTGCATTCCTCTTCACAGATCTATTTAAAAAAAAAAAAAAAAAAACATTGCTCGTCAAATGAATAGTTCTTGATGTATTAACATTTCCATAAATTTGAAGTCTCGAGTACTTGCTCAAAGGTGTTCAGTTTGTCAACTTTCAATACATTGATTATGACTTTTGAGATCTGGCTTAATAGTTTTTGTACCTTAATACTAAAAATAAGTATTGATAAATATATCTCCCTAAGAAGTTGCGAAGAGTTTCATGAACTTTTGTTATTTAGGAAACCTTTCGTATATTAACAACAATAAGAAAAACAAAATACTGCAAGATTAACAATGATGGCCATTCACACAAAATTTCGATGCGCAAATAATAAAAATAACAACGAGCTGAAGAAATTATGCTGATTTGTTTATTTATCTCAAGTGCTGAATCTTTAAGAGCCGCTGACTATTTCAGTGCATATTTTTGAGAGATAATGTTGATTTGTAGTGTTAAATGGCTATGAAAGGTTTAATGCTTGATAATGGTACTTGATAGCTATCTATTTAAAGTGAAATGTGTGTGTTTATAATCTTCGAGCGAATGCTGACATATAGTATGCACTAGACTAGAATTGTGTCTGTGCATATTGTGTGTGTAATAGTCTAGAACAAGCCATAAAAAAAAACAGACAAATATCCTGCGCTATGTTTCTAAAGCAACATTCCCTTCAGGGTTCAAACATTACAACTATCATGGCTAATAAAATAAAGCACAGATAAATATAATAATTATAGAAATGCTAACAATGGTGGTAGTTTCATACTCGTAATATGTTTAATGAGGCAAGAAAAGTGCGAGAGACTTAACTATGAGAAAAATGCTATAACGATTTATTCCTACGAATTGCTTGACTTATAGGTTGAAATCAGTCTGACCCCCCATACTGCCAAAAAATGTTTCACTTTGGCAATATCACCCCTGTTTTAGGGTAGGTCGGCAAGGTCGACGTAAAATCACTTTAATTTTTTTGCTTGGTTCAAATATAAACATTTTAAAATGTGTAATACTCATAACAAATCGAATCAATATGGGCACGTATTTGCATAATAAAATGCCGTACACACGAGTGCATATTTCGATGAGACCGAGTATTAGCAATGTCCCGGGGACATTTTGGACCGTATCTTACGTTTCCACCCTCGCAGCGTGTGCTCTGGTGCTTCACCCTTAGAATCTTACTTCCGTTTCATCTGATTTTCAATCAGCAGGGTTTTTCTGATAAAAACTTCTTGTAATATAGCATGCGTATTTTGTGAACAGGTAAATCTTTTTCTGTTTTTTTTCAAGCCAAGATAATAATAATAATAACAGGCTGATTTATTTTAAATTACACATGATAAGAGAGCGCCGTTTTTGTGTGTGTCACACCTCAAGGGCCCTCTCCGATCATGGATAAGACTTTCTAAACAAGTGTGCCTTGAGTGCTCCTCGAAATACACCCACAGATTTGGAGTTCTTCACTCCGGGTGGCAGTCTGTTCCACTCCACCGGCCCCGCAACACGGAAAGCGCGGTCTCCGAAGTTTGTACGAGTCTGACGGCGCGGCTGAACCGAATTGACTACTCCATCACCCGCAGATCTGAGTGTCTGCCTCCTAACACCCATTTCAACAGGTGAAATCATATCAGCCAGATAAGGTGGGGCCAAGCCATTGATGGCTTTATATACCATTAAACAAACACGGAAGACCACCCTCTCCGGGAAACGAAGCCAATGAAGTTTTTTTAACAGCGGGGTGATGTGAGCGAATTTGGGAATCCCGAATATGAGTCTTGCTGCCGAATTCAACACAGATTGAAAGCGATTAAACTGTTTCTTCGGCTGACCACTATAAAGCGTCGAGCAATAGTCAATCCGAGACATCACAAACGCACTCACCAGGGTCTTAACCGCATCTGACGGCAGACATTTTCTTATTGCCTTTATTTGGCGAAGCGAAAAAAAAGAAGAAGCTATTGTGGCATCTATTTGCCTATCCAGTGTCAGGTTACGATCCAGTAAGACTCCTAGAAGTCTTACCGAATCAGAAGGCTGGATTAGCTTACCTCCTATGGAGAGTGGTACTCTATTCACCAGAAGGTGGTCACGCCTCGATGTGGCTGCCCAGAGTATCTCCGTCTTATCCATGTTTAAGATTAGGCCATTGTTCCTCATCCACCCACCGACCTCCGCGATACACCCAGAGACCCTGCAACTGAGGTCCTCAGCCATGTCTGGCCGAGAATGAGAGTATATTTGCCAGTCATCTGCATATGAGTGTGCGATGAGGCCCCATTTTTCAACAATACTCTCAATCTCAGCAGTATACAATATGAAAAGGATCGGACCCAGCACAGAGCCCTGTGGGACCCCGGAAGACAGCGAGTAGGTAGGTGAAACACTATCACAAATACGCACCGCCTGTCTGCGCTCCACCAGATAGGAAGAAAACCACGCCAAAGCCCCTCCGGTCAAACCAAATGACACCTCCAATCTCTCAATAAGAATTGGGTGACTTACTGTGTCAAAGGCCGCACTCATATCAAGAAGCGCCAGTAAGGCTAGATTACCACACTCCACAGCTGATATCATATCCGATACAAGCATGAGCATACCGGTTTCTGTTGAGTGATATTTCCGGTATGCAGACTGCCTCTTAGGCATTAAGCCGCTTGCATCCAGATAGGATACCAACCGCCGCGAGACAATCCGCTCCAGCACCTTCGACAAGAATGGCAGATTTGACACAGGTCTATAATTTGAGGGATCACCGGGATCCAACTGTGGCTTTTTAAGGATTGGCGTGATGTGTGCTACCTTCAAAGACGGAGGAACAGTGGCATCCATTAGGCATCCATTGATTACCTTAACAATAAATGGAGCCAGCTGTAAGATGCATTCTTTGAGTACCCAGACTGGTACAGGGTCAAGGCCACACTGCTTGTTTGGCGATCCTACCACGATCTGACACACCTCATCTATGTCAGTTAAATCAAATACTTCGAGTCGCGAAGCACTTCCAATCCTTGAGACAGAAGTACCTGCAACCCAAGCAAAGTGCAATTGAGGTATTTTGTTTTCAAAATACGTGGCAAAATCGCAAGCAGTCGACGTCAAACCTACACCAGCCCGAGCACTCCCAGACAAGTTCTCCAGAAGCTTCCACACCTGCTGAGGGGATTTTGCCTCAGCAATCTTTCCACAATAAAAATCGGATTTCTTCTGGAGAATAGCAGACCTGTACACACCTTGAGCGTCAATCCATGATTGCCTAGTGCTACCTGGCTTACCGTTTTTAAAATTTCGCTCTAGTTTTCGCATATTGCGTTTCAGCGTACGGCATTCATTGTCAAACCAGATAGCACTGTTTCGCTCTTTGACTACTTTACATTTGATTGGAGCATGCAGCCCAATCAAATCGCCCAAGGATTTATTATACAAGTCTACTAACTCGTCCGGTTGCATTGAGACATAGGTTTCCGGACAGCAGACTGGTGAAACAGAAAGATCTTTTTTAAAGATCTCGAGATCGAACCCGTTCCAGCACCTAGAGGTTATGCTCTTATAAACAGGAACAGGCCGTCCCACATTAAGGCTAGATGTCACCAATCTGATGAAGATGATCTGATGTAGGTACGTACTTTTCCAAAAGTTAGTATTTCGCGGTTTTTTGCTCAAAAATAGCAGTAGGTATTAGAATTTCATGCCCTAATTTATAATTTTCTCCTTCTACTTATAGGTTGGTATAGGGCTGACCACCTATTCTGTAAAAAAATATTCACTTTGCCAATGTTACCCCTGTGTCAGGGAAGGTCAGCAAAAGTTGTAGGGCTTATGTTATTTTGAGGTTTGGATTGTATTTGTAAGTAGACATTCAGCATTTGTAGGCGCGAACTTTCACGTGTTTGTTTGTGGGCATGCATTTGATATGAGCTTTAAATGTTATGAACCTTTGCAACTTAGATTATAGATTATCATATTGTAGATATAACAAACTATGTTAACAGACACATCATCCAATATTGGATCACTCATGCACATTGTCAAATAGATTTTTGTTTTGCAATCAAATAAATTTTGCTAAGAATGGAATGAATGTTGATGAATCGTATTCAGAAGCATTCAGAGAATTAAATGGGAATCTAAAAAAACTGCGCAGATAAAATGTTTTTCTGCATAGAAATCTACATGGTTGGTTTGATGATATTCGTTTTTTTTTTTATCCACAAACCTATTTTGTCTCTGGCCAGAAAAACGTTGTACAATTCTCAATTAAAAAATAATTTATACTAGCTAGTAAGGAGAAAAACTTCATAAGTATTTTTACAAAACGCTTCTCATACCTTTTGCAAGCAATCAGTGACCCTAGTATAAAACATTCGGTAAAATCACCTCAACTACGTAGATCGAAAAAGATAAATGAACTAAATCAGTCTCTAGGAGTGCCATCGTATATTCCATACATTTTCGATGTACACAAACGAGGTGAGACTTACGCAACGTTTTATACATGGGGTACAGGATACGGTAAAAATGGTATTACCTGGAATACGAGTAGGTATAATATACGACGCAAGATTCATATTTTTGTGTGATTCCCACAGCGGCAGGTAGCGCCGGAAGTTGGGGAAGAGGGAGACGTCAGAAATGTGAAATCACGCAAGGAAGTGCCCTTCAAAAATGCCAACTCGAAATATTTGACGTAGGAAAATTCACGTCGGGGCTTTCCGAGAATTAAATAGTAATTGGGGCGACTTGCCAGTAAATACTTATTGGGGAGACATCATGAACATTCATCTCAAAAAAAAATCTCCTCTCTGTGAAGGTTTACTTTGAAACTCGACGACAAAATGGCCTCACAGGAAGCGCCTGATTTTTCTTGATAGAATAATTTGAAATATTCTCATTTTGTATCATTGGCATCTCAAGAATCTTCTTTTATAATAAAGGTATCTTCACAGAAAAAAAAGCATTTTTTTTATTATTTTGATAGATATTAGCTGTAATTATATCTATATGTCACCATTTCCTTAGAGGTAGCTTGAGTCTTTGCAAAGCGCCTCGATTTCTTCCTATTCTTACATTCCTGTTTTCATGCATACTTTTGACTAAATCATGAAAAGTGTATACTGGCAAGAATTAGAAGGACAATACTTTAAGAAATCAAATAAAAATTCCACTTACCACAAGCGAAACCCTTCGGGTAACGCGGCAATAAGTTACACTATATGTGTAGCTTAGTTGCGTTGCGTAACGTTAATGCCTTTTTCATTACGTTTAAATAAACGAATTGATGAACAAAAAGGAATTGTAATGCTTTATTCACATGTACTCAAATGTTTTTTTAATGTTATAAGTAATTTTAAGAATATTTTTGATTGATCCCAAAAGGATGATAAATGTAATAAAGTCATTGAAAACAAAGCAATTTCAATTTGTAAGCACTTAATTTTTTTAAAGTTTGAATAGAAGCACTACCAGGTTATATCTTTTAAAAAGCATTGTAGGTGTACTTCCACACATCCTAATAAAAATTCCGTTACCTATGCTGTTGCAAGAGCCGACCCGAGTTCAGGTATCTTTTATTCAGGAACTTTATCGAAATTTGGATTTATGGGGAAAGCGCGAACCGGAAAAATGTGTTATCGAATCGGGGCCCGCCGGGGCCTGCGGTGAATGGAGGGCACTTAATTATTTATCATTACATTGAATAGCGCATTTTTCAAAAATTTTATGTCTTCGAGTGACGTGATACTGTTAAGTGGTTTTTAATGTTGTTCAGCTATTTTTAAATTTCATTTTTGAAAGTAGATACTCAAAATCGATACCAAAATTGGGAGACTCGTAAAAAATTATTATGAAATAGAATTTTTGTCTATCTTGTTATAAATTAAAAACGTGTCAATTAATTCAGGACAATTTTGGATTTTTAGTGTTTTTCTCGGTGGGCAATCGTCACATTTGTATGGAACTATCACCTTTAGCAACCAACATAATAATATTTGCATGATTTTTTCCTAGAAAACTGGCCGTTTTTTATCACAATTTGGTCTATTTAAATTCATATGTGGATTTCATTCAATATTGGTACACAAATATCCATTTTCTACCTACCTTAAAAAATTATAAATAAAAAAATAGCTATCAATGAAAGCATGTTTACAAAGAGTCTATAAAAAATGTAGAAGACAATCACTACCACATTACATAAAAAAAAAACGCCATTTGAATAGTTATCATTCATGTATATCGATTGAAATTTTCGCTTTAAGTTTTAGGGAACCACTGTTTTAATTTCCTGTATTTTGTATTTAACCATACGGAGTAGATTCTTTTAATCAAATACATGAGTATTTCTTGACTTACATATTCTGCAAGATAACTAAATCTACAGGACCTATAGCACAATATAAAATAGATGGCAATACGGCTTAGTAGGTACCGCCCCCCGCAAAACGCAGGGAAGCGAGCAATTACAAAGAAAAATTGCGTAAGCATAATTCTATATGAAGCAAAAGGGAGACGGAAGGGAAGAGCCCTCTGAGAGATAAAATCAATAAACCCCTGAGAAGGAAAATTGAGTGAGAGATAGAAATGGAATGTAAAGAAACCGGGGCTTGGTAAGAAAAATACGGAATCCTTCAGTGAATGCACAAGAAAAGGTTTTTATACAGCCCGTACAATATGGCGTGAGTAGATATATTTTTTCATCATATTACGTTTTAATATCTTGAGCTTATTGTAGGCTGATGGAATGGAATAGATTCATGTTTTATTTTGTGACATTTGCGGTGTATAAATTTATTTTTATAATCTTTGATTATGACATGGGATTATGTATGTTATGGGATGTTTTGAAAGCATACGGAGTGAATGGGGCTCTCCTAGGTGCGGTGCATTCAAACTATGAAAATAGTAAGGCATGTGTTCGTATTGATGGTGAGTATAGTGAGTGGTTTGAAGTTTATAAGGGTGTGAGGCAAGGATGTGTGATGAGTCCATGGCTATTTAACATAGTCATGGACAAGTGTGTTAGAGATGCTCGACTTAATGATTGTGGATTGACGATAGGAGAGAGCAAAGTGAGTGTTTTACTGTATGCAGATGATGCAGTTCTTGTTTCTGATTCAGCAGTAGAATTGCAAACAATGTTCTCTAGATTGAATGAAGCTTTGTTAGGTAACCATCTGAAGTTGAATGCAAGTAAGACGAAAGTATTGATTTTTGAAAGAGATGATGAAAGTATGAATTATGAATTTAAAATTAATGGAATGAATGTTGATGTCGTAAATGAGTTTGTATACCTGGGAAGTATGTTTGAAAAAGATGGAAGAATGACCGGTGAATTTGAAAGAAGAGTAATGAAGGGCAGGTGTGTACTGGGTGCCACAGCTTGTCTCGCCAAAAATCAAAACATATTAAAAAATGCTCGATTGGCGGTACGCAGTGGCATACTTTTACCCACCTTGATGTATGGAAGCGAGGCCTGGACGGTGAATGAAAGTGAAATTAGTAAAGTCCATACTGTTGAAATGGACTTTCTAAGAAGTATGATTGGGAAAAAACGGAGTGACAGGGTGAGGAATGATTTTGTAAGAGAAGAATGTGGTGCAAGAGAAAGTGTGAAAGTGAAGATTAAAAGAAGTTTGTTAAGATGGTTTGGGCATATGGAGAGAATGAATGAGGAAAGACTGACGAAGAAAGTATATGTTGGTAGAATAGATGGATGTCGTGGTAGAGGAAGACCGAGAAAGGTATGGATGGACCAAATATCCGAAATTGCGAATGAATGGAATATCCAGAGTCATAATAAAAGAAGAGCTTGTATGAAGAAGGTTATGACTCTGGAGGAAATGAAAGAAGTATGTAAGGATAGAAAGAAATGGCGGTTGATCTGTGATGTTGGCGGCTGGGGTTTGTTGAAGTAAAATTGGTTTTGTGATTTAGTTTTTTATGTCAATGTATAGGTATATTGTTGTTTATTGATTTTAAAAATGTAATTTGTCATGTATGTTCCTTGACTTATAGGTTGTTATGCGGCTGACCACCCATACTGTAAAAAATTGGTTCACTTTGCCAATGTCACCCCTGTTTCAGGGAAGGACGGCAAGAGTTGCAAGGCTTATGTTCATTTGAGATTGGGTTTTTATATTGTAGATCCACATGCGGCATGTGTTAGCGCGAAATTATACATATCTGCTTGTGGGAATGCTTTTAATATAAATCTTAAATGATATATATCTTTGCAGCTTAGATTAGATTAGATTAGATGACATAAAATATGCCTGTTATGCAATGTTGGCGTCTAAACTATTAATGCAAAAAATATATTGATACCTGATGATGACCTACTAGGTCGAAAACGTTTGTAATTTGTTTTAAAGATTTTAATCTTTTTAAATAAATTTTATTGTGAAAATAAACAGTGTTTTGTTTGAATTCATTCTAAATTATAAATTAAACAATATGAATTTTCACAGTGTTAATACACAAACAATACAAAATACAAAAAATATACATGAAATAACAACGATTTTTGTTTGCAAGTTTTTTTGGCGGTTGCCTGGAAAGTATTTTTTTTATTTGATGTACGATTTTTGAAACATTTAATTTTTATTTATGGTAGATTAATGGTTTTAACGCTATACCTCACCTAAAAGAGACTAAGTTTTTGTGTGTAGTGAGGAGAAATTACAAAAATATATCGTTGTATTAAGGTTACCTCTTTAGGCGTAATCTTTTTGACAAACAATTATGATGCTCCATCTTTTCTGTTATGTTGATTGATGAACAAAACACTGCAGTATAAAAAAACTCTTTCCTCCGTGAAATACATCAAAATACTGAGTACATCAACAGGCACAAAATTTATTTTAAAGAATAAAATTTTATACACTTAAAATGGCGTATAATGGAGGTGCTTTTGCGTCATAGTAAGCTTTCCTGTGATCGGAGAATATCCGGTTATTATCAGAGCAGATTGGCTCATAAAACTACTTCCGTTTATGACTCGCGCAGACATTTTGATGGTAGGACTTTAAGGTTTATGCCGTAAATTAAATTGCACGTCGTTTCTTCATATTGGCCATCAGGGTGGCCCGGCGGGCGAAACTCCAGTTCATTGATCCAATAGAAATTGTCAATTTAAAGTTGAAAAGCAGTCTGTAAGAAATATATAGTGGGTACTTAAGCTAATGCACTCATCTCAGTTGCTATATTTTTGCCTTAAACTAGAGTTGTGGTCGTTTGATATATTTTCAAATTAAAATTATTGGTAAAATTAATTATACTTTTAAAATATTTAAAGAACCGTTGTAGGATTGCTAAAATTATACGCGATGTTAAGTTGGCGTCGTAGCCAACGTCTTCAAGAAGCACCCTTTTATTCTAGACGCCAACGTAACTTTGAGAATAGTGCAAGTTCTCCTAGAACGAATCATCAAATATCTGAAAAATATAATTAATTTTATGGAAAAAAAATATTACGTATTTTTGTTGTTGTTTTAAAAACTTGCAATACGAGTTAGAGTACTAACATATTCATTCATAAAAAGCGTCAATTTCTGATTCCTTGACTAAAAAGATTGGTAGACTATACACATGCCCTGTATAACTTGGTTACCAATATCTCTTCTTGGAGAATAGAGAACAAGAGTTGCAGGGTTTGTGTTCATTTGATGTCAGGGTTTTTATTTTTAAATTCATCAAATGGAAGCGCAATTTCAAAACGTGATTCATTGTGAGCAAACATTAGATAAATGATTTTTAAATGTTTATATACTTTTGCAACTAAGATTAAGCCTTTTTAACTGTGAAAATAAATTGGTTCACTGGTTAAGGAATCAAGCCGTAAGAAGTGAAAACTGCAACGTTGGAAAAAAATCTGTAGTTTAAAAAATACACGATATTTGTGTAGACACTTTAGTGAGTGCAGTAGTTTTTGGTACAGACGACAAATGCGACGTTTGTCGATGGATGATAAATGGCAAAAGTGTGAAAAATCGCTGGCAGTGTTATTATTTATTCGCCATCATTCGTGACGTGGACCATTGTAAAATATGACTCTGGATCAGTAGCAGCCCTAGTACACAACATTGCGTAAATCTGATCTCGATGGCGTACATCGAAAATGTATGAAAACTAATCTCTCTCTAGGAGTGTCATTGTATACTCTATCCATTTTATATTCACGCAATCGAGGGGATTTTACAAAATTTGAATACTCAGGGTATAGAGTACTGCGACTGTTCCTCTACGGGTGATAAATACCGTTATGTATGTACGTAGATTTATCATGAACTGCGTCAAAAATTTATTACTTCTACTGCATTTTGTTCATAAACACATTATATTTTGTGAACGGATTTATCTATCAATATTGTACATAACTCTATAATGTAAGGTAAAAAAATAAATTAACATTCAATAATTATATTTGATGCACGTTTATAAGTAGATACGGGTAACTTTGCCCTTACAATGAATGTGAACATGCAAAATAAAAACCCAAATCTCACTCTTGTCGCTCTTCCCGGTGACATGGGTGACATGGGTGACATAGGCAAGTGAACAAATTTTTACAGTATGGGTAGTAAACCATATACCAAGCAATTAAAAAAAAAGGTTTATTTTACAAAAAACGTCAATTAATACAAATAAATAAAAATACTTTATTACAATGAAAATTTAAAATTTACAAGCCTTGGCGAATATACTTTAAGATCAGTCGCGATTTTCATTAATTTCATAAATTCATTCAGTTATATTTTATTTTGGTTTAAATTGATTTTTATTCAGATTACAGACAATGTTCCTGAAAAGTGTGTCATTTTTATTCTCCCCAATTAAGCAGGTAACCCAGATTTCCTCGCGCTTATTACAGCGACGTCTACAACAAAGGCCTTATTTAATTTCAACCCTCCACTGGCCGCGGTTTGTCTTTATTATAAAGTCAGGCCGAAAAAAAGAACATTCAGAAGGCCGCACAATGGTTTTAAATTAAACTTTATTGTTATACTTCGTTGGGTTCACAAAGGCATGACAACGCATCTCAGAAAATGTAAATAAGCCCACGGATAGATTATGAAAAAAGCTGAATAAGTACTTAAATAATACAAAAAACGGCAAGTTTTTAGCCATCATGGATTTGAGTATTTTCATTTTAATAATAGCAGAATGACAATTCTGATGCAATGACAGTTATGGTTTGAGCTGTAATTGATAATATTTTTATGCCAAGTAGAAGTTCACCGTGTGATGTTAAAGAAAAGACTTTTTTAGTATGGAAATAAAAATCTATACGTACTTACTAAGATTTTACTTAACAATCTTCAATATTTGTCGTTTAGAAGAAAAGGCGGCAAACCATATCTTTGAAAATGACATAAATGTATGAAAACTCAAATAATGACATATTGTGTACTTCCAAAATATTAACTTTATTTAAAAAAAATCCTAAATATTCACCTTTGATTCTACACGGTTCATAATATGGCGAACAATTAAAAATATAATATTAAAATGCCTTAGTAGTACAGTACCCTGAGTGCGAGCTGTAAAACTTGAGTAAAGTAAAGTTTACGAAAAGTATTAAAGAGTGGTTTTCCCCAAAATCTGCCGTTTTTGTTTGTTTGAACTTGATTTTCTTCATCACTGTAACTCTTTTGCTAAGACCATAAAGTGAAAGAAACAAAAACGGCAGATTTTGGGGAAAACCACTCATTATTACTTCCGTAAGCTTTACTTTACTCAAGTTTTACAACTCGTACTAAGGGTACATAATGCACTATCGTTTAAACAATTAGAAGGTATTTGTATAATTTTAAATCCATTTGTATAATGTAAAATCCTTCAATGTGATTCAAGGATCTACTTTTTCTTACAAAAAAAATAATTTGTTTAAAAATGCACTTCATGTTTTAACCACTCAATAATAAGTTTGTTTTATTTGATAATAATTGTCAAAAAAAAGAGTCACACTTACCAGTAACGTCATTTCAAGGATCTTTTCACGTTGATGTCTTACCAAGATATTTTCTTTATATCTAAAATATAAGTTAGCAAAATATTACAAAATGTGCGCGAAAACTTTGAAAACTTAAAAAAAAAAAACGGAGTTCAATAATTGAATGAAGCCATAAATACGCTATTTCACCTAAATAATGAAAAGTTAGTGGCTTCTCAACTCTTCAAATTATTTATTTCAAATTTATTAGTTTGTATTTAATTAAGGGTCATTAATAAAAGATAGCGAAGTCTAGGTGCTCGTTACTCAGAAATACTGCAATCCAGATAATGTCTGCCTGCCTAATTTATAGATTAACTTTCAAACTGCAAAGGTGAATGCTAATTACTCAAAGGCCAATAGCTCGGGTGACGTATTCAATGTCACGTCAATTTGGGGTTGTTATGTTTTTGTATGAAGTTTTATAATTGCATCAAATTGGTTGGTTGATGTAACGTTTAGTTGTTGATGTTAACGTAATACAAAAAAATTGGCATATTCGTTTAAAGTATTCGCATTTTTGTATGGTGTTAGTAAACCAAAAAAATATTTTAATTTAACCCTTTAAATATGTTTGACATTGGACTATTTTTTTTGTTTTATTTTAACTTTTTATTTTAATAATGAAACAGTAAAAAAAATACTGTAAAAAATGGTTCACTTTGCCAATGTCACCCCTGCTTCAGGGAAGGTCGGCAAGAGTTGCAGGGCTTATGTTTATTTGAGATTGGGTTTTTTATATTTATAGGTCCACATGCGGCATGTGTAAGCGCGAAATTATGCATGTCTGCTTGTGGGAATGCATTTAATATGAATCTCAAATGATACATATCTTTGCAGCTTAGATTTATATTTAGAAACAGTATGAAGGTACAGCTATAGTATAAAAGTACTAATTGAGTCGTATTGAAACAAAGATGTTTTTTTTTTTAAATATGATAAATACGCGTGTTATGGCGTGTACGAACACAGAGAATCATATTGATACATTTTTTAAATTTTAGTCGCTTTTATGGTCGATAAGGCGTCGGCACACGAATTTGCGTTATTAAAAAATTGCAAGTTCTAACACCACCTCCGTCGTGTCCTATCGACAATAACTTTGACTCTGGTTCAACATATCGCTCCCCCAGTTCTTGTTTATCGTATACGCCAATCTTGTAAAATATGACTTTGTCATGCAGTTGTCTTATGAATCAAATTCTACACAATCTGAGCTACGAAAAACTATAAAACTCGATAATGTGAGAGTTCTTTTAAATATTTTTAAAATAAATTTCTTGTTTTCATAAGACACATTGGTCCAGTACACATGCAAACATTGCTCATGTAAATTTTTCTCAATGGCGTATACGATAAACAAGAACTAAGGCAGCGATATGCCATTGGGTAATTATTCATTAATAATTTATTAAAGTATTAAATATTTTATTATTCATTGATGCTGTTTATACCTTTTTCTTACCAGGCAAAATAGGTTGGTAAATTACACTCTTCTTCACAAATCTATTTAAAAAAAATCCTATTTTCAACAAAAATCCTTTTGCGACTCAACTACACATCTGTTATACAATATGTTTAATACTTCACGGGTACTTATATAAAAGTACCTACTGGTATTTTCACAAAAAGCGTACAGCTGATTGTTTGAACTAAGAGCAATAACGATTTACTTAAAAGACTATTTCTAACTAACAAATTTATTTCCAGCTACATTTAAATTTACGAACTAAAAGGGTAAAAAAAAATTCAAGCTGAATTTCTACACAGCTGATGTATTTTGCTTCGCATATCATTCATTTTCTTCGACAATTTCGATTAATATCCGTCAATATTAATAATCTGGCTGACACCGACGTGACAGGGGGAATTCCCGCATTTTTGTGGATAAATCAGAGCGGGGAGCAATCCGTAAAACAAATCATTACCGCTCGTTTACAAATCTCGCTTAATAAATGTCACTTTGCACGTCACTCGGGCAAGAGGGCCCAGCGTCCATTTTGTGTGGGACAAAGCCAAAGCCAACGGGAAGAAGACGAGCGGTTATAACAGCTGTTAACTGACCAGTATTATGCGATTTTAAATTGAGTAAGTAGTAAGTAAAGTAAGTAGTAAGTAAGTAAAAAAAGGCAAACTAAGGTTTTTTTTTAATTGTATTGCTACGAATGTATGAGTTTATGTTTATGTATTTATGTTACTTATGATTGTGTGTTTTTACTTAAGTACTTGTATATATGTTTCTAGACGTAGTATTTAAATTGTTGTACTTATTCGTGTTTGCCTGAAACTTCTGCTCGATAACATTCTGGTATGGTCTGGTGTATGCGAGAATCGCTTTTAGTCACCTATAAATATGGATTGCAGTGCTTTGGAAGCCATCAGTATCCGATTTGTAATCGAGCCGTTAAGCGAGAAGTACACAAATTTAAGCTGTGAACCGAATATGAAAATAATACTTAAATAAATTGGGTAAAATAAATTTAATGAAAGTTTTATTAATATCATTAATTGATGAGGCATTCACTTTGTAACCTTTCATTTTTAAAAAAATAAAATTAAAAATAAAAACAAATTGTAAAAGGCTACGGGTTACACAATTTGTTTTTATTTTTAATTTTAATTTTTTAAAGTTTTATTAAATTGTTCGATAAAAAAATTCGATAAAAATGTTGGATTTCTTTTTGTGTTTTTATACATCTCATACTATTTTTGAACTACGTAGAAACAAATCCGAGCTTACCTGGAACAGGGATGATATTGGAAAATTTTAAATCATTTTTACCGTATGGTTGGTCAGGCTCACACCAACGACGAAAAAGTCTAAAAGGTTAGTTGAGCTTAATATCATATTTGATTCAAAACACGTTTTTAAAATGATTCGAGGATAATACAATGATGAATGAGCTTTTTAGAAATACCGTCTTTACGTCTATTAATTTTAGTGAAATAAAATAACCAACACAGTAAATTGAATTGCACACTGTAAGTACGTAGTTGTTGGATAAGGTGGGTTGATGTGATGTGTGATTCAGAGTTGTAGAGTTAGCGTGACACGCTGATAGTGAGAACTTATCAATCAGTGCTGGTGCAGCTGTCCTGCCTTTTCCGACACTTCGCTTAGCGATAGCGTAGACGTAAACTAATTCCGCGCATTGCCTACGCAAGCCCTATTATCAATTACCTACTGTATACATCACACATTTGCGATTAAAATATTGATTTCACAAACAAATTTTCATATGCCCCACGTTAGTAAACGCTAAAACTCTACTAAGCTGCACACATAGTGACACTTCTTTCCAAATTTTCCCCGAAGGATTTCCCCTTCTGGTTGATAGCTCAGTTGGTAGAGTGCTTGCTTCCATCCCGTGAGCTCGTGTTCGAATCCCACCGAGAGAGGCAGAAATTATTTTGTACCTATTTATTTATGCAAGTAAGGGGTCCGCTTTACGCCAGCCACTTCAATTGAAGTGACGTTTTTCTAGCGGGGCTGGTACTCATTTCTTGTGACGGCTGAGTAAACGTTGCCGGTATTTTATTTTGGGTTTGAAATAAGCACCGAAACGAGAAATCATTCCCAACACCCTCGCCTTCGATAGGAATCGAATCCGAGCTCTTGGCGTGGAATGCAAGCACTCTACCAACCGAGCTATTAACTGGAGTAGTAGTTTGTATTAGGAATTCAAGGTAAAAATACGTTTACTTAGCGATGAACTTTTACATTTGAAAATGCATCCACACATCGTTCAGAAAATTATATCACACTACTTCTTGTATCTACTCGTAATTATGTATATACACACTTAATACTTGCGTAAGCAAAAAAATATGTAATCTACGTATTATTTCATTTATTTACACATTCTACGCGTTGCGAAAGAATATAAATGCAGAAAAAGGCGACCAACTTTTCCAAAACCCAAGCACCCGTGGCATTACTTTGTCCACTATCTGTGCGGCTATCTTCAACGGCGAAAAATGGGTCGTTGCTCGAAAAAAGCCTCGTCCGATACTCGCAGAAGGAAGAAAGAAGTGTCCGTGTCGCAGAGATAGAGGCGTTAGCTTGTAATTGTGGTTTTTGTGGCGCGACTGCGGTCTGGGGCTTGCTAAGTGGACGCTCAAGCCATTACGACATACGTACGGGCATTCATGTGCGCTTAGGTGTGTGCAAAAATTAAGGATTATATGTGTACTACATAGGTAAAATAAGAAAAGGAATCTGTCATCCTAATATTACTTACATAAACGCAACTAAGCTACACATTAACTTCTTATCGCGTTATCCCCAGAAAGGTTTCGCATGTGGCGAGTGGAACCTATTTATTCTTACAGGTATGGGAGCCAGCCTTACATCAACCACTTTTGTTAAAGTGGGGGGTTACCAGCTCCCCAGGGGGCTTTGAGAATTTGAGTTTTTGAAAATAACACCGAAACGGGAAATCATTTCTGACACCTTCGGTGGGATTCGAATCCGAGCTCTAGGCATGAAATAAAAGAGCTCTACCAACTGAGCTATCGACCGGACTTACGTATTTATTGTATTTGAACGAATCACACAATATTGAAGAATTATGGGTTATTAAAGGTGGTCCGTAGTCTACTGTTTAACGCTATGGCCTCGTAGTCGGAAGGTTCTGGGTTCGATTTCCGGCAAAGCACAAAAAATGTAAGAATAAATAAAAATTTGCTAAAAGTTATCATATTGTGGCGTGTGAGAAACATAAATAAATAATATATAATGCCTTATTTATCGCACAAGGAAGGTTTATGTGGGCTAATAAAGTTGTACAAACCAAATAAAAGCCATTTTCGACATTTATTCGGTACATAAAGATAAAAATCAAGCGATATTTTTTCAAACTTTTACTCTTATTATGAGCTACCTACTTTCCCACATGGTATTATTTATTTTTATACTGCCTTACTTTTATATTTTCCTTTACTATTATTTTTCTCTCAATGAATCACTTTCACAATGCCGTGAAAAGCAATAAACTTGTTTACTTTTGTACAACAACGCAAAATAATACAAATGAAAAAGTTATTTATTCAACGACCTACATTCATAAATAAATACACACTCTTGAAAAAATCATAGAGAAAATAATTTAACATAAAAACTTCAATCACATCATTGACTATATGAAATGGGGGTTGATTGTAGTATAGCTGAAATGTTGGACTAGAAAAAAAGCTTTAAACAGACAGCGCTAACACCAGTTGATCAAAGAGGCTGAAATTATTTTGTCGCATGTGTGATCTAGTTAAAATTCCATAAGGAAAGTCATATGGAAAATCTTTTGGCTTTAAAATCGAACCAAGTTCTTGAGTTACAAAAAAGTCAAGAACACACCTCTGAACTAGAGGTTTATGTTTTGAATTATTTAAAAAAAAATTGGTAAAACATAGTTTTAATTCACTTATTTATTTCTTTTTTATGCTCGAACATTTTCACCTAATGAGGCATCTTCAGGAGCAGATTGGTTTATGTTTTGAATTGCTGTTGTCACGTCTTTAAAGGAAGGACTCACACTGATTTAAAAAAAATAGCTATGGATATATATAAGTGTCTATATGCTGTGGGTCCTTCTGACGCATACATGAAAACCATTATGAGGTGGACTTGAGAATACCCATTCCGATGTGTGCTGTCAATAATTATTTTTTAAAAAGATCCTTGTTTTTTCTTTGTGCATAATTCTTTCTACAACTAGCATTGATTTCCCAGCATTTTGTACCCTTGACAATGTCGCAGTTGCAGTTTTTTCCCCAGTATAAACTATACGTTTAAGCTTATCCATTAAAATTAAAACGCTCACTAGAGGTGTTGTTTAAATTCCACTTGTTTTTGGTGCAACACTTAAGATGAGTTAAAACGAAATGTTTTGTACATGGAATACTTTCCTCACTACCTAAGCCCCCTCTAATACAATTGTCCGTTTGTGAGAAAGACAAGTAGGAGTGAGATGCGGAAGGGATCACGTTGCGGCGCCGTGATAGCTTCTAGGCGGTATTGTCGTCTCCGGTTTAGCCCACACAAGGTACAGGGTGTGAATTTACAAATACCCCTAAGAAATATAAAACACGGTTCTAGCTCGAATGATTCTTTCCTTTCGTAGCCTTAGGATAAAATGTATGCTATCGACATAATTTCAAAAATAAATCTTCCTTGACTTAAAGGTTGGTATGAGGCTGATAACCTGGCTGTTGAAAAAAATATTCACCTAATCAATGTCACCCCTGTTTCAGGGAAGGTCGGTTTCAGGGAACAGGGAAGTTTCAGGGTTTATATTCATTTGAGATTTGTTTTTTAATTTGTAGGTAAACATGCATCATTTGTAAGAGCGAATTTACACGTGTCTGTTTGTTGGCATGCATTTAATATGAATCTTAAATGTCGATGCATGTTGCAACTCAGATTACAGATTACAGAATGACTAGCCTATACAGCGTACCTACAAAACGCAAATCTCCTTCGTAACATTGCATTCAGTTCTGATTGGATGGGAAGTGAGTATGGCATTGAGCATGGCAGAATGTTAACACGTTCCTTTTGCTGCTTCTGCCCATGCTACACGCGCTGCCCAGTGATCCGAGTTTTGTCAGTTTTCGGCGAACTTCAAAGGGTCGGTTCAATAGCGATTGTTCTTTTCTCCTATTAGCAAGAGCAACAGCAGGAGCAGAGGCAATGACCTAGTGTCAACACTAATGTAGGTAACATTCTTGTTTGCGTTATCTCATTTTTGCAAAAATTAAAAGAATAAAAAAACGAGAAGAATATCACAATTAAACGTGAAGAAAAAAGGACGACATTAAAACAACTGAAAAGGTTAATTCGTTCATAAATTAAGATCATGGTTTAGTAAGTCAGATTTTTTTAGTGTAGGTATGTTAGTGTTCCTGTATCTTGTCAAAAGTGAACGCAAACATGCTTGTTTCAAATAGTGTATGTAAAATAAACCTCCAGAGCAATTAAAGTATGAAAATATATATTTTAATCAAATTATAGATCATAGATGATTTTTGATTTGCAACATATAGTTTTTCCGTGCACCGCAAACCGCAACTAAGCTATACATATATTGTAACTTCTTGCCGCGTTATGCCCGAAGGGGTCGCATGTGGCGAGATGAACCTATTTATTTTTACAGGAAAGGGGCCCGCCTTTACGCCAACCACTTCAGTTGAAGTGGGAGTTTCCCAGCTCCAGAGGGGGCTGGTACTCATTTCTTGTGAACTCTGAGTGAACCTTACCGGTATTTTAATTTGGGATAATGGATGATTCTTACTTTGCAACTAATCTTTTTTCCGTTCCAGATTGAAAGACCCACCCTGTAGGTACATAGTGCATTCATTCTTGTGGGATGGAGCAGACAAAAATGTTTCTGGACGTGCAGCCGTCTCGCTCTGCACTCTTCTCTCTCGGCTCTTTCTCATAATGCAATTTCCCGACAATCTACTTTGGGGATCATTTTATTACATGGATGGCTGAAACTTGTAACACGTATAACTATCATTTTCAGAAGTTTCCCACTACACCGAGCAGAGGTAAATGCTCTGCAACGTAATTATTATCAAATACAAAGTTCTAGTGCGATTCAAAGGTGGAGCAAAAATTTAAGTTTTCAAAATTGATGAAATTATTTGTTCTCTAAAATTATCGAAGACCAGATGCGTGATGTCACAATTTTAAAATTGAGAAAAAGCTTTCGTGAAGCCAAATGCTTAAAGATTATTGAAAATTTACGATGGTGAATAATTTATCGTTAATGGACAAAGCATTATCTAATCTAATCTAATCTAAGCTGCAAAGATATATATCATTTAAGATTTGTACTAAATGCATTCCCACAAGCAGATATGTATAATTTCGCGCTAACACATGCCGCATGTGGACCTACAATATAAAAACCCAATCTCAAATGAACATAAGCCTTGCAACTCTTGCCGTCCTTCCCTGAAACAGGGGTGACATTGGCAAAGTGAACCAATTTTTATATTATGGGTGGTCAGCCGCATAACAACCTATAAGTCAAGGAACATACATGACAAATTACATTTTTTAAAATCAAAGAATAAAAATAACAATATATACATGGACATAAAAAACTAAATCATAAAACCAAATTCACTTTAACAAACCCTAGCCGCCAACATCACAGATCAACCGCCATTTCTTTCTATCCTTGCATACTTCTTTCATTTCCTCCAGAGTCATAACCTTCTTCATACAAGCTCTTCTTTTATTATGACTCTGGATATTCCATTCATTCGCAATTTCGGATATTTGGTCCATCCATACCTTTCTCGGTCTTCCTCTACCACGACATCCATCTATTCTACCAACATATACTTTCTTCGTCAGTCTTTCCTCATTCATTCTCTCCATATGCCCAAACCATCTTAACAAACTTCTTTTAATCTTCACTTTCACACTTTCTTTTGCACCACATTCTTTTCTTACAAAATCATTCCTCACCCTGTCACTCCGTTTTTTCCCAATCATACTTCTTAGAAAGTCCATTTCAACAGTATGGACTTTACTAATTTCACTTTCATTCACCGTCCAGGCCTCGTTTCCATACATCAAGCGCTTCGCAAGCACCTCGCTTCCATACAAAGTATGCCACTGCGTACCGCCAATCGAGCATTTTTAGAAATGTTTTGATTTTTGGCGATACAAGCTGTGGCACCCAGTACACACCTGCCCTTCATTACTCTTCTTTCAAGTTCACCTGTCATGTATTATCATAATCACAAATTTAAAAAAAACCTTTGTTCTTTAATGGTGACACAAGAATATACAATAAACATATATGGGTACTATCAGTTTCGTGAACAAACTTCACATTTTCAAATACCAGAATCTGGTACAATTTTACACATCTTGGAACCATAATAGTTTATTTAATAATTTCATACGTTACTTGTTTCTTGATTTATAAGTTCGTATGAGGCTGACCACTCATACTGTAAAAAAAGGTTAACTTTGCCAACGTCACCCCTGTTCCAGGGAAGGCCAGCTTAAGTTGCAGGGCTTACTTCTGCCGAACTTCCCTGAAACAGGAGTGACATCGGCAAAGTGAACCCTTTTTTACATCATTGGTGAGCAGCCTCATACCAACCTATAAGTCAAAGGATAACTTGATTTTTCATTTCATCATTAATGTCATTTCAACTTATGTACAAAATACTAACCTTAAACCATTCACATAATCTCTGTGTTCACATAATTTACGAGAAGAAAGTCTAGAGCTTGAGGACGAGGAAAGGGAATCCTCGCTCGGAGTCTTTAGCGCGGATCATCTTCCCCTCGGCGTCTACACGCTTAGTTAGTGCGCGTCTCACAGAGGGCGGACTGGCTAAGTGCTGCCACTTTCGCTACAACTTAAAGTAACCAACCGATTATTAATTATACAGAAATTTATCGGCTCATCCATTATCCGATCTTCAAACGGATCTACGGTGCTATTCACAGTCGACACTTAACGTAAATCTGACTTCGCTGTCCAATAAGGTATGACTCTGAATTATATCGTGACTGAATGCACATAACATGGAGTTACTTTGTAAATTGACCACGATAATTTATACCGAGCGTACTTGCCGAGTTATCCCCAAAAGAGTTGCATGCATTTAGCAAAAAGTATTTCTTTTCACAGATAAAAGCGCCATCTGTACATCAACCACTTTATTTCTTATGACGGCTGAGAAAACCATGACTGTATTTTTATTTTGGGCTTGAAATAAATACTATAACGGAAATAACTTTCTTGTATTAATAACCCCTTCCTGGATTTTCCGCAAATAAAAATTGCAAGTACAAAATATATCTACTCCAGAAAACACGATTTTTATTGTTTCTCTTAAAAATGATGAAAGTGCATGCGCAAAAGTAGACTCTTCAAGTATGTTGCAAATTAAATTTACAAGAAACATATAGATAGAAATCAAATTAAATTATTTGAAGAGTATTTAGTACGAAGCGAGGGGTCTTTGGTTCGAGTGAATTACACTCTGAAGTGCTGGAACCCCGGTTCATTATATCGGGACGCGTGTCCTCATACAAACTCATTTGGCGACATCTCCCATCCATGTCAGTTCAATGGTGATTGAAGATACTTCAAGTGATGCTTCAATCAAATGTATCAATGTAAAACATTTTGTAGTTAAATGTCTCTAGTTATTTTTTCTAGAAAATAGCGGATTTTTTTTAAGACAAAAATATTAACAAAATAATGTTAAGATGTTGCAAGAGATTTTATCATTTTCTCCGAGTAGAACACATTTTGGTCGGTGGTCTAGTGGTTAATACTTCGGACTCGTGATTAGAAGGTAGAGTGTTCGAATCCCGGCAGAGCAGGAAAAACTATATTTGTTCAAATTTGGTGGGATTCACACAAAAACAGCGCTCACCAAATAAATCAATCTATCATTATATTCTAGTATAACAACTGCCGCTTCGACGGAACGGAACGGGCTTCGAGGTGACAGGGCTTTTGCTTTGGCTGGTCCATCCTGCTAGAATAGTCTGTCACTGGAATTGAGAACAGTGACCAGGGTTTGCAGTTTTACGAATTTGCTTCAGACAAGTCTATTTACGAAAAGCTTCAACACATAAAAGCGTCCTTGCCACTAACCGGCATTTTAAAAATTGAACACGTATTATTATTATTATTGCGTTAATGCCTCTCGATTGCGTATGTAAGATTTAAAAGCATCCCATTGTGGAATTTAGTTTGCATACACTTTTTTATACTACTCAAAAAAGCGATATTAACGTACATAAGTTTTATACTTAAGGTATATTACTTTTTTCTCAGTCAATTGATTCGCTATACACTATTGATATCTAAAAAATACCCATACCGCATATTTAGTAAGCACCAATTAAAATTCTGACACTATTTTTTCTAAATGGCAGCGTTAGTATTTAAAAACCTTTTTTTATTTCGTACAAAAATAGCTAGGTTCTTGCTTAGTAATTCAGCGAAATTCACTGGAAGATTATCAAGTGGATGCTGACTTAGACTGATCGGTAATTCATTTGAATCACCGATCCTCATCTCCAATCAAGCGCTGTATCCTTCATGCCAGGAATTTCATATTCCCTCCACGTTCATCCAAGAACTGCATCTCCACTTGAATCAGAGCAAATCCATTGTAGAGCGCTCTGCCGGTCAAATCATCCAAGTTCTTGACGAAGCTTTACCCCAAGTATCAAATCCTACGTTTAAACTCAACTTCAGAATTTCCCCGATACCTGAAGCACTCACTAAAAGCAGTATTTTAGTTTTCATATATTTATTATGGTTGAGTTTACAAGTTAAGGTTTATACTTGGGGTGCTGGTTGTAATAAGAGAGACCACTTCAGCACCGAGGATCCCCGCTCACGAGAAATCCTGGCTTCATTAAAACGCATTCTGCTCTTGCAGTGAGGCAAAACTTAGAGTTGGCACAAATCACATCAACAAAAAAAATGTGACTTCAACCAGCCGGATTGCTAGGTACAGTTCTACGTAATATTTTTGTATGTTGGCTGATTGACCCGTCACCTAGTCCTATGATGTCACGCCGCCGATATAAATATCAAATTCAACTCTAATCTAGTAAATTGTTGGCTTCAGTTTTGAATTATCAACGGTTACTAAAATATGTGTATTATTTTAAGGAAAATATAAATACTTGAAGTATTTGTAACATCCCTCGTGGGTCATCACCACAGATCACTGAATATAGTCATCACCTTCCCTTGTTTCTTGTGGGATAATTTATATATGGGCGGCAGAGACGATTTTTGCATGTTCGAGAGACTTCCACTAGAATTGTTTGACGCTATTTCAGACCAGCAAGACTCACACCTCACATACTCACACCAGCAAGTTACGTGCCTAGGTACACGTACACACAAGCTCATAGTAGATTATGACAAAGGCAGACACACACACACACACCAGCAAGCTACGTGCTTAGGCTCATGTCCCCACGAACTCATGCGTTCGTAACAATATCAAAAAAATATAAATCAATGGTTTACGATAACTTTCTTATTGGTTCACAAATAAATGAGTACAATTATGGGACAATCGTGCATTGTGTGGCGCTCGTTGTGTGTATTGGCGTTTTGTCCTCCCCCATCCCCCCATCCCCCCATCCCCCCAACCCCTGTTTGTGATTTAATCAAATCTGTATTTTTCCATTCTCTTTTCCCTCGACAGGGTAGCTCTGTGTAGCCTCTTTACAGTGCAGTGTGGATAATTCAATTAAACTTGTTTTTGCAGCAAGGGTTGATGAGATGGGGTGACTCTGACATTGTCTCGACGCTTTGTAATTCTGTTATGCCGTCGGATTTTTGTTGTTGTTGTTATAAAGAAATAAATTAGTGCCAGCATTGCTGAAGGCTGTACATTATGTCGTGATGAAAAGGACAACTCGTTGAAAAAAAGACGGTGAAAGTGAATATGCATAAGAGGTGAATGCTTGTTTGAGACTCTACTCGAGAATAAATTAGTTTCTTTCATCAAAAAAACTGCATAAAAATCAAGTGAATAGAATGACCTTGCGAACACTTAGGCCTGGTACTTTCAATATTAGCTTATGTGACTTTCAATTTATAAAAAAAACTACAAAAACCATAGACGTAATTGAGCCCTTTTCATTCAATAAAAAGTCGCTATGCTAACGTTGAAAATACTGGGCCTTAAAATGAGTATGAAACGCTTGTGAAAACAATCGATTTTATTTTATCGTTGAAAGACAATTTCCAACACGTGTATGTAACTCTAAAAATCTCTTTAGAATAATTACGAAATATTTTACTTCATAGAAATGTACAAAAAGTGTGTAAATATGTACTAAAGCATGTTCGATTTAAATCAAAATAATAAAAAAATATGTGAATTCAATTATTTCTCTCGTATATTTTCGAAATCCCGCCAAAACACATGCTCGAAAAATGTAAATAATGCCGTAAAGAAAAACAAAAGCCGAGAAAACCAAATTACAAAGGTAACAAATCAAAAGCGCTACAGTCATAATAACATTGTTTTTTTCTCTTTCACGGCTCGATAGTTCCGTATTGCCACATGTAGACCTTGAATATTATAATCGTAGCACCTGACGTGGGCGGCGCGGTGGGTCTACGCCGTAGGTTCTCCAGCGCTACGGATTTCACGTTTGCTCTTCCATACACGCGTCTGCCTACGAACTGTTGTGTGCCTTGCATGGGATCGAGAAATAAATATTTTTTTGAAGATTAAAGTTGGAATTATTAATTTCTATGCAACCCATAGATTGATTGGTTAGATCAATCTCATGATATGATAAATGATTTAAAGTATTGAGTAAAGGTCCAAGTGTTTTAAAAAGGCAATTAAAAATTTATTGTAAAAAATTCAAATGGTAAAACATGGTTTTAATTCACTTTAATCTTTTTGTTTTTGCTCGAACATTTTCGCCTAATGAGCCATCTTCAATAGCAGAATGTGTACAAATATATTTTTATAAAATAATTTTCAAAAAAAATTTTTTTTTTCAAAACAAAAACAATATTCATAGATAAAATTTTTTAAACACAAATGTAAGATTCAAAAATGCATTGTTGTTAGGTAAATAATGAAATTAATTTTTTTAATGAAATAATATAAAATGTGTTAGTTAAATAAAAATAATAATAAAAACAAAATAAAAAACAAAAAACAAGTTTTTGCAATATTGGTGAAACATAGGGAATCTGCACATTCACGAAGTCTTTATTTTTATGTTTGTAGATTTCCAACGCTTCCAGAGCCATTAGTCTCCTCACTTCTCAGAGTGCATTACCTCTACCTTGGTAATATTAAAAGTATGGTCTTTATCAATGCCATCTCAGAGTATACAGATAAATGTTCGAGCGATAACAAAAATAATAAAGTGTATTAAAACCATGTTTTACCATTTCAATTTTTTAAATATTTAAAAAATGGACTTTCACTGTGTTAACAGATCAACACTAAAAAATATAAAAAAAATATTGATCTTAATGAAAATAAACGATTCAAAATTTATAAAAAAGAAAAAATAATTTCAATCATTGTGTATGTATGTTTTGTGTGGAATTTTTCTCCTTAATTTATGTGATTTATTTTACCAATGTATTTCCGCACTGCATTTATTTTACAACTAATAGCATAAACCTTGTTTCAATAAAAATAAAACGTTGACCTGATAAGCGTCTATGAATCATATGCCATCCCTGCGACATTGAATATATCCACCAACAATATTTTTGTTGTAAGATGTGTAGCTGAAAGCCTTGTAATGACAGCATATTATGCAGATAAACAAACGCAACTAAGCTACATATAAAGTGTAACTTCTTGCCGCGTTATCTCTTAAAGGTTTAGCATGTGGCGAGTAGAACCTATTTTTTTGTACTGGTAAGGGGGCTGACCTTATGCCAACCACTTAAGTTGAAATGGGGGTTTCTCAGCTCGCCAAGAAGCTGGAACTTATTTCTTGAGAAGGCTTAGTAAACCTGGCCGGTATTTTGTTTTGGGGCATGAAATAAACACCGAAACGGAAAATCATTTCTGACACCCTCGGTGAGATTCGAACCGGAGCTCACGGCATGGAATGCAAAGACTCCACCAACTGAGCTATCGACAGGACTAGATAATATGAAAAATAAATGTGTAGCGGTTTTTTTAGAAATACTTTTTATAACAGTGTCCAACATAAGGCAAGGATCCAATAATTTCTCTCCCAGAGCTGGCTGTTCGTCGGATCGCGCCTTTGAATAATATCATCCATACATCAATGTCGCGGCTGATTTTTCCAACAATCGAAAATTATTCTAACGGAAACGCGCGTGTCATCGTGCGAGGGGGGAGGAGGCCCAGACCTACAAGGGGAGATTTTCATTTCGCCAAAGTTTTGCATCGGCCCCCCGGAAAGTTCTCGGGAATCTTCGGCTTTTTGAATGACGTCATTCTCTTTTGATGCGGCGCGATGCACTAATAGAATATCAAGATTAATCGACCGACGGAATTCAATGAAATATTTTGGTGAAAATTTAGCACCGCATTGTCGGTGATTTTTCAAAAAAAAAAAAAAACATGTAATAACAACCGTTTTCAAAGGGTGCAAAAAGATTAATGTGATAGTGATTTAAAAAAAAAATGTTTATATTAAAAAAAAAAATCAGCCTTCAAAACAGCTCTTTGTATTTTTTGTCAATACCTAATGGGCTCAGCACAAAATTGCAAAATACTTTTTTTATCGATGATTTGGTTCACTTTGCCAGTGTCACCCCTGTTTCAGGGAAGGTCGGCAAAAGTTGTGGGGCTTATGTTCATTTGAGGTTTTAATTTTATTTGTAATTACTGTAAAGATCTGACTCCACCTATATTCGTTTATACATCCGTAATTCTATACAAAGTATAATATATCTTTCTATGGTACTTAAAAACTTGGAACAAAAAAAGGTACCCTTATAAAAAAACCTTGAGCTGTCCTTTGACGCATTGCTGGGCTGTATTCAGTTTCGATCTGTTTCCTGGAGGTGACGCGTCTCTTCTAGATAAAATCTGAAAATTGCTGTTTAATATTTGATTTGTGGGTGTTTGTGTGAGGATGGAGCTGAAAATGGACCTGAGATGCTGCCGGGAGAAAATAATTAGGCTGATTGCATTAAAAATAACTAATGTCGCGACATTAATACAAACTTAAAACCAGTGGCGTGTTCCTGTCCGTGAGTAAAGCGGTTTGCACAATTATTTTTCTACCATTCGAATTTCGATTGGTTAAGGCATTATTTATGGGGATGTGGAAAGGTCTTTCGTAATCTGTACTTCGGGTCTTCCACCCATATCGGGAATTCCCGATATTGAGGTGCACCAGGAACAGGTTATGGAGTAGATATTTCCACAAATATTGTTTTGCCAGGTTTTCTTTATTTTGGCATCTGTCTCGGGTCTACTTGGCCGGACTTGCTGAGCATCAGACGGTGTCATGGTATTGCGAATTTTGGTAGAATGATTGGGGTAAATTAGAAGCTGTCTTCTCTAACAAAAGCAGCTTGGAATAGAGTATGGAGTAGGCGCGCGTTAAGTTTTGGTAACGGGAATGCTGAAATATCCGACCCAGTGGGGTAACACTTAGTCGAAGCTGGTGACAAGACTTCCTTTCCTTTTTCCAAAAATTAGCGTGCTAAAGTCCTGTGACGTTTTTTTGGTGAAGAAGGGGAGCGTTGAGCTTGTAATTCGATCGAATAACCCTACTCCAGAGGTCGCAAGTCCACTGGCTTCTCCACTGAAGCTAGCAGGCAGATTTTCTACTTAGAGGTGGGATTTTAATTAAAATAATTATGGGGTGGGTGGAGGTAGATTTTTCATATTATTATAAATATTTTATACGTAATATATTTAGACGCAATGTAATTTATTCATATTGTTATTATAATGTTATTTTGTAAATTTATGTAATCTGTCAAATAAAAAGACTAACAAAAATTAACACATCAAGTAACTTTTCGCGATCTACGTCCCCCCTTTTTCCTTGTTCCCTATTTTGTATACGCCCTTGAATACGTTGACTGCCGTGTTTTTTTCTATACGCCGTGACCTTGCCAGGGCGGGTTCTAGTAAATTTCACAGAAAACAAAATCCCATTAAAAATGAAAGTCACTTGTTTTAAAATCGGATTTAATATCATGTAGTCATTTTACAATACACGTAACGTAAATCTCGTAAGCTTTTTAATTATAATTTTGAATTTACAATTTAGTTAGAAAATGCGTATGTTCCACACCAAACGATAACGAATTTGGGTTTGCCACTAAAGTAGATTTTGAAACGGTAAAACAAAAAATTTACACAACGTTCCGTTTCATTATCTTCCACACGACAAGGAGTCCTAACCTTAGCTAGACGATCACACAAATGGCCAAAACCACGACGATCGACGACCTCCGAGGAGGCAGCGAGGGATCTTCACCATCAACAAGGCAACTCTGCAGAGGCTCTGGCCACCCCTAGCGGAATGGCGACAGAGTTACAGTTACAGTACAGTAACAAGGAGTATCAGCATCTATATACCAGCGTTCCTAGATCTCTGATCTACCTTCACCTTCATCAGTAGCAGCAAGGATTAAGGTCTTCAACAATCTCTCTGAGAGGGAAGATCTTCCCATTTCTTTTCATTTCGCCAGGGGGGGGAACACTACAGTACACAATCAGCATTTGTAAGCGCGAACTACACGTGTTTGTTTGTGGGCATACATCTGAGAGCTTTGAATGAATATATCCTTGCAACTTAGATTATAGATTATAGATCAAATATCACAGAACTATTTGACTTTGTCAAACTAGTAAAGTTACCAATAAAAAAACTTAAGTTAGCCTTCATCCCCAAAATTTCGGTCGTAAAATGACAAAATTTCGTAAATGTTAATAAAAGTGACAACCTCATTATCAAAGCATTGATTTTCAAAAACTGTTGAACAATTATAAGATTTTTACCTTTATAAGATTTTTACCACAAATATGATATTTGAAGTACTAGTAATAACTTGGTATATTGTATGGAGCAGCTTTTGCTTTACGATGAAAATTTATGTATTTTTACTCCTGGCTGGTAAGGAGACATTTCAAGAGGTAATATTGAGTTTTATGGGTGAAGACTAAATGGTATGCAGAGACAATTGCAGCTTGAATTAAAGCTGTTAAATGTAGGAACGAGAGAAATTACTTTAATAATTTCATGAAAAGGTTTTTTTACATCGGGTGTTAAATATGTATGATATACTCGTATGTATGCCAAAAAAGTAGTATGTGTTTTTTCTAAGACAATATCAATCATTAAAACCAAAGCAATTAAGAGCAAACATTAAAATGATGAAATGGTGAAATGATGACTTACCCTGCTGTCCAATATTTTCCATAATCAATTGTTGCAATGTATAATTTTTTTTTCACGCAATAGCTTTTGAAAAAAAAACTGTACCGTGTTAAAAATATAAAATTTTAATAATTTCGCAATTTAATATGTACATAAACTTAACGACTTTCTAAGTTAATCGTGAGTAAACTAAAAATTATGCCATCTTGTAAAACGTACGTTAATTCCGGGTACTCTAGTTACCACGTTAAAGTGATGACCATAAAATAAACAAGGGATTGATAGAGCTCAGTGTCGTTAAAATAAAACAGCGTCGCGGGCCCAACGCCTCAAGTACGTTTAAACTCACCCACAGCGTTTATAAAAAATAAATGGAACTTTAAACAGCGCTACTATTGAGAGTTTTTGTTTGTCTACATTTTTCAGTATGCACTATGGTTGAGTGTACATGTGAAGTTTAATAGCACAGGGAAATAAGCCGCGTTTATGGAGCCATTTACACGGAAGGTCGAGGTCTCTACTTGTTTCAGACTTGACACATCACGCTCTCCCAGCTTGTACCTACATATGCTGACATTACACCTCGTGTGATCATAAAAACGCTGTTTTATCTGTGTAAAAGAAATTTTGTATCCATCGTCAACGCAACTAAGCTACTCATATAGTGTAACTTCTTGCCTGCGTTATCCACGAAGGGGTCGCATGTGGCGATTCAGGACCTATTTATTTTTACGGGTAAGGTGGCCGGCCTCACACCAAAGTCCTGGGCTCAGCAGAGAACCCTGCTAAATGAACCTAGAAGAAAAATTGCCACGGTTTTCGGAGACCGTGCTTTTGCAGTGGCTGGCCCTGCGACCTGGAATCAACTACCACCAGAAATCTGGAGGTCTAAGACGATTGAGGACCTAAAGAGGAGGATGTAGACATTTTTTTTCGCCCAGTAAAATACTAAGTGCCCTTGGAGTGACATTGAGTTACGAAACGGCGCTGATAAAGAAATCATCACCATCATCATCATGAATTGTTTCTGCATGGGTCGCTTAATAAATGTTTCAAAAATACATATTTAATTATAGAAAAAAGTAAGTCGTTAAAATAAAAGGTCATGTTTATAAAAGTAACGATTTCAAGTAAAACGTAAGTATAATAGTAAATCTTTTTAAGTGTACAGAAAAAAATAGAGAAAATAACAATATTGTTTTTTTTAAATAAAAATATTATTTGTAGTGGCGTGCTAAATGTTAATAAAAAAAAGCGTAATAGAAGTACCTTTATGAAAGTACAATAAAATTTATTTAAAAAAAATATTAGTTAAAATATTGCACCATAAAGAGCTAGACATACTTTTTTATATTTTTTCAAGTATTCTTTACATGCAATCAAGTATAAAAATAAATATTTATAAAATATTTTATGATTAAAATCATGACCTTGGTAATGACATTCTCTCCGAAAAAAAATACCTTTGGTAAATAAAAATCTTCTCTTTATAAAATATACAAAACTGAAATTTTCAGAACGTAAAATATATAGGGTAAAATAAATCTATGCAAAAATACAGGGATTTTAAAAGTATGTTAAATTTATATTTCCCCAATCGAAATATGTACCATTACCTTTATCTATGCAATTTTGAAACTTAAAAGATAGTTCGTTGATTCCATTGATAACAAAATTGTGGGTGAGAGAATTCCTAAAACATATGGCGCTATTTTAGAAAGTTGATCTGGACTGTCCCATCAGAATCAATTGTTTTGCTTGCAAAAAATTATTAATCTTCGTCTCTCACACCATAGTCGTAATCAATCCTTCAGGACTCTCTAGCTTATACCCCTTCCCGTCATAGTCTCCATCTTCCAGGACTTCAACGTCAGCCTCGACATTGTCTGCCAACCGTATAGACATCTTTTGATTATTCTGAAGTCTTTTGAAGGTACTAAAAAAATAAAAGATACACAAAATAAACGTCTACTTTGGTAGGGGTGTGTTTTTTCTGTACACGTTACGTGTGTTCGTCTTGGGCGCCTCGAGAATAAGCAAGCAAGGACGTCACACCCCGCCGCGTACGCAATATTGATAAATCGGATTATTGACTGAGGAAAGGGAATCTGGAAAAGCCTGGCGTCTTCTCAAAGCAGCCAGAGGATCCAGTATGCGTATGGAGACAGTACGCCAAGAATAAAACCTTACGTTTCCGCTCAACCATAGCGTTTTACCAAAAAAAAAAACGAACAACTTAACTCTCAAAAGGAGCGCTATTTTAGATTCGATGTACATTTTATGTTGAGCTTAGACGTATATTTTCGTGCTTGGTGTACATAAAACCTGCATGTGTGTACTTTTTTTTACTCTCGAAGCGTCTTGTGAATAAAGGTATTGTAACACTTTTTCCCCCACAATGAGTATGAAAATTGTCTTCAAGTCTTTTGAAGCTTTTCATGCCGATTTGGGTTTTTATTAGACTTAATAATGTACGCGTCTAATGTACGAATGTGTTTTTACGCTGTGTATAAATTCATGAAAAAATCTACATTGATATATTTTTTTACATTAAGCCCTTTTCCTCGAAAAGCTTTCGCATCTTATGTAATAATTTCGTACTTTCTCCCATAAAGTAATAGATTCGCCATAAATTCATTATACTTTTGTACACGAAAATATCATGCCTTATTTTAAGACATTAACTATAGTTGAGTTGATATAGAAACTAAATTTAAATGGATAATTTCGTGGTTTTTAACATCTCATTCAGTAAAGGGGGTTCATCGTCATCCCTTGGTTTTCACAGGCGTGTCATTTCCTGTAATGGCTGTAGCTTTTCTAGTCCCCTAGAGTAATACTTTGTCATTTTTTTTTACCTTTATCCTTCGCAAACACAACACTATTATTTAAATCCAGCCTGACACTGCGTCGGTGATATTTATTTACGTTGTATCTGGAAAAGTATAGAAAAAAATCCATCCGTTTCCTTTTAATTTTACAATACTCACGCTACTAAGCTGCGCATAAAGTGTAATTTCTTGCTTGTTTTATCCCTAAAGATTTTTTCGCATATGGCAATTTGAGATCTATTCAGAACAAAAGTATATAGTAAAGGTTTAGGATATTAAATTATTTATTAAATCTATCATCTCCTTCTTAAAGTATTACCTTGGCAAAAAACGGTTAGTAGCTAAAAGTTTCTACTAGCTTTGGTTCTCTTTAGTTGTAAATATGAGAGGTTACAGCCATGATCTGCTTCAAACTTTGAAGTATGAGATTTCTGAATTTTTTCAGGTAAAAAAATACATTTTTGTTATTCGATTTCTTCCTCTTTTTGAATAATAATAAAGAGAAAATAGATTTAAAAGTCCGGTCGATAGCTCAGGTGGTAGAGTGCTTGCATTCCATGCCGAAAGCTCGGGTTCGAATCCCACCGAGGGTGTCAGAAATGATATCCCGTTTCGTTGTTTATTTCAAGCCCCAATATAAAATACCGGCAAGGTTTACTCAGCCTTCACAAGAAATGAGTACCAGCACTCTCGGGAGCTGGGAAACCTCCACTTCAACTGAAGTGGTTGGCGTAAGGCCGGCCCCCTTACCTGTAAAAATAAATAGGTTCAACTCGCCACATGCGACCCCTTCGGGGATAACGCGGCAAGAAGTTACACTATATGTGTAGCTTAGTTAGTTGAACAAAAACAGTCAACTAAGCGCTTATGTCTAACTTTAATGTTGAAAACATAATGCTATTGGACCTTCGCTATTCGCACTCTTATTGGTCTCTTTTTTACGGTAGCAAATGTTGTCTTGAATGCATAACGTCCCCTTAGTGCTTGTTTGTCTTATGCATATCACAGGTAATGACGCATAAATAGGGACTGGAAAATAGTGGTGTTATTTTTTAGGAAATTCGCGTTATTTTTTTGTGAAATTCGCGTTATTTTTGATCAAAAACAGGGAAATTCGCGTTATTTTTCATGATAAACGGGGAGATTCGGTGTAATTTTTAGGGTGGATTAGATCAAAATAAAGGTTTATATAATTGCAAAACCAAATATATTACTAATATTTACAATTTATTATGTAAACAACAATATGTACCTTCAAAAACAATGAATAAACAACATCTGAATCAATACGAGTATCTGCAACCGAAGATGGTGGAAGTAGGTACCCACCGAAAACGTTTTTGCAATAAAAAATACTCAAGTGGTACAAAACAATGTTTTTTAATTTTAGTTTCTTAATTTTTTTTTATATTTTTTTAAATAATCCTTTTTTTACAAAAAACCATTGATTGAAAAAAGTATTAATATTTCAATGACACTCCGAATACCCTGCAAATATCCTTTTAAAATATTTAATTTTTGTGCATTTAGTCTCTAGATGAGGGTTATCTCATTTTTCAAGAGATGTTGGCTTTTATCAAAGCTTCAAGTTGTGCTCTTGGCTAATCCAGCAACAGCTTCACTCCTTGAAGTATTTTCCTTCATTGATGTCACGATTCAAGTCTGCTTGGATGATCCAGGACAGTTCTGCTTATCATTATTTTTGTTAATAAAATAGATTTGTGAATAGGAATGCAATTCACCAACCTACTCTGCCTGGCCAGATACAGGTATTAATATCATTAATTAATAATTCATTATTGTTTATTTTAATAAATTATTCATTTTTAATTATCCAATTACATCTGTTGAAGGGTCAAATTTATGGTCAAATGACCCAGGTGGGGATCGAACCCCACGTCTAGCGTTCTAGCGTGTTTAAAAACGTTGAAAGCGACCAATTTTCCTGTGATTTGCAACTTGCAAAGGGTTTTCGCAGGATTTTTTTCTTTCCCACAAAATCGTTGCGTTGCAAAAGCGACACATGACAACTTTTTCGCATAATTTCTACCAAAAGTACGAAAATTCGTGATATTGGCGTAAAACCTGAAATTTCGCGTTATTCGCGTAAAAACATCAAAATTCGCGAATAAATTCGTTTTATCGCGATCGCGAAATTTTCCAGTCCCTACGCATAAACAATGTTTGTATGTGTACTGGACCAATGTGTCATGTGAAAACTGGAAACTTATTTAAAAAATATGTACAACTCTCTCATTATCGTGTTTTACATATTTTTCTAAGATCAGATTTTACAGAATGTGAATCTTAGTAAAATATCATTGCAAGGTCATATTCAAATCAAATGATAAGTAAGCTGAACAAGCGCTAGAGGGATGATAAGAAACTGTTCCCTATAATCTTTAATCTTACATAGATGCAAAAATACATAACAGTTAAGATTTATAATACATGCATTTCCACAAGCAGACACGTATAAGTTCGAGCTGAAACATGCCATATGTGAACTTACAACTTATAAAACTCAATCTCAAATGAACATAAGTCCTGCAACTCTTGCCGACCTACCCTGAAACAAGGGTAACACTGGCAAAGTTAACCATTTTTGTACAGTACAGTTTTTGACGGTGGTCAGCGTCATACTAACCCATAAGTCAAGGAATGTAAAATAATGTGCTTGAATTGTAATTTTATTTTTCCAATTTTGACTTTATATAATACAATTAATTTATAAATACAATAATCTTAATTTGTGTGGAGATTCTTGATCCCCTTAACGACAATAATATAATTTTATTGCGCATAAAAAGTGACGCCAAAATAAGCGCAATATCAATAAAATTTAACTCGCCACCCTGCTAAATCTCTTATTGGAAGGATTTCCAACCCACGGCATTGGAAGATCATGGGCGTACTATTTGTAAAATAGTATTTTTCTGAAAGGTGTAGGTAGTTGCAGATAAAGAAACATAATAAAATTAAATGGATCGTTTAACTGTTAACATAATAAAAGTTTTCTCATTTTAATAAGAGTCAATGAATAATTTTAATGGTTGAAAAAAAATATCAGTATAAAATGATACCTACTCACATATTTTTATGTTAAATAATATTTATCTTGACAAAATGGATGATGGCAATTTTGGATTTTTTTCTTTAACTTACATTTTTTCACACTTACAAAATGCACTTTCATGGGGTATTATTGGATAATTTTGTTAGATTTTCATCTTTTCCCTGATGGTAAAAGTAGTGTACCGTACCTTAAATAGTAAACCGTACCTTAAAAAGCTAAAAAAATGCGGATGAACAATATCAGGTAAGTCTTTAAAGTCATCATGACATGTATAATAAACTTGATAATCAAATATTTTTTAGTGTTGATCTGTTAACACAGTGAAAGTCCATTTTTATAAATATTTAAAAATATAAATGGTAAAACATTGTTTTAATTCACTTTATTCTTTTTGTGGTGATGGTCAACCATTTTGCTCTTGAAGATGCCTCATTAGGCGAAAGTATTCGAGCATAAACAAAAAGAATAAAGTGAATTAAAACAATGTTTTACCATTTATATTTTTAAATATTTATTAACTTGATAATCATTTACTTTAATAAAAAGTTTATCTTATTGAAAGAAAATGCTTGAATATGAAAATATGTATGTCACATCAAAACTATTGACATGGAGTATTCGCAAGGAAACGAGAAGATCTCTTGCATGGAATTGGCAAATATATTAATATTCGAAAGTAGGTAAGTTTCGAATTGTAACAACAACGTGCAGAAGGAAGAGTGGATAAATTAAATGAAATAAAGTGCCAAAGTTTGGCATCCACGCGTACTGAATTGGGAATAAATTTTGAGCATAAAATTTAACGGCTCACGGAAATGTAGAAGTAGGTACTTTTAACAACTTATAAATTTTAACAATTATATTGGTAGATATTAATTTATTTACCCTTAATTTTAACTGACTCAATAAAGATTTGATTAGGTCCGTAATTGAATGATTTTTTTCGATCGCTTTTTATTTTAAGTGTAAAGTATAAGAATTGTAGGATTTTCGGCTTTGTTTTTTTTCATGTCTAATTTTTATAAAACAAAAGATATTGTTCACAGCTAGAAGACAAAAAAGGTTTAGTTGTAACAAAAATTAATACGATCGGTAAAATATAGTTTATCTTCGTAATATTTTCAGACAATTAAATTCTGAAAGTTTGTAAAATGAAAACAAGCTTAATTTTAAATTATCTATTTAATATGCATGAGTTTTAAAAAATGAATTTAAAATATAATATCAGAACAAAAATTGTAAGTATCACACAATACATTTTCTGAAAATACCAATTTTGTTTCGATCAACCAATTTGAGCGTCTCGGATCGCTTGGACTTCAATTAATTGATGCAATAAAGCATTGGGAACGTCTAGCAATTCTAATTAATTATTAAATGTAATTGAAAGAAAAAGAAAAGCATCGTGGGACCATTCTTCGTGCTTCTGGGAGGTTATTCTGTGATTCAATTTGCTTGATTATTTAAAGCAGGGGTCTGTCTCTATTGTGGTGTATTGGATGATTTCGAAAAAATCGTTTTCTGTGATTGTCATCAAACATGTTACAATAAAATATAAAAATAAATTCATCGATAACTTGCTTCAAAATTTGTTCTCAAATTAACATCCTTATATTACTTTTTATTCTTTATTTTACAAGGGACTCCTTAGGTCTGTTGGTGCTGTCTCTTGCGATGTGGACCCTAAACTGTTTTTCCGTCTATTAAAAGGTCTTCCAGACATCCTCCTCATTCTGGTTTCTCAAGCAAGGCAAGACGTGGTGGTCTCTAGAATCACTCGTTTATTGACGTGATATCTCAAGTACTTTCTCATCTACCTTACCCGCTGCAATTTTATTTACGTATAACCATGATATTAACTTAATTTTACAGATGACATAAACTTCTAATAAGAATCTTTACTTTGCCAAAAAGTTAATGGTTTATTTAAGTACGGCACACAGTTCCTTGACTGATAAGTTGGTATGAAACTGACGAGCCATACAATAAAAATTGCTTCATTTTGCCAATGTCATCCCAGTTTCAGGAAAGGGTGACAAAATTGGAAAGATAAATACTTATTTGATAATTGGATTTTTATTTTCTAAGTAAACAATACACATGCATTATTATAACTGCGAACATACGAGCATGTAATTTAAATCATGGGTCCTTGAGGGCATGCGTTTCTGGTAATCTTTAATGTTAATAAGTCTTTGCAACTTAAATTATCGATTATAGTGTCAGTATTCATTATTTCATAGAAAGTATTAGTAAAGCTATAAAAACAAACATGCATCTTAAACTTTAAAAGCTTAATTCAGAGAAATTCAAAGAAGGATCTTATTTTATTGGGGCTTATTCAGGTCTAGCGTTTCTTTTCTAGGGTACCAAATAGTCCTAAGTCGACAGTTCACGGTGGGTGAGTACTAATTTAAGAGTGTTCGGTTCATCTGCACGAGCGCTGGAGTCAACTGCACTCATTGTGCTTTCATCTGCCGGGCTCACGCTTCATTACCGCTTGCTTAATTTATTTAAGAAGACTCTCGGAAGATAAATTATTGTCAAAGACAGTTTAATAAACGTGGAGAGCGCATGCGCTCTGAATGTGCACCAATAAAAAGATCATTTGTGGGATTATTAATCCACATCTGAGATGGACTGTGATCAGTCGTTGTAAAACTGTACAATGTGAGTGTAGGACGTAGGTACACCATTGATCAATTAAACCATCTTTTAAAGTGTGATTTTTTTGACGCGTCGAATTTGTCACTAAATATTGTCTAGAGTGCATGCTATAATTGTGTTGAGAATTTATGAAAGAAAAATGAATCCTATTTATTTGGACAAAATAATTTGTACGATGTAGATTTTTATTTTCCTTATGTTGGGTATTCCTAATTGAAGACTTATCTTTTAGATACAGAATCTATTAATGATGAAGCTGACCACGCATGCTGTCAATATTGGTTAATTTTAAAATATATATTTTTTTTTCTCAAACGTAGTTATATTTTCACAATAATATTTTCTACTTCAAGCACTTTCGATCTTCAATACTCAGGTCATTATCAAGAGTCTGATAATGAGTTTTGACTGACTATTGAAACTGACCTGAGTATTGAAGGTCAAAAGTGCTTGAGGTAGAAAATATTATTGTGAAAATAGAACTACGTTTTAGAAAAAAAAAAAAAAAAAATTAAATGAATTTTCACTGTGTGAATACACAAACCCAACAAAATCCAATATTGGTTAACTTCACCAATGACACTCCTGTTTCAGAGAGAGGCGGCAGGAGTGCATGTAAATTTTAGAATTGGGGTTTTACTTCGTCAGTAGGTACATATGCAGCATGTATAAGCGTGAATTTACAAGGGTTTGCTTGTGGTTATGCATTTAATATTGGTTTGAAATCTTAATTTCCCCTTGCGACCAAGATTATAAATGACTATTTTAGTCATTGTATTTGTACTAAACTAAAACAACTTCTTCAAGAAGATATTATTTTCCTACATATTATCTGGACATTTTTGCATAAATCTAAAAATGACCCAGTTATATTGCATACTGCAAAAATTATGTCACTTAGCTTAAAACGAGGAAAGTATTATTAAACTTTTTTAAAGACCTGAAGAAAAAAAAATACAAGTAATCTGAGCAAATTTTCAAGGGACTATAATACATTTCTTTTGAATACTTTTTTTCACAGAAAACAACATATTATGTTTAAAGTAAATCATCACTAAATTAATTTGAAATACAATTTTGTTTGAGAATCGTAGATCGCATTGTGCACAATAAAAAAAATAGTGAGTGCCTATACTCGTCCATGAAGAGCGTTTATCATGAGTACATGAATATTCTTATAACGATTGTTTACATACATGCAGTACGTACAATGTACATACATTTATATTTTGTACTAGCAGACCAAACCGCGCTCTCGCACGATTGGCTGCTAGGCCCTACGGGCAGTTTAAGCTCCGGCTTCGCCAGCACACTTTACCCTTGCTTTGATTTTTAAAAGATACATGAGAACTGACCAACAATAACAACAAAAAGTGGACAATTTTATGGTAGAATCCCAGGCCTGATCGTGCTACTTCCTATTGTTGTGCAGGTGCTGAAGTCTTTATCCTGTTTTTTATTTCTGCTCTTTAATTTTCTGGTGATGGTTTATAATGATGCTCGACCCGTTCATTATCATTTAAGTGTATAACTTGTCTTTTTCTGCCCTTTTTTCGTTTTGCTGGTAATAGTATCTTAAGCGTACCTGTGTTGCTAGCAATTGTCTTATAGTGGCATGAAACATGACTGCGTTTGCCATACGGCATTGTTTTGTTGGTACTGGTGCTTTTGTTTTTAGATTGTTCCAGCTGCTCTTATTGTCATGAAATGCCTTCAAACTGCTCGTCCTGCTCTGAATTATCTTTTGACATCTTAAAACTGCTTGTGATACTTTTCACGATATTTTAATGTCTGATACTGCTTGGTACCTGAAGATACCTTAAAATGCCTAAACTCACAATCTACAAAAAATCTAAGTATGGGAAAACGTTCGACCCATCGACAGAACTCTAAGAAAAAATGACTTTTGAAAATTAAAAAAAAATAAACTTTTTAACTTTTTTTTATTTTTATATATAAGACACTTTGTATGAAATTTTACTTTTTAAATATTTGTTCAAAGAAATTTGCCGTAGAAAAAAAGTTTCTTCCAACATTTATGGGATTTACTAAAATGCATTTTAAATTCGAGTATGAGACCTAGACATTCAAAATGGCCGCCTGCAGAGCAATGTATTTTTTTAGTTGGTATCGCGGGTATGCAAAATATACACTTGGCGGGATTATCCTATTACATATCATTACATTTTGCTAAATTATAATTGTTTGTGTAGCACCAAAACAGTAGATTTTTGTACTTATAAATTTGACTTTTTTGTGAAAATCAGGTTTTTCAAAATTTTGTTGGAAAAAAATTGTCATTGAAAAAAGTTTTCTTTCAAAAAATGTTGAAATAAGCAAAACCAAATTGATCATTGAGAAAAAACCTTCAGAATTTTAAAATGACCGCCAGGAGAATGTTGAATATTGAAGAAACCAAAAAAAGTGTATCGCAGCTACTCTTAATCCTTCATGCATTTTGTTGTTCTTTTGAAAATATGTAAGTCTGTTTATGTTCAGGTGGCATGCCTAATTTCAATGTTCCAAATTGATACATGCGCCCATTGTGCGACTTGAAAGTTAGAATTTTTTATTTTTTTCTATGTAGGTATTTACAAATTTTGTTTGAAGAATTTACTTTTTGCGAAAAAGTTTCTTCCAAAAGATGTTAAAATTACTAAGAGACATGACTGTTTCGAATATGAAGTTTTTAAGTTCAAAATGGCCGCCAGCGGCATGATTTTAATGTTCAGTTTGTATGGCAGGTATGCGAAATATGCACGTGACGTCATCCGGACTCTGACAGTTGTTTAGCCACTGACACTTTATGGGGGTATGCAAAATTTCAGCATCGTGCTGCGAACGGTCTGGGCGCCTATAATGGTACAAATATACAAACAAACAAACAAACAAACAAACACCAAAAATTCTGGAATCGAGCGTTAGTTCAGTTTATCAAGAGAAACACTTTTTAGAAAAACATTTTTGCAAATTCGAAAAAAACAGACGCAAATACCCCCTAGATTTTTATATAATAGACTAGCAGACCAAACCGCGCTCTCGCACGGTTGGCTGCTAGGCCCTCCGGGCAGGTTTTAGTCCGGCTTCGCCATAATTTTTTGCCCATATGTTGTTTACTTCATTGAATGCTTTAAGATATAATTTAATAAATTTTGTGATAAAAAGGTAATTGAATTATTTTCATGTTCCGAATATCTTTAATCCACGAAAGACGAATTTAAGTTAAATAGCCTGCCTACTCGTGCTGCGCACGATTACGGCATTTTAATTTGAAGTCCGGCTTCACCAGCACACTTTACCCCTGCTCTGATTTTTAAAAGATCCGTGAGAACTGAACAACAACAACAACAAAAAGTGGACAATTTTATGGTAGAATCCCAGACCTGATCGTGCTACTTCCTATTGTTGTGCAGGTGCTGAAGTCTTTATCCTGCTTTTTATTTCTGCTCTTTATTTTTCTGGTGATGGTTTATAATGATGCTCTTCCCGTTGATTATCATTTAAGTGTATAACTTGTCTTTTTTGCTCTTTTTCGTTTTGCTGGTAATGGTATCATAAGCGTACCTGTATTGCTTGCAATTGTCTTATAGTGGCATGAAACATGACTGCGTTTGCTGTACGGCATTGTTTTGTTGGTACTGGTGCTTTTGTTTTTAGATAGTTCCAGCTGCTCTTATTGTCATGAAATGTCTTCAAACTGCTCGTCCTGCTCTGAGTTATCTTTTGATATCTTAAAACTGCTTGTTATAATTTTCACGATATTTTAGTGTCTGATACTGCTTGGTACCTGAAGATACCTTAAAATGCCTAAACTCACAATCTACAAAAAATCTAAGTATGGGAAAACGTTCGACCCATCGACAGAACTCTAAGAAAAAAATGACTTTTGAAAATTAAAAAAAAAAAGATTCAGTTTTTTTTGTTCTTTTATATATAAGACACTTTGTATGAAATTTTACTTTTTAAATATTTGTTCAAAGAAATTTGCCGTAGAAAAAAAGTTTCTTCAAACATTTATGGGGTTTACTAAAATGCATTTTGAATTTGAGTATGAGGCCTAGACATTTAAAATGGCCGCCTGCAGAGCAATGTATTTTTTTAGTTGGTATGGCGGGTATGCAAAATATATACTTGGCGTGATTGTCCTATTACATATCATTACATTTCGCTAAATTATAATTGTTTGTGTAGCATCAAAACAGTTGATTTTTTTACTTATAAATTTGACTTTTTTGTGAAAATCAGGTTTTTCAAAATTTTGTTGGAAAAAAATTGTCATTGAAAAAAGTTTTCTTTCAAAAAATGTTGACATAAGCAAAACCAAATTGATCATTGAGGAAAAACCTTCAGACTTTTAAAATGAACGCCAGTTGAATGTTAAATATTGAAGAAACCAAAAAAAATGTACGGCAGCTACTCTTAATCCTTCATGTATTTTGTTGTATTTTTGAAAATATGTAAGTCTGTTTATGTTCAGATAGCATGCTTAATTTCAATGTTCCAACTTTAGGCATGCGTCCGTTGTGCCTCCTGAAAGTTATTATTTTAGATTTTTTTCTAGGCAGGTATTTACAAATTTTGTTTGAAGAATTTACTTTTTGCGAAAAAGTTTCTTCCAAAAGTTGTTAAAATTACTAAGAGACATGACTGTTTCGAATATCAAGCCTGTAAATTTAAAATGGCCGCCAGCGGCAAGATTTCAATTTTCAGTCTGTATGGCAGGTATGCGAAATATGCACGTGACGTCATCCGGACCCTAACAGTTGTTTAGCCACTGACATTTTATGGGGGTGTGCAAAATTTCAGCATCGTGCTGCGAACGGTCTGGGCGCCTATAATGGTACAAATATACAAACAAACGGACAAACGGACAAACAAACAAACAAACAAACAAACAAACACCAAAAATTCTGGAACATAGCGTTAGTTCAGTTTGTCAATAGAAACACTTTTTAGAAAAACATTTTTGCAAATTCGAAAAAAACAGACGCAAATACCCTCTCCTTTTTTATATATAAGATTGTTTGTGTATTAACATACATACATTTATATTATATACAGCAAGTACATAAGCTACTGATTAGCATATGCGTGGACTGGACCCAGCTTCCGTCCAGCCGTTGTCTGCTCATTTAGATAATTCATTTAATCACTCTTAATTGAAGAATTGTAACGGAAAAAAGATAGCATTTCATTTATACATGTACATGTGGATTTGAACATTTTATTTTTAAGTGGCCATTTTGTGTGAAATACGCCTCAAGGGTTGTTCAAATAAAAATAGAAAATCACTATTTAATCTTCATAAGTCTACGATTCCAAAGTTCACCTGTCATGAATGATTTTTTTTAAAAAAAACCTAATTGTATTGAACAAGTACTCATATTCTGTGCTATTGTTGCTGATCATTTACTCGCGTCTTTCATTATTGTTTTTTTTTATTTTTCTTACTACGATTTTCAAATTAGTTCTGGTAACTTGTGAATCTCTATCAGCCTTCAAATGCATTTAATTTAGGAAAATAATACTCAAACATTTTATCATGACCTATCCTTTGTCTATTGTTTATAAACGCAGTTGAAGGTAATGCGTTCGATTTTCAGCGGAGCAAAAAACTAAATATACTTAAAGTTTTCTGTTAATTTTTCAAATAAATATCTGCCAAAACTGTTGATTATGCTTCAAATGTGTCCTTTGAGCATTTTGAACCTGACCTGTGTGCTCATATTTCAATTTTACAAGTTGATCTTTTACACAATGAATTGAACCGATGATGTTTAGTTATGTTATGTAGTATTCATCATATAATGGTTTGCATTATCTAGGGCAGTCATGTGTTAGCAGATACGACCACTTCACAGGGGTGGTCACCACGCACAATCTATCAGCTTAATGAGGGCATAATGTACCTGTCTAATGGTGACAGCGCATGCAACTTATAATATACAAACAATTAATTCACATGTGATCAGTATGTGCAGCAAAATAAGGTCAACACTGTGATGCAATTATTAGGGACCAATTGATGATAATGTTCATCAATTAATTATTAATGACACAAAATACACAAAAAAAGTGTTTATTTATCGATGTCTTTAAACGCTTTGTTTTAACAACAGCTTAGAAATTTTAGGCTGAAAGAAAATAACAAACTAATGTAGAACACGTAGGTAGTATTTTTGTTCAGTTATAAGCCATCTGCATTATTTTTGTTATGTATGTTGTGTAAATCTCGATGATGGGTAGTAATTACCTTGAAAGTTGAGAGACTCGGTATCTGTCAGTAAGAGAACATGAATATCTGGTGGTTTTTAAGGTGTGGTAATTAAGGTGTGTCTTCTTGGTATTTTTCGAAAGGAACAACGTAATAAATACAGAGACCGCCCAAAAAATTTAAGAAGAAAGACACCTGCTCAAAGCTCTGTCCAAGAAGCATGCACAACGTATTGTCCTTGCAATGTGCCAGAAAGTTGCCCTGCATACCATAATAAGGGATAATCGAGAGGAAAAACACTCAAGGATAACCACCCCGATATATTGGTAGATATAAGCTGTTCCTTCTACAAGGAGCTAAAAAATATTTCCATGACTAGGAAAAAATGACAAGAAAATGGATGAAAATTAATGCACACCAATCTTAGGGATTGAAACAGAAGGAGAAATTATGTTAAAACAAAAGATTCGCAATAAATTAATAAACTATCAATTTAAAAGACTGTTAACACCATTATTAATAAATTAACTAAGCCAATAAATCATCAGCAATATCTTTCAAATACGACGTTTTTTCATGTTTGTCGTTTTTTTAGAAAAAAGTTGAAGAGCGATAGAATTCTTAACTGCATCAAATATAAAAAAATAAGTGTTTCTTTCTGGAATTAAATTTAAAAACCCCTTGTTGATGGCTCTGTGTTTCGTGAAGTCAAAGTCAAAGTTAAGTGCATTAGTTCCAGCAGTCCATAAAAAAATGTCAGCATTTTTAGAGCCGTTATAAAATAGCTGTTTTACGTACACATAAGCAAGCTTGCACATAAAATATACACTTTAAGGGATTTATTCAAAGATATGCTAAGGCGATTCCATCTAGGAGATATTCCAGCGACCCTGATTTAGCTGCGGTTCCGGTTGCATTGCGTGCCTACCCGACAGTACCAACCCTACCTACCAGCAACCCTCACAGTACCTACAGTGAATGCCTCACAAGCACCAGGGTAAGAACCATTGACTTACAATATTGGTAGAGACGAAACTAGCTTACGGCATTGTAACATACTATGGTAGTTGCCTGTCAACCGCAGGACTATCAAACATCACATCTATAATCTAAGTTTAGAAGGTATATAAGTTTGCACTACCAATACTGCATGTGTATTAAAATTCAAACCTCAAATGAACTTTGCAACTTTGGCCGACCTTACCTGAAACAGGGGGGCAAAGTGAACTATTTTCTACAGTATCTATGGGTGGTTAGCCTCATACCAACCTATAAGTCAAGGAATACCTATGTTTTCTTGCTTCCTCCATCTCGTATTTTGGCACCCTATAAAACACTTTGTTTTATATTAAAGCCATTTTTCTTTAAAAATTAACAAATTCGCTGACCAAAACAATAAAAATGGCTGCGCGCAACGTTCGCGCAGACATTAATTTGAAAACTGACCACTTTCTGGAGAGATTTCCTAGCTTAAACCTAAGATTTTTTGTTTACAAAAAAATCAAACTGTGAACATCTCTGTTTTGTTTCTTTCTAAGAAACATTTGCAAATTAATTAGGTTGAAACTTTTTTTTGTAAATATTTTCTAGTCCAGAGATATAGCAAGTCAATCATACAAAACCAATGTGTACAAGTTTACGTTTACGAAAAATGTATGGAAACACAAACACTCACTAAAGTCACTGTTTGTTTATCCATTCACTTTTATGTAAACTTTGTGGTTGAGTTTGAACGTTAGTATTATACTTGTAGTATTGAACCTAAGTTTTGAATGCTATCACAGACTGCATGTCGCTTTAGCCATTATCTAGGCGTAATTTGTATGCAACTGAATAAGTGTTTTTACTTAGTGACTCGATAACGTATCTAAGTTGCACATTCAAAATGCAACTGTGTAACGTTTTATACCCCAAAGAAGAAGCGTTGGAGTGTTGAACTTGTTTATTTTCACAGATAATAAGTTAAGCTTTACAGTCTTTTTTATGACTTTTTATTTATTGGAAGTATTTTTTTTCTGTTTTTTTTACTGAAAGAAGAGGCTTGTTTTCTTTTACTATTTAATATTTCTCCTGAGCTAGATTCTTATCAACATTTTTTTTTCAAAAAACTTTGTTCTTTGTTAAGGCGAAATACTACGAAAATTTCATATTAGCATTGGAAAAATGAGCAAAATTCAAAAATAAATCTGGATTTTGGTTGCCTTGTACGTTGTTTTAATAATGAGCTATGTAAAACGACCGGTAAATGGCTCATTTGGTAGAGTTTCATGCAAAAAACCCGGATTCGAACCCCACCAGCTTGCCAGAAATGATTTTCCGTTTCGGTGTTTATTTCAAAAACCCAAAATTCAACAAGCAAGTCTAACTCAGTCTTCACAAGAAATGCGTACCAGCCCTAATGAGAGCTGAAAAACCCTCACTTCAACCGAAGTGGCTGCAGTAAGACCGGCCATCTTACTTGTAAAAATAAATAGGTTCCACTTGCCACATGCGACTTCTTTGTGGAAAACGTGGCAAGAAGTTACACTTTATTTGTAGCTTAGAAGCGTTTAAATATTTGATTAGATACTAGCCGTAGATTTTGCTTTAATTTTGGAGGCCAGATAATATAAATGCCATATCATATTTAAGATGTACGATGCATACAAAAACAAGATGAAATTCAGAAAATCTTTTTAGGAAGAGACAACATTAAATTTGTAAGGGGAGTTGTTCTGATCATAGATTTTTTGTCCCAGAGCGTGACCGGAATGGTTGATTTATCCTTACATGGAAATGTATGCTTTCTCAATGGACTTGCAATAAGAAAGATAATACCATAAACATCGTATAATTCAATGCATACGTCGCGTCGGATGCTTCAATAAATAAAATATGAAACCGTGGCCAATTGAAACTGGCTTCGCTTCCTGTTTATTTTATCAGTTATTTTCCCATAAGCTTTCATGACCATAGGCAATAGTTTTTGTTCTTATTTGATCAATTATGTACATACATAAGAAAGCATTATATTTTTTTAAATACTTACGATGTTATTCAAACACAAAAAATCTACCGCTCAACTGCCACATAACATGAATTTTCCATAAAAAAAAACGATGACCCATAGATCATCTATAGATCAAATGCGTTGTGAATAACCCGGCTATATTCCTCATCTTGACTGATTTGTTCACCAAATCTTGTGGAACGCTCTTGGAATAAAAATGTCACAAAAAGGCGATAAAATAAAGTTGAATGATTCATTATCTTACTTTCATTTTTTTCAATATTTTAGCGCAAATATCATGTCTTTATATATGAATTTAATGATGAATAAAAAAAATCTTTGAAAATCAATTACTCATCCATAAAAATGACTGATTTAAGAACGATGACATTTATGTTATTTTGATCAGAAACTATTATTTCCAATTTTGTACTCTTACTATATGCTTGTTTTGTTTCCTTAAACTTTCCAAAACCTTATACTTTCCAGATAAAGCCTCTCTCATTTTTTTTTTCTTTTCATATGAAATAAGTAAAATGACCCAAAGAATATTTATCACCACAATTTCCGCATTGAATACCTATACACATTATGCACCGGTACATTTTGCAGTTACTGAATCAACCGCGTTGACTGACTTTTTAAACGCCTGATTTCTCATCGGCAGCATACCCCGATGAACGCGCATTTTTATCGATAAGGTTTTTCATTTACCACAATTAAGATATTTCAGTTAAAAGTTGTCTAGTCTTGCAACTATACTTAGGGTCGTTTATTTACCATCTGTATGGTCTTTGAGTTGGTAATCTTAAAATTATTCAGTTACACCCTTAAGGTCTTCAGTTTCCAACGTAAAGATGTTGGCCTTTTAATTTTTATCCATTTGGCTCTTGAAGATGTCATTCTTAGGGTCTATCAGTTACACCTTTAGGGTTGTCCTATAACCACACTTCATCAGCTAACCTCAAAATCGTACGGTTTTCACTTCTAGAGTATTTTAGGCACCATTGTTTATCAGCTACTGACCTCACATTTTATTCATTTATACCCTCAAGGTCTTTCAGTCACCATTCTTACTATGCTTCAGATAGTACTTTTAGGGTATTTTTATTACCAGCCTTAAAATCCATCAGAAATCTCCGTTATCGATAGAAAGTGTTCTCAGTTACCACACTCAGGGTCTTTCAGTTACCACTTACTTTCTTTAAAGGTTTTTCAGTACCTCCCCTTAGGGGTTTTAGTAACCACCTTTAGGGTCTATCAGTTTTATAGGGGTGGCGGGAGCCTAATCCGGAAAACATAAATAGTTGCATGTAAAGCGGTGGCCACCCCCAGCGACGGTTAATGTGTACGCAAGATATTGTACGGTGGAAGTTTCACTGTCACGCTATCCAAAGGGATGTTCAAGGACAAATATTGAATTCCAATAAAAAATACAGTCGTTTGATATCTAAAAAAATCAAAAGTAACATAAAGATTAATTTACTACTTCAAATTTTCGGAGAAATCAGTTTATTTGCAACATTTCATTAGTGTCGTAACCAAAGTCCTCAGGAAGCATCCTTGCTGTCTAGTGGTCAAAGATGAACCCTCGTAACAATTTGTAATAAATAATTATTCGTACATTATTTGAATTGGATTTTGTTGTTGTTAATATTTAAGGATACAATTGTTCAGCTTATGTAGTTCGTTTAAAAAATCTTGATTTATAACAAATAGCTACAATGATCTTTTAAGACTTGCGTTAAATTGAAAAAATCAGATGGATAGCCGTCCACCATTTGTTATTTACCTAAGAAAATTAAAAACTACAGTTCCATTCCCATCGACGGTGTTGGCCACGATTTCACGTCTCAGGCAAAAAAATAGTTCAATGAAAAGAAATATTTCAGTTGTTTTCGGTAAACAAAATGAATGGATCTTAACAACGTGAACCTTTTGCACGCTACGCGCGACACACACTAGCATAGAGCATTCGTACGTACATACATTTACCATCTACGCCTGCAGCTACGCCAAATGTTGCAAGGTTATGTTGGCAATGCTTAATCGATATTTTGGCACAGGCCATATAATAAGCCGCTATATAAAACAACCTTCCAAGTAAAAACTGTTGAGAACCATTACGCAGCAACAAAGTTATCAACGATCACAAGTTAAGTATCTAAGGAGATAGCGCCCATGCAAGTTTTCAATCAGTATTGGAAATGCTCGATGACTTTGTTGCGTCGTTAAACTTGAGGTATAGAAGTAGACACAAACATGCAAGGGGAAAATATTTGCGTTAGCCCCGTGAATGTTTAGGGCCTGTTGCACCAAGCTCCAATCAGACAACAATCAAAATTAGGTGTGATTTCAACCTTTCAAATCAAGCATTTGGTTGCATACACGTAAATCAGCTGATATACATTATATTTCCTGTTCAACTTTAATCATATTTTTACCCACTTCCGATAAATATTTAACCGAGGGCCTTACCAGAATGAAGCAATCAAATTTGATTTGTCAATTAAATATTGATTGGAGGTTGGTGCAACAGCCCCTAAGTCAGTTAGGCTCACACATAGGTATAGTGAGGTGGCAAAACGCAAAAATTTAAGCAATTGTGCAGCACCAATTAATGAAATAATGAAATTCAAATTATCAATATTAAATTTAGTGCATTGTTATTTAAGGGCATGTTAAATAGTACTTAATATATTATAAGTGACATTAAGGAGAGAAAAATCAATCTAGTAAGACATACCATTTTGGTAGCAACATCTTAGAAGGAAAAATCTTGGGAAAATGAATAAGAGGTCATTCAAGAGCTTCGTATTTCCAGGATTTGAAGTGGTTCATGGATGTCACTTCTTGTTGGTAGCTCAAGTAGATAGCAATGAGCAGAGATGGATTTTTAGCACATAAAGTAATTGTCCGTAAAAAGGTATGTTGCCAAATTAAATGCTCAGACATTTACAATCCATACAATTTGAAACGGAGGTTTCAAACCTTATCGTTTCTAATATTTTATATGGTTATTATTTATAGCATTATTTAATAATTTAATACCGCTCTATCATCTTTTAGAGAGAAAACAAGATTTTTTTATAAATCTCTTCTTCCTAGTTTAATTCCCCATTACTGAGGGTTGTTTCATGTACTAATAATAATACTCGTATTAGGATGATCTACTTGGTGAGTGCTGTTTTTGTCTAAATGACACCTTAAAAGCCATCTACGAGCTTGGTCATCGATATAGAAAGTACCAATTCTCAAGTTAGACCCAGTTGCTGTAAGGCTGGATGGAACTGTGTTGACCGGTCATTAATAAAGGCAGATTAATTTTGCAAACCAGCGAACAAAAAATTTGAATAATGAAATAATTTTTGGTGCTCCGCGGGGATCCGAACCCACTACCTTCCTATCACGAGTCAGAAATGTTAACCACTAGACTACGACCCAGTCTTATGTAACTATACTTACACATATTTTAAGTACAATCGAAAAAATGCTTTGAAACACTTTTGTAAAATTGTTATGCTATACCTCCTTTCTAATAGAACAGGTGCGCTTTCTTATATCTCCCGTGCAAAAAGCTGTATGGATTTTGTTAGTTTAATTTTCCCCTTTGCAGTTGTCACGCACGTTATGCTAACACTACTACCCACCTTTTCACTTGCCTGCTTGTTTTTCAACAAATTTATTTGCCGACAGTTGTGTGTGTTGTATGCTTCGCGATTAAAAGTTTAATGATTACTGTTTTATATTTTGCATATTGGTTCTCTACTATAATATTCACAGAAGTGAATGAAATGAAAAAATCACGAAAAAAACGTTATACTGACAAAAGAAGCTAGAGAACAGTATATTAATCAATATAATGGTTTATTTAAAAATAATAAAAAAAATTGAAAATTATAACTTTGTTTTTTACCACTTGAGTACCTACATTTATTTCAAGAACGTTTTCGGTATCTCTACCATCTTCGGTTAAACTTATTCAATTCTACTCAATATAATTGTGGTAGTTACAATCTTGTAATGGTTATACTACACATTCTAGGTACAGTCCGAAGTCCAGGTCTTTACCTTGCTCTCGTGGCTCAAGTGAGCCAATACCTTCTCGAGTAGTGTCTCCACCAAGCTGTGGGTAATGCAGGGCGGTCCAGCGCAAACATCCACCCCCGATCTGTGTTGATTCAGGCGCAGATAGTTGATTTGCTATGAACTTATCATTGATCGGGTAAACATGACATGTCAATCGCACGTAGGAGGGCTGCCCGCCGTCCTTATCACTGCCCCTGGACAGCAGCCCAAGTATCCAACATTCAAATTAAACTCAACCATAGAGTTTAAACAAAATATACATAAACTGAAACAGCGCTACTAGTGAGCGTTTTAGTTCGGTTTTATACTTGGGGTACAGGTCAGTTAGAGTATATAGTAAACGGTCTATAGTATGTAAAGTACAGTCCCTGCCACCTACAGTAAGTTGGCTGCAGGCTAACTGAAACAACGTGTGGATGCAAACAAACACCAATTCATATGCGCCAGCATATTCAACACTGCGTCTTTTTCATCTTCATATTATGATGAAGCTGATCTAAGCAATAACTCGGATATAGAAAGCATTAAAAAATCAACTAACACAAACGTGACATTGGAGTTACGTCTTTTATTGTTATGATGCTAATTCCTTGACTTATAGATTGGTATGAGGCTGACCACCCATACACACGTGACAACGGTTTGATTTTAAGAATGAAACACATTTTAATGGCCTTGAAGAAGAGAATTTTAATTGTGATTTGTCATTGTCATTGTCCTGAGGATGCCTTTTTAGGCGAAAACGTTTGGCATATTTAAAATAAATAATAAGTGAATTGAAACAGTGTGTTTTTTAATTAATATATTTTAATGGTCGGTTATCAAAAAATAAATGATAAATAAAAAGTATGTAGGTACATATTATAAAATCAGATGGATTCTTTTGGATAAGCCCATGTTCTATTTACATCGTTTCTATTTCTGTCGACGTGACGCTTTCAAGAACAAAAAGCATTATCAAGGCGATAAAAATCTATAATCCAGGTAGCAAAGATATGCTACATTTAAGATTCGTATGACTTACAATTACATCAGTGGGCACGTAAAGGTTCGCGGTTATACATGTCATGGATATGGACCTACAGCATACAAACCCAATCTAAAAGGCAATTGTTCCCGACTTTTCTTGAAACAGGCGTGACATTGGTAAAGTGAACCATTTTTTACAGTATTTTGTACCAAGCTAATGCATTTTTTGACTAGGCTGGTAATAAAATAAAAACTTGTCAAATAATAGATATTCTGAAATCGAATCGAGTAAGGATTTGTTGGCAGGCGTCATGCGAGTTAGCAATAGCAGGTACGCTCGGCAGCTTGTCAGTTGTATCACGCGGGACAGGGGCGGTGCGTGACAGCGTGATGCGCTTATGCTAATGTGCAGAGGCGATCACCTCGATAAACGAACATACTGGCGTACATGATTCCCAATGGTAATATTCTACTTTCCACGATAATCTATCATTCAATGTAACTTCATGCCATTGTAATAGTACATTTTAAATCAAGTATTTAATCTAAAGTGTAATTATAATGTATGTAATAATATTAATGCGGAAAATTAATTTTGAAAAAAAATGTACAATATGTTAAAGTACTACGATTTTTGATACATTGATATTCAATATGGATACTATAGACTACAATTATAGTCATCCCTTAGCATTAGAAGACAAATCAAAATGTAAAATTCAAACATACGTGTATATAAATTAAGTCACATGTGCGATGATTTTCGTAATTTTAGCTACGCTTGTGTTGTGCTCAATATAAAAAATTTGTGGTTATAAAAAAGAAAATCAAATATTTTTTTGCTTAAAATCTGATGAAAAATTAAATGTTTGGAGCGTGCGCAGCTTTTCAGTAATTCTATGGAGTGGCTATGAATGTGATTTAGTTCTAAACGATATGATGCACCAGTCTTTGACACCATACATTGTTGACTGTGCTATCTCGCTCACGAGGTATGATTATTTTTTCATTCTCTATGTACCAACGTGTCTCTACTCCTTCTTCAATCTTTGTACAGAGACGATTCTTGCATGTTCGAGATACTTCCATAATGGATGGTACTAGAGCATTTTTCCACAATATACTAGAGACGTCACTCACCAGCAAGCTACGTGTTCAGGCTCACGTCTCTACAAACTCATACGTTCGTAAACCTATGAAATCACCATAGCACCAGTTCTTAGATATCGATGGATGTATGCTACAAAAATAAACAGAAATTTAAAATAACTAGAATCTTATTTTTCACAAAATAAGTTGATCTTGGTTTCCTTTTAACTGAGGCTTCACTTTTGCTTTCAGCACTGACAACAATTTCCAATTTATGCCGCCTCCCGTCGAGAGGGCTCTGAACTTGGCCGTTGAAACCATCACAGTCCTTCAGCGTGTACTACCTGAAGCTAAATTATGTAGCCTCTCGATGGCTGGGCAAACGTTGCCGGGCGGGCTTTCCTCTTTAACCTGGGATTATTCAGTACGGTTGAAATTTATTCACTGTCTAGCATGCCAATAGTGTTGACTTTAATAGTCTCATTCATTTATGCCTATTATAAAAGTGATACATATATATGTAACTGATGATAGAGCGCTTGCGTTCAATGCCAAAGAACGAGGGATTGATCCTCACACTTCAAAACCAAAACGAAAATACTAGAACGTCACAGATTTTACAAGGAATGAGAACCTACAAGTGAAGTGGTCAGCGTAAGGCCGGGCTCCTGCCTTTGAAAATAAATAGGTTGCACACGCTCCATGTAACCAGTTCTGCGACAACGTGGAAATAAGTTACACTATTGGCTTATTTCACCGAAAAAACAAAAATACGTTCCAACATAATTTTTTGGTTAGTTTATATAAAAAGATACAATGACGGTCGTCCGCATGCATGATGTTTTACTCTGAAATGAAAATAAATCTTTGCAATTTAGATTATGAAGGTTAAAGTTCTTTTAATGTGGGTAATATTGTCTTTGTGTTTTCTTGATTAAAGTAAGAAAAAATGTATTCTGCAGTACCTAATTTAAAAGTTAGTGAACTGTACTTATCGCATTTTATCTTTTATATTTATAGCGGATCATTACTTTGCATGCTTCTGAAAGGAAAACTACTCAACACAAAAGAAGAAAATATACTTAATGTTTCTCAAGAACTATTAAACATTGAAACGTAGTTTTTTATTGATTGATAACATAAGCCCTGCGACTCTTGCCGACCTTCCCTGAAGCAGGGGTACATTGGCAAAGTGAACCATTTTTTTACAGTATGGGTGGTCAGCCGCATACCAACCTATCAGTCAAGGAGAGAACAAATGACATGAATAATTATCTCAAATATTTCTACCACATTTTTTATACATTATTAAAAAAAAAAAAAAAAAAAAAAAAAAAAAAAAAAAAAAAGTCGCAGGGCTTATGTTCATTTGAGATTGGGGTTTTTATATTGTAGGTCCACATGCAGCATGTGTAAGCACGAAATTATGCATGTCTGCTTGTGGGAATGCATTTAATATGAATCTCAAATGATACATATCTTTGCAGCTTAGATTTAGATTTTAGATTTTAGATAACATCAATTTAAACCAAACAAAAGCAATATTTTTACTAAAAAAGTCAGTTGAATGCATGAAAGATTTCTTTCGTTTTTAGTATTTTTTTCACGTCATGGGTAAATTTTTAACAATACATCCATTATTTTTACTTCTAAATTTTTTGATACAATAATGCTGAACCTTTTTTGAAGCATAACATTATTTTATCCATTATTGTAGAAAACATCTAGTAGACTTTCAAGTAACAAGAGCTTCTGATTCGAAAGGATGTGGGTTCGATTTCTATTTAAAAAATGTAAAAAAAATCACAAGCTACGCACACGTACCTTTTACAAAGACCGTCGAATTTGGATCATTTTTGAGTAATTGTAACTGTCTAGTCCGGTCGATAGCTCAGTTGGTAGAGTGCTTGCATTCCATGCCGTGAGCTCGGGTTCGAATCCCACTGAGGGTGTCAGAAATGATTTCCCGTTTCGCTGTTTATTTCAAACCCCAAAATAAAATACTGGCAAGGTTTACTCAGCCTTTACAAGAAATGAGTGAGTACCAGCTCTCTCGGGAGCTGGGAAACCCCCACTTCAACTGAAGTGGTTGGTGTAAGGCCGGCCCCCTTACCTGTAAAAATAAATAGGTTCAACTCGCCACATGCAACCCCTTCGGGAATAACGCAGTGTGTAGCTAAGTTGCGTTTTTTTTTTTTTTGCGTTAGCAATGAACAATCTCACAAAGGGTGAAGTGTAATTCATGCAAAATGGCCCTCACCAAATAATTAAATCTAAAATGTATATATATTTTTTTTCAAGTTGATGGGATCACACCAATGTGAGTCGAAAATTCTCAATGGAAACGTTGGTTGTTTACAATATGCTATGCACTCTCTTCAGTATAGCACTTTACAGAGTGCTTGTAACTTTACAAGTATTCAGACAGAATGTGAAAATATCCACAATTATTTTTGAGCCCATTCAAAGCTTCTGCTTCAAAGCAAAGCTTCTGCTACTGAAGCTGATATCAAAATTAAATTTCCCAGGATTTGGTAGTTTCCTAGAATAATGCGTTTGGACAACACATGTACGTTTATTAAATCGTTACGTTAGGTAGTGCGTCAGGTCAAAACTAGCACATTTAAATGATAACTTTTATTTAATTCACTTACAACTTATTTTTTCCGTAACAAAACAGTTTCCCATTAACGATATCTTAATGAGCATAATTTTTATTTTTATGAATTATCAATAAATAACTACTCAGCAACTTGTGATGAACTCATAATCTAGGGATCTAATGAAATCAGTGTTATTTTTATTTCAAACATACTAGTCAAAGTAGCAGTCCTGAGTCCCCGTAACGTGTCTTTCATCTTTCAGCTTTCCCTTTTTAATCATCAAACTAATCATGCCGCAAAAATTTCACATTCAATTTTCTTAACTTCTAATATCCATGTGTTTCAATCACTATAATTTATCGTATGTTTCGTCAATTGAGACCATTATATACGAGTATGTACATCCCAGCATCAGTATAGAGTCCAAAGTAGTTGCCGGCGTATCTACCTCTGCGCGAGGATCTCATTATACCTGAGTGTTTGTCCGACAAACATTGTTAAACTGATTAATTTCACACAAGAGTATCTATCAGGGGCGACGTTCATCTCTATGCAAGTTACACGCAGTACCTGCGGTTGTTATTGTAACACAAACACCGGCCTGGAAGTCCTATGTACTGAAAATATATCGTATACTCATTTGAGTATTTACATGCATTGAAAGTACTTGGGCGTAGTAAAATACTCACAAATATGTGAAACTAAATCACTAAATGAAATTATAAATGAGCTCATGCAGTTTCTAGAAGGTGTGTTAGGAGATTATATGATTTATTTTATTCTGGTTTAAATGATAAGAAATATTATAATGGATAATTTTATTTTCTTTATTTATTATATTTAGTAAGACATTCCTACTATAAGTATACACAATATTAAACTTACTTTGCTTTTTCATATTATAAATATTCTAGATATTTACTATAAAAAGTCGTAGACTCTATTCAATACGCTTAATACCTTGATGGAAAAAAACATTTCAGAAATATTATTTGATCACAGCAACTTTTCGTTTGGCGTCAATAATGACAATGATGAATAAAACATGTGCATTTATTAATAGCGTCGTAGGTATATTTGTATTAGATTTTTAGCGAGTTAACATTTTTTTAAGATCCCTAAATAATGAGTTTGGAACAGTTGAATTCGACTTTTTTTCTGGTTTCTTCTTAGTTTCAAATGGAAACTTAATTGTGTCGGTGTTATGGTCAAGGGGGTAGAGGCGCATTTTCGACTAGCGTATTTGGCAACTAACGTTGGTTTGAATCTTGATCATAACTTCGACCCTGGTTCAACATATGTCATTGCATGCATACAAGCTTCTGCTTTCGCATGAAGACAACTGGCAGGCAAATTTGGTTAGTGAATTGCATTCCTTTCACAAATCTATTTTTCTTAAATGCAATGCACACTTCTTATCCTACACAATATAAGCAATAATCGATATTGAAAACACAAATGACTTCTCTCAAATACAAACCAATCTCCATCATTATATCCATTGCTTTTTATATGATACATGAGTCAGGACTTTTCTTAAATTACACGATGATCCCTCACATCCTATCACCAGAATATTGTGGTTTTTCATACACATTGCCATAGTCCATGACGGCTATTTGCTACGGACCGCCCTCCATTGACTGCTTATTATTTCACCGTTCAATGCACCCACATCCCAAGTACAAAGCTCAACGCTCAAACTCAACCATTTAAATTAATGGAAACTTGTACAGAGAAACTTGTGTGCGTTTGATTTTTAACGCAAAACGCTGTGGTTGAGTTGTAAACTATAGTTTTGTGCTTGTGGTTCAGTTTCCGTAATATTCAGCCGAAATATTTTGGATGCATTAGTGTATCCACCCTTTGGAGTCACTCTAGCGAGACGGAAAATACGCCGGACAATCCATCATACAGGGAATGTGCTGGTGTATTGGTAAACAAAGTGTTCAAGGAATCACTGCAACAATGATTGAATAGAAAACTATGAATTCATAGACTTAAGCAAATATAGGTATTCTATGATTACATAATGATTCAGGTTTATCCCCTAAGGATTATTCTAGTATTTGAAATTTTAATTTTGGTAGAAATCAGGATTTTCGTCATTTCGCTACAGTAGCATCCAAAATCTACGACTAAACATATGTCTCGGATTTTTTATAAGCATGCCATGAAGTTACTATTAGTGGACAAGTTTCAGATTTGATGGTTTGATGTAAAAACCAACCATTTTATTGGAAATTACAGATTTAAATGACTGAATGTGATACTTCAATTCCGAAGTCGAAATCAAAATAAGTTCTTAAAATAGGTTTCCGAAATGATTAATACGTAGGTACTTACCAAAGCTATTCTTCATGTAACCTGATCTATATTCGCAAATGATGTACATAGTAAGAACATTGAATAAAGCAGAACGCGCCAGTTATACATCATGCGCTAGCAACTAAGCATACAGTCCATCTATAATGCTTTATGAAAAACAACAATACAAGATTGATCGTTGCCAAAGAGCGTTTTGTTCGTTTGATAGGTTTATTCCGAAACAGAAGCATAATTCATCTATTTTTCTCGTAAGTGTTGCGGAACACCAAGCCCTGTGTGTGTTATATAAATAATAATGGAATATTATCCCAAAGCTTCCCCTCCCGTATTGAGAAATGACGCTATCGTATGCTTTAAAGTGAGTAATGTTTGTATCTGCCAACTACTCAAATCGATTCTGTAAATTACTCTTTCGAGTTGGCAACTTCACATGAGGATGCGCATCTTTCAAAAACTACTCATTTTGAAAAACTAGAGTGAAAATCAATGTAAATGCCATCATGAAAAAATTACCGTAGTGAGTGACAAATATAAAAAAATTAAAACAATGGCGGTCGATCTGTAATGTTGGCGGCTAGGGTTTATTAAAGTGAAATTGGTTTTATGATTTAGTTTTTTTTAGTGTCCATGTTTATATTATTGTTTATTGATTTAAAAAATGTAATTTGCGATGTTTGTTCCTTGACTTATAGGTTGTTATGCGGCTGACCACCCATAATATAAAAATTGGTTCACTTTGCCAATGTCACCCCTGTTTCAGGGAAGGACGGCAAGAGTTGCAAGGCTTATGTTCATTTGAGATTGGGTTTTTATATTGTAGGTCCACATGCGGCATGTGTTAGCGCGAAATTATACATATCTGCTTGTGGGAATGCATTTAGTATAAATCCTAAATGATATATATCTTTGCAGCTTAGATTAGATTAGATTAGGTGAGAAGTCTCGACTTTTTTAGCGATCGTATCGGGAAATAGCAAGAGATAAAACAAAACCCACTCGTCATTTTGATATCTCATAATCTATGTATAATCTAAGTTGCAAAGATATATTGACATTTAAGGCTCATATTTAATGCATACCCACCAACAAGCAAATGCTAGTGCGCGATTACACATGCTGCACGTGAAATGTAAGTGAGAGTATAAAATTTTATTATCATGGTTGTTTCAGTCATTCGAATATCAATGTGTAGGTATGCAAAAAAATACTTGTTTTTTAATTTACATAGGGACCTAATTATCAATTTATTGAATTCCGCAATTATGTCAGTTATCATTTATTCACAATGTGCAGCATTTTGAGCTTTCACATGAGCCGTGATGAATATCATAAATCTATTTGAGAGGCATGCGCGCTATAACTGCTCGACGCTGTATTCATTTGTTGTACGCGGGGCACATCAAGAACAAAGCGAGTGCGGTTGTCATTGATTGATTTACCGACTAACCGAATGAAAACTGTTTTAATATTCTTTCCCAGAAATGTAAAAATTTAGTGTGTACGCAACCGATTCAATTAAAAACAGTTTTGTAATAAAAACAAATCCAGCAATAATAATTTGACAATTTGAAATAGCGCCTTTTAGTGGCACAAGCCACCCCAAGGGCGCTTAAATGGTATTAATAGAGATAAGAGTTCATAAATTTAGGAGACATCATAAGATCTATGGCATGATATTTTCATCGCTAGCTCATGTGACTTAAAAAAAAATGATTAAAAAACTACCCACACGATTGACATAAGTGCATCCTTTTTATTCAGTATAAAGTCACTATGCTAACTTTGAAAATACCAGGCCTTAGAGTATATTCCTATGAACAATCAGTGTTTGGCAACGCAACGCAATGCAAAAAAACGCAACTAAGCTACACATAAGGTGTTACTTCTTGCCAAATGTGGCAAGTTGAACCTATTTATTTTTACAGGTATAGGAGCCGACCTTACGCCAACCACTTCAGTAGAAGTGGGGGTTTTCCCAGCTCCCGAGAGGGCTGGTACTCATTTCTTGTGAAGGCTGACCTTGCCGGTATTTTATTTTGGGGTTTGAAATAAACACCGAAACGGGAAAATCATTTCTGACACTCTTGGTGGGATTCGAACCCGAGCTCACGGCATGGAATACAAGCACTCTACCAACTGAGCTATCGACCGGACGATATCGGTCGGTTATTCGGAATACGGATCGATTGTAGAAAAGAAAAATAATGATGCATCAAACATTTAAATAAATGTGAGTAAATTCAATACTTAAATAATGTATGTAGGGGGTATTTGAATTAGTCAACTTCCACCATAATTAGTGTTTTTCTACCCCCATTTGGTAATTTACTTATTACAAAACGGGTAACGCAATCACAATGTCATACATTTCTACACCCGTTGCGTTATGTAACATTACGCAACGGGTAACCGTATTGAAATGAAAATGTGCGCATGCGCATTGTCAGAAATGGAACCATTTTTGAATTTCGAGTGTCAACCTTGTATGAGGTTATCCTTCTAACCGACTGATAACAAATTATTATTTGCCGTTTCCATAGCAACCACGTTTAAACGTCAGCCATTACATGAATATTTTCAATTTTTTGATAGTTCCTCCCCACTATGTTCAATCTTTGTTCAAATGAAAATTAATATATTTTATGTGTAGTCAAATAAAAATATTTAATAGTGTAGTAATTCATCAAATATATTTATCAAAATACTCCAAATTGTAGCTTTCCTTTTTTCGAAGGAAAACAGAAGGCTTGAAAGGAAAATAATGCGAGACAGTTTCAACGCAAAAAATTTAACAGTTACTTGGCTAATAGGTCGGTATGAGGTTGACCACTAATGCTGTTAAAACTTGTTTCTCTTTGCCAATGACACCCCTGCTTCAGTAGTTGCAGGGCTTATGTTTATTTGAGTTTTGGGTTTGAATGTTTAAGCTTATATGCGGCATGTATATACGCGACCTTATATGTGTCTGCTTGTGGGCATGATATTAATATGAATCCTAAATGTAATATATCTTTGCGACTAAGATTAGATTAGAAAATCGAAGGGAATGATAAATTACACGTTTTGACAAAAGTAAGGTTTTAATTACTTCAAATAGACGAGTACATTATAATGACTACTACTTACTATTTTGTTCTATTAGTATGACAACTACACTCTTGCTGTCTATTGTGCCATTTGGCTGCGCCTCATGGCACAAACTAGCACTCGTGTTACAAAGACCATCATTACCAGGCAGTGGCATAAATAACTATTATGGCATTGTTGTTGCATTTCTTTTAATGGGTAGAAGTCCCATGATATAAAAACGTGAGTTAACAAGCAAATTTGTCCTGTTACTAAATCAAATTCATCTCGAGTAGGTTACGTCAATAGTCTGTAACTTTCTTAAATAAAAGTGCTACATCATCAACTAAGAAACAAATATTTTTAATTGAAGCCCAGTCCGAAATCACTAGAAACCACTAGAATCATGTAAAACGAGGCTTAAACTAAAGCAAATATTTGATACAAAAAAAATATTGACTTTACAAAATGGGTCATTTGGTGAAACGGCCCACATCACGGGATGATCGGAAGGTGGGATGGGGCATTTAGGACACGGCAGGCTGCAGACAGTTCTGATGGATCACCAGCTAATGGGAGGTTTGGCCTTTCCGTCACCATGCATGACGAGTATTATGCTGAAACACTGTAGCCCAAATATAAAACATTACATGCAAAATGTTTCACGAAATACGTAGAAACTGAAACAGCGCTTCTAGGGTACGTTTTAAATTGCATACTTTTTTGGTTGAGTTTAAACGTAGAATGGTAAATATGATGCATCGAGCGCTCGGAAAATCTGTCTTCAAATATTTGCTGTCATATTGTTGCATGGTTATGTATAGGTAGATAGTCCGATGATCTCTACCAAAGAAAAAAAATACAAAATGTTCAATGAAATTTTTGTTTATTCTCGGAATAAGTTTGCCATCCTATAGGATTTGTTTGGAAGTTAAGAAACACTCATTCTTTCTTACTTATTAATGAAAATAAAGAGAGTGATTAACGTGTATCTATAAATGATGTATGTTTTAAAAAAAAATCAAGCAATTTGACATTCGATTGCTCATCATAAATTTAAACCTCAAGATTTGAAAGTCAATTTGACGTAAAATATTCACAATTTTAACAAGGTAACAACAAGCGTTGAAAATTGTTATTACTCTCAACAACACAACAAAGAGTAATTGATGGTTAAAAAGAAAAACATCTGCGAACAAAATTTGTATCAAAAGAAAATCTCTTAAAACAAAAATACAATGAAAATTATTTTATTGGAAGCAATTAATTTGTGGGGAGGTGTTTCTTTTAAAGGGTCTCGCCAATTTTGTAGAGTGTCACTAGTATTTTATAGGGTAATTTATTAAATTCCCTTATTGATTATTCAGGTTTTCCTTTACGGGCATCATTAGCACGATTGAGGTAGAGCCTGCTTCGAGGGAAGATAAAAGAAATCCCACCCAATACTCCAAGTATACTTACTCAAGCATAGCGTTTTACAAGACTATTTGGAAATAACTCACTCAATAGAGATGCTGTTTTGGTTTAAATACATTTTGGTTAAAAAGCTATGGTTGAGTTTCAACGAAAATTAGTATATTCAGAGTGTAGGGCTGGATGTGAAGCACTTTTATCTGGCGGCTTCAAGACAAGCTTTACCCGCATTCTCACTAAATGATATTGTAGAAGAATGGAAGTCAAAGTAAACAAATTGTAGAACGTTTCGTAAGAACTTCACTATCGCGTAAACAGAAAAATGCATTGAATGTACAACAGCGCTTCTTGTAGGTGTTTCAGTTTTGGAACATTTTTTTCTGTTTACGTGGTCTTTGAGTATTTACGCATTTTTTTAGTCGGAGTACAAAGCCGGTCTATCAAATGCGAAATCGATACTTTTTTAAGCTTTGCAATTTTGTGTTTACAATTTTTTTAAAGCATAATATGTCATTTTTTATTTGGATTTGTATAACGATTCACCGTCTCTCGTAACTAACATGGACTCTTAATAATATAATATAATATAAGAGTTTAGTTGACTCGTAATTGGTTTTTGGTTGAATTCACCTTCTAAATCAATAATTACTCTTAAATAAAAAAGATGTTCTTTTGCGTAAAAAATCAAGTAGATTATTATCTACTTTATTATTATAATAGTAATATATTATAAAGGTCCTGATTGGTTTTATCTAATCTAATCTAATTTAATCTAAGTTGCAAAGATATGTTACATTGGAGATTCACATTACATGCATTCTCACAACCAGACACATACAAGTTCGCGCTTGCACATGCCTCATGTGAACCTACAACATAAAAACCAAATCTCAAATGGGCATACACCCTGCAACTCTTGCCGTCGTTCCCTAAGACAGGGGTGACATTGGCAAAGTGAACCATTTTTACAGCATGGGTGGTCAGCCGCATACCAACCTATAAGTCAAGGAACATACACGACAAATTACATTTTATACATTACTTCATAATAATATCTATGGACAACAAACAGAAAACAAATTCCAATTTAATAAACCCTAGCCGCCAACATTACATATCAACCGCCATTTTTTTCAATCAATATGTACATAATAATATATTATTTCAATTACAATAAATACTCCCCAAAGTAAGCATAGCTTTTGTTTTGGGGAGGATACTTCTTTAATTAACTTTTTTTAAGCTTCATTTAATTAATGTAATCGAACCAAAAAATAACAACACAAATATAAAATATTTACAATTATAGCTTTTTTTAACAAATACTTCAATTTCAACCGCAAATACGTTATTCATTACTGTTAAATAAATTCATGTAGGTTATTCTACCAAAGATGTCAAATACTAACAAAAAATACAACACAAAATTACAAAAGCTGTCATCGTTTTTATTCCCTAAGACATTCCAACAGCGAGACTGTAATATTTAAAGCCAATTTAAACCAATCAATTCTCGGGGCGGTCTCATTAAAATCTGCGGCGTCATCGACGTGGAGGGGGGTAGATATGATTAGGGGGGGAGGGAAAGGGGCGGTAAAGAAGGCGGTAAAAGGGGCGGTAGAATGTCGCGAGAAAGGGGGCGGTGGGAAGGGGCCTGTCTATAGCAATCGACAGCTTTTAAATTATTATTTTGTACCTGTACCCAAAGTATAAAACTGTACGCTTTAACTTTATCGTAATTTTTACTTAAAAAGTGAGAGAATTGAAACGCTTACAAGAGGCGCTGTTTTATTTTCCATACAATTTTTGATATCTTAAGCGTAAAGATTTATAGTCGAGGTACTGTTTGCTTCGGTGCGTTAACCACAGTAAAATTCATTTTTATTGGAAAATAAACCGCAAAAGAAAATTGTGAAATATATTTTTTTGACATTAATTAAATATATACTGATTTTTTCCTAAATTAATTTTATAAGATTGAAAATGTACATCATAAAAATAAAAGTAAATCGGGAAGTTCAATACTAATAGTTTTTTTTCATAAATTATATCCTTTGTAACATTCAATGTGTTTTGTTTTTTTTTAAATAAAATGGGCTTAGTTAAATACAAAAACAAGGTTAAAATAACTTTTTTTTACCAAGACAAACGTACGAAGACAAAAATTATTATTTGTAATTTTTTTGTTTATCTTTTACCTTTGAAAACAGCTGTGTGCTATTTTTTTTATAGAAAAAACTCAAGGACTTAAACTGCGCAAGAGTAACTATTGTAATATTTTTCGGTAAATTACAGAATTTATTTTATAACTTATGATCACCTCCTAAGTGTCTGGCTGTTTCTTATAAACTCTACCTTCTTACGCAAAATTTGTCTTTTATAAGCTTATTTGGTATGCCAGAAAGGTCTATGTGGCGTGTTTCATCGGTAGACATCGGTATAAAGTTCAAGAGCATGCCAGTATATCAGTGTAAGTTAATGTAAGCTAATGTAAGCGTTTTAAATGGACCGGTCCGTAGTTCAGTGGTAGCACTTCGGACTTTGAATGGAAGGTTGTGGGTTCGAATCCCAGCGGAGCACAAAAAATATACCATTTATATATCCCTTATCTTTATAAAAATGAACGGCCTCCCCATACAAAATAATTGTGCGTTAATGGCATTCAAACTGAAGAACTCCTGAACAGATGCACGTCATATTCACAACAAATATTGTTCAGGACTTGGGATGTGCTTCCTCATCATTAGTAGATTTTAAATTGTTGTTTTTTAAATAAATAAACATGATCAATCACAACACCTTTTTATGTAAAACCTATGCGAGAAACAAAACTCATTTTGACATTCGAATTTCAAATAAATTGCCCGCACTTCAACATAGGCTTCAAAGTTGCCATCGCTGCCATTGCCAAGTCGATTCTTTTTCGGTTGAATTCCGTTGAGTACCTACCTACCTATATTTTTTATTCATTTCAAAATTATACTTCAACCAGCTGTTATAACATGTATTTTTTAGAAATAATGACGATCGATTAGGTCAACTTTTTATATGAAACCATACTTATTGCGGCATTTAATTTTTTTTAAGTATTATTATAATATACAATCTACTAACCTCAATGATCCACCCTTTCATTAATCGGACGATTTCACAACAAGACATAATATCGTCCTTCTGTACAACTGGAGCTATAGTGACATCTATGGACGCATCACCGAAGGTTATTAAAAATACCTATAACCTTCGGCCCCGAACAAACAACAATAATTCAACAGTTCGTGGTTCCTTTTTGTGAAGGACACACGTCTCCTGAAGACGTCGGATATGACTCCGACGAAACGTAGAGAAAATCGTTCTTCTCTTTTACACGGTCAGTAAAATCCGTTTTTTTTTCATTCCTTACAATATACAATCTAAGTTGCATAGACGCATTAACATTTATAATTCATATTCAATGCACTCCTGCACGGAGACACGAGTGAGTTTGCGCTTACAAATGCTGCATGTGTATTTACAAATAAAAATTTCAGCCTCTCATGACCATAAGCCCTGCAACTTTTGCTGACCTTTTCAGAAACAGGGGACACATTTGTTAAGTGAACCCATTTATGCGATATGGGTGGTAAGCCTCATACTAACCCTTAAGTCAAGGAATTTGAGTTTGAAAAATCCTTAAACAACGGTAATCTTAATTTATAATCTAAAGTTGCAAAAAAAGTTATTTAATAATAATAATAATAATCTAAGTTGCAAGGATATATTCATTCAAAGCTCTCAGATGTATGCCCACAAACAAACACATGTAGTTCGCGCTTACAAATGCTGATTGTGTACTTACAAATAAAATTCAAACCTCAAATGAACATAAGCCCCACAACTTTTGCCGACCTTCCCTGAAACAGGGGTGACACTGGCAAAGTGAACCATTTTTTACAGTATGGGTGGTCAGCCTCATACCAACCTATAAGTCAAGGAATATGAATAATAAATTACATTTAAATATAAAAAATAACAAAACCTTAAAAATTTGATGATTCAAATTGAATGCACGCCCACAAACTGGCAAATGTCATTTCACGCTAACATATAGTTGTGGCGCTTGATTTTTTTTAAATATTAGAATATATAATCTAAGTTGCACAGATACAATAACTTTTATAATTCATATTCAATGCATGCCCCCCTGGAGACATGAGTGGGTTCGCGCTTATAAATGCTGCATGTTAACTTAAAAATTAAAATTAAGGCCTATAATGAACATAAGCCCTGCAACTTTTGCCAACATTTTCAAAAACAGGGGAAACATTTTTCAAGTGAACCATTTTTTGCGATATGGATATACAGGCTCACACTAACATATAAGTAAAGGAATTTGAGTTTGAAAAATCCTTCAACAACGTTAAATTTAATTTATAATCTAAAGTTGCAAAAAAAGTTATTTGATGATTCAAATTGAATGCACGCCCACAAACTGGCAAATGTCATTTCACGCTAACATATAGTTGTGGCGCTTGATTTTTTTTAAATATTAGAATACATAATCTAAGTTGCACAGATACAGTAACTTTTATAATTCATATTCAATGCATGCCCCCCTGGAGACACGAGTGGATTCGCGCTTATAAATGTTGTATGTGAACTTACAAATTCAAATTAAGGCCTGTAATGAACATGAGCCCTGCAACTTTTGCCACCCTTTTCAAAAACAGGGGAAACATTTTTCAAATGAACCATTTTTTGCGATATGGGTATTCAGGCTCATACTAACCCATAAGTCAAGGAATTTCTAATCTAATCTAAGCTGCAAGGATATTTATCATTTAAGATTTATATTCAATGCATTCCCATAAGCAGACATGTATGATTTCGCGCTGGCACATGCCGCATGTGGACCTACATTATAAAACCCAATCTCAAATAAACATAAGCCCTGCAACTCTTGCCATCCTTCCCTGAAACAGGGGTGACATTAACAAAGTGAACCATTTTTCACAGTATGGGTGGTCAGCCGCATACCAACCTATCAGTCAAGGTTTTGAGTTTGAAAAATCCTTAAACAACGTTAATCTTAATTAATAATCTAAAGTTGCCAAAAAACTTATTTGACGATTAAAATTAAATGCACACCCATAAGCTGGCAAATGTCATTTCACGCTAACATATAATTGTGGCACTTGATGTTTTTAATATTAGAATATAAATCTAAGTTGAATAGATACATTTTATAATTCATATTCAATGCATGCTTCCATGGAGACACGAGTGACTTCCCGCTTAAAAATGCTGCATGTGAACTTACAAATTAAAATTAAGGCCTCTCATGCACATAAGCTCTGCAACTTTTGCCGACCTTTTCAGAAACAGGGGGAACATTAGTTAAGTGAACCCATTTATGCGATATGGGTGGTGAGCCTCATACTAACCCTTAAGTCAAGGAATTTGAGTTTGAAAAATCCTTAAACAACGGTTATCTTAATTTATAATCTAAAGTTGCACAAAAGAGATTTGATGATTCAAATACAATGCACACCCACAAGCTGGCAAATGTTTTTTCACGCTAACATATAATTGTGGCACTTGATGTTTTTAATATTAGAATATTAATCTAAGTTGCATAGATACATTTTATAATTCATATTCAATGCAAATCAATTCAAATATAATTCACACGCTCAGGCTGGCAAATGTTTGTTCACGCTAACATATAATTGTGGCACTTGATGTTTTTAATTTTAGAATATAAATCTAAGTTGCATACATACATTTTATAATTCATATTGAATGCATGCCCCCAAGCAGACATGAGTGAGTTTGCGCTTACAAACGCTGCATGTGTAATTACAGATACAAATTTCAGCCTCTCTTGACCATAAGCCCTACAACTTTTGCCGGCCTTTTCAGAAACAGAGAAACATTCGTTCAGTGAACATTTTTTTAAGGTACCTATGGGAGGTCAGACTCATACCTCATGCTTCATACAAGATACTCAGAACATGAAAGAACTAAATAACCCTTTTACCGCAATTTTTTTTTCAAATTACTTCTTAAAGCATTTAATTACTATGAAGGAGGTGTGAGGAAAAATTATTGCGAAGCCAGACTTACACTGCCCGAAGGGCCTAGCAGACAGCCGTGCGCAGCATGGTCAGTCTGCTAGTATATATATATATATATATATATATTATCGTCGGTGTGATAGCCGCGGGGATCAAGACAGGTTATTTGGAACCGGATAACGCTGGTTCGAATCCCGCGACGATAACTTCGACCCTGGTTCAACAGATGCCGTTGCATGCACACAAGCTTCTGCTTTCGCATGAAGACAACTGGCCAGGTAAAATAGGTTGGTGGATTGCATTCCTTTCCACAAATCTATTTTATAAAAAAAAAAAAAAAAATCAAATTTGCTCTTCGCTGGGTTGAAAAAATCATAAAACCTTTACCAATGACCGGTCACCAAAGGTCCATTCAGCCTTAGAGCAAGTGGGTATTGCTTGAGAATTGGCGCTTTGTAGCGACGACGACCAAGCTGGTAAAAAGGTCGATAGCTCAATTGCTAGAATTCTTGCATTCTATGCCGAGTGCAAGAGAGCCTTCACAAGAAATGAGAACCAGCTCCCCGGGAGCTGGGAAACTCCCACTTCAACTAAAAGTGGTTGGTGTGAGGCCGGCCTTCTTACCCGTAAAAATAAATAGGTCCCGAATCACCACATGTTACCCCTTCGGGGATAACGCAGGCAAGAAGTTACACTATATGTGTAGCTAAGTTGCGTTTTTTTTTTTATTCTATTATAAGAAAGTTATAGAATTGCAAAGTAATAGTTGCAGCGAGATAATCTCTCAGAGGTGGCTGTCATTGCGGAGAGTGTCAACCACTCCAGTCTTGACTTTGCAAGAGCAGAGGGTGAACAGCGTTTATTCTTTAGCTCTTAATGGCGCCCCTAAGGACGCTGATTTGCATACGGGGTGAGAACAAAAATAGACAGGGCTGGATGTTCCCCTCACTAGTGCAGGCCGAGGGTGCAACGCAACAGCCGCGCACGCAATGGAAACTAAAGAAAACTAGGGATGGCCACATCTACAATGTAATAATTTCAGAATATCGAATTTAGGAGTTCTGATTTTTTAATGAGTAGGCAAAGAGCAAATATATTTTATTTAGATACGTAAATTATGTCTTGTTGTAATATAACAAAAGGTCAAAATTTGAAAGAGCAAATAAATACATTTTTCTGTTTTTACAAGATCACCTGTATCACATCAGTCTACCTACGCACAAAAAACCTCTTTTTTTGTTGTTTCTACTGATAAATACGTATATAATAATTTTATTCAATGCTGTGAACTCCTGTTCCTGCCAACACGACGTTCCACTAGAAGTGGCCCGTGGCCGGTACCTCCGCAGATGCGGCTCCTTTTTTTCTATCCTTGCATATCTCTTTCCTCTCTTCAACATTCATCACTTTCCTCATACATACTCTTCTCTTATTCTCACCCAGTAGGTTCCATTATTTCACAATCTCACCTATTTGGTCCATCCATTCCTTCCTCGGTCTTTTCCTTCCACGCTATAAGGTAATAAAAACGACTTCAAAAATGTTAAGTGGTTCAAGAAAAAAAATTTGCCATGACGTATTACAGATCATCTTAAAAGTATATTGAACTGTTTTTGGAACTATTTTTTTACTATATTTAAAAGTATTCATCACACATACATACATACGTTTGTCTGTTTGTTGTACTGTAAAATAAAATCAGTTTTGCTGTAACTTTTTCTCTATATCAATATAAACGTGATACAAAATAAATGAGTATTCTTATTTTCGAAACTTGTAAATTCTAAAATGTGAATTCCAAGGAGTTCATTTGCGGAGCGGTTGGCAGAGCTAACGCAATAGTGCCCTCTGCAATTAAAACATCTCCCCCAGTAAATGTGTCCATCATCGCGACGGTTAGCTAGCGCCGACAAATAGACGCAGAAATCTTATTATAACAGCAGCGGGGGAAGGCAGCATTGTTTTCATTTTTACCCCTCGACTTAACGCTCGATTGAAATCGATTCATTCGTCAGGCACCTAGCAAACTGCCGTAGGTGAGTTTTAATTTTTTTTTCCACCCTTTTTAAAATACTACCTGGTTTTTGGAGCGTTAAAATATTTTTAATTATCTGTTTTAAATAACCGGGAATTAACAAAGGCTTGTTGATTGTTGAACTACGTCAAATGGTTCATCCATTTAACGTAGTTCTTAAGTAATGTACTCTAATGGACTGTGTTCAAATGGTTCATAGGTTGGTCTGTAAAATAAACAAACTCAGGTCATTTTTAATTAAACTTTTGGTTTGATATAACAGATTTCATAACAACAGCCACTAATCCCATTGAGCGCCTTACACTCAGAACCACAAGGCCGAATGAGACGAAGAAGCCCGAAAATGCGATGGATGGAAGGTGTTAGCGCAGATGCAACCAAGGCAGAGATACGTACCCTGACAATAAAGGGGATGGACAGAGGAAATTGTAGGAGTATTTTGGATTCAGACAAGGCTCAGGGCTGTTGAGAAATTAAAAATCAAAACGGGAAGGTAAGAATCTTGGGGAGAAGAAATATATGATAGGTTGTAGTACTTTCTAAATCTGAATCAATGAACGATTATTAAGGACCACAGCCCAAGAGACTGCTAGACTAGCTAACTGCTAGATAGTATGCAGCGTCTTGCAACCTCTCCAAAAGAGATGTATTAAGAGAGTTCAACATACATATACGTACATGCCCATTTTTACGGTTACGATGAAAGCTCCCTCTTCATATTTTCGTACTTTTTTGTACCTGTTACTCTGTCAGAATTCCGCTATGAGTGGTCAGAGCCTCTGCAGAGTTGCCTCCATTATTTCATACCCCTGAAAACCATTTAGTCCTTTACCTGCATAATCTATATTCTAAGTTGCAAAGATTTATAAACATTTAAAATTCATATTAAAGGCATGCTCACAAACAGACACATTTATTATTAATGAAGTAAAACACCGTTTCAATTCACACTTATATTCTTTTAATTTTGTCTAACGTTTTTGCCTACAAGGCATTATCAGGAATTTATTTAATCAATATACAATGGACTTTTACTGTGTAAACCACCAAACCCTTAAAAAGACACGTTTAAGTTCACACTTACAAATTCTGCATGTGTACTTTTAAATTAAAATCCAAACCTCAAATGAACATAAACCCTGCAACTTTTGCCGTTTCCTGAAACAAGGGTGATAATTTTTTTAGCATAGCTAATCAGCGTCATATCAAGTCAAAGAAAATTATTCACAAAATTGTAAAAAGTTTTCTGTTTCGTAGAGGGCATCTCTCAAATTCAGTTCGGTGAATGTTACAATAAGTTAAGGGTAATTAATAATCACAAACCAAACAAAATACAGTCCCAGCCAGTGATTTATCCGTCAAACAATATGATTATTATTATTATGACATGAGCAGTAAGCCAGCGGTAAGTCTGGGAGCCAAAGGGTAACGTATTATGTCAAATCCACATTACTGCTCCCTAATACCTACGTGTGACGCACGAAATTAATGATCCCAAGAAACCTCATAAAGACATTATAATACCAGCAAGTACTAGCGATATGTAACTTCAGGAATCTGTGTAGGTTTGTATGTACATATATCCGTAATGTACTGGCTGGGTAAATTAGAGATGTGTAGTGATTAAAGGTGATGTTATGTGAGTAGAGTTAATTATGAGAAATTGTTGCAATGTTTCCCATGAATCATAATAGATGAGATAAACGCTTACAAAAAATATAAGAGAATACGAGAAAGTGAGATAAATTATGTGTCAATTAATAAAATAGGTTTTGAGTTTTCTTTTTGCCTAAGAGAAAATTTATATTCAACTGAAACACTTTTAAAATATATTGAAAATAAAACAGTTTTTCATTAGAATTTTTGGTTCTATAAATAAAGTAGAAATCAATTTATATGAATTTTTACAGTGTTAATACACAAACCGTAGAAAATAGATACACTTTTTGCTTATAGCAAATTATATCTTACACATTCAAAAAAGAAAACCATAAGATCGTCTTTGTCAAGGTTACAACCTTTTTATAATTTTTTAAAGCCTCTTAAAAGCTGTAAGCTGGATCGACCTCAAAAAATGATTTAAGTCTTCGTACGTTCATCAATTTATGGAACTTTACAAATTATTAAAGTCTTGGTAAATTGACGTAGGTTCATTTGAATGATTTTTTTATTCACAATTAGGATGTCACATTTTTTTGTGATTGCTATAATGATTAATGAAATTTACTATAATGTACAATTTTGTCCAGCACTAACAGAAATGAGGTCTACAAGTAGATACCAATGTTGAGTTTCGCTCTAATTCACTTGCCCTTTTTTGCTAGTCCACCCTTAAACTTTGCTTCAGTGAATAGTACTTGTTATAGTATAAACCGTACCCAAGTATAAAATTTAAGTTAGCCGTTGCGTTTAACAAATAATGTACAGAAACTGAAAAGATCACTCGAAGTTATGTTTAAAGTTCTATACATTTTTGGTGAACGTCATGATTAAGTTTACACGTAAGTTCCTATACTTGAGGTATTATTCTTGGATAGGCTAGCCTAGTATCAAATTAATACGAAAGACCGATGCGATTCTAGGAACAATGGACCTTTCCCGAATAATTATTAAATCGATAATTATTATTGTAACTGATTAATTGGCCTGAAAATTTTAATGATTGTGCTTTTCCTTTGTGTCAACTAATTTTCAATTGCCGTAATAATATCCCAATAAAATAAAATAAAATACACAATGAAATGAAAGAAACAAAAAAGGACATTAATTTACTTCCTTGACCTATAATAATCTACGCGTCAAATGATTTGCGAAATTTCAAACGAGAATTCAGATTATTTTTTCTTGGAAAAAATGTTTCGTGTTTGAATACCGAACACATAAATCTTACTCACCTTTATCGATGGCCTCCCACTTCACGGCTTGGAATTCTGAAAAAAAGAGAAAACCAGTATATTTTCTTTGTTGAATATTTTTCCTTTCATACAAGCAAAAAATTATATTTATTAGAGTTTTTTTCTTGGCTAACAAATATCTTGATCTTTTCTAGTATACATAAAACAAATACTGCAAAAAAATTGATTTAATTTATGTTAATATTCAGGAGTACTAAAATAGTTTTACAAAAAACTATTTTTTTGTTTAAATTTTAGGCTTTGTGTTTCAAACTTAGCTCATCGACTTCAAACTGAACGAAATAGAGAATCTTATGGGAATAGTTCTGGTGATTTTTAGTTTAACCACGTTAGCTTATTTCTATATCACTCATTTGTTCATTGATAAATAGGTTGGTATAAAGTGGACCCTTTACTGTAAAAGTTTGTTTACCTTTGCCAATACCACCCCGGTTTCCGGGTAAGATTGCAGAAGTTGCAAGATTTATATTCCTGTGAGGCTTCGTTTATTTTGTTAGTATACATGCAACATGTCTAGGCATAAACTTACACGTCTCTGCATGTAAACGTGCATTGAAAATAAGTTGAAATTTCAATGTACCTTTGCAACTAAGATTATATATTTAAGCTAACTTAATAAGACAGGCCTAAAAAAGCTTTGTAATTACTGTGTCTAAATTTTGTTAGTTGAAATAAGCAAGGGCGGCTTAGTCCTTTAAAATTCCTGGCTCGTCACAGGCTCAGTGTCATTTAACACCACGGTTCAAGTGTTTACAGCATTCTGTAAAAATCTCCTGAGTTAACGATAATCTGTCATGTCGCCGTACATCTTTCTTCGGCGGGATCCTTCCAACTAATCCTGTCTCGGGGACGGAAAGGGATCCCGTATTAATTAAACGGGATTCTTCGTCGGGGAAAAAATAACAAGATGCCGGAGACAAAGCGTATGGCGAAAAATGTCACGGATCTTGAATTCTTCACTGTTCTCCCAATGTACTGTAGGGTGAAACACATGTTTATTTTGTACAGATGTAACAAGCGCGGATGAATATAGAAAATATAACTAAATTAAACAAAATTCTGCATAAAAATTAAGTATTGATCACAAGATTATTATATTTTTAAGAAACATTCATATTCTTTTTACTGTAAAAACTATTCTTAATATAAGTGTACGTGAGAGGATTTTCTTTGCATGATATAAGATCGTAAATTTTGTTTGTGTCACTCTTTAAAGGTCTTACCCATCATAACTGATACAATTAAAAAGAGGAGCTTTCAGAACACCCAAAATCGATATAATCTATAAAAGTACCGTATTGTTGACAGAAGCTCAAATTTTCAATCTATCACATGTAAATGCTTAGTGTGCTATTAAAACTAGTAAGCTAGTAAAACTCAATATATACATGAAAAAAAATGTGTACATGCTCTGTTGATGTAGTAAATTCACCTATGTATGTATTTCAAATAAGATAAAAAAAACTATAACTTTTAATCTGTAAAAAATCTCTACAGATTTTTTTCCACCCTTTTTGACCCTTAAAAAATTCCAACCGCTTTAATATCTAATCTAATCTAATCTAAGTTGCAAGGATATGTTACATTGGAGATTCACATTACATGCATTCTTACAACCAGACACGTACAAGTTCGCGCTTGCACATGCCTCATGTGAACCTACAACATAAAAACCAAATCTCAAATGGACATACACCCTGCAACTCTTGCCGTCTTTCCCTGAGACAGGGGTGACATTGGCAAAGTGAACCATTTTTACAGCATGGGTGGTCAGCCGCATACCAACCTATAAGTCAAGGAACACACACACACGACAAATTAAATTTTATACATCACTAAATAATAATATCCAAATACAAAATATCCATTTACAAACAAAAACAAATTCCAATTTAATAAACCCTAGCCGCCAACATTACAGATCAACCGCCATTTCTTTCTGTCCTTACATACTTCTTTCATTTCCTCCAGAGTCATAACCTTCTTCATACAAGCTCTTCTTTTATTATGACTCTGGATATTCCATTCATTCGCAATTTCGGATATTTGGTCCATCCATACCTTTCTCGGTCTTCCTCTACCACGACATCCATCTATTCTACCAACATATACTTTCTTCGTCAGTCTTTCCTCATTCATTCTCTCCTCTTAATATCATACATTTATATATGTAAGAGTTTGAAAGTCAAAAATTCTACCAAAACCACAGCAGAAATCTTGAGACGGATATATGCGAGTCTCGGGTAGCGCGCTCATAATATTATTCGAGCGAAACAAAATGTTCATAAATTAAGCAAAGATTGAACGTTAACCGGAATACTTGAGATTGTTTCTAGATGAAGGGGCCCGATATGGGTCCTCACAAAGGCGGCGAGGTCAGAGTTCCCGTACATCGATATCAAATAAACCATTCACCACCCCAAGTACAAAACACTCAACCCAAAACTCAATCACAGCGTTTACCAAAAAACCAACAGAACCACAAACAGCACCTTGAGTGAGGGTTGTTTTATTCATACATTTTTGCCTAAACGCTATGGCAGTGTTTTGACGTAAAGCCTGTACACTTGGGGTACAGAGGTCCCGTACATCGATATCAAATAAACCATTCAGGGCCAAAGCGGACCGGGTCGGGACTAATCATTTCTTGCAATCAATCTAACAGAATCCCGTATTTGATCATGTAAATCTGAGAAACAAAACGCCGGCGGAATCTCACTTGGTTCGAGCAATTATTTTGAGACGAATGTTGACCCTTTTCATTTGTGGGACCCTATTCAGATAAGTGTACCCTCTGAATTATTATGCAGGAATTTGTTTGAGTGTAACAAACTGATGGAAGTATTTTAAGCTTCGAAATAATCTTAGGACACTTTTTTTTGCTTCATTAGGTAGTAAGCGAGGATATTTAAAATTAGACGTCAAGAATAAAATCACCATTTGATTGAGAAAAAAAGATTACAAATATCATAATGAAGTTCATGACTTGTGAAGCTTATTTAGTTTTACAAGTAAGGAGGCCGGCGTTACGACACATTTCCAACCACTTCACTTGAAGCAAAGGATTTTCTAATTCCGAAGGGGCTAGTTTAAAATAAATACTGAAACGGAAATTCATTCTTGTCCTATAGCATGAACGCAAGAATTCATCTACTTTGCAAATTACGGATGGATAAGAGAGTAATTTAAAAAAGAAAAAACAAGCAAATTTTGCTGGGAATCGAGCTCACTGCCTTCCAATTACGAGTCAGTAGCGTTTACTTACGAACATAATCTATGGAACGTAACGCTATGGTTTCGTTACATAGACTATGTTATTGTATGGCTGTTGTCTTTGATCTTTTTTTTTAATAGATTTGTGAAGAGGAATGCAATTCACCAACTTATTTTGCTGGACCGGATGTCTTTATGCGAAAGCAGAAGCTTTTGTGCATGCGATGACATCTGTTGAACTAGAGTCGAAGTCTAATCTAATCTAATCTAATCTAAGCTGCAAAGATATATATCATTTAAGATTTATATTAAATGCATTCCCACAAGCAGACATGTATAATTTCGCGCTAACACATGCCGCATGTGGACCTACAATATAAAAACCCAATCTCAAATGAACATAAGCCTTGCAACTCTTGCCGTCCTTCCCTGAAACAGGGGTGACATTGGCAAAGTGAACCAATTTTTTTACAGTATGGGTGGTCAGCCGCATAACAACCTATAAGTCAAGGAACATACATGGCAAATTACATTTTTAAAATCAATTAATAACAATATATACATGGACATAAAAAACTAAATCATAAAACCAATTTTACTTTAACAAACCCTAGCCGCCAACATCACAGATCAACCGCCATTTCTTTCTATCCTTACATACTTCTTTCATTTCCTCCAGAGTCATAACCTTCTTCATACAAGCTCTTCTTTTTTTTATTTAGTTATGGTCAAAATTATAGAACCAGCGTTTTTTTGTTCCAAATACGCTAGTCAAGAATAGCGATTTAACTCTCTCGGCCATAACACCGAAAAATGGAATAAACATTTTATTTAGATTGATGTTTGTTGTATGTATAATCTCTCAAAATAATAACACAATATTTCTGTGCTTGGTGTTTGCATTCTCCTTGGGAAGATCCTTGGAACAAAGATAAGACCATCCATCGTATTTTTGTGAGTATTTATCCAAGGATCGATTTAATTTAATTACACCTAATCCTTTGATGCCAGCTCAAGTGGTTATCCATCAAACTGCAGACGCTGCATCTCCCTCCCAAGCCAGGGAATGATTCTCTGGTTATTGCACTTCAGTGACTTGCGGTTTACGCCTGATTTACATTGTTATTCAGTCATTTCGGGATCTTACACGACGTACTTACTCGCTTGGTGCTTTCCTCCCAAACTGTGCAAGGTTATATCTATATCTATAAAGAAGGATGTGTGTATGTATGTATGTATGTATGTATGTATGTATATACCAACTGAGCTATCGACCGGTCCGCATGCCCAAATGGCGTAGTGAAACACGCCGGGTACTGCTAGTAATAATATATTCTACGTGCACAAGGTTAGCAACTGGAAGAGTGGCATATTTCTAAAAATTAGTTTTTTTGCTTGGGACTAATATTGTGTTACAAATATAAAATATCTTTCTTTAGTATTAGTTAATGCATGATGTATAGAAGCGAGTCATGGACGGTGAATGAAAGAGAAGTAAATAAGGTATGCACCGTAGAAATGGCTCATTTGAGAAGTATGACAGGAAAAACACTGAAAGATAGAGTGAGAAACGAATGGGTTCTGAATGAATGCGGAGTAAAAGAAAGCGTGAAAGTGAAAGTTCAAAGAAGTGTGATGCGATGGTTTGGACATATTGAAAGGATGAATGAAGACCGACTGACAAAAAGAGTGTATAAAGGGAATGTAATAGGTAAGCGTGGAAGGGGAAGACCTAGAAAAGAATGGATTGATCAGATAAGTGAGATTGCGAATAAATGGAATTTACAGAGTGGAAATAAGAGAAGAGCATGCATGAAAAGAGTGATGAAATTAGATGAGATGAAAGAAGTATGCAGGGACAGAGTCAAGTGGAGGCACTTGTGTGGAGGTACTGGCCACCCCTAGAGGAATGGCGGCAGGATACAAGACAAGACAAGACAAGCAGCTAAGATTAGTTGAACCCATTTTAGATCAACTTCTACTTGTGCATTATTATTTGTTTTGATATCAACGTGATGGATCTATAAACTTCAATCTAATTGTACCTCTTTGTCGGAACTCATCCTTTTAATTTTTCCATGGTGTTTGTATTGTCAATTTTGTAACAGTGTCCTCTTGAAAATTACGTTATCAAGTCGAAAGTACTCGAGATGAAATAAATACTCAACTTGTTTTAATAAAACCTTGTTTTAAAAAATAAAAATTATAACTCCTATAATCTATATCGACATTTAAAGCTCATAATTAATGCATGGCACAAGCAGGCACATGTAATTTGGCGCTTACACAAGCTGCATGTGCACATACACAATAAACCAAATTACACATGAACATAAACTTTGCAGCTCCTGCCACCGAAATTGGAGTGGCATCGGCAAAAGTGAACCTAGGTTGTACAGCATGGGGGATCAGACTCTTACCCACCTCAAGTCAAGGAACCTATGGATCAATCCATAAACATAAAAACGTGAGCTCTGAGTGAGTAACTTTTACTACTTCTCAACGTTTCATTAACACTCTTTACAACCGCTAATGAAACAAAAGGAAATCTTCCATACTCTAGAAGATTCTTGCTTATTCTTCATTTTGAACCCACCTAACTCTCCGTCTTCCTCGTGAAACTTTTCATTTGACTGATAGAGGGCGCCCTACACAGAACACACTTTACTCCAAGTATAGGTACACCATTACGAATATTCTCAACCATATCGTTTCACTACAAATTCAAAACGCTCACCAGAAGCGGTGTTTTAGTTTCTAGATCTTTTTGGTAAACGGTATGATTGGGTTTGATCGTAAAGTCTTATACTTGCGGCACTGAATCATCCAGAAAAGGAATCCCTGTTCTTGGGAGTGAATGTGTTCATTAGCCGATTCCTTACAATGCCCCACCCTGCTAAGCCTCAGCCCGTATCCAATCAGATTTCGATAACGCGTCGGTCTTTCAATATGAAGTCGGTGCAGGGGAAGACCCCGAAGAGCCTTTCGTAATCTTTTCCCTCTTGCTCCGTGCTATCTTTAATTTCTGGCTCTAGTGCTAGGGGTTTTTTTTTATTATTATCGTATTTTATTCTGCTTTGTCCCTTGGGGTTGAAATCTGAATGGTTATTGCTCTATTTATCATACAATGGCTGAGCATGATTGAATTATGAATGTATTTTTTAAGCCATTAAATAATAAGAACAACAGGTACAAGTCTATGCAAGAGTGCAATAAAAGGGTTATTGTAAAGCAATGTATTGATACTCATGTTTTTATTTAAGAAAAACATAAATATACTACAAACCATCAATAAAAACCAATTACAAGGTCTCAAACACGTATTTTGATTTTAAAAGAAAAAAGTACTCGTAGCATTAAAGAAGTGACACGTTTTTAAAAACTAAATTTTATTTTGTACCGACAACTAAAACAAGTAGGTACAAGTACGATATAAAATGAGTGCCTAATTTTAATTGAATTTCTACTTAAAAACAAAAACTTTTATGAGCATAAAGATATGCTGATTTTAAAATAGTACGTTGCAAAAATACTAGCCTTATATACTTCAAGGGCTCAAGAAGATATAAGGAGTGCATTGAAATCGATTTAATCAAAATGTCTGCCCTTTGCACACATAAGTCCTCCCTCGCCCTTCCACTGCTCAAGATGCTGCGAGAGGAATTCTGTTCTGGGAGAAAGATGAACATCAGAGTGATTTTTAGTGTCTCTCGTGTGAAACATGAGGGTGCTACCAGCCTTGCTTTCAGTGGCGTAGCCAACTCGATAACATTTTGAAAAAAAAGTTTTAATTCGTTTCTATAAAAAACGGATACAAAGCTAATCTTAAATATTTCGTGTTCTAAATTTACGGTTGGCGAAATGACTTATAACTTTAAAAATAATTCGTGTTGAAAAAAAAATCTGTAATGTATTTGTACGTTTTATTTATTTATTAAGAATTCAAGAATAAATATTTTTTTTTAATTCAAATAAGTCAATTTTTCTATACATAACGTTGTAGAAAATAAACTGATAATGTTTTCGATATCTTCAAAAAAAGGATATACATTGGACACCATGCCATTATCGTACCACAGTTCAAGCTTTCATCACAGTAAAGCTAGATTTTTTTAAATTTCTTTTTCTTTTTTTTTTTGATATAGCAAACGATTTCAACTGGTTGAAAAATGTGACATATTTTATTGTAAGAAAATTCATCAGGAGAATAACTAAAGCTAACTGCAGAATTTATGTGCAACCTATGTTATCTGTATAGTATACGCTCCATCTCTTTGTCCCCTCATCTTTCCTTTACACAGGTACAAGCGCACGTATCACACATAAGACGTCACAACTTTCGATGCAGAAGTTTCCCTCCAGCTCGCATTGTTTCCACTGACTAAACTTTTACAGCGAGGTTTCTTTTCCAGGGAAACTCATGCTAAAGAATGCCGAGATAGTGGCTCGTCCGCGGTCAAACAAATTCTTGATTGTTTATTTCTATGCCAGGTAATGAATAAACGTTTGAAAAGAGTATCGAACAATGTTACAATTATTTTAAAAATGATTCATTCAACCATTTGCAACAATCAACAAAATAATCATCGACAATGTCAAATGCTTTTACATATCAAGTCATTTTGATACAGACCTGTTATAAATGAAAATTCACAAAAATTGTTCACAATTAGATGAACGAAATTATTTTTTTGTTACCCTTAAGGGTATTAGAAATATAGAGCATCACACAAAAAAGAGGTTTGCCTATTTATGGTTTGTGTATTAACACAGATAATTTATTTAAGTTGCATTAAATATATCAACTTATTGGACGTGTTTTATTTTCACTACTTGTATACGAAAAGATAAAAAAAAGTTATAGGTAATTCGTACATCATTCGGTAAACATTTAACAATTTGCTTTAAAACCTACGTCATAATGATCATTTGTGTGATGATTTTTTATGTATACTTGATAGTAGGTTGACCAAAAACTTTTGTCTTTTTATGTTTTCAAAATATTTAAAAAAAACATAGCATTACTACTATTTTTATGTTTTCTAAAAAAGGCATATATACAACAAATCATCACAAACCAAACAGCTAAAAAACACATGGGTTGTTTTAAATATAATTATGATTAAAAATAATGATTGATAGCTTAAACACACTCGACCAACTCGCAGGAAGCATCATATTCCAAGTGCACTCTCAAGAGCTATTTATAAACAACACACTGTCTTTATTTCTGCCTAATCTATGCGAGATAAAAAAATGTTGGCATCCTAGAATGGCACTGCTGGAATGCCACCCAAAACCAGATGCCATCTCGCATGCCTGGGTGGTCGCCCTTGCATACAAAACTTGTGCTCATCTTGAGAGGAACATTTAGATTTAAGACTGCCTGCTAATGAATCACACATGTTCCAAATATGGTCCAGTACACCAAGTATAAATTTCCACGTTCAAACTCAACAATAGCGTTGAAAAAAAGGTTTCTCAATCAAAACGCTCACTAGTGGCACTATTTTGGTTTTCTTACATTTTTTTGTAAGTCACTATGGTAAAGTTTTATACTTCGGTTACGCACCGCGGCTTGATATCGCCCACGCTTTGACTTTGTAAGAAGATAGCAGTGAACCAAAAATGCATTTTTTTTTTCAACCGACTTGCAGTTTTTTCGTTTCTTGATAACAAAATTATCTTCTGGAAATGGATTGTGAACAACAAGTTCAACTTTGTTACAAAGATAGGATACACTGGAAGTAGGTCTATAGTCTAGTGATAAAAAAATACAGTTTCATAAACGGAAGGTTGTGAATTCAGTTAATTTAAATTTTGAAAAGATTTTTGTGAAACACTGTGGAAATTCATTTTAAAAAATTGATTATTTTTCAATAAAAAATAAAAAAAATAAAAGAAATTAAAAACTTTGTTTTATTCCACTTTATTGTTTTTGAGTATGTTACAAATATTTTCGGAATTACTTCCATCTTCGGGTAGCTAACAATTACTAAATTTAAACTTAAAAATTAAAACAGTGGAGTGGGATCTATTGGTGGTAGTGGTAAGGGAGGGGGTAGAAAATTTAGATTAATTTAGAAATATTACAGATTAACAAACACAAAAATAAAAGTTCTATGCTTAATTTTCAACTTCCCACTATTACATCTCCTCTCCTAACAATATTAGCTCCGCCCCAAAAATCACCATCTCCCTCCCACACATCTACCTTTCTACCCCTTCCCTTACCACTACCACCAATAGATTCCACTCCACTGTCTTATTTTTAAGTTTAAATTTAGTAATTGTTAGTTACCCGAAGATGGAAGTAATTCCGAAAATATTTGTAACATACTTAAAAACAATAAAAGTGGAATAAAACAAAGTTTTTAATTTCTTTTATTTATTTTATTTTTTATTGAAAAATAATCAATTTTTCAATATATTATTACTGGAGCAGTATCAATGCAGTCTATTCCAGAAAATTGTTTTGAATTCCATCCCATCTGGGACGGTTTTCGTGTTATTTCTTCCGGTATTCAAATCTATTTGTCAAATGTCAGAATTCATAATACCGACTTGGTGTAGCGGATCTTGACTGAAGAAAAAATCTCAAAAAATACTTGAAATTCATGTGGCTACAAAACCATTAAGTGCATTCTTATTATATTGTGTGGCATTAACAAATTTAATTTTCTAACTTATACCATACGGTACAAAACAAACTCTAAAAATGTGATCGGTACCTCGAGTATATGCGAAAATACTCGACCATCAAATAAACTTAAAAATGTATAGAAGCTACACCATAAAAATCTAAGAAAATTAAAAAAAAGTTTAAAAAAGAATAAAGTGAATAAAAACCATGTTTTACCATTTCTATTTTTAAATATTTATAAAAATGGACTTTCACTGTGTTAACAGATCAACACTAAAAAATATACTAAGAAAATTATTTTTATTGCTTTTTTTCTGATTACGCAATGTCAGAGAGATATCTATAATGTAAGTTGCAGAGTTAATTTACATTTCAAGCTCATATTTTATGCATGCTCAAATGCAGTCACATATAATTTTACGCTTACACGTGCAACATGTGTACATACAAATTAAAATCCAAAACTCAAGTGAACGTAGCCCTTGCAACTCCTGCTTCTTTCCCTGAGATTGGTGTAGCATTGACAATAATAAAGCATTTTTACAGTAGTGCTTATTATAAATAATAAAAATCATCATAACGCTGTGAAGTATGTATGTTTGGGAAGAATGAGTTATGAAAGCCATCGCAATTTGTAAGTATTTGTCTACATTGTTGAATATTGTTTATAAAAGTTTAGTAACCAACTACTGGTATACGTTGTAAATTGTTATTTTAACAACAGTAGGCACTTGCTTTTAACAGCACTAAGTGATGTTTGCTACAAAATGAATGAAATAAAATGGCAGCAAAGTATCAAACCCACTTCTCATGTTGCCAACAAGTAAAAAGCGCGGGCATTCCACAAAACCAAGATAAGTTAAGGTTCAGCTTTTAAGGCTTTATTAGAGCCCGCACACGAGCCAAAGTAAAGCATTCTCAACGCGAGCAGTACAGCCAGCACATCTGACATACTCTTCCAGAACTACTTCTCATAGGACGGAAACTCCTGAAAGAAAACTCGCCGAATAATCCGAGTCAGCTACCACACAACAAAGACCCTCCCTGGATGCATTCTGGGAAAGAATTTCGAATCGCTTTACAGTTGGAATGTCAGATCTTATTGAAGCAGAATTAGGGGTCTTTGAGATTTATTGCCTCCCCAAAACGGGGATCGATACACCCGCCGAGATGACAGCACGGGGTGATGTTCGAAATGAAAACCACCGTATGTTTTATTGTGTCATCTTTCTTAGATACTCTTCGGTGCATTCAGAGCTTTGCTTCATAGCCGCAGGCTGATTTTCTGTTCTCTGCCAACCCGCAATCACACCCCTTCAAACAACAACAACATACCTATACTATAGCATACATGACGTCGTGTATAAGCCACCAACAAACATTTGACAACCGATCTCATAATGTCAACTTACTTTTATTTACTTAAGACGTACCGCGGCTTCTTTCATCTGGCGACAAGGTTTTTTTTCGTCGCTTTATTTCTCCTGAAAATCCAATACGTATTTTCTTGGAAAAATAATGAAAATCTTTCCATCCGCCTTTCAAAATGAAATCACATCGAAGTATATTATTTAAAGAGAACGATTCTTAATACTTATGTAAAAATATTTTTTAGCGTTCCTCAAAAAATGTAACATTTTTGTTAGAACTCCAAATTATTTTTAGATGGATGTACTCGTAATTTAAAATTTACTGACCAAAAAATTTCACACAAGTCATATTTTGATAATTTGTAACTCACAGAATTTATGAGCTTATATGAAGTTAATACGTGAACCACTGATCGAAAGATTAAAACTAAGAAAAAAAAGAAAAAGAGGAACAATTATGTGTATTTTTTAAATATATTCACTAACAGATGGTAAAACAAATATAGTCAATGTTGCTGCGTTGTCTTCAAATTTTTTGTTGTTGCTTTTTTCAGTTTGAAAAAAACATGATAGTACTCATAATAAATCACTCTTGATTAATTGTTACTTTCGTATATTCTGTTTGCCACATCTTTTCTTGAAGAAAAACATTTAAGCTTCAGTTTCATATGTTTTGTCGGATATTCGATGCGAACAAAGATACAATGAAAATCTAATATAAGTTTCGAGTACCCCTGAAGTGTCTCAGTCAGTAGGAAATGGCCGTCGCTAGTTCAGTGCGATTGTTCCACGAAATTTTGTCGTTTCAATATTTTATCAGTTCTTTATCTGCCGCGATAAAAGTAATTGGTTTGTAAGAAGAGGCTAAGGAGATCCAGTACATTTTATAACTCAGTCTGGCATCGGAAGGAAAAGAAGAAATCGAGGCGTTTGCCAGACGATCGAGTAATGGAGTAGGCAGGCGAAAATACACAGTGGCGTTAGGAATTTTGATACATAATTTTCATTAATTCACAGCAATAAAATCATTTAAAATAATGACTAATTCTCCTGTTTCAATTGAAAGTGGAACATCTTTTTATTTATACCATTTGCAAAATTTGATTGTGTGCCCTTAATATTCTGGCGTTATTTGCACAAAACGTAAATGTGACTGTTTTCTTTCAAAAGTAAATTAATAAATATTTATCGTTGAAAATTAAGCAGAAGAAAAAAGTAAAAGAAATGAAATTGTGCACGGTTTGTCATATTATTTGTAATTTTCTTAAATTCAAATAGGTACTTTCTGGAAGTCTTAGTATAGAAATATTTATTTTGACATCTTTTTCATCTGAACTAATCTAATCTAATCTAAGCTGCAAAGATATATATCATTTAAGATTTATACTAAATGCATTCCCACAAGCAGATATGTATAATTTCGCGCTAACACATGCCGCATGTGGACCTACAATATAAAAACCCAATCTCAAATGAACATAAGCCTTGCAACTCTTGCCGTCCTTCCCTGAAACAGGGGTGACATTGGCAAAGTGAACCAATTTTTATATTATGGGTGGTCAGCCGCATAACAACCTATAAGTCAAGGAACATACATGACAAATTACATTTTTTTAAAATCAAAGAATAAAAATAACAATATATACATGGACATAAAAAACTAAATCATAAAACCAAATTCACTTTAACAAACCCTAGCCGCCAACATCACAGATCAACCGCCATTTCTTTCTATCCTTGCATACTTCTTTCATTTCCTCCAGAGTCATAACCTTCTTCATACAAGCTCTTCTTTTATTATGACTCTGGATATTCCATTCATTCGCAATTTCGGATATTTGGTCCATCCATACCTTTCTCGGTCTTCCTCTACCACGACTACAACTACTTGACAGAAATCCTTTGAGCAAATGATCTGGAAGAAAAAGTAATTATCTTTCAGCTCCAACTATTATAATACTTCTTCTCAAGAAATTACAGTATTTCTACATCAATCGAGCTTATTTCTTTGATATTTAGAGATCCTCTCATAAAGTTATCATCCTCATCACAGCATTTAGGTGAGCAGGGTACGCTTCTGGGCTGAGATTCCTCCGATACCGGGTAATAGCCGCCATCGGGGAGATTCATGTGTCTATCCGAATGCGACGAAGGCTTATGAAGCCGGCGCGGATCGGGCCTTTTATTTATGTAGCTGCCGATGCGCATTCTAAATCGACCAACAATGCAGATCTTTCAACGGCAGCGAGAAATATGTGCGCTCGGATACAAAGAGGGCCCAAGTGGAATGCGCCCCCGCGACATCCGTGCGACCATAGACACGCAAATTTATCGCCTCAATTTTGAAATAATTATTTTAAAAGGAGACTTTCCATACACCTTCATAGTGCTTTGCATGGGTTCCTAGTATAACAGTATGGGCCAGAATTATAGTTATTTCGAAGCGTCAAACGAAATCTGGTTAAGATTGAGTTTTTGGATTTAAGTTAATGGACCGGTCCGTAGCTTAGTGGTTACACTGCGGACTCTGAATGGGAAGGTTGAGGGTTCGAATCCCGGCGGAGCACAAAAAATATCCCATTTATACTTTCAAATTTGCTCTTCGCTGGGTTGAAATATTCATAAACCTTTACCAATGACCGGTCACCAAAGGTCCATCCAGCCTTACAGCAACTGGGTCTTGCTTCAGTATTGGCGCTTTGTAGCGACGACCAAGCTCGTACACCTCTGCGGCACTACAACAAGTGTCATAGACTCCTAGAGTCTCTAGAATCTAGGGAGTCTCCCGCATAGGATTTCTTAAAAAAAAAAAAAACATATTTTTCCTCTTTAAATGTGCAACAGTCCGTATTGATTCTTGGCCTCCTTCGACTTCTGCCTTCAACTGCACTTGATTTCTAATACTGTTCATCAATTTAGAATCTGCAAAAGCTGAGCTGCATGCCTTTGCACTTCATATCTCTATCTCAGTCTGGGTATGAGTTAAACAGGTAAATACAACTTTTGATGTCAAATATATACAATACAAGCAAATGTACTTCTTTTGCTCATTCCATTAAAATGCGGGTACATTGATTAGATTTGGTTTTAAAGCTTTTTCTGTTTTTTTTTTTTTAAATCCATTCTTTTTTCGTTATCTATTTCATCTTTACAAATCACAAACCATTTGATTCATATTTTTGCGATGTATTCATTTCAATATTGAAATCAAAGACAAACAACAGATTTCGACGATTCTTTTCAGCAGCGCTGCGTTATCAGCGTATGATGATGGAGCCATTGTTTTCAACAAAGTGACAAATGACGAGCTCCATTCTTGGCACACAGCAGATTGACTAACAAAACCTTTTGGAAATGTTGATAACGACAATTGGCGAGCTTCAATTGTGAACGGTACTCCAAGTATAATATTTTACGTTTAAACTCAATCATAGCGTTTTGCCAACCGAAATTTAGCAAACTAAAAAGCTCACTAGAAGCGCTATTTCATTAACTATATTTTTTAATGAACGTTATGATTGAGTTTTAATGCGCAATTTCATACTTGGCGTACAGGCTTATCTCCTGGGACTCCGAAAGCAGTCACCAACAACGCTCGCCCATAACACACGTAATGGCGACTACAAATATTGCAGGGATGAAGGAAATATTTTGCACCACGTTGTTGCGAATACATTTTGGGTATCTAATACTTCAAAGGATAAATTTTATGCAAAAGAAAACAATAAAATTCTCAATGGAGCGACAGCCCGGGTGAGCTCTGGTCTCATTGATTAACCACAAGAACCGCTGCAGGTCCGATGCCTTCCTTCTCATATCTCATGTTCATGCCGCATGAAATGTATCATCAGTCCATCCAGCCATCTTACTCGGGGTCTTCTCACTGCCCTTTTCGTTAGAATCCATCATCACTATGATGCAAGTTTTGTAGATAAGAGAATCTAAGCTGCTTTTTTTTTAATGACTGATTTATTGCTGTTTTTGTGTCATCTCTTTAAAATGAGTCATTGAAAATTTTAAATCTTTTGGCTCTCTGTAATTTCTTTCATTAGTCGAAAACATACTATACTTCAACCAAAATCCTTTTATTTATGTTACCCGCCTTTTTTTTAACAATCTATTCTAGAGAAGAGTATTGTTGTTTCAGCAAGAAATAGTCTTATATTTCGTCTTGTGCACAAACGAAGTAATTTCTTCATGAAGGTTTCTTTAAAAAAACGTTTTGTATATTCTTTCCATCTCTCTGGTTTCTCTATATTTTTTGGCAATTATATATTTATTTATCCGTTCATAACTTTAAAATAATAAGTGCACCAATATCAGATCAACTAGTATTCCACATCCTAACCTTAATTTTCTTAACTGATCCAGAATTAAGTCACATTATTCTCACCAGTGACAAAAACTGAATGTATCATTCAACATGTGAGCTTACCAACCCTACATTTGATTGTAATACGAGTATTTAAAGCCAAGTCGACTTTCAAAAGGTCGCCAACAAAACGCTATTGTACTGGATAAAACAAAAATGTAATTCTGTAAATTAGTTTAATAAACGCTGAAATTGTTTTTTTATTGTTCTGCTTTAAATAATGTCCTTTTTGTAAAATTCATAAAATAATTTTCCGTCAAAAAATACACATGAAACACACACTGTCCATAAAGTTTTTTACTTGCCTACCTATTGATTTTCAATGCACTCGGAAAAAATCTACAGACAAAAATTGTGACGCCGCGCCGCACGGCTAAGTTGCAATGGAAAAGACAAAAAACTGTTTTGTTTGAAAACATAATATATACCTATTTTATAATTTGTGTCCATTCCAGCTGGACAGAAACAACTCTTTTAATAATTTTGTTTTATTTATCTAGATTTTCGGCAGTAAACTTGTGAAAGCTCATTTTCGTAAATTCAAATAACAATTCAACTTTGTGTTTAACTTTACTCGTACTTATGGGCTTAGTTTTTCACAACTAGCTTAGGTAGAAGCAGTAACCTCCCATTTTCTTATTTTTTTATGGACCTTAAAAATAAAATTAAAAATTAACTTATACAATCATATTTTTATTTAAATTATTTTAAAAATTGTAAAAAATTAAGTGTTATCTTGTGACAATGTCATTGCTTTTGTCATCTTTTTTAGAAGAAAATATGACATAATTATAAGAATTGTCTTTTTTATCCCGATAGATTAGCCCTCCAATCTTTTCGCTAATAGTAAAATAAATCTTATTAACCCTTGACCCTCTCTTTAACTTACAAGTTGTTTCGAAGCTGATCACCTATATTTTAAAAAAAAGTTCACGTTACCAGGAAAGGTTTCTAGAGGAAAGGACGGTAAAAATTGTAGGGCTTATATTTATTCAAGATTTGAGTATTTATTTTGTAGATACACCAGCACTGAGCTAACAACTGTCTGCTTGTGGGTATGCATTCAATTTGAATCTGGGATAGTAGTATTAGTTTTTATCTAAATAACAGATGATAATATCGATACACCAGTACCAAACTCCCACAACTCAAAAAACCATTATCTCGAGAAAACAATGATTAAAGTAGTATGGAACGGACAAATATGTTTAGAAATTATATTTCTAAAGTAATTTATGTGCTGTAATTTATTTTTTCTTGACATTACGGCTTGTAGGTCTTTGGAACTGGTAGATATCATCATTTCACACATTTCCTCATACATAACTCAATACCGTAAAATTTCAGACTTGCATTAGTTTGGAACTGGTGTATCGATATATAGTATCTTTCGGTGTTATTCTTAGACATTTTCGTCGCCCTTTGAACCCACGTTTTGCTTAATTTTGATTCTTGAACATTTCTGAAGTAGTTAGGCTTGCGTCTCGAGTTCAACGCCCGCCTAAATCTAGCCTCCAAATGTATGCGAAGTTAGGCCAAGACAAAACCACCTCGGAGAGGGTTTTGTGGTACAATCGATTTTGACAACTGCCGTATTTAATATTAAATCGTAAATATTTGCTTTATTACTGTTTTGTTTTGCGATTTGTTTTTGTCATTTTGGTCACATTGACAGAATTCAGCATCTTTTTGCTAATCAATCGCTTTTTGAGGCACAAAACACAAAAAAATAAGAAAGAAAAGAAATCATTTGAAAGATTGAATCACGGCTCGCGGCAAAATTCTTCATATGACACATTTTACAAAACTGAACTTAATAAAAATGAGTGAAGAAGATATTCAACACTCCACGAACACATATGAGACACTTTTTCCACCTGAAATAAAATATTTAGATGCATTTCGGTCGAAATCTGATTTGTTTACAAACAAAACAACCAGCCGTCCACCATTGTGACGTCTGCCCCGCGCGTCTCCGCCAGTCCGCCTGCCCGCCGCGGCCATAAATCTGTGTGGTCATCCCAAACGCATATTCCCTACATTTGTTTTATTTTTCCCGATCCACAAAAAATATACGGATTTATTTGGCTAATCAATTGTTTTCAAAGTTTTTTTAATTATAAATTGCACAACAAATTTAAAAACTGATTATTTGCTTTTATTTTTCATATTTTTTTTGCGTTATTGTCAATGGTTATTGTTTTAATAATTATTTAAAAACGACTGAAAATTCCCTATTCTTTAAATAATATTTATAAAGTGACATCTCTAGAACAGATTTTTTTTTGAAATACGACATTGAACGGACGTAATTTCAGCCGTCCAAATTTGGTCGCAGGCTCAACTGTTCCTACGTTACACTATGAACGAGAATCAATATTTCAAATTTGGTCTAGTCCGGCGTTGTACCCAGACTAAGTAGTCGCCAGTTAGGCCGATGGCGAAATATGACAAGTAAGAATAACACCGTTTGTCATTTAATTTACATAGTTTGATACAAATTTAAACTGTTCTACACAACTACTCGTTATATATACATATGCTATCACAGCGTTGTCCACATCAAGCAACACACATTAAAAAGTGCATAATGAAATTAAAAAGTGCAGCCTTGGTTCTTTTTCCAGAGGCGCATCCAAAGTGCAGAGCGTCAAAGGCGCACAATGCCGCGCTAATCTAATTGTCGCAGCCGCCCCTGGACGGACCCAGTGCGGTGACCGCAGGACCCCAACAAGTACCCCGAGTATAAAACATTGCGTAAACTCACCTCGATCGCGTAAAATATAAAAAATCTATGAAAACTATATCACTCAATAGGTGTGCTGTTGTATATTCTAAACATTTTTCTATTTACGCGATCGAGGTGAATTAACGCAATGTTTGATGCAACTAAATTATGTATGTTCGCATACGAGTATAGAATAAGACAATTGTGTGACTAGGCTATTGTGCCATAAAAGAAGCTCTTATATGTTTATAATAGTTTTGAGCAGTTATCATGGTATTTTTAACATATGATTTAAAAATAATATGTACATACATTACCTACCATGTAAGAAAATGATGATTCTGTTTATTTGCGAGCAATTTTGTTTTCAGATAACTTCTTCTCCTATTATTTTACTTTTTTTCCTACTAAAACCGATTTGATTAGTCAAAAAGATGTAGGTATGACATGATACTGTTACGATTTGCTTTCACAGTGTAAATCTTTGTACTTCAAGTTTAACGGCTAGTGTACTAATCGGGTACTGACTCCTACAAAGCACTGCAATCCGTATTTGTAGAATGACTGAAGGCTATTCTAGCATATACCAGACCATACAAAAATTGTCTCGAACAGAAGCTTCGAGTAAACATTAGTAGATACAACCATCAAATACTTACGTCTAGAGTCTATGGACACACATATGAAATTCAGTACAATCTCATAAACACACAATTATAAGTAAGTAAAAATACATAGACACACAATCATAGGTACAGTATTTTGGTTGTTGTTTATTCATGCTTATTTACTTTTTTTTTTTTTTTTTTTAAATAAAGTGGTAATCAAAATGGTTCACTTTGCCAATGTCACCCCTGTTTCAGGGAAGGCCGGCAAGAGTTGCAGGGCTTATGTTCATTTGAGATTGGGTTTATTATATTGCAGGTCCACATGCGGCATGTGTGAGCGCGAAATTATACATGTCTGCTTGTGGGAATGCATTTAATATGAATCTCAAATGATACATATCTTTGCAGCTTAGATTTAGATTTTAGATCATTACCTATCGATGTGGTAAAAATATAAACGTTCTTCTCATTTAATACTGAAAACATTTTTAGCTTTTTTTTTATCATTTTTCTTGTATTGAACCCCACCAATTTATTTTCATAATACCTCTTCCATCTTTCGAAAAAAATTGTTGTGTATGCCCGCAAATTTTTCTTTTCAAGATATGATCTTTTCATCTTTTTTATTTCTTCATTACTACAATACTACCGCACACTTTATATCTAAACTTTTTATTAAAATAATAAAGAACAGTGCCGGCAGGTAAATAAACACTTCCTTCCCAGCCGAGTGTGTACAGTCATGGAGACCTAGTTATTCAATGGAGTGGCTATGAATGTAATTTAGTTCCAAACGACATGATGCACCGTTTTTGACACCATACGTTGTTGCTGTCTCGCTTACGACTATGGAATGTTTTTGTCATTTTCTATGTAAGCAACATGTCTCTACTCCGTTTTCAATCTATGTAAATACCTATCACCATAGAACCCCATTAAATCACCATGGTAACGGTATTTGCTACCATTGTTTTTGAAAGTATGAAAATATCTGATGAATTCCGAATTCAGAAAAATTCCGACCTAATTGTATACGGGATAATTTTCACAAGCATCTATTACCGCGAGCATAGTAGCTACATACGAGTACTTGAAAAAGCAAGTACAAACATACTTGAACATCAATAGATCTCGAAATGGCAGTCACTTTCGCGAGCAAAATATTTCAACAAACGAAAAATATTTTTTTATGAACGTAATCATATAAAATAGTTCCTTACGTAAAAAAATATTATAAGTCATTCTAAAACATTTATTTTCTTTTGTTGGCACGTTGAGAAAATATCCAGTTCGGCATTTATATAGATTTTTCCAATTAGATAACACACCTGTTGACAGTTGGAAGGTTACCGATAGACTGAATTTGGGTTTTTGTGTTATGAGTGAGTTAGCGCATTCCTAATTCTCAAAAGATTGCTTTCTTAGCCCATCTAGTACTTAAATATCAATGTGTACAGTAAGCGAATGTCTTTAAAGCAAACAAAAGCAGGTAAAGTTTAAACAAAATATACGTTTGCGTCTTGATATAATTTATTTGTGCCGACACCTACGCGCCTTTCCATATAAGAACATCTCCTTGTTTACTGGAAAGTACTACAAGTATAAAACTAAAAGTTCCAACTCAACCACAGCGTTTTAAAAAAATAAGTAAAAACTGAGAAACAAGAAGCGTTGTTTGAGTTTAAATACATTTTTTGCTAAACGAAATGGTTCAGTTAAAACGAAATGTTTACTATACAGCACTCCAAGTAACTTTACGTTAAAACTCAACAAAAGCGTTTCAAAATATGTAGATGAAAAATAAAACGTGTTCTAGAAGTGTGCTTATAGTTTTCGTACATTTTTGGTAAACAATACGGTTAAGTGTCGTTGTGGAATTTTGTACTTGGAATGAAGGAAGGAGACTTCATTATTCCTCTGTGCGAACTCTGGGGTCGTTATTTTTTGCTTTCCTTGGCGCGCCACTCTCCAAATATGCAAAAACCAAGCCAACTGCTGGGCGGCAATGAGGGACGTCTAGAATACCTTAAGGTTTATACTTCAAAAATGTGTCACGCAATTTGATTTTAGTAATAGCTTATATCTAAGATCCAATCATTGGATGAACAAAGATTACGAATAAGTTTCTTTCAAATATACTTGATAAGAACGGTAATTTTGTTATTGTTAAATGATCTTTTAATATATAGATGCGGTAGTTAACAAAAAAAAAACGGATAAGACGGAATAACCAGTGAAAGATGTAAAAAGACTCCTACAAGATGGTTACACAAAAAGAAAACAGTGAGAAAAGTATGAATCTAATGTCCGGAACATATATTATAGATTTTGTTTGTCCGCAATAATTGTGCATTTGAATTAGCATCTCCTTCAATAGTGCTACAGCTCAACTCGAGCCTCAGTTTTCTTTAACTTCTGTTTCCAACTCTACTCATTCTCCAACGACGTTCTTCGATTTGGTAGAGTGCTTGCATTCCATGCCGCCAGATTGGGTCCAACAAGGTTGTCAGATATGATTTCCCATGTAAGTGTTTATTTCAAATGCTTAATACATTACCAGCAATGTTTACTGAGCCTTCACAGGAAATGAGTACCTACCAATAACAAACACTTTAAGAAAAGTGGTTGGCGTAAGACCTGACATAAATAGACTTAATCGACACATGCGATCCTTGGGAGAGAACGCAATAAATAGTTGCACTGCATCTGTAGCTTAGTTTCGTCGCGTTTATCTAGATCATATTTTGAACTCCCAATTTTTATAATGCATAAATGAAGATTGAACCTTAAGAGCCAGATACAAACCTAAAAATAATTCAATTATACATTTGAAATTTAAAAAGCATGAAGCTTGCGGTAGCATCTTAAAGCTGCTCCCATTATCTTTGCACGCCCCTCGCTCACAGTGAGCGAGAATTCTACGCACTCGGTCTCCTCTCTGGAGCGGTCAAACGGCCGCACGAACAATGTCCCGTATAATGAGATGGTAAGGAAGTAGGCCTGAACACTGCGTAGGCGTCCTGTAGGTTAATGCAAATATATCGCACTTCTACTTACATAAATGCACATTGTGGTACGAGTATTTTAAGATGGTGAGAAAATTTTCAACTCGTAACAATGAATATCTGAGTGTTTGTTGAATTACTACGAGATAAATTCCTTTGGCAAAAAAATATGTATAAAAAATAGTATTAGAACTACGTATCTTATAAAGTTCATTTAGGTTGGTATGAAGCTGACCTCTATAATCTATAATATATAATCTATAATCTAAGTTGCAAGGATAGGTATAATCATTTTAAGCTCTCAGATGTATGCCCACAAACCAACACGTGTAGTTCGCGCTTACAAATGCTGAATGTGTACTTACAAATAAAATCCAAACCTCAAATGAACCTAAGCCCCACAACTTTAACCGACCTTCCCTGACACAGGGGTGACATTGGAAAAGTGAACCATTTTTTACAGTATGGGTGGTCAGCCTCATACCAACCTATAAGTCATGGAAACCTCGTATACTGTAAAAACGTGGTTCACGATGCGCCACCCCTGTTTCAGGGAAGGTCGGCAAGCGTTGCAGGGCTTATATTGTTCATTTACGATTGGGTTTTTATGTTGTAAGTACACATGTTGCATGTGTGTGTGTGGTATGCTAACTAATCAACTACATTAAGATCTATCACCAAAGGTTCATCCAGTCTTATAGCAATTGGGTGTTTAAAAATTTACGTTTTGTATAGCGACGACAAAATTCGATGAGGGCTCTTTACATATTATGTGTGTTTCAAACAAAATGGTCGACCAAGTAAATCATCCGAATTTTTATTTGTTTATACTTAGCGATCATTTTATCAATAGAAAAAACGTCAGAGGAACACGTGGAAGGGGAAGACCGAGGAAGGAATGGATAGATGAGATTGCAGAAGCATGGAACCTACAGAGAGAGAATAAGAAAAGAGCATGTATGAAGAAAAGGATGAATGTTGAAGACATGAAAGAGATATACAAGGATTTTTCATTCATGATTGAGAGGGCCATTGAGGTATGACGCACACAAAAACGGTGCTCTTTTATCATGTAGAAAATAAAAATAAATAAATCGTAAATACATAAGGACATAAAAATTGGAGACGCATCTGCGGAGGTACCGGCCACCCCTATTAGAACGGCGGCAGGATACAGGATACAGTAACAGTAACAGTTTACAACTCGTATAAGATAAGGCGAAACTGTATCCTAATATTTTTTTTGTGCTTTGGGTCCATCTGACGTATACCTATACACACAGTACGGGTATGAGGAGGGTTTGAACATACCGTTGCATATCGAAGCATTAACGCAGCATATTGCTGGCCTTTTTTGCTGCGGATAAGTATCTCCAATGTTATTCAAAACGCTCTAAAATGTATTCAATTGGAACATTGCGGTCGTTGTAAGCAAATAAGGACGAGTCGCGATAATGCGCTCCTTACCGCGAGGAAATATGTGTGATAAGATTGCGTTGTCTGGGAGAACAATGGAGCCGCAGAGGCAGTGCACTAAAATACAGCGACAACGGGCGACAACTTGAATTATTTCAGTTTTTGCCCTTACTTGCTGTAAGCGTGCATGCCTACATACACAATTCCAAGTGTATAACTTAACGTTTATACTCAACCAACGCATTAATTATAATACTCTAGTATTTACTTGGGTTCAACTTAATAAAACTTTGGTTCAATTTATTTTAGAAATGTGCTCACATTTGGTTCACAGCTTAAACTTTTGTACTTTTTGCTCAACAGCTCGGGTACTACTGCCTTCCAAAGCACTGCAATCCGCATTTATAGGTGGCTTCTAGCATACCCACCAGACCACGCCAGAATGATCTCGAGTAGGAGCTTCGAGTAGGTACACACGAGTAGGTACAACCATCCAAATACTGACGTCACACACTCATAAGAAAACATACACAGACATAAACTCATACATTTGTAGTAATACAAACAATCATTTGCACAGCGCATTTTCATGATCCTTGGCCATCTGAAAGGCGCCGATTGTAGAGGTGGATCTTAACCTGCCTCCTAATGATCTTCTCTGCATCTATCGTCCTCATTCTGTCAGGCTGTGAGAAGGCGCGTTAACTTACTAAAAGACGTTGATGTGGTTTGGTCCATAAAAGTCAACAGACAGCATTGGCTAGGTCACGTTCAGCAAATCGTTACCTTAGTGCTTGTTTGTCTTAGGTCTATCAGAGGTAATTTCACATAAAACAATGTTTGTATGTTCACTGTAACAATGTGTCTTTTGAAAACTAGAAATTGATTTGTGAAATATTCAAGATAACTCTCACAGTGTCGTGTTTTTATTAGCTCAGATTGTTAAGAATGTGTTTCTTAAGACAATTTTATTAAAAGGTCATATTTCAATCAAATGGTTGACAAACCGAACAAGCACTGGATAAACAAAATATACCATTCAAGCTTGGAAAAGATAGTTATAATGACAGACCCACAAAGGTGCAAGATGGCTGAACGGAGTGGTGACAGACTGCCATCGTTTGAAGTGCGTGATTGGAGGAGGAATTCATTGGACAGGCAGCGCGAGCGGTGGCTAAATTTAATCAAGGAAGTCATTCAAATACCTCGGATAATCGTTCCATTGAGGATATTGTTATGTTTTTAAGGTCCAAAAGTCTTTCAATTAAAAATACTGGTCTTCTTATACAGTTGTTTATTTCACACTTTTAATAATTTATTTTCACAAAGATAGTCTCGACTATTCCATTACACTTGGTTTCTGTTCACTGGTTAAGTTGGTTCCATGTTGTTGTAAAGCTCGTAGGATACTGGCTCTGCAAGCAACTTGCACCCTTTTTATACTCTTCAAAACAGTACAATCTAGATCTATATTCGCTAGACAGTTCCAGAAAGGCGTAGTAATCATTAATTCTTGATGCTTCAAGTATTTTATTCAATGATTCCTACCCACACATATTTATGAGGATTCTTATTGCATAGTTATAGCTTATACCTATTCTAATATTTACATAGCAATATGATGATTATCGTGTTATCTAAAGAGATGGAATCATTGTCAGCGCTAGCAGAAGTTTTGTTTCAGTACATTTTTTGTGAAACGTTATGGTTAAGTTTAAACGTAGAGTTTAATACTTGAGGTATTGTATACACCCACACGCAGAATACAATGCTATTCCTTAGAATAAATGCTGTACATATATGTTTACCTATTTCGGAAGGTAAACATGGGAAATACAAAGCGATTTCTTAAAGCAATTAATGCTTTAAATATGCTTTAACCTTTTAAAGAAAATATTTGTAAGATGGTTTTTAGTCAAGTTTTACTGCTTGTAAGTTTTGTATATTCCTTTGATAGTAAAAACCAATTGAAAGAAAAAACGTCTGCAAAATTAAATTTATGAAGTTTCACCTACATTTAGAATACAAAATTTCTTCTAAAGACGTGGTTTGAAGCGAAAATGTTTAATGAAATTTGAGAAATTAATGAAACACCTTTAAAAATACAAAATGTGATTGTTGCGCCAGCTTATTGCGCAAAAAGTCATAAATACATTCTTTAAATTCTTACAGAGTTATATGTTATGTGTAGTTGCGTTCTTTACTGTTTTTACACTACGAGCAGTTTTCATGGTAAAAATCTTAGCTATTAAAGCAATCAAAATGTACAACCAAACCATATTTTGTTTCAAAACAACTACCTCTCCTCCCTCTGTCTATTTTCCCACCCTCTACTCCCCCTCTCGAGGAAAACTGCCTGCAGCACTTAGCACCAGCTTTCTCTTCTATTTTCCTATCTCACTTTCACCTCAGTGGTAGCTCGGAGATTCAAAACCTGAAAATTTAAACGTATTCTTTTTTTTAGAATAAGCCTTGATTTTTTTCCGCCATGTTTTCTATGTAGGTACAGCGTGCACTTTTGCTATGAATGGAGAAATTTCTTCAAGTAAACAGAGGTAGTTTTTAGAACCAAAAAGAGCTTTATAAATATCCGTTTTTTAATCATTATTTTTATTACGCAAGTGAAATAGCAAACAGCTCCACATTATCTTAATGCGTATGCACAAATAGGATATATTTGTAGAAAAACTAAGTAAAAGACACACGTGACGTCACTAAGCTACACGTATAGTGCAATTTCCTGCAGCGTTCTCCCCGAAAGGGTCGCATAAGTCCATTGGAAACTTATTATTTTTACAGTGCAAGTGGAGGTTTTCCAACTCCCGAAAGTAAACTTTGCCGGTATTCTATTTTAGGTTTGAAATAAACAACGAAACGGGAAATTATCTGTGACACCCTCTATGGGATTCGAAACCGAGTTCTTGGCATGGAATACAAGCACTCTATCAACTGAGCTATCGACCGGACTTTTTAAAAACAGAAAAAACACGTAGGTATGTTACAGACCTGATGAATTCAGACCTCCGATTAAAAAAACCCCTGTCCATTGTACTCGTATTTTTGACCAAGCATAATAGCTTACAAACTTTAAGTTAACTTATTGGCTTAAAGTTAAAAAACAAATAGGTAGTTAATATAGTTTTTTTTCTTGGCGGACAAACACAACACTTGGAAATATATATTGGGTCCTAAGCAATCAATAAAGATAAATGATTTTTTTGCCTTTTCCGTCTAACGTCACAGTTTTTTTTATCAATGGAAATTGTACCGAGTTTTAATTTTCTCATTTTTTTCTCTCCCGCTCTGACTTCTCGCACATCTTATATTTCCCGTTATATTATGTATCGTGTTGTCCGGCCAACTCAAGGCCCCCCACGGGCTAGACTTTATTAAAGCAACTCGGCCACTCGTGTCAGTACTAGAGGCTAAAATACGAACAATCGTCTGTACTCCAAGTAAAAAAGCTTAAACTCAACAATAGCGTTTACTAACAAATGTATAGAAAGAAAAACAGCACCTTAAGGAGACGTTTTAGTTTACGTAAACTTTTGGTAAAACGCTTAGGATGAGTGTTAACGTACTGTTGTGTACTAGGGTAACACCTCCAGCGAGTGCGACAGACATGGGGTACGATACGACCCCCTTGTGCGGTGCATACTGCCCAACCTTTGAATCAGTTCACGGATTCTTTACTTTCAGTATACCGATGCAAATATTTACGACAAATATTTTTTCAGGATATTTGATGCACTTATTGAAAAAGTTTAATCGTTTTTGTGGCTATTACGTAGGAGATTATTTTTTATCTTTTAATAATTGTAACTGTAACTCTGTCGCCATTCCGCTAGAGGTAGCCAGAGCCTCTCCAGAACTGAGCCTCTGCAGAGTTTTAATGATAGTTTATATGTTGATAAATGATTTTTTGATCTATTTTTTGATCTATTTTTTTATACATTTTGTATTTTTTTTTGTAATCTGTAAACGCATTCTATGTACAGAGTTTATTTTTATTTTTATTGAAAATTGAAAATTTTACATTTAAAAAACAACTGAAAATATTGGAGTTCTGCTTTGCAAATAATACCTACGTGAAATAAGAAATTAAAGATAAAAACCTGTTCCCTTAAAGTTTATTTTAACCAAAGCTGTCTTAAACAAAAAAATCATTCCATATTACGAGTATATAAGCCTCAAATCAAATCAAATGAATGAAAGGAACTTTTGATTGTAAAGGCATTCACTTTGTAATCTTTTTAATCATAAAAGATAAAAAAAAAATATCTTTTAGGATACAAATATAAATTTAAACTACGCTAGCCATAAAATGGATCAAAGTACCTACAGCATTATTGTTACTTAATTTATTTAGAAGTGCTATATTGATAATGAAAACACAAAATAATATTTATTTGTAATATCTTGAATGTGATCTCATTATCGTTGTTGTCTCTTGATTTAAACATAAATCATAGCATAACTACAAAAAACATGTAAAAGAAACGGGGTCGTGTGTTAAAATTAATTTGAAATTAATCCCGCAATGAATAAGTGTCCCAAGTGTTAGAAATCCCAGGAACTCCTCACCGTGAGAACAAGGCACCGTGTAATTATGTGACTTTATAAATGATGCTCTAAGCCCCACATGTCAAAGGGAGTCACAAATCATTGGAGCTCTGAATCCATATGTCACAACAAAGCAGATCTGTGCTCTTTCCTTGTCTCTCATGTGCAAGACTGTCCTAACAGACCTAACAGCCGCTGTGGTATTCCAAGTATTTTTGTAAATATTAGTATACAAAATAAAAGAAGAAGTATTTTGTAATGTTTATTTTAACCCGAATATTTTTGAATTCACATAAATGTCTCATATTTACAAATTTTCTTTAAAATATTCATAAGAAAATTGGACTTTTTTCTTCAAGCATTTTAAAATACTACACGAAAAAATGTACAGCAAGCTTTCGTTTTAAAGTAAGCAATACTTTATGTCCTCCCAGACACACAAGCTATGCTTACTTTGGGGAGTATTTATTATAATTAGATTTTTTTAAATTGTAATATTATGTACATATCGATAAAAACAATAAAGACCTTATGATTATGATTATGATCTTTTATCTCAGTTGAAAAGATATATTGCATTTAAGATTTATATTAAATGTTTTTCCACAAGCAGACACGTATAAGTTTGCGCTTAAGCATGCCACATGTGAACCTTCACTATAAAACCCAATCTCAAATGAACGTAAGCCATGTAATTCTTGCCGACCTTCCCTGAAACAGTGTTACATTGGCAGAGTGAACCTTTTTACACTATGGGTGGTCAGTAGAGACAAAAAAATACAACTCAATCTGTCTGTTTATTTTAATCGACTTCTTTTTCGACTATATTTATAAATGTTTTTTTTTAATCCGTAAGGTTTAAAAAATACTCTGTCAATGGTTAGAGAATGAGTTACATATTTAAGAAGTAAGTATTTTTTATTAAACGATATGATGTGGAGTTCGTTCATGGAAGTGGTCGTAGATTAATTAATTGTACCTACTCATTCTTTGAGAATCTTTAAAAAATAAACGCTATCACATAGTAAAGCCTAATGATTAAAAAAACATTTAAGATTTACTCTACTTAGATAACTTCTTTAATTGCTTTTTCTTTGAATAAATCTGAAAACAAATGTTGTATGGAATCTTGCTCTTTGTAAACAACAACACCTTGCAGAGTACGATAATTTTAAAATTCACATCATCAAAAATTTTGTTCAGCACACCTTCAAAGCCTCCCCAGCCGTCCTTAGCCCGGCTTGACCTGCCCTCTCGGGGAGCCGTGATAAGCCATGATCCCAAGGGGTGAGTCGAGGTGCACTAAAGCACGCGCAGACCACTTCATCCCCTGAGAATAGGCAAACTGGCTGCTGGTATTTTGAGGTGAGAGGTGACAATGTTTTTTGAAAATTTGAAATAGAAACATTACCACGTACTTGATAGGTTCTTTGTGTCTAGTTTTATTTATGCCCCCTAACCTGTAATAAGTTGGGCATTATATACAGCTTAATTCCTTTTTTTTATAATCGCGTCATTATAAACTTATCTTTATTATATTTTAAATTAAGAATGGATTTTCACTGTGTGAATACACAAACCCTAAAAAGTGTAAGCATATTTGAAGACTACAAGGAAAAAACAAGGAATGTCAGCAACAATAAGAGAATTAGTTCGTAAGAAAAAAAATATCTAGTAACATCTGTGTGTATCTAAAGCTCTGCAAAATTTGTAATGCAACAACAGTCGCTATCACAGTTTATGTCTGTATTTCCGGTTTATTGTGACAGGCAATAACCATAATTTAAAATTCCAAATTAAGATTTACACATAATTTTCTTTATATTTTGTATTGTTTGTGTATTAACACTCTGAAAATTCATACTGTTATAGTTTAAAATTTTTTTGAGGAATTCAAAAACACTGTTTATTTTCACATGAATATATTTAAAAGATTAACATCATTTAAGATAACAATCTTTAGAGTAAGTTACTAACGTTTTCGACCTAGAAGGTCATCTATAATCTATAATCTATAATCTAAGTTGCAAGTATATATTCATTTAAAGCTCTCAGATGTAAGCCTACAAACCAACAAGTGTAGTTCGCGCTTACAAATGCTGAATGTGTACTTACAAATAAAATCCAAACCTCAAATGAACATAAGCCCCACAACTTTTGCCGACCGTCCCTGAAACAGGGGTAACATTGGCAAAGTGAACCATTTTTTACAGTATGGGTGGTCAGCCTCATACCAACCTATAAGTCAAGGAATATGAATAAAAAATTACATTTAAATATATAAAAGAACAAAACCTTACAAAGAAATCTATACAAAAAAGTCAGAAATTTCCTATGCAAAAAATCAGGTATAATTAATAATTTTCTTTAACTCGTGTACATTGTTCTTCCCCCCTTGTCTTCATTTTATTTAAAATGGTTAAAGGATTTCATCAGTGGAAATTAAAAAAAAAAATGGAGTGTTGACTAACGCATTTTTGTTGGTTTTCCCGAAAATTTGCTATAGTTTTACAACAAATAATGCGTCAACTTTCAAAAATATATTCTTTACGGATTGGAAATTTCATATACCTTTACCAAGGACCAGTCATCAAAGTCCATCCAGCTTTAAAGCATCTAAGGCCTGCTTGAGAATTAGCGCGTTCTATTGCAAATACCAAGCCCGTTTTTGAGGTGTGATGCACAAAACAGGTCCTTCTATAAATTAACCAAATTTTTATTTACTTTGTTACTGATACGCACTTTGATAAAATTTAGATTATTTTGAAAAATTATATTTAAATAATTTAATTTTATCATAAATCGAATTCACCACAAAGAACACTATATTATTAACTCCCAGAAAATAAAAAAAGCCTATCAACAGAAAATGTCACATATTTTGAAAGCAGAAAAAGCTACGCTGTACGTGCATGTTATCCATGCAAAAAAAATAATCAATCTTATTTTTAGTACCTTTTCAAAAGGTACACAACATATTATATTATCGAGTAGGTACCTTCAAATTTTGAGCGCACCTTGACCGGGTCTACAAAGGTCCTCGGGTCGGTTCAAGAGCAAAAAATCCCTCAGGATCAACAAAACGACTTAAGGCTGAGGCGGGAATATTTGATGTGGGAGAAGCCGACCAGAAAGTTTATCGCATGAAAGAAATACTATGAAGGAATGGAAATATGACTTACAAAAGACGTACTGATAACACGCTTTTTTTCTTTGTTTTTTTTCCACGCCATTTTATCTCGCGAAGGGCTAAACTTTTTGCCTTTTTTGTGTTCGCAAAAGACATTATTGTGAGTTTTAAATGTTGAAGGGAATTTCAGATAAAAAGTTTAAATATTATTACACTTTCCAAATGAGGAAACGGAGAAATGATGTTCTTTGAAAATTATGGTACAAATGTAAGAGATAAGTAATTTTCTGTGAAAAATGATCCTCAAATTCTCATTTAAAATAATTGCAGTAGAAAAATGATTATGCGCTTTATTCAATAAAACCGTTAATAAAAACATGAAAAAAATTTTTTTTACCCTAAATTTGGTGTACGTACGTACCTACCTACATTGGTAAAAACGCTACTAAGGTACGCATTTAATGCCACTTTTTCCCCGAGGGGGTCGCACATGGCGAGTGTAACCTATTTACTTTTACAGCTAGGGAGGCTGGCCTTACACCAATTAGATCAGTTGAAGTGGGGGTTTCCCAGCTTCCGAGGGGGCTCGTAGTCTTGTGAATGATGAGTAAGCACACCGACACGGAAATTCATTCTGACACCCTTCGAGCCCGAGCTCTAAGCATTGATTGCAAGTACTCTACCAATTGAGCTATCAGTCGGACTGGTCATGCAGTTGTAATAAATTTAAAAATATACATATTCTAGGGGGAGTACCTATGTGCCTATGTCTAAATAAACATAATTATTGTTACTCTAAAACAAAATGTAACGGAAAAAAAGACAAAATAATACGTGAGAATTTTTTAAAATTATCCTGTACTTTGAAGCGATGACAATATTTTATCCAATATCAAAAGAAGTAAATAATAAATGCCAGGAATTAAACTGTAGGGTTTCTTAGACTCCCAGCGGTTGGTACTTATTTGGGCACGGACTGTCTCATGTGATTAATTTCTGTAATAATATTTTGCTTGGGGGTTGGCAAAAAGTTGGTCTTTGTTTTCTGCTAAGTATCTCTATGGATGGAATACTCGTAAATTATTAATTAAAACCGTCTTCCTTGCTGCTGCGACAGGGACTGTAAACCCTAAAGCAGAAAAATAAACAGTTATCACAATTTCAGTATTCATTCACATGCTATCATTCAGAATTTAAAAATCAAAGAACGTGGAATATGCGAGTGAAGTGAAACATCGTAAGAGTAATATAAATTACACCATACACTTTATTTTTTTAATCTTATATATAAAATCAAACGGCTATGCTTATCCTGTATGGACTCTTAAGCTATAAAAACGATTGCAGTGAAACTTGCTTGAGTAATTTGTACATGCCACTTTATGCTTTTGTACATAAAAAATTGAAGCGATAAAGGAAATGAAAGCAGAAAAATGCTTGAACTATTTTCACCTTATGACTTTAGACCAGTGGTTCCCAAACTTTTAATTTCGCATACCACTAATGAAATTATAAATCAGTGGCGTACCACTGAAGTGCAACAGTTAAAAAAATCATTCAAATGGTGAAGTAATAAAAACTGCAACTGTTAATGAAAACATTATGCTTATTTATTAATTATAGAAAAAAAATACAATACTCTTAGTTCAGGGGTGTCCAACATAATATTGTGGAGGGCCAGATTTAGTATTTTTGTAATCGTGGCGGGACAGGCCTGTCTTAGTCTGAAAAATGGTGCTGCATGTTCGAAACAAAAGAGGAAATATTTGGCTCAGTTGTACTTAACTTGAAGCGCGAAATTGAAAAACGTTTTATCTAATTATTTACTATGTATTTCCTATGGCCATGGCTGCTTGCGTACCACCTTAAGAAGCGTCGCGTACCACTGGTGGTACGCGTACCATAGTTTGGGAACCACTGCTTTAGACTAAACGACGTATGCAAAGATACAACACAGTGGAGACACATCTGCAGAGATACTGGTCACCCGTAAGATAATTACGGTATGATACAGTACGACGACTAAGACGAGCCACCACAAGGGGTGGCAGGGTTAAAGTACCTAGTGTAGATAAAAAAAATATCATCCTTAATTTACATACATTTATGTAGGATTAATTATTTAGCACGTAGGAAAAATGTGTGGTGAGAAGTACGAGTGGGTGCCAACAATATAAGATAACAGAAGATTTAATAAATATTAGGACAATGAGGTTAGCTCTGTTTTGGTGTGAATCACACCTTATGAGCTCTCTGTGAGCTTGTTAGTCGCTTTAGAAAGTCACATTTACTCATGCAAGGCCCAGTTACTCCCATCCAGTATTTGGTTAAGGCACATGAATTTTTCAATCCAGTAAAAAGCAATTTTTAAAATAAAATATTGCCGGGAATCGAACACTCAACCATCAATTTACGAGTCCGTTACTAGTTCGAAGCGTTAACCACTAAGTAAAAGTTATAATATTTGTTTGTTTTCTAATCAAGATTAACTGAATCGGATAAACATGCGTGTTAAATTATGTAAATAAAAGTATGTTCAACATTAAACATAATGTCTTTATCTAATATTGCCAGTCCAATCCTTAAAAAGGAATCGAAAAAATCCCAAAGACAAAAAAAATTGAGACGGTACACGACCGGAATGCTGTGGAAAAGTTTTGAAAATTTTATTATAGGTTACAAGGACTGTAGTCCCGTAATATGTGACGTTTTTCTGCCGAGAAAAATAAATAATACTGAGTTCATTCCTCTAGTACGACTATGTTGAGCTCCCCTGTGTCAGATACCATACTTGGCTCTTCGCGGGCTTCCCACCGCTAATGCCGCCGAATAGAGAATTTATCACTGGGAGGCTTTTCAAATTTCTAATTACTTTATTATTAACGCAACAAATTAACTCTGTCGTATCATTGCCGTACCTAAGCGAAATTTCATATTGCTACAGAATTTAAGTTCAGTGATTGCTCGATCTCTCCGCAAAAAATATTTTCGTCTGATGTGTGACGAGTATTTTATAATCCTTAATAAAGGTTCCCAAAAGTTTTTTTCTAGATCAATTTTATCATGAAAAATATAGCACTATTGTGATGTTGTTACTTACTTATTAATAAAAGACAAAATGTCCTATTTTTCTACTCTCGTATATCCATTTTCATTCCCTTACATCCATCTATCTTTTCATTATCCTCTCTAGGAACCCTCATATAAAACATCGCGTGAATTCCCCATTTACTAGAAAAAAATGTATGAAAACTTAATCACTCACAAGGAGTGTTCTTGTAATCGTATTGTTACGAACTATGGATTTGTCTTACGTGAGCCTAGGCACGCTGGTATAGTGTGTAACAATGCTCTAGTACCATCTACTGGGAAGTATCTACCAAGTTCTAGAACATGCAAGAATCGTCTCTTTCGTACCTATAAATACGAGCAAAGATTATGTGAGACTTACAGAGTCGCTTAGATTATTGTAAAGCGAACACCTGTAAGCAGAGTGTGAAGAGTGTACAGTATATTGTAAACTCATCTAATCTAATCTAATCTAAGTTGCAAAGATATGTTACATTGGAGATTCACATTACATGCATTCTTACAACCAGATACGTACAAGTTCGCGCTTGCACATGCCTCATGTGAACCTACAACATAAAAGCCAAATCTCAAATGGACATACACACTGCAACTCTTGCCGTCCTTCCCTGAGACAGGGGTGACATTGGCAAAGTAAACCATTTTTACAGCATGGGTGGTCAGCCGCATACCAACCTATAAGTCAAGGAACCCACACGACAAATTACATTTTATACATCACTTAATAATAATTTCCAAAAACAAAATATCCATTTACAAATAAAAACAAACTCCTATTTAATAAACCCTAGCCGCCAACATTACAGATCAACCGCCATTTCTTTCCGTCCTTACATACTTCTTTCATTTCCTCCAGAGTCATAACCTTCTTCATACAGGCTCTTCTTTTATTTTTTAACTTTATTTTTTTTTATAACGATTTTGTGATAAATAAATCTTGTGAAATAATTTGATTGATTGTAGAGGCATTAACTTTGTAATCGTTCATCTTAAGAGATAAAAAGAAAAACCACTTTGTTTTGGATTACTATGATATTTATTATATAGTATAAATTTATTCACCTTATGATGCGAACTGATGTTTGCGATGTTGATGTTTGCGTATTAAATTAAATAAAATACTCATAGTAATCGAAAACAAAGTGGTTTTTCTTTTTATCTCTTGTGAAATAAATTTAAATCGCAATTGAATTAAAAGAACCCCAAGCCAAATCATAACATATACCTATTCCATGCATTTTTATATTTCCTCGATGATGAGGAATTTACATGACATGTTATACCTACTGCGGGTACAAAGCTATTTATTATATTTTTTAGGGTGGATTTATTAACACAGTGAAAGTCCATTTTTAATTATTTAAAAAATTTAAATGGAAACAAAGTTTTAATTCACTTATTTATTTCTTTTTTCCTCGAATTTTTCGCCTAATGAGGCATCTTCGGGAGCAGAATAGTTACAAATATATTTTTATAAAATCTAATAATATATTTGTAACTATTCTGCTCCCGAAGATGCCTCATTAGGCGAAAATATTCGAGCAAAAAAGAAATAAATAAGTGAATTAAAACTTTGTTTCCATTTAATTTTTTTAAATAATTTTAAAGCTATTTATGTTTAGACTTTGTAATCATATAATCAAATATACCAAGTTAATCAGATCCAATCACACATACTTGGAATCGGTTTTTCCAAAATTATGTCAAAGAATTATGTGATAAATTGCGAGTCCTTAAACATACCTTGGCTGGATAAACACTCGGCGTCCTTCATAAAGTTGGCGCCCAAAACATGAAAGAGTTCCGAGGCTTGAAACTTTTAACGATGAAGGATTATATTCATAACGACGTGATTTTGTTAAGTGACCTACTTACCGTCTGGGCCCTAAAAAATCAAATCGAAATACTTCCAGACAAGATAGGGAATGTAAAATGAAAACGGTACATAATCACATAAAATATGTTTTTTTCCAAATGTAACAGAGATAAAATACTGTAAGACTTTGGACTGAGAATATTTACTTTATTCTAATTTCTAGCAGTTTTCTATTTTTTATGTGTAGAGGAAGGCCGAGAAAGGTATGGATAGACCAAATATCCGAAATTGCGAATGAATGGAATATCCAGAGTCATAATAAAAGAAGAGCCTGTATGAAGAAGGTTATGACTCTGGAGGAAATGAAAGAAGTATGGAATGGAGAATAAGAACATAAATGGTGGTTGATCTTTAATGTTGGCGGCTAGGGTTTATTAAATTGTAATTTGTTTTCTGTTTGTTGTCCATAGATATTATTATTTATTGATTTACAAAATGTAATTTGTCGTGTATGTTCCTTGACTAATAGGTTGGTATGCGGCTGACCACCCATGCTGTAAAAATGGTTCACTTTGCCAATGTCACCCCTGTTACAGGGAAGGACGGCAAGAGTTGCAGGGTGTATGTCCATTGGAGATTTGGTTTTTATGTTGTAGGTTCACATGAGGCAAGGACACATGAAGCGCCAACTTGTACGTGTCTGGTTGTGGGAATGCATATAATGTGAATCTTCAATGTAACATATCTTTGCAACTTAGATAAGATTAGATTAGATATAATCTCGCATTTCATCTTATAGATACTAACGGTGGTATTCACACACAGCAAATCCATGGCTCAGCCGCCAACTAACACGAATTTTCCATGCAAAAAAAACAATAATCTATGAATCAGCTACATACTGTGAATCACTCTGTTATATTTCATCAATTTAAATATTCGTTTTTGCTTGCTAAAACATTTTTTATGATCAAAATATCTTTGTACTTTGATCTGTTTGCAACAACTTAAATCTGATCAAAGATATTTTTTTCATTATTTTACTTTAGTTCGGTCGGTAGCTCAGTTTGTAGAGTGCTTGCATTTCATGCCGAGAGCTCAGGTTCGAATTCCATCGAGCTTAAGTCAAGGTATAATACGTGAAAAATTGTATTTATTTATTTTCCTCGACGTTTGTACTTTTTTTCTAAAAAATGCATCAGCCATTCTTCCGTTTGAGCTGGCGAGGTATTGTAACGTGCATGGCTCGCCCCACACACCCCCGTCTCGTTTAGGGTTAATTCGCATAATTGGCTTCATTAACGTGGGGTCCGTCCCACCCCCGAAGGTGGCTGCTTTTAAACGCGTTTAGGCAAATGTCCACCGCTTTAACCTTGTTTGCTCCTAACGCAGTGCGGTTCGATCACAATGAAGATTTTTCTGCTTTTAAAACAATGAACATACTATTTTTTCTTTCATTATTTATTCTTCTTCAAAAATATTAGTTCCTATTTGAACGTTACAACAATGTTTTTTTCGCAAGTGTACGAGTATTATTTTTTAAAAATCAAAGGGAATAGTTATTGCCAAATATGGAGTTAATAATCCAATATATCGATGTGGCCAATGTTATTGTATACAGTATGTCGGTGCTATGGCCGAGGGGTAGAGGCGCATGTTCGACTAGCGTATTTGGAACCGGATAACGTTGGTTCGAATCTTGCGTCTAGCCCACTTGACCATAACTTCGACCCTGGTTCAACAGATACCGTTGCATGCACACAAGATTTTGCTTTCGCATGAAGGCAACTAGCCAGGCAAAATAGGTTGGTGGATTGCATTCCTTTCCATAAATCTATTTTACAAAAAAAGGTGTAAATCAGTGTCAAGTATTGCTGCTTTGGGTCTATCAATTTGTTGAATATCGCAAAAATATATCAGTGTTACAAATTTAATTTGTTGATTGCTTACAAACTATTTATGAATTTAATAAGTAAATCTAGACATTAATTGGTTAAGGTTGAGGTTGGTAGAGGGCTAACCATCCATATTGTATAAAGTGTGTGCATAAACCATCCCCATTTCAAGGAAGGTGATAGGAATTTCAGAGTTCTTGTTCATTTGAGTTCAGAGTTTTTTTTCAATACGCATGCAACGTGTGCGAGCGTGAATTTACAAGTGATCAAAATGACTTAAATAGCATGCGCGTGCATAGGGTATAGGCAAATACATTTTAGAATAAATATTTTCTCCCATTCCTATAAAATAGCTCATTTGAAATTGACTGAAGTGATAACGATGGCTCCAATCAACTTAGATTAAGAATTGGAAATCAGAATATCAAGCTTAAATGTTTGTTTACCATATGTTGCCTATCTATTAGGCGCATGTGCTTGTATGGGATGCACGCCCCTGTTAAATAGGTATAGAAAAAAAAATCAAATAAAAAAAAATATAGGGAATTTTCGGGGGGCTTAAGAATCTTTTTCTACTTCTTTGTTTTTAGTACGACAAAAGAGATTTTTAAATTTCCCCTTTATTTTGGTTTCCATGTTGAAATATGACGTTGCATGACAGAGGGCGTGACCGGGGCTTGCTATAACAGATCCGCCATCAGCTATTATTGGAAAAATAATGAGACACACTTATTGATAGCTCTTGACAACACGACAGCATTTTTCATTCAATTTTCTAGCTGCAAATAATGACATGAAAATCACTCCGAGTTTCTGGGTTTAAATAAAAATCATTTTATTTTTTTATGGTTTGTGTATTAACACTGAAAATTCGTGTTTTTTTTTTATTGTAATTAAATTAAATTAAACAACACCTTTTTAAACTTTAAACCACTGTTTATTTTCACAAATATATATTTATTCAAAAATTAGTAATTTTTAAATATTTGAAATATTTAAAAATAAGTAATTTTTGAATAAATTATATATTTGTGAAAATAAACAGTGGTATAAAGTTTAAAAAGGTATTGTTTAATTTAATTAAAAAAAAAAAAAACATTTTCATTGTATTTTCTTTATTCAGACACGGTATGATTATTTCTGTCATATCCTTTTATAGTTGCGTTGCGTTTATATATTTCATAGTCTGGGTGATGGATCAGTTGGTAAGGTACCTACTTACATTTCATACCGAGAGCTCGAGTTCAAACCCCATCGAGGCTGTCAAAAATGATTTTATGTTTTAGTGTTAACTTTAAGCCCAAAATAAAATACCGGCAAGGCTTACTCATCCTTCACACAAAATGAGTACCAGCCTCTTCGAAAACTGAAAGACCCCACTTCAACTGAAGTGGTTGGCACAAGGCCGGCCTCCTTACCTGTAAAAATAAATCTATTCCACTCGCCACATGGATGTCGTGGTAGAGGAAGACCGAGAAAAGTATGGAAGGATCAAATCTCTGAAATAGCGAATGAATGGGATATCCAGAGTCATAATAAAAGGAGGACTTGTATGAAAAAGGTTATGACTCTGGATGAAATGAAAGAAGTATGCAAGGACAGGAAGAAGTGGCGGCTAATCTGCAATGTTGATTTCTAATGTTGGTGTATTCATTTGCTACATTTTTTGCATAGGAAATTTTTGACTTTTTTTGTATAGATTTCTTTGTAAGGTTTTGTTCTTTTTTTATATTTAAATGTAATTTATTATTCATATTCCTTGACTTATAGGTTGGTATGAGGCTGACCACCCATACTGTAAAAAATGTTTCACTTTACCAATGTCACCCCTGTTTCAGGGAAGGTCGGCAAAAGTTGTGGGGCTTATGTTCATTTGAGGTTTGGATTTTATTTGTAAGTACACATTCAGCATTTGTAAGCGCGAACTACACTTGTTGGTTTGTGGGCATACATCTGAGAGCTTTAAATGAATATATCCTTGCAACTTAGATTATAGATTATACATACGACTCCTTTGCGGAGAACGTGGCAAGAAATTACTAAGTTGCGTTGTGTTTCATCTCAAAAGATTCAAATGCGTCAAAAAGTTAAAAATATTTAAAAAAACTGTTTACTTTTACTTCTTTTTTATTTGTTGAAAAAACAAAAGTGAGTTTGACCAGTTTCAGCCTCTTGACCATCTTCAGGAATTTATTTCATAGCTTTTTACAGAAAAAGGAAGAAATACTGGTTGTAAAACTTGATTCTAAACATTCAACCATCGATTGGTAATCTATTGGTCAAACGATAAACATCCGTTTTTTACATGAAAATCCTCAATTTTGAATCTCATGAAATCGATCAATCATTCGCCAACAAATCTACATAATAATTCGTTAACTATCAATGGATATGATATACACCTTCTCTTGTATTATTAACATTATATTTAAGATTAAATATCAGAAAATAACACACAAACACTCTAACCAACATCTAAAGAACATGTGTAAACGAGAAGAAGAGAATCAATTAGGTGAAATAAGCTTAACATAGGTTAGCAAGTGAGCTAGTATGAACTAGCCTAGGCCTAAGACTGTCGGTCAGTCGTGCAATTACACGGCAATATCCTGAGTGAATGGAAGTATCTAACCACAGGGCTGGCCGCAAATTACACTCCATAGGGACATCTCTCGGTGCATGGCTGGTGGGAGGGAAGAGAAGCTGTTCTAGTTAGGGAAGCAGCAAGAGAATTAAGGATTAGAAAAATACTCTAGTCTAGTTAACAGAATTTTATGAGGTAGTTATAATAAAGAACATAATAAAGATTCACTTACTTATTTGTGTCTTTTTTTATTATTGGACTGTATGCGTTCCTTGACTTATAGGTTGGTATGCGGCTGACCACCCATGCTGTAAAAATTGTTCACTTTGCCAATGTCACCCCTGTTTCAGGGAAGGACGGCAAGAGTTGCAGGCCTTATGTTCGTTTGAGATTGGGTTTTTATATTGTAGGTCCACATGCGGCATGTGTTAGCGCGAAATTATACATGTCTGCTTGTGGGAATGCATTTAATATAAATCTTAAATGATATATATCCTTGCAGCTTAGATTAGATTAGATTAGTTACTAGATGTTGTTTGAGATATTGTGAGAATAGAGGAAAAAAAATCAAACATCATCTAGGTACTTCCTCATTACAATTGTTGGTATTATTCCTCGACTCATAGGTTGGTATGAGGCTGTCACCCGCACTGCAATGAAATGGTTTACTTTGTCAGCCCTGTTTCAGGGAAAGTCGGCAAGAATTGCAGGGCTTACGTTCATTTGAGATTAAGCTTTTATGTTGTAAGTCTACATGCGGCATGTGTAAGCGCGAACTTCTACGTGTCTGCTTGTAGGATGGCATTGAATACGAATCTTAAATAAAATAATAAATCGTTGTTATTTAGATTATATATTATTCTGCATGTAATAAATTAATAATTTTTTGGGAGATACGAAGATGCATTTGTTAACTTCACAAAACAATATCTGTCAAATGAAAATAAAGCAGTTTGAAAATGAATCTTCTACTAAATATGGAAGTACAAGTATGTGTGAAGCAAAAACACAAAAAAGTTAAGGTGAATAAAATCACAACGACGATTATCTTATAATATACATTAAAAACTTGATTGCAGAAAATAACCTATTGGGCGTATTTGAACAATCAGACTTTTTGTTGTTTTAAGATTAGAGATTCATTGTTGATTTCCACATTAAAAATATGCATTTGAAATCTTGACTGTCAATTTGTATTTTTCGTGTAGAATTTTTGTATGTCAATAAATTGTAACAATACTGTTCACCCTTCAATGCAATAATTTTAAGGTTAATTATCATTCATTACATGCCCACACCGCACATGAATTATTACACACATGTATTGTAGGTTGATGCGTGTAGATATATATGTATGTGCTTCACTATATATAACACGTAGCCAAATGATGTACATGGTTCGCTTATGTACATCATTTGGTTACGCGACTATGCTCACGCCAATCTGCATCGCAAATGGGCAGAGCGAGGCGCGGGTCAATTAGGACCGACTATGAGCTACGCAGAGCGCGTGTGCTCTACGATCTATGTATGCGTAGAGCCTGGGACCTCTATGACCTACGATTTTTGCTACGCTACAAAAATCAAACCATTCAAAAGATACAGTGTGCATAAGAACCTCCAAAGTAATTTTGAATACTTAAATGTTGAATGTTGATGTCGTAAATGAGTTTGTATACCTGGGAAGTAAGTTTGAAAAAGATGGAAGAATGACCGGTGAATTTGAAAGAAGAATAATGAAAGGCAGGTGCGTACTGGGTGCTACCGCTAGCATCGCCAGGAACCATAATCTCTCAAAAAATGTTAGATTGGCGGTGCACGGTGGTATACTAGTGCCAACCTTGATGTATGGAAGTGAAGCCTGGACGGTGAGTGAAAGGGAAATTAGTAAAGTCCATACAGTAGAAATGGACTATCTAAGAAGTATGCTTGGGAAAAAACGAAGTGACAGAGTGAGGAATGATTTTGTAAGAGAAGAATGTGGTGTAAGGGAAAGTGTGAAAGTGAAGATTAAAAGAAGTATGTTAAGATGGTTCGGGCATATGGAGAGAATGAGTGATGAAAGATTGACGAAGAAAGTATATGTTGCTAAAATAGATGGATGTCGTGGTAGAGGAAGACCGAGAAAAGTATGGATGGATCAAATTTCTGAAATAGCGAATGAATGGGATATCCAGAGTCATAATAAAAGGAGGACTGCATGAAAAAGGTTATGACTCTGGATGAAATGAAAGAAGTGTGCAAGGACAGGAAGAAGTGGCGGCTAATCTGCAATGGTGATTTCTAATGTTGGTGTATTAATTTTCTACATTTTTTGCATAGGAAATTTCTGACTTTTTTTGTATAGATTTCTTTGTAAGGTTTTGTTCTTTTATATATTTAAATGTAATTTTTTATTCATATTCCTTGACTTATAGGTTGGTATGAGGCTGACCACCCATACTGTAAAAAATGGTTCACTTTGCCAATGTTACCCCTGTTTCAGGGAAGGTCGGCAAAAGTTGTGGGGCTTATGTTCATTTGAGGTTTGGATTTTATTTGTAAGTACACATTCAGCATTTGTAAGCGCGAACTACACTTGTTGGTTTGTGGGCTTACATCTGAGAGCTTTGAATGAATATATCCTTGCAACTTAGATTATAGATTATAGATTATAGAAATGAGTTTCTTAAAGCATTAATATTCCGATTTAACAAATTTAGCTTTTAAAGTAATTTTATGACAAATTTATGAGGAAATTATTTGCCGAGAATTTTTGACTAAATGACGTTCTTTTTTTTTTTTTTTAAGAGATCCTGTGCGGGAGACTCCCTAGATTTTAAAGACTCTAGGGGTCTATGACACTTGTTGTAGTGCCGCAGAGGTGTACGAGCTTGGTCGTCGCTACAAAGCGCCAATACTCAAGCAAGACCCAGTTGCTGTAAGGCTGGATGGACCTTTGGTGACCGGTCATTGGTAAAGGTTTATGAATTTTTCAACCCAGCGAAGAGCACATTCGAAATATAAATGGTATATTTTTGTGCTCCGCCGGGATCCGAATCCACAACCTTCCATTTACGAGTCCGAAGTGTTGCCACTACGGACTACGGACCGGTCCAAGTCTTTTAACGGTCTTTGACCGTTACGTAGTCTAGTGGTTAAGATTTTAGACTCGAAATGCCTTGGTTCATTTACATAAAATCACAATTTAACTTATTGAACTTAAATTGTACCGACAGTTTTTTTTTTTTTTATTAATATTCCTCTTCAAAAATACAGATAATTATACACATTTTCAAAAAAACTTAAAAGAAAAACCCACATAGGCATAGCCTGTGCGTGGGTATACAAGTATGATAAAATTAAAAGTAAAAGTTGAAAAATTTAATTACTATCTATACAGAACAAGGAAAAACAAAAACTTGTATAGAAAAGAGAAGTTGGGTCGCAAGATTTATTCATTTAGATTTTAGAACCACTGAGTATCGCTTGTGTAATTGACGTTTTCTTTAGCAACGACAAGGATAGTAAAAAGCTCTTGAGGTTCATATCACACAAAAACAGTGTTCACCAAATAAATCACTAGAATGATTGATAATGTCATTTTTTAAATTCGTCTTATAAGTTGACGTTTAGTTACCAAAAAAAGTAAAGCTAGGTATTCTAATCTTATCTAATCTAAGCTGCAAAGATATAATATCTTTTAAGATTTATATTAAATGCATTCCCACAAGTAGATATGTATAATTTCGCGCTAACACATGCCGCATGTGGACCTACAATATAAAAACCCAAATTAAATGAACATAAGCCTTGCAACTCTTGCCGTCCTTCCCTGAAACAGGGGTGACATTGGCAAAGTGAACCAATTTTTTTTACAGTATGGGTGGTCAGCCGCATAACAACCTATAAGTCAAGGAACATACATGACAAATTATTTAATTATAAGGTATTCAAACCTCAATTTTCATTTGCTGTGATTTTTATCAAAAAACTGTGCAACCAAGTAATACACTTGAAATTTTTCCCTTGATACATCTTTATCGCAAACACAATAACACCGCAAGACATGCACACTTCGTTTAGAATATAAAAACAATTAGTCACTGCACAGAAAGCACTAAATACACAATTAAGCCCGAGGAGCGGTGCTTTATATTGTCCTTAAATAGTAATATGAAATGGAATGTACAATTACTCCGAGTATTTATTGCGCCATCTTGGCACGTGAGGCCTTGTTGGGACTCGTTTAAGACTTTTAAGTTAACCTTGCCGAGAATAACGGCCGACAGTGGCGCTATTTCATGGATGCTACATTTAAACGTCATTGTTAGCACCCCCAAATAGATTAATAATTTCTTGTGTAAATTTTACAAACTCCAACTGTAACTGTAACGATAAGGGTGGCCAGAGCCTCTGCAGAGCTGCCCCTATTTCATTTTATCCGTACATACCTCTTTTAATGCATTTATATTCATCACCTTTTTCATACATTTTCTTCTTTTACATTCACTTTTTACATCCCATACTTTCAGATTCTCCTCAATCTGATCACTTCATACATTTCTCGGTTATCCCTCGACTCTTTTTTTCACACGCGCTGGTTGAATAAGTGTTTTTCAGTGGAGAATGTATAAGGGTAATATGATCCTTTAAATAATTTTCACTGCATTTTTAAGCATTTGGTGGTTCACATACTGAAAGTACATTTTATACGAATTTCATTTCAATTTATTTAAAATACATTTTTGTATGATTTGAACGCGTTTTGGCCTTAAAAAATTTTGGCCTTGAATTTTTCAAACAATGAATAAATTGGTTCCTAATGATGCTTTTGTAAAACAAAACGTCCTTTAATGATTTATATTGGGGTTAAAAACGTCTTCCGTGACATGGTGAAAAATTTTACATTCCATCATCTAAATCTAAATCTAAGCTGCAAAGATATGTATCACTTGAGATTCATATAAAATGCATTCCCACAAGCAGACATGCATAATTTCGCGCTTACACATGCTGCATGTGGACCTACAATATATAAACCCAAATCTCAAATGAACATAAGCCCTGCAACTCTTGCCGACCTTCCCTGAAGCAGGGGTGACATTGGCAAAGTGAACCATTTTTTACAGTATGGGTGGTGAGCCGCACACCAACCTATCAACCTATCAATCATGGTTTGCAAAATTCACTTTTAATAAAAAAAAATGTAAATCTGTTACAATATCATTGATGACCTGATCAACTGAAAGCCTTGTTGGACCTTTTGATGACCGGTCTTTGGTAAAGGTTTATGAATAATTTTTCATCCCAGCGAACAGCAAATTTGAAAATATAAATGGTATATTTTTTGTGCTCCGCCGGGATTCGAACCCACGACCTTCCAGTTACGAGTTCGAAGTGTTACCACCTGGACTACGGACATTTTAATTTTTATAAGATTTAACAGGCAGAATGGAATGGTTAATCTCGTAAAGAAACGCGCCTACGTTTTTATAGTGACAACAAAGCTCATAAAGGGATCTTGAGGTGTGATATACACAAAAACAGTGTTCACCAAATAAATCATCCTGATATTATCATTATTTAACTAAGCAAGACATATCTTACCACACTTGTAAAAGTTTTTATTATTATTATAGAAGCTTTAAATAGCTTTAATTCAGAGTATAGACAGACCTACTAGACGGCAATACTTGTCGCTATTAGGTCCTGATAAGATATTTTAATTACTCGAAAGTATTTTAAGCTGCATGGTCCTCAAGGAGAATGATAACGGCCCAGTATGAAACTGCGCAGGTGGAATCTTGTCTTTTAGGAGCACAAGGAAACTTGTGAAAGGCCTTCTTACCAGCATCAAGTTTAAACTCAACCACAGCGTTCACCAAATAACTATTGAAACTGTAACATCTCACCTAGTGAGAGTTTTAGATTTTGTACATTTTGAGTATGGTTGGGTGTAAAAGTTTTTATACTCGGCGTACAGGCGCCATTATCTTAAGTATGCAGGATATTAAGATGACAATGAAAAGTGCATTCTGCAAGTTTGCACCAGGCCGTTGGATTTTACAGTGCATTGTCTGTGCGGCGCGACCCCTAAATGGAAAAACTTTTTCTCAGATACTGACATTAATGAAGAGCGCTTTAATTTTTTGAGAATTTTTCACATCTTTAGGGAGCGCAATAGTGGCAATAACCAGCCTCATATCTGGTGTTAAACTGAGGTTATCTTATAATATTTCGAAAAGTAAAGATGTAACTTTTTGTATAAGATTTCTTCATGCAAAATTTTCTGCAAACTTTCGCTCTATCCGGTCTAGTCTGGTCGATAGTTCAATTGTTAGAATACTTAAAAGCTAGAAAATTATTTCCCGTGTAGGTGTTTGTTTTAAACCCAAAATTAAAATATCAGCAAAGTGTACTCAACCTTCACAATAAATGAGTATCTATGCCTCGAGAGTGAGGAAGCCTCGCATTTATTAAGTAGTTTGCGTTTAAAACTGACCTTACTGAGCAAAATCAAATACGTTCACTCACCACGTGCACTTCTTCGGAAACAAAGCGGAACTAAATTACACAGCAAAACTGCGTTTTTGTTATTCTATTGAAACTTTTTCGTACACATGTAAAAATTGACCATAATCACAAACGACGGAACAAAATCTGGCATAAACGTAGGTGCGTTTCTTTACGAGATTAACCATTCCATTCTGCCTGTTAAATCTCATAAAACGGTAATAAAAATATACATGAATATTGTTACGTTCTTGGGGTTCGAAAGTCTTTTAATTAAAAACACTGGTCTTCTTTTACAGTTTTTTTTATTTTACACGTTAGATTTATTTCACAATTTATAATTTATGTTACAATATTCACAATAATGGTTTGTATTTATTTCACAGTTGGCCTTCTCTTACTATGTGTTTGGTTATTCACCAGCCAACAGATATATGTCAACTGCTCTCCTGGCAAGCAATAAGCGTCTTATATACCCTTTACAACAGTATTCTCTAGAAACTTTATTCGCTAGACAGTTCTAGAATTAAGGAAAGATTCAAGTAGGTACGTGGTAATCATTATTTCTAGACGCTTCAAGTACTTATTTAATTATTCCTACCCACACATACTTATGAGTCTGATACTTAACACTACCATTACATTTACATAACAATATATAAAAATAATTGTTCCCAAATAAGAACTGTTTTGAAGTTAGTATTGACCATGAGGGATAAATATAATTTAATCTAGCAAAGTGAAAACTAAATACATATAACCTTAAAGTCGACTCCAGCATGTTTAAGCATGTTCCTACGTTTTTAATTGAATGTAAAGTTACACGTTGTTACATTCAGTGTAATAGTCTAATACAAGGACTACACGGATCCCATAAAAGCCCAATGTGTCTGGTGAAATGAACTGCATTTGAAGTAGCGAGGAGATTTCATGCAGCGGCAGCACGAACTGAAATTTGACAAAATAAATCTGGCTGGCCGACCCGGCTGCAGCACCCCAAGTACTAAACTAGACCAAAGTTTTGTACAACCCAAAACGCTCCATAGAAGCGCTGTTTTAGTTTCTATCCATTTGTTAATTAAACGATAGAGTTGAGTTAGTTTGAATGTTTTGTACTTGTGGTACAGAACAGAGAGTACAATTTAGCTGGGCGACATCTTTCCCTGATGTTATACGGGGTGCAATACGAGGAAATTCATTTTCTCACTAGATAACAGGGTGCTGTAAGTCAAGAGATTTAGGTAATGGCTATGCAGAAGAAAAACGATAGGCCCAACGTTTATTGCACCATGTATCTATTGGAGCGTCGTCAAACAAAAGGTTTATATATTTCATTAATTCGAAATCAACTGCCTTACAAATCTATGGCTTAATTTTTGCCTCAATTTAAGCCCGTTGAATGATGTATTTACTGCTTATTTCAAAACTTAATTTAAATTTATTCGATACCGTGAAATAAAACAGCTTTATATCTGAGGAAATTTTACAAGAAAAGAAAAGCGTGTTTTCACAGATATCTCGCTTAGAAATGGCTACTATAGAATTAAAGCAGCCACAAAACTGGCAATTAAAATATCATGAAACCGTGAACATCTTGGAAGTGTTTATATTTAAACATAATACAATATATACAGGCGGTATCACATCGACATTCGGCTAAGTCCCGCGACTGAAATTCATTTAAGCACATTAAGCCTACGCCAAGTTAGTTAAGATTCCGCAAGTATTGTACTTTAAGTTTCAACTAAGCTATCGCGTTTACTTAAAAACGGATTGAAATTCTAACAGCGCATCTCAAGAGCGTGTACATTTCGTTGCATTTTCAGTACAATGGTTTTGTGGAGTGCAAGCAAAATGTTTTGTACTTAGTGTAAAGATTCCACAAGCCAGTAACCGAGTCGTAGTTTGGTGTTCTCGACTCTCATACACTGCCGCCGCTGAATTATGCTTTGTAATAACAGAAACATTTACTACTGCAAGACTACGCCTAGGTAAACCATAAATACGGGAGCACCTAGTCTCCCCGTTTACACGCACTTAAGCCGACAATTCAGCCCGCAGCGTCGAACGTTCGAGGAGACTCTACCCTAGGGTGGAGTGCATAGTTTTTGACCCCTTTGTCTTATAAAAAATCTAATAATCTAAGTTGCGAGGATATAATAAATACAAGATTTACATTAAATGCATTCCCATAAGCAAACACATAAAAGTTCGCGCTTACACATGCCGCATGTGGACTTACAAAATAAAAACACAGCCTCAAATGAATAAAAACCACTGCAACTCTTGCCGACCTTCCCTGTAACAGGGGTAACATTGGCAAAGTTTACCGTTTTTTTAGAGTATAGGTGGTCAACCTTATCAAGGTCAACTTAACAACCTTATCATCAAAATAGTCTGATACAAACATACTTCGTCCCACAAACTTCATGTTATACTAAAATATCACGTTTTCAAAATATGAGTTCAGTATTTGTTACAAAAATGAAGATGCTATTTCCAAATTAAATAAAATCACGTTTATGTACCTACACTTTTCTTTTCAGTAATTTATTAGTTTGAGCACCGGCACTTTCTTTAGAAGATGATCAATTAAATGATTTTTACACTTTATTGAAAAAAAATCACAAAAAATACTCTCAGTTTATTTATATTTAATGCAGGAAATCATTTTAATAAAATAAATCACACGGGTCCAGTTTTATGTAAAATACTAGTAAATGAAAATCTACTAAGAAACTTAAATTTATCAAAAAAAAAAAAAGATTTGACCGGTCTGTAGTATAGTGGTTAAGGCTACGGACTTGTAATACTAAGGTCGTGAGTTCGATTCCTAGCGGAGCACTAAAAATATTTATATTTTCAAATATGCTCTTCGCTGGGTATAAAAAATCATTCACCTTTAAAAATAGAGAAATCACCAAAGGTTTATCCAGCTTTATAGAAAATGAGTCTTGCTGAGAATCGGTGCTTTATAGCGACAGGCAAGGTCAAAGAGGGCTCTTGAGGTGTGATTCACAAGAAAACAACGCTCACCAAATAAATTATACATGTCATCATCATCATCAAAGATAACAAACGATTGATGGCAATCAAAGGATACTTCATAAATAGAATTGTTTTTGATACCTTTCGAAAATAATTGAGGATTTTGAAGTTAAGACCAAAATAAATAAAAATATATTTGGAAAAAGCGAATTTGTAAATCAATGTATAAAAAATTCTAACCAGGTCACTAACTGCACCGCCCCACCCTGCGTTATTTCACATTCATACGACCGTAGCTGAAATTCCCGCGCGCAGTTAAGTTGACGCTTTGTAATTTCGTATGGCTGCCGGGGCTCCACAAAAACTACAGCCCACCCTAATAATACACTGAAGGCTCATTATTAAAAAGCTTGTTAGCTAAACTTTTACATAATTAGTGCGAATCACGTAACTGAAAAACTCTACAATTTTGCACACTGCGCGATTCCTATGCAAATTCTGAAATTAGTTAATAACTTTTTTTTGGCCAAATTGGCCTCGTACGTGTTATTAAGTTGAATAAAAGTTAAGTTTTTATTTGCCTACACCACCGCCGTCTCCGTAGAGTGAAAGATTAAAAAATATGCTGTACACATAAATCGTATGTTTTTTTTTAACACTAGATTTGAAATCGAATTAAGTTTGTTTTTCTGAAAGTCTTTTATGTTTTTTTTTATCGAATATAAACATAATAGGCCTTGCTTTTAGTGGCTTGTTGAATATCAGGACAATTGAGGACGTATGGGTATTATCCTTGGCTATATCTAAGTGCGTTTGTACTCGGCATGCTTGGTTTCAGTAGCCTGGAGGCAAGACGGAATGAATTTTTCATAGTTCATTTTATCCGCTTGATTCGTGGTGAGATTTCTAATCCCGCTCTTCTGGGACAAATTGATCTGTATGTTCCCGACAATTATTGTAGGCAACGTGAGCATAGACTATTGCTACTCCCAAGATGCAGGACTAACCTACCTAGGGTTATGACTGTGGGGAGGGCAATGGCTATGCTCCATGAGATCTCCTCTTCGGTTGATATCTTCCACCTGAGTGAAAATCAGCTTAGAGAGAGGCTTCCGTTTCTTCTAAGCTGATTTCGGTTACTTATGAATGTTTTTAATTATTGTATGTATTAGGTTTAACCTGTCATGTATATTAATTATGTGTGAAAATAAATCTATCTATCTATCTATCTATCTATCATTTTTTCTTATTTGTTACACAAAAGACTACGTAATACGTATGCACAAAGCTTTGGAAATGATCTCTGACACCCTCGAACTCGAAACAAAGTCCAATTCAATCATTAGTATTTACAATCCATAATAATGTTGGTTGTAAAGTTGTATTAACAGTTTCATATTAAATGTATGCCCCCAAGCAGACACGCATAAGTTTGAGCGTACATATGCCGCATGGGAACTAACAACACAAAAACCAAAATCTTAGAATATAAACCCTGCAACTCTTACCGACGTTCTCTGAAACAGGGGTGACATTGGCATATTTAATCATATTTTACTGTATGGGTGGTCAGTCTCATACTAACCTATAAATATAGGAACAATAACTCAACCCTACATATTGCAATGAAACAGTGTTAATCAGAAAGCATTTGATCCAACAGTGATTCATTGTTTTTCGTGTGGAAAATTTGCGTTAGGTGGCGGTTGAGTCGTGGATTTGATGTGTGTTAATAGCACTTAAAGACTTCAATAATCCACTTAGTGCTTGTTTGGCTTATGTCTTTCAGAGGTAATTTCACATGAGCAATAGTTGTATGTGTACTGGACCAATGTGTCTGATTATGGATCTACGTGATGTTTTATTACGACAATAATCTAATCTAATCTAAGTTGCAAAGATATGTTACATTCGGGACTCACATTATATGCATTCTCACAAGCAGACACGTACAAGTTCGCGCTTGCACATGCCGCATGTGAACCTACAACATAAACACCTAAATCTCAAATGGACACACACCCTGCAACTCTTGCCGTCCTTCCCTGAAACAGGGGTGAAATTGGTAGAGTAATACAATACTGTATATGTTACTCAGTTACCATTCCACTAGGGGGGGTCAGAGCCACTGCAGAGCTGCCTTTATTTTTTCCTCTCCTGAAATACCTCTTTCAATTCATTCATATCCATCACCTTTTTCATTCATTTTCTTCAATAAAGTAAGTAAAATAGTTACTCAAATAAATGGAAATCTCGGTACAATTATCAGTTTTTAAAATGAAAATGGTATTTCAGTCTGCGACATCGTTAAGATTCTAATTACACCATTCCGTAGCAGCTCGTACAGTTCTCAGAATAAATTCCTGTTGTCGCAAACGCAGCAATTAGAAAACCAAGGAAACAATTTTGTTAGTCTTAAGTGTGGGAGCATTAGGGCGTCTGGCCTCGCCGATGATATTTATGGTATTGCGGCTGCTATAAAACATATTATTACATTTTCATGGCGCTCCACAGATATACATACATATATACGGGTAATATATACCTCGCTGCTTAAACACACTTAATACAATGAAATACTATCGTCGTTTTGGTGTTTCATTTAATAACGTATTAAATTCTACAACCACACAGCCGATATATTAAAGAAATTTATGATTATTAATTGTTGCTGATATTTTGTTTTTCCTTGACTCATCAGGTTGGAATGAGACTGAAGTTGTACGCTCTAAGAATTTATTTCAATTTTGCTATTACCACCCCGATTTCAGGAAACGTGGTGGGAATTTCAAGGTTTGTCTTCATTTAAGGTTTGGTTGTTAATCTGTTAGTACACATGCAGCATTTATAAGAGAGTATTGACATCTGCTTGCAAAAATAAATACACAGACATGAGCCTTAAATTATAACTTAGATTATAGATTTCCTCTCAAAATGTCTATCGTGAAATGTTGACGAAATTTTCAGTTTGCGTATTGATAAGGTAATGTGTGATGTATCGCTAACTTGCTTTTTTTCTTGATTTAAAAAATTTTCACAGACTAATTGTTGGCTCCGAACACCCTCTTTCCCCTCATACCCTCACGTGATGACACCCTCAAATAATTGTTCTATACATCGATCATTCAATATGAAACAGACCACAAGCCCGTTAACTAGTTCACTTGTTTGACTTATAGGTTGGTATGCGGCTGACCATCCATGCTGTAAAAATGGTTCACTTATAGGTTGGTATGCGGCTGACCATCCATGCTGCAAAAAATGGTTAACTTTGCCAATGTCACCCCTGTTTCAGGAAAGGATGGCAAGAGTTACATGTCCATTTGAGATTTGGGTTTTTATGTTGTAGGTTCACATGCGGCATGTGCAAGGACGAACTTGTACGTGTCTGCTTGTGAGAATGCATATAATGTGAATCCTCAATGTATCATATCTTTGCAACTTAGATTAGATTAGATTAGAACTGGTCGTTTATATGTATATTCAACCCATATTAATCAGTAATATAAGTAAAAAGTTTGATTTACTTCTATCTTTACCCATTTGATTCTAAAAAAAATGAATTATTTTAGCATATGTGAATGAATTTGTTTTTTAATTTTTTTTTTCTGTAAAAAAAACTATATGCCTATGAAAACATGTTATGTAAGAATAATCACACAAGTCATAAATGAGAGAGTACCTACCTACATATTTTCTATCAAAAATATATAGGTACACTTCCTGCAGCGAAATTTTAAGATTGATTAAAATTTCATCCATGCGATATTATAATCGCTCACAGACTCGTCATTAGTGCAACATTTTGGATTGAATTTTAATTAATTTCTGCGTCACAGTGGCGTCAGCTTCTGCGTCAGCTTTAGCGTCATTAAGAGTTTGGGAGACTGACGCTTCAGGCTGTATCGCATCCGGTCGCCAGGCGGGGGATGCGCTCCAAACCGGAAGTGACGGAGCCGAGCTTTGAGGGTGAACTTGAAAAGCTCAGCCCCAAAAGAAACAGACTGCCACTGTGAAAATGACATTTCTGAATTATATCCACTCTGCTGAAAGTTACATTTTGATAAGTTTGTGCATCATACTGATATTATACTAAGACAAAATAGTAATATTCCAATACAAATAACTCCATTTTTTAGATGATATCTTGGGAAATATGAAGCTATAAATAACTCTTTTGGGGATGATTTTAAAAAACGACAAACATCTAAGTTATAATGTAAGGTCATAATGAAATGAAAATAATTTAAACTTTTTAAAAAGTGTTCATTTAAAATTTTTGAAAATGCTAAATGTTTTTAAAAAGTGTCTTCTTGAAAATGGCGTAAGCAAGTCGAAAGTACTCGAGGTAAAATAAATACTCAATATATGAAAATAAAACAACCTAAGAATTTTTACAATTCCTCATAGAAATTCATTTATAATTTAGAAAATTGTTTCATCTAATCGCTTTTATTTTTACTTTTCGATCAATTTTGGCAGATATAAAAGGTGATACATGTCAAAATCAACTCTGTTATTTTTCTTGATTTCTGTACTTTTCTTTAAGAACAAAACTCTCACTGATTCTTTTGGTCCGGATCATTTTTCATGTAGCTTGAACATCAGCACCTACCTGAAAAAGAAGAGAAATAAAATGTAATATACAGAAGGACATTAAAAAATACATTCTTAAAGCAATATAGTAGTAATAAGGTGGTGTAGAAATATTTCGGTCAAGTATACTCGTATAACAATGACATATTATGAAAATGACATAAAAAATGACATAACTATAAAAATATTGGTTTTCGTAATCGATGGCTCGATTTTTTTCTAAAACGTAGTATGACAACTTTGGTGACATTGTACATAGTACAATTTAATCTTAATCTAAGTTGCAAAGAAATGCATCATTTGAGATTGATATTAAATGCATTCCCACAAGCAGACATGCATAATTTCGCGCTCACACATGCCGCATGCGGGCCTACAATATAAAAACCCAATCTCAAGTGAACATAAGCCCTGCAACTCTTGTCGACGTTCCCTGAAACAGGGGTGATATTGGCAAAGTGAACCATATTTTTACAGTATGGGTGGTCATAGTAGATACATAAATTGAAAAAGTTCGGTAGTCTATTGGGCCACTTAACTTGCATATGCCTTCAAGCCAAATATAGAACTCATTGCAGTACCCAGCATGTTTCACTATGCCATTTGAGCAATAGGATTTTTTATTTATAGGTAAGAGATATAGGCAGCAATAATATTGATGATTTTTGGTTCTAAGTTCAATCGCCATCAAAATTCATAGGCACAATTCCGAGAATATTTTACATTTTTACTGAAAATTGCATTTAAAAATCGATTGAGCTCTAGTATTGCGTCTAGAGAACATACAAACAAACATTTATACAATTTAATTGAGTAAACATTTTTATTTCTTTGCAGTGATTTGAGTATTTATGCAAAGATCCTTTATTAGCATATTTTTGAGCAAAAATGTATTAGTCTGATAAAACAAAACTTGAGCCAAGTTTTCCGGTATGCTTTTAAAAGACAAGTATAAAACATGAAGTCCTGGAAAAATGTATGAAAACTAAAAAAAGCTCCTCTAGTGAGCTTTTATGTTTTCATACATTTTTTGATTTACTTAGAATGTAAAGTTGTATATTTTGAGTACAGGCAAACACAGGGGAGCGTTTATGGCAAGCGGTAATAGAAAAAGTTGAATGTTTACGAAAACACATTTGTATGAAGATGCGTCCGTGGAGCGAGGAAGGGGTGAACTTTGTAACATAATAATAAATTATATTATTGTAACAAAGAAAACTTCCACTTGGATAGGCGAGACAATCAGAATAAAAATGCAGTTAAAAAGTTAAGTCACTATATTTTAACAACTATTTTTCGATGATATTTTTAGACAAAATACTTCTAAATAATATAGTTTTACATCCTTCAATACTCGTGTTTTGTTTATCATATTATTTATTTTATGCCAAAAAAGGTTGACTGTATTTCTAAACTTAAAAATTTCACCAACAAGGTTAAATCAGCCTTCATAAGAAGTGATAACTTGTGCCTTCATAACAGATTAACCTTCACCTTAACTTTAATGAGTGCTTGGCGTAAGATTAGTTTACTAACCTCTGCAAATAAATAGATTCCTCTAGCCACATACGACATCTTCAAAGACATTGTGGTAAGAAAGTGCATTGAATATGCAACTTAATTGCACTTTTCAAACAAATCAATCTTTTGGTTGCTCACTAATTGCAGCCGAAGAAATAAACCACCGATGGCCTTTTTATTGGCTTCGGTATAATGTTGATTTTTTACATTCATCATAGTCCGGTCAATAGCTCAGTTGGTAGAGTGCTTGCATTCCATGCCGTGAGCTCGGGTTCGAATCCCACCGAGCGCGAGGGTGTCAGAAATGATTTCCCGTTTCGGTGTTTATTTCAAACCCCAAAATAAAAATACCGGCAAGGTTTACTCAGCCTTCACAAGAAATAAGTATCAGCTCTCTCGGGAGCTGGGAAACCCCCACTTCAACTGAAGTGGTTGGCGTAAGGCCGGCCCCCTTACCTGTAAAAATAAATAGGTTCAACTCGCCACATGCGACCCCTTCGGGGATAACGCGGCAAGAAGTTACACTATATGTGTAGCTTAGTTGCGTTTTTTTTTTTTTTTTTATCATAAAATCCAATTATTATTGTTCTATGTAATTAGTGAGCCATTTCAGTCAAAGACTTTGAACGTACTTTGGTAAAAAATAAGAGAAGACGTCGTATAATAGAAAATCAAAAACATTTTTTTTTACAATCATTGGAATATTTTCAGCTATTTCCAGACTGATTCAGCATTCGCTGTATTTACGTGATTTTTCAGCGCCCCCCAGATCAGTAGGTACATAATAAATCTTTGCAATTATTTGGCTGGCTTTATTTTGCCGGGATTCCACGTATCTTCATCCCCAGTGGCGTGCCGTTGTTCCGGAGCACCGTGCTCACTCAAGTGATTGGGCATTGCTAAATTACCCCCATTTGGGAACACTGACGTAATCATTAGTCTGGTACGCCACTGGACCGCGAACTGACCACCCCCCGCTCCTCAACCCCGCCTCGCCAGCCGCAGACGTCCGTCTTCGATAATTTATCATAATATTGTTCGATGAAATTAATTATTTACCATAATTAAATGGACAATCAATTAATGTTTGCAAGAGCATCCCTCATATCTAGTAAAAACTTTCGGTTGTTGCAAAATATATCTTTTGAAAAAAGAGCACGTTTTCAATGAAATCTTTTTAAAATATGAAAATGCTTGAATACGAGCTTAAAGATCATTTCAGACACACGAATTCTGTACGGATTGTCTATAGACTATGACCGGGCAAATTAAGTGAAAGCTTTCATACATTCTCATACGTTACTAAGCCGGTGGTTAATACTGGAGGGTTTCTTTCCGGCATTTGTTACTGCAATTTATCAGAAATGGAGATTCCGGACGCTTCGTTCATATATGTGATCAGTCTCTTCAGCATGATGATGATGTTACGTATGTTGATGAAACAGTTAGGAAAACTAAGTCAACTCGAGAATGAAAAATAAGAAAGAAAATGAAGGCAGAAAAGCGACATCTATTTACTCACATAACAGTTCCATGAACACCACATCATCGTGTATGCTCATTTGAGATTCGAGTTTTTAAATTGTAGATTCACATGCGGTATGTTTGAGTGCGAACTTAGACGTGTTTGCTTGTTAAAATGCATTTATGTTAATGTTTAATGTATTATATATTTGCAACTCAGATTAGATTAGATCAGACATCATTATCATGCTAAAAGAAACATATCGTAGACCTGGGTGAAACGTCCAAAAGCTCCATATCCAGGTATGAATGACCGAAGGTCAATAAAAGCATAGTTTCAAAAATACGTACACTGCCCGATCAGATATACACGTGAAAAAATAAACTTACAACCTTTGTAGGTTTCAGCTTGTGAAAGAAAGCAAAACTTTTTTAATTCTACGTCAAACAAAACAAAAAGAGTGCGGCTCGGGAGCAAGCCGGAAGGGAGGAATGGGGGCTTGAAAAATATGTAGTCTTTCAGGGGGTGAAGGGGGGTAGGTCAAATTGTACGGGATAAACAAACTTACCAGCGGGCAGACTAGAAAGGAGCCTAGACCAAGAGAAGATTTGAATGCCGAGCTATGTACTATGTGGATGCAAGACTTCTAGGGTATACATGGTAAACTCTCTGCGCTTTATTTGTTTTTGTGAAATGGTCTCTTTCATACGAAAATGGGTCCTGTTTTACAAAAATATAAAACATTTTCCAAAATTATCTCAATTTTTAAAAAAATTGTCTTGAAGGAGAAAAAAATGTGATTATCTTATATTTCTGGTTGCATTACTGGCACCATTAGAGCCCTCTACGACCTTTCCGATTGTAAATTTTAAACAAATCAACTGCTTTACGATGACACCTCATGAGCCCTCTGCGAGCTTGAACGTCGCTGTAAATAGCGCCGATTCTCAAGCGAGACCAAGTTGCTGTCAGGCTAGATCAACCTTTAGTGATCGGTCTTTGGGAAAGGGATATGAATTTTTCACCGAGCAAATAACATATTTGGAAATATGAATGTTTAGATTTTTTTTTGCTCCGCCGGGATTTGAACCCATAACCTTCCATTTACGAGTCAGAAGTGTTTATTACTAGATTACGGACCGATCAATTTGACTGATCTCTAATTTTGGCTAGTTTATGTAAAATAAATGAAACAATAAAAGTTGGTAAGAACCATTCTTTGACTTTACACATCTCAGGCTTTAGTGTGATATGTAGTGTATTCTGAAATATCATACGTTTTCTTTCATTTCAGTAGAACTAAAGTAGTCAAATACGTCCGATTCACAATTCCAAAAGTACCGATACAATCACAATCTGATCTCGGATACTCGTACACATATTTTCAGTACTGAAATCGTATTGATGTATCGTATGGGCATGTTATGCTAGTGCCCTCACACAGTCGCAGTGACAGGTTCTAAATCACGCCCTGACACTTCCAATATTGCGTCTCTCGCAGCTCTGAGCCGGCAAAGCAGCGTCTTCCATGCCCATCTATATAAATATACAAAGTTTACTTCACTCAGGCATACAAAAATCCATTTTTTAAAACGATTTTTAATCAAGTTCATCGTCTAAAGTTAATGAAGTCTTATGACTTTTTTCTTTTCATAAATGTTAAGAAAGCTTTGGCCATGCTAGGTCTCAGAATGGCTGATTACTCATATACAATATACTCAGATATCTCTAAAGAAAAAATGGGCTTTGTTTATTTCAAACTCGCGTTGGTTTGTGACAAAAAAGCTCGTCTTGTATGACAATTTATCTTCATTTAATTTAAAGATCTCCGAATCTAAGTAGGTATTATAGATTAAGAATCACCTTTAATGCCCTAAATAGTTACTTAATTCATAACTTATTGTATTTGAATCCTGTAAGTGAAAAATGATATGAAAGTATTGGCACAGAAAGTTAAAAGCTAACATTTTAAAAGTCCATCTAGAGTCCAGACTTAAAGCAACTGGTTCTTGCTTGAGAATTCGCGTTTTCTACAGCGACGACCAAGCTCGCAGAGGGCTCTAGAGGTGTGATTCACAAAAAAACAGCGCTCACCAAATAAATTAGCCTAATATTATTATTATTATCGGTATGTTTAGTAATAATATTGTCACTTTCTTGTTCCCTACGTTGCAAGAAGCAGTGACGTATTGGACGCATCTCGCAGTTCCAGCATATTTTGACACATGGCAATATTGCAGTATGCACCTGTCAAACCGCGCAACGCTGCGTAATTTCTGGCGTGCATATTGCAATTCTAGATGGAGTGACAGTTCAAGGATGCGCTTGACCAATATTATAATTTCCTATGCGATTGTGTGGTTAACAACATACATGGCACTAAGTATGCAAGCAATTAGTGAATGAAGGGAGCTATTATTGTCTATCGAAAGGTTTATTCATTGAATAGTAACGCAACGCAACTAAACTGCACATAAAGTGTAACTTCTTGCAGTGTTATCCCCGAAGGCGTCGCATGTGGTGAGTTGAACCTATTTTCTTTTACAGGTAAGGGAGCCGGCCTTACGCCAACCACTTCAGTTAAAGTGGGGGTTTCCCAGCTCCCGAGAGGGCTGGTACTCATTTCTTGTGATGACTGAGTAAACGTTGCCGGTATTTTATTTTGAGGTTTGAAATAAACACCGAAACGGGAAATCATTCCTGACACCCTCGGCGGGATTCGAACACGAGCTCACGGCATGGAATGCAAGCACTACATCAACTGAGCTATCGACCGGACAGGATATACGGACGGAATGGCGCATCTAAAAAATTGGTACTACGTATAGAATTAAATGTTAAATTATGTAAGCATTAGAGAAAGGAAGAAAATATACAAAAATAATATATTTTCTTCCTCTAAATACATAGGACTCAATTTTTTGTTGGAAATTTAAAGGTTTTGGTCTGAATAATATTTTGAATTATGAATATGATGATGATGATTTGTAGAGCGCCGTTTCATGACTACTGTCACTGCAAGGGCGCTTTACAATGTTCAATTTACATGGATTGTAATAGTAATAATAATTGGCCAATTTGTATATAGCTTCGTTTAGTGGCACTAGCCACCCCAAGGGCGCTTTAAATTGTAACTAAACCATTGTAAAATGAATGTTATTTAAGCAACACATGCTGCTTAAACGGTGTTTTTTTTAAGGGCTTTTACATCAAGTAAGACTGTGGAATGTTAAAATAAAAATACTTGGGTACTGAAAATAAATAAAAATAGTTGGTTTAACGTTACGTGACTCATCTCTTCAAATATTTAATTGTTCATAATAAGATATAAGCCAGTTTTAAAACAAAATAACATTATTACTTTTTTTTTTTTTTACTTACTCTTTTTACATTCAATTACTACAATAAAGCTTTGAATGAATGGACAAAATAATTTTCAATTTAGAAAATACGGAAAGTGATGTTAAATTTGACCCTTACTGCGCCTGTCCCAAAGTTCCTCCAAGTCCAAGGAGAGCAGGGAGGGAGAAGGGTATATATCTGTGAAGAGAGACCAAAAGTTTCAGGTGAATTATGTCCGCGAGATAAATTTTGATTTAGCATTTTTGTTTTGACTGTTTGAGGATTGCAAAAGTTTAATTTGAATGCAAAGGTTCAAATTTCAAATCTAGACAAAGACGGTCTAAAATAATATGCTAGTTTTCGTCAAAAATTATGTTGTAGGTAATACATGACTTTTTTTTCAGTTGCGTTTGCGAAAACTTTGTTTTATTAAAACGCAAATAAACAAAGTATTTATACATACTCATGTAAAAAAAAGTACCCAACCCCTAAAAAGTTTAAAAAAAAAGTAGTTCAAAAATGTCAAAGTCATCTTAAGGTTTGTACTCTTAATGCCTTGGTGAGTACACTTGATCCAAAGCTCTAGACTACTTCAACTTGGCGCTGAAAATATGTGCATTATAGACGTTAGTTTTTAATTTAAATTACAGTCGTAAGAAATTCAACATTTAATGAAAAAAAAAGATTCTGCGAAACGCAATGATAGGTTAAATTAATAGATTAAAATAAAAAACTTATTTGTTACAATTCACATGAGCTTTTATTATTTTTAAACACTACCGGTTTCGGGAGAAGCAATACCTCCCATCTTCAGGTGTAAATATAAAAGTTTATATTTACACCTGAAGATGGGAGGTATTGCTTCTCCCGAAACCGGTAGTGTTTAAAAATAATAAAAGCTCATGTGAATTGTAACAAATAAGTTTTTTATTTTAATCTATTAAAATGAACTTTCACGAAGTAACTGCCAAAAACCTAGATAATATATAGGTTAAATTAATTTTGTGGTTCATCATCAGAGAAAAAACACGATTCCTGCCCCCATTGTAAAATATGAATCCAACAAAACCATTATCACTGTTGAAAAATTATTTAATCTTTTCATTTTGTAGAGTGCTAAGTCCGAAGGTAGAGTGCTTGCATTCCATGCTGAGAAGTCTGGTTTAAATCCCGCTGAGGGTGTTAGAAATGATTTCCCGTTTTGGTGCTTATTTCAAATCCCACAATAAAATATCGGCAAGACTTACTCAGCCTTCACAATAAATGAGTACCAGCCCCCTTCGGGAGCTAAAGGCCGGTTCCCTTACCTGTAAAAATAATTAGGTTCCACTGGCCACATGCGAAACTCTTAAGGGATACCGTGGCAAGGAGTTATACTTTATGTGTAGCCTAGTTGCGTTTTAGTTACTTTTACAAAAATAGATTGTCGATGTTCAAATTAATATTTATAGAAGAAAATCCGCCACAAAAATCATTGAAGTGGTAAAAATCACTACCTTACAGTTTCGCCCCCTACAGACTGGGGGAAGGTATCGAGCTCAATAAATTTAAAATTTCACTCTCGCCCTGTAGTGTCTTCTTCTTCACCCATATGATTAATGTGTGTGGCTGTCTCTGTCTACAAAGACTTTCGAATCTCTTGCAGATTATACGAAGGGGAAATATTGCAAATTTTCACATGGGCCTGTAAGGAAAATACGAAAAGCGATTTGAGGCTGTACGCAGAGTTGGATTAAAAAAATTATGTAGTAATATTCAGAAGAATTTATAAAACGTTTCATTACGAAAAGGTGAAAATTAAAAAAAACTTTTCTGCCGTGTACTAGTATAATGTATCCATTTGATGCAATCTGAGACTAAGGTCTACGACTCAAGAGACAAGCGCATTTGAAGTCTATTCTTTAAGCCTTTTAAATCAATAAATAAGTATAACCCTAATTATATTAAAAAACAGGGTACAAAAAATACTTGAAGAATTTTACTGACAAACTTATGTCTGTCTGAATTATTCAATTTATATTTTTAACAGGACAGACCACTGACAGACATATTTTTGTCTGGCGAGTAATAGTTGCTTAGTCTTACTTCTTTCAAACAAGACGTATGATAAATCCGAAGTATTTTATTGGCCAGATATTTTTCTTATGAGTTATATTACTATTTATCTATTTTTCGTCATGGCAAGAGTGACAAGCGCCAAGTCCCTGTTTCTAGCCGTAGCATCCAAAGTTAAAATAGCCATGATAATCACAATCTTCGATATAAGTAGCACCAAAAGACCGATCCATAGTGGTAGCACTTCGGACTCGTAAATGGTAGGTTGTGGGTTCGAATCCCGGCGGAGCACAAAAAATATATCATTTACATTTTTAAATATGCTCTTTGGTAGATTAAAAAATTCATATACCTTTACCAAAGACCGATCACCAAAGGTTCGTCCAGCCTTACAGCAACTGCTTCTTTCTTGAGTATTGGCGCTTTGTAGCGATGACCAAGCTCGTTAACAACACCCTATGCGGCACTACATCAAGTGACCCCTTGCTAGGGAGTCTACCGCACAGGATTTCTTAGTAAAAAAAACTTTATATTATTTAGATTTTGGGCAGTAACTTTGTGAAAGCACATTTTAATTAATTAAAATACTTTTTTAACTTTGTTACAATTCACTTGAGTTTTATTTTTTAAAAAACACAACCAGTTTCGGGAGAAGCAGTACCTCCCATCTTCAGTTGATATTTACACCTGAAGATGGGAGGTACTGCTTCTCCCGAAACTGGTTGTGTTTTTTAAAAAATAAAACTCAAGTGAATTGTAACAAAGTTAAAAAAGTATTTTAATTAATTAAAAAAAACTTTACATGTTTATGGAATCTAATAGAAATTTATATTATTTTTAATTTCGTAAAAAAATAATAACCACATGTTTTTTTTTCAGGACGTGGTTTTACGTTTTGAAGGAATAACAGGGATTCACCTCTGGTAAAGGGGTGTCCTTACATGTCGCACGTACTAATCCCATAGCTTGTTTTTCGCCCTACACCGCCCATACAAATGGTCGCCGATACTGCTGCCTCCCCACACTCGGCCAGAATATTCGAGCGATTATTTTGCGCTTCGGCAAACATCGGTGACGAATGTTGGCCCCGTGTGGGGTGGCGTCCGAGGGGAGCCGAAACACAGCCTTCGCGAATTTATATGCGACAAAAATGAAAACGAGACATTCAATAGGCAGACTTGTGAATAAATGTTAGTTTTTATTTTTTGTAGTAAAAGCAAAAAAAAATGTCGCTAAATCATGTTCAATTTTGTAAGAGACCAAATTATCCGTGGCCGAATTGTCATGAGGACAATAAGGTCCACATATGAATTGACGTAGGCAAACAAAAATTGTGTTTTCACCCGGCTGAGCTGCTAGGGAAAACACAAACCAATATTTAATTATTGGTTGCTAAGAACGGCAGTCGCGTACAAGAACGGTGTACACACGGCGCGAACAAATTCCGATTTCAAAAATGTGCCGAGTCCATAACAACGTATTGTGTAAGTTAAGGAACAAAAATTTACGTTAAACGAAACGTACAAAAATTTGCAGTATTCACGAAGTTTATTCAAAAATATCAAAAAAGTATCTGCATACCACTGCATATATACAAAAACAAAAAATAAATATATTAAGTACAGTGTAACAATTTCAAATTATTTTTTAAATAATTGTTAGTTAATTTCTTATCTTAAGTCTTCATGATAGATAATTTCCACTATAGATAGATTTCCACGCTATAATCTATAATCTATAATCTAAGTTGCAAAGATATATTCATTTAAAGCTCTCAGATGTATGCCCACAAACCAACAAGTGTAGTTCGCGCTTACAAATGCTGAATGTGTACTAACAAATAAAATCCAAACCTCAAATGAACATAAGCCCCACAACTTTTGCCGACCTTCCCTGAAACAGGGGTGACATTGGCAAAGTGAACCATTTTTTACAGTATGGGTGGTCAGCCTCATACCAACCTATAAGTCAAGGAATATGAATAATAAATTACATCCCTTATCTTTATAAAATTCAACGGCCTCCCCATACAAAATAGTTGTGCGTTAATGGCATTCAAACTGAAGAACTCCTAAACAGATGCACGTCATATTCACAACAAATATTGTTCAGGACTTGGGATGTGCTTCCTCATCATTAGTAGATTTTAAATTGTTGTTTTTTAAATAAATAAACATGATCAATCACAACACCTTTTTATGTAAAACCTATGCGAGAAACAAAACTCATTTTGACATTCGAATTTCAAATAAATTGCCAACACTTCAACATAGGCTTCAAAGTTGCCATCGTTGCCATTGCCAAGTCGATTCTTTTTCGGTTGAATTCCGTTGAGTACCTACCTATATTCTTTATTTATTTCAAAATTATACTTCAACCAGTTATAACATGTATTTTTTAGAAATAATGACGATCGATTCGGTCAACTTTTTATATGAAACCGTACTTATTGCGGCATTTAATTTTTTTAAAGTATTATTACAATATACAATCTAAGTTGCATAGACGCATTAACATTTATAATTCATATTCAATGCACTCCTCTTCGGAGACACGAGTGAGTTTGCGCTTACAAATGCTGCATGTGTATTTACAAATAAAAATTTCAGCCTCTCATGACCATAAGCCCTGCAACTTTTGCTGACCTTTTCAGAAACAGGGGACACATTTGTTAAGTGAACCCATTTATGCGATATGGGTGGTAAGCCTCATACTAACCCTTAAGTCAAGGAATTTGAGTTTGAAAAATCCTTAAACAACGGTAATCTTAATTTATAATCTAAAGTTGCAAAAAAAGTTATTTGATGATTCAAATTGAATGCACGCCCACAAACTGGCAAATGTCATTTCACGCTAGCATATAGTTGTGGCGCTTGATTTTTTTTAAATATTAGAATATATAATCTAAGTTGCACAGATACAATAACTTTTATAATTCATATTCAATGCATGCCCCCCTGAAGACACGAGTGGGTACGCGCTTATTAATGCTGCATGTGAACTTACAAATTAAAATTAAGGCCTCTAATGAACATAATCCCTGCAACTTTTGCCAACCTTTTCAAAAACAGGGGGAACATTTGTCAAGTGAACCATTTTTTTCGATATGGGTATTCAAGCTCATACTTACCTATCCGTCAAGGATTTGAGTTTGAAAAATCCTTCAACAACGTTAAATTTAATTTATAATCTAAAGTTGCAAAAACAGTTATTTGATGATTCAAATTGAATGCACGCCCACAAACTGGTAAATGTCATTTCACGCTAACATATAGTTGTGGCGCTTGATTTTTTTTAAATATTACAATATATAATCTAAGTTGCACAGATACAATAACTTTTATAATTCATACTCAATGCATGCCCCCCTGGAGACACGAGTGGGTACGCGCTTATTAATGCTGCATGTGAACTTACAAATTAAAATTAAGGCCTCTAATGAACATAAGCCCTGCAACTTTTGCCAACCTTTTCAAAAACAGGGGGAACATTTGTCAAGTGAACCATTTTTTTCGATATGGGTATTCAAGCTCATACTTACCTATCCGTCAAGGATTTGAGTTTGAAAAATCCTTCAACAACGTTAAATTTAATTTATAATCTAAAGTTGCAAAAAAAGTTATTTGATGATTCAAATTGAATGCACGCCCACAAACTGGCAAATGTCATTTCACGCTAACATATAGTTGTGGCACTTGATTTTTTTTAAATATTAGAATATATAATCTAAGTTGCACAGATACAATAACTTTTATAATTCATATTCAATGCATGCCCCCCTGGAGACATGAGTGGGTTCGCGCTTATAAATGCTGCATGTTAACTTACAAATTAAAATTAAGGCCTCTAATGAACATAAGCCCTGCAACTTTTGCCAACCTTTTCAAAAACAGGGGAAATATTTGTCAAGTGAACCATTTTTGCGATATGGGAATTCAAGCTCATACTTACCTATCCGTCAAGGATTTGAGTTTAAAAAATCCTTCAACAATGTTAAATTTAATTTATAATCTAAAGTTGCAAAAAAAGTTATTTGATGATTCAAATTGAATGCACGCCCACAAACTGGCAAATGTCATTTCACGGTAACATTTAATTGTGGCACTTGATGTTTTTAATTTTAGAATATAAATCTAAGTTGCATACATACATTTTATAATTCATATTCAATGCATGCCCCCAAGCAGACATGAGTGACTTTGCGCTTACAAATGCTGCATGTGTAATTACAAATAAAAATTTCAGCCTCTCATAACCATAAGCCATGCAACTTTTGCCGACCTATTCAGAAACAGGGGGAACATTAGTTAAGTGAACCCATTTATGCGATATGGGTGGTAAGCCTCATACTAACCCTTAGGTCAAGGAGTTTGGGTTTGAAAAATCCTTAAACAACGGTTATCTTAATTTATAATCTTAAGTTGCAAAAAGAGTTTTGATGATTCAAATACAATGCACACCCACAAGCTGGCAAATGTTCTTTCACGTTAACATATAATTGTGGCACTTGATGTTTTTAATTTTAGAATATAAATCTAAGTTGCATACATACATTTTATAATTCATATTGAATGCATGCCCCCAAGCAGACATGAGTGAGTTTGCGCTTACAAACGCTGCATGTGTAATTACAAATAAAAATTTCAGCCTCTCTTGACCATAAGCCCTGCAATTTTGCCGACCTTTTCAGGAACAGAGAAACATTCGTTCAGTGAACATTTTTTTAGGTATGGGAGGTCAGCCTCATACCTCATGCTTCATACAAGATACTCAGAACATGAAAGAACTAAATAACCCTTTTACCGCAATTTTTTTTTCAAATTACTTCTTAAAGCATTTAATTACTATGAAGGAGGTGTGAGGAAAAATTATTGCAGAAGCCAGACACTGCCCGAAGGGCCTAGCAGACAACCGTGCGCAGCACGGTCAGTCTGCTAGTTTAAATATAAAAAAGAACAAAACCTTACAAAGAAATCTATACAAAAAAAAGTCAAAAATTTCCTATGCAAAAAATGTAGCTAATGAATACACCAACATTAGAAATCAACATTGCAGATTAGCCGCCACTTCTTCCTGTCCTTGCATACTTCTTTCATTTCATCCAGAGTCATAACCTTTTTCATACAAGTCCTCCTTTTATTATGACTCTGGATATCCCATTCATTCGCTATTTCAGAGATTTGATCCTTCCATACTTTTCTCGGTCTTCCTCTACCACGACATCCATCTATTCTAGTAACATATACTTTCTTCGTCAATCTTTCATCACTCATTCTCTCCAAGTGCCCGAACCATCTTAACATACTTCTTTTAATCTTCACTTTCACACTTTCCCTTACACCACATTCTTCTCTTACAAAATCATTCCTCACCCTGTCACTTCGTTTTTTCCCAATCATACTTCTTAGATAGTCCATTTCTACTGTATGGACTTTACTAATTTCCCTTTCACTCACCGTCCAGGCTTCACTTCCATACATCAAGGTTGGCACTAGTATACCACCGTGCACCGCCAATCTAACATTTTTTGAGAGATTCTGGTTCCTGGCGATGCAAGCGGTCGCACCCAGTACACACCTGCCTTTCATTATTCTTCTTTCAAATTCACCGGCCATTCTTCCATCTTTTTCAAACTTACATCCCAAATATACAAACTCATTTACAACATCAACATTCATTCCATTAATTTTAAATTCATAATTCATATTTTCATCATCTCTTTCAAAAATCAAAACTTTCGTCTTTCTTGCATTCAACTTCAAATTATTACCTTTCAAAGCTTCGTTCAATCTAGAGAGCATCATTTGCAATTCCACTGCTGAATCAGATACAAGGACTGCATCATCCGCATACAGTAGAACGCTTACTTTGCTCTCTCCTATCATTAATCCACAATCATCAAGTCTAGCATCTCGAACACACTTGTCCATGACTATGTTAAATAGCCATGGGCTCATCACACATCCTTGCCTTACACCCTTAAAAACTTCAAACCATTCACTATACTCACCATCAATACGAATGCAGGCCATACTATTCTCATAGTTCGCATGCACCGCATTGAGTAGAGCTCCATTCACTCCGTATGCTTTCAAAACATCCCACAACATACCTCTGTCCACTGAGTCAAAAGCCTTTTCCAGATCCACAAAGGCCGTGAATAGTTTCCCCCTCACCGACAATTGTTTTTCAACAAGTTGTCGTAGAGTGAAAATCTGATCAACACAGCCTCTACCGGCCATAAAGCCGGACTGTATATCGGAAACCCTTTTGCTAGTAGTCAGAATCACATTTTTTATAATCACCTTACAGAAGACTTTTCCTGGTATACTGAGTAGACTGATTGGTCTGAAGTTCTGACAGTCTTTTTTGTCCCCTTTACCTTTGTAAATGGGAACAATGACTGCCTTCCTCCAATCCATCGGTACTACTCCTGCATTCACACAAAGCTTACATAATTCAAACATCCAATCTATCACACATTCACCTCCTGCTTTCAACATTTCACCATTTATACCATCAAACCCAGCAGACTTCCCATTCTTCAGACGTGAAATAGACACTTTCATTTCTTCTTTCAAAATCTTCAATTCATTCTCTTCATCTGTCTGTTCATAAATTCTTCTTTCACCCTGGCCAAAAATTTCTTGAAAATAGTTTTTCCATCTCTTGCATACTTCTTCATTCTCCCATACCATCTCACCGGCAGCACTTTTGACTCCCGGAGTGGTCAATGCAGAAGATTTATTTCTATCCGCATTGATCCACCTCCAAAATTCCTTCTTACTGTCGGTGAAACTTTTGTTAATCCTTTAATCAATCTTTCTTTGTTCATTCATCTTGCTTTCATAAATTATAGTCTTCGCCATTCTCTTAGCTATCTTATATTCGTCTTCTAGCTTTCTATCATTTCTATCATTCAGCCAATTTTCATAACACTTTTTCTTAACTTTCACAGCTTCTTTCACTCTATCATTCCACCAGGCATCTCCTTTCAATTTTCCACCTTTCGTTACCCCACATACTTTTTTAGCACATTCAATCATTCCTTCCTTCAGATCTTTCCACATGCTTTCAATATCTTTTCCACACACATTCTTCTCAAGTTCATTTACACTTAAAATTTTGTGGAGCTCTGATACATACTTCTCTTTCACATTTTCTTCATTCAGCCTTTCTACTTTTATTCTAGTCATTCTTACTTGCTTCTTGCGTTTCTTCTTTCTTACTTCACCAATCATTATTTTAGCACATAAGAGATAGTGATCACTGCCTATTTCAGGCCCGCGGTAGACACGGCTATCTCTTACGGCTCCTCTCAATCTTTCATCCACACAGATGTAGTCAATGATTGTGCGACTTCCCACAATCTGCCTCGTGTACAGATGCACATCCTTATGCCGAAACCAAGTATTCGATGCAAAAAGACTGGGCTCCGCACACAAAGCAATCAGATGTCGCCCATTATCATTGACTACACCTCTCCCACCAGGACTATACCTCCTCAAAAAGAGACTAAGCTCTTTTGTGTCATGAGGGGTTACAAATTAAGTTATGAAATTTAAAATAATTAACACACTGTAAAAAATGGTTCACTTTGCCAATGTCAGCCCTGTTTCAGGGAAGGTCGGCAAAAGTTGTGGGGCTTATGTTCATTTGAGGCTTGGATTTTATTTGTAAGTACGCATTCAGCATTTGTAAGCGTGAACTACACGTGTTGGTTTGTGGGCATACATCTGAGAGCTTTAAATGAATATATCCTTGCAACTTACATTATAGATTGTAGATTATTATAGCAGACAACATCGCATATCTACCGGCATATTTTGTTCCTTGGATGATTATGTTTTTGTAATTATGACAAAGAATGTGTAAGCTGTTTATTTATCTTGTGTGTGTATGTAATCAAGTTAAATTTACTTTACCGCGTTACAAGAGCTTTGCTATTATTATCAAACACCATGCCATGCATTAAAACATACTAATTCCAGCTAAATGAATAGTTTGCTCATTTAGCAAAATTAATATTATAAATACGAGATCCGCTTCTACGACTAACGAGTGGCAAAACAAGTTGTCTAGCGCAGAGTTTCTCAAAAGGGGGGTACGTAGAGCTCCTTCAGCAATCTCGCGAACATACAGGCTGATAGAAAGCAATAAAACATGGCATGATCAGGCTTTCAAATAGTTTAAAAATTGTGTGTACAACATTTGACATTGAGCTCAGCTGATCACGCGCGGCCACCTTTTATTGCTTTTTATCTACCTATGTATTTGATCGGTAAATATGTTGAATTATTTCTGACGTGTTGCACTGTACAAATACAAGTAAGCAGCGCTTATAATGCACTTCTTTATCGTTTTGTTTCTAGAACGATCGCATGTGGCGAGTGCTACCTATTTTTTTACAGGCAAAGGTGCCAGCCTTACATCATCCACATTGTTGAAGTAGGATTTTTTCAGCTTCCGAGGAGGCAAATTCTTATTTGTTGTCAAGGCTGAGTAAAACTTACCTATACTCACGCCAAAAATGTTCAATAGAAGAACGTTTTTTAATTTAAATGATGGTTATTACACAAAATTAGGGATTCAACGAACAATGATGATGGGTCAATTTAAGTTTGTGACTCATCATTTTAGAATAAGCACGATTCCTGTCAAGATTGTATACAAACCCACACGTCCGGGTTACAAGGGCAAAAGCAGGCCAATAATTTGGTTTGCAAATGAAAAAATGAATTTTGAACATCCGTGCTGAAACGTTCCGACTCCATTTCAAGAAATTTAATATTCGTTTCACGGATGGAAGAATGAGGAATAAAGGTGTTTGGAAAACCAGGAAATCGTGAAGAGGTCTTCTAAGCAATACGTTTTGGGAGTCCCTGGCCTCGCGATTTGAATAATTCAAATGTAAAATAATTGTAGTGTGAAGATGGAATCAAACACGGCAATGTTTAAGGCAACAAGGCCGCCGTCTCTACGGCTGCAATATCAAATGTAATTCAATTTACACGCAAACTTGCCGTCTTCTACGAAAGCTGCGGAACCATTTCATACTTGTGCAACGCCACTGTGTTCCGTGTGGATGTAGGTACATCTTGTACAATTACCAAACAAAAAAATTGTATATTTTTTGATTTAAGAAAATCTTTGGCATTAATCTGTTAAGAACAAACTGAAGTACTGAAAATTGATAACCAGTAGGTCAAAAACTATGAAATATGATGGTATGATGTGAGTTTTTTTCATAGTAACACATGTGTCATGGAATAAAATACGTGTTCAATAAAGTGACAAAAGATAACAAGGGTTTTTATGTGACAGTTCTCGTTGACGGTTGCCTGTAAATTGACTGTAATTAAGAAAACTGTACTAATGTTAGTTAATAGTAATAAATAAGTGAATTAAACTCTGTTTTTATCCATTTGAATTTTTAAATAATTAAAAAATTTACTTTCACTGTGTAAATAGATCAACACTAAAAAATACCTTACTAATGTTATTTAGATTTTGTAGGGTTTGTGTATTTTCTAATGTTATTTGTTGGTGTATGATGTCTTTGAAGTTGTCTTTAATCTACATATACTTTGTAATCTAAGTTACAAATATTAATTTACATTTTAGGCTTATGCTCAATGCACGTCCACAGGCAGACACATGCAAGCTTGTGCTTACACATCCTGCATGTGAACTGACAAAAAAACAAACCTCACATAAACATTAACCTTGCAAATCATTCTGCCCTACCGTAGAACCAAGTGAAGTTTTTACAGTATGGGAGGCAGCTTTCTACCAACTTATTAGTCAGAGAGCAAAAAATTTACACTGGAAGCTAACAGAAAAAACATAAATCAAATTAAAAATAAGCCAATAGTTGAGGTAAAAAAGTGTCAAAGATTATACACATATATTTTTTTATAACTTAATTCCTAAAAAACTTATCTTTTACTTGACTGATATTTGGATGATGATAGGTATTCGATGAGTTTTTATTGGGGGTAATTATTCTAGGAAAGTATTTATTATTAAGCCATAACAGAACGTTAAATACAGATTATTTTTTTGTTGTTGTTGTTTTTAACGTGACAGTAAAAATTGGTTTATCAATATCGATAGTAAAAAACCTGAACAAAAAACTTACAACCATATTTCAATGCTTCACTTTTGGTTCAAGTGCTTACTCGAATGATTTTAAAAATGCACTTTTCCTTACATTTTCTCAAGTGAGTAATACTCCAATGTGTGCACAAGAATTACAGCGAAGCAAAATTTACTTGTTATCAAATTTTTATTTGACTTAGACGCGTTGTCTGCGCATTATTAGATTAGAGCTGGCGCCTAGACTTCCCTCTGTTGAAGTTGCCTGATACAATGCTAATATTAAAATTTACCGAGTGACTTTTTACACTTGAACAACATCCAACTGATGCCGCCACTTGGGGTGGCCGGGGGTGGCTTGCTTGCATAATAATTTAATCAACAGTGCAGCATGTTGATGCAAAGTACATAGTATAAAATATCATTTAATTTTACGTCAAAAATATTATAGTTTAATTTATAATTTTTTTGAATGAATTCAAACAAAACACTGTTTATTTTCACAATAAAATTTATTGAAAAAGATTAAAATCTTTAAAACAAATTACAAACGTTTTCGACCTAGTAGGTCATCATCAGGTAAATTGAACCAAATGTATACACGTATAAGGATCGATTTGTGTATTCAGAAAAAATATTAAATCAAAGAAACTGGCAAATAAATTGCGTTTATTTAATTTGTAAGAGTTTGGTCGTTCACACAATGAAAATCTATTGTATTCAGTTTGTACAAAATCAACTTATTTTCAAATCATTTATTGTAAAATAATTACGCAGTTTTAGTTCACTTTTTTATTTAAAAAAATATTTTTACTGCTCAAATATTTTCACCTTAAAAAGTATCTTCAGGAGCAGTGATATTTGTAACAAAAATTAATTGCGTTTTGTTGACCATTAACATTCATAAACTACATTTTTTTTTTGTTTATTTCAAGGTAATCAGAATTTAAATTCCTTTACCAATAATTCTGTTTTCAACTACGTAAAAATATTTCTTAAGCAACTAAATGAGATTTTTTCCTTATTCCTCTGGAAATCAGTTTATTTTCACCGCTGCAGTAATAAATTGACTCGGTTAAATTGTGTCTCCGGAAGAGCCTTTAATATTTTCCCCGTCCTGTGAGAAAGATGGCATCTTGCTGTGGAAGCAAAGGCGGCAAAAAGTCAACTCGGAGAGGAAGGCGACGAGGGAGGAGGAAGATCTGTGGATTCTGCGACAGGCAAGGGAAAGCTAGGAGCTTGAATCTAAGACTCAATGCACACAGCTACAGTAAATGCTTTGCTCAAAGCAAATAGTTGAGATTTTTTTAAGTTAAGATTTACGCACTTGAATAACGTTTAGGGCTTGTTGCACTTAATTCCAATCAGACAAAAATCAAAATTAGGTGTGATTTATCCCATCAAATAAAAAACTTGGTAGCATATACCAGCTGATGTACATTATCTTCCCTGTTCAGATTCCATCATATTATACCCCAATTCCGAGAAATATTTAACCGAGGTCCCTACCAGAATTAAGCAATCAAATTTGATGTGTCAATCAAAAATCGATTGGAGGTTGATACCACAGGCCCTTATAAAATTAGTCAAAGCTTTGTTTACAAGCTTTTAATTATTTTTAAAAAATGTACCTACTCTTGGTTTTTAATGGTATGTGTATTAACACTGATAAATCGAGACTCTTTTTACGTTTTTCTTTTAAATTATAAATTTGTACAATTTCCGCTTATCATTTGCAGGTTAAATAGTTTAAGGTCTATAATCTATAATCTATAATCTAAGTTGCAAGGATATATTCATTTAAAGCTCTCAGATGTATGCCCACAAACCAACAAGTGTAGTTCGCGCTTACAAATGCTGAATGTGTACTTACAAATAAAATCCAAACCTCAAATGAACATAAGCCCCACAACTTTTGTCGACCTTCCCTGAAACAGGGGTGACATTGGCAAAGTGAACCAATTTTACAGTATGGGTGGTCAGCCTCATACCAACCTATAAGTCAAGGAATAAGGTGATTTAAAAAATATATGAAAGTCATGATAATCACTTATTTTCAATGAAAAAACCATTAAAAGAAACAAAACTATTCATTGAAAAGATCTCTTCTACGAAAAAAAATCCTACTGGGAGATTAAAACTGTATTTTTTTTTTTGTTTTGTGAAAGATTATGCCCGTTTTTTTAAAGGAGTACTGAAACGGCACCTTTATAATATATGTCATTGTTGATTGGGAGCCCTTGATGTGGCACACAAAAAAGGCGCTCTTTTATCTATAATCTGAGTTGCAAAGATAAATTACATATGAGATTCATATTCAATGCATTCCCGCAAGCAGACACGTATAGGTTTGTACTAAAACATACCGCATGTGGTCTTCCTATATAAAAACTAAATCTCAAATGAACATAAGCCCTGCAACTCTTGCCGACATTGTCAAAGTGAACCATTTTTTTACAGTATGAGTGGTCAGCCTCATATCATGTAGAAAAATTAAAAATAAATAAATCATCCACGTATTATACAAAACTATTTCTGTGCAAAAACACATTACAGGTAGGTACCTTATCCGAAAAAAATCAGTTTGCATTTGTAGCAAGACTATGAACACATGCCTAGTCTTAAAGTAAAGAAATATTGTTGTTCAACTATTTTACTGAGAAAGTCTCACTGTGTAAATTAAAAATACTTTTTTAATTTACACAGTTTTTTAGGTTTGTGTAACTATTTTACTTGTAAAACGTAAAGGTCTCTTCAATGCCCTTGTAGTCAATGTTGGCGATTATTTTCCTAGGAGATTACTTTTCTTCCCCGAAGTGAGTTTCAACAGGTAGGGGAAGATTTAATTACGGCTGCCCTTGTTGTTTCTGGAAATATTGTCTTTTATCTTTTTGACCCCGGCCGCGAATTTAAAACACACAATGGCGCACTCCAGCGCCTTGTACTGGGAAATAAATGAGAATTCCTGCAGATCATTTTTAGCAATAAAAGCGTTGAAAATGATGACTTCTGAAAAAAAAATCTTCCAGTAAAATATGAATTTTGTAATTTGGTGTCAAGAAAAAATCACAGTTTTTTTTTCAGAACTTGCTATTAGACATTTGTTAACATAATGTAAAGGTTTATTCTGTATTAAGTCTTTACATGGCAAAAGCTTTTTTTACATTGAAAACAATTGGAATATATTAATTACTTTTTTCAAATGCTGCGTGCAAATGTTAAATAGCTGAAATATACATAATAAAAATACTCTAAATTGATAAAATTTCTATGATATGAGAACAAAATTATTTATGTTAAATAGGTGATTAGCTTTTAACCAGACCATAAAAAAACATTGTTTTTGGATTCTTGTATCCTGCCGCTATTCTTCTAGGGGTGGCCGGTACCTTCACACAAGTACCTACCTCCACTTGACTCTGTCCTTGCATACTTCTTTCATTTCATCTAGTTTCATCACTCTTTTCATGCACTCTCTTCTCTTGTTTACACTCTGCAAATTCCATTCATTCGCAATCTCACTTATCTGATGAATCCATTCCTTTCGTAGGTCTCCCTCTTCCACGCTAACCTATTACATTCCCTTTATACACTTTTTTTGTCAGTCGGTCTTCATTCATCCTTTCAATATGTCCAAACCATTGCATCACACTTCTTTGAACTTTAGTTTTCACGCTTTCTTTTACTCCACATTCATTCTAAACCCATTCGTTTCTCACTTCATATTTCAGTGTTTTTTTTTATCATACTTCTCAATTGAGCCATTTCTACGGTGCATACCTTAGAAATGGTTGTGGTACCTGGTTGGTATGCGGCTGACCACCCATGCTGTAAAAATGGTTCACTTTGCCAATGTCACCCCTGTCTCAGGGAAGGACGGCAAGAGTTGCAGGGTGTACGTCCATTTGAGATTTGGTTTTTATGTTGTAGGTTCACATGAGGCATGTGCAAGCGCGAACTTGTACGTGTCTGGTTGTGAGGATGCATGTAATGTGAATCTCCAATGTAACATATCTTTGCAACTTAGATTAGATTATATTTTTTATGGTTTGTGTATTAACACTGTGAAAATTCATGTTTTTTTATTGTTATTTAATTAAACAACACTTTTTAAATTTTACAGCACTGTTTTATTTCCACAAATAAATAATACATTTAAAAATTATTAACTTTTAAATATTTTAAATAGTACTAACGTTTTCGACCAATAGATTAGATTAGATTAGATTAGATACCTTATTTACTTCTCGTTCATTCTCCGTCCACGACTCGCTTCCATACATCAGTTATGATCAAATACTACAAAAGTTATAAATATATTTACGCACACGTCTTCTAAGCCCACCAATGACAGGCAAGCCAGAGAGAGAGAGAGACTGGAATTAAAACTTAACATGTTTCGCAAAAAGTAAAGCGGCTCGGCAAACTTTAGTTATTAAAACAAACTTAAATACATTTCCATATTTGCAGACGACTGCAAGGCAACAGAGTTCAATTCTCTAAAACGCTGAGTGCACATTAGGCACGCAAATCCCGCAAAAGCTTCGAGAAGCTTCGCTGGGATCGGGTCCGCATAAGCGCGGGACTTTGCGTCTGAGACTCAAGTTTTCGTATGATTTGGAGAATAGATTTCCAGCTGCCTCGCGAGTAAACGTTACACAGGGAGTCTCTACGCAAACAGTGTAATAATGCATCTCGCTCTGCAACGTTGATGCACTCTGCTAAAGTGCATTCGAATGCTGTGCAATCCGTTTTCAAGAAATTTGCCACATCTTGGAAAAATGGTACTTAAAAATTTAGCGTAGTAAATATGACCTTTATTAACAGATTTTAATAAAACCGCACGTGTATCGTTGTATTACTTGAAAACGAAGCTGTTGTGTCCTTTTAAGGAGAGTTAAAAAAAGCAAAATATTTTTAAAAAACGTATTTTTTTTAGTTGCTGTGTAACGTCCTTTTATTGCATAATATTTTGTAATCGATGAAAAATTTCAATTATTTAAAATAAAAAACTAACCCTATATTTAAGCATAGATATCATTATGTGTAACAGGCGTATTACCATTTATGTTTTGTGGTTGCTTTTATTTTTGAAATCGTAATAAATTACACAGGAATGAAAAAATATCAATTCATTTTTTATGGAAATCAATAAAAGAAACTTTTTTATGCATGAGATTTTTAGCTTTCAAGATGCATAAAAAAGCGTAGCCAAATCCAGATAAATTATAAAAAACAATATTTTACCAGCAATACGTTCATATTCTTTATTTCATGAAAAGGTGTACTTACATAAATTGTGCTTATTTTCTTTGGTATGAATGTACCACTTCTGAGCCATAAACTATCCAAAAACAAATATTTTCAATTCGAAAAGAAAGCCGATTTAAACTTCAAACATAGGCGCCGGACGGCAGCAACTGACACTCGCCTTATTTATATATATCGAAGGGAAATTCTCGGCAAAAAAAATGCGGAATCCTCAGGGCATTTGAATACGAGTTCGCGCACATGTGAGAAAATCCAAATCCGGTGCGCAAACTTTGGGCTCTCTTAGCATTGGCATTAACATACCGCATCTACCAATAAGCAGATGCCTGCTATAGCTGCACTTACACCTCTCTAGACCGTCGCAAAGTCTCAGGCTTAAAGCTGGAATGTTTTAACATTTACAAGGATTTAACTGGAGGATTCAGAAGTATCATAAAATGAATATATTTATCATAATTGTGTTTGTAGATATCTTTATTTTATTATAGAATTTTAAATCATAGTTGACTGCTCAAAAATGAGAGCATCACAATAAGGTAAGGTAGATAATTAAGTCCGCACATTTGGCATACACAGAAATATTGTGACGTTATACATCAAGATTGATAGGGCAACTGTTAATTAATATTATCTTATTGTTTGTTGCATAGACTTCGGACGTTTGCTCATCGAAATAACATCAGGGCAAAAACGTTCCGAGATCTTTCAGAGCATTATCTTAAAACCTTTATGCACTTTTATCTTTCAATCATGTAGCTCATTTGAACATGATTTAGCACTGTTTACAAAATTTATAATAGTGTCACATTCATTATTTATGGTTCTAAGCATTCGCTGGTATCCAACCGTGTTAGTTAGACCTTTAAATATATAACACTGGCCCTACATCCTTTACTTCCAGGATTTATTTACAACCAACTATTTTTCATGATATTTTTTTACAGTGCGCCAACTTGACAAGAAACAGCAATTTTGTACTTTTTTCTAGTCTAAGAAAAAACAACACAACTTGTTTAACTATCTGGTTGTGTATCTCTTAAAATATGTAAAAAGTTCAGTCAATGTTTAATGTTGGCCAACGAGTTTGTTTCTAATTAAAATGTCAGTGGAGCAATCCTGTATCCCAAGCAGAAAAGTAAAACTCAATTGCATCGTTTCACAGAAAATTTATGGAAACTAAAACGTCAAATAGAGTAACAGATTTATTTTTGGAAAAAACGCTATGATTAAGTTTTAACGTTAAGATTTACACTTGTGGAAACTGGCTTGTTTGTAGGAGAGTAGAGGGGGAGGTGGGTGGATAGGGTAGGGGGGTGTGTGGACCACTAACCTAAGCCAAATGACGACCGAATGTAAATCAACAATAGTACGTTCTGGTGGAAAAACTTTGCCAGAGTTAAGACAAACTTTGGGAGTCGCGTCGGCTGAGACATGGAGAACAGTGCTGCCGACTCGTCGCGGATATGTTGGAGTCTAGCCTAGATAACTTGAAATTTTAATTTATAAAATGAAGTTTAAACTATGATACAAAAACATTGATTCTAAGAGAAAGTTTTTTTTTTAATTAGGTACCTAAATATTGCTGTGTTTTTTGTCAATTTCTTTAGAAGGAATATCGACAAAAAATATGATTTTTTTATATTTTTTCAAAAAAAATATTTAATTACATGGAATCAGATATGCCAACCTACATTCCTTTTTCTATTTATCGCATTCGTTTTTGTCACAATACACAATTTTTATGATTTTTTTTGGCGCGTGAAGCCAATTAATTTTATTTGATAAGAAGACCAGTTTACGCCAACTACTTCAAATGAAGTTGGTATGTTCCAGTTCCCGAGAGGCAGGTTCTCATTTCTTGTGAGGGCTAAGTAAGCCTTTTGGGTTTAAAATAAATACCGAAACAGAAAATTAATTCTTTATGACACCCCTTGTGGGCATCAAACCCACAATCAAACCCAAATCTCTCTGGCATGGAACACAAGCATTCTAACAACTGTACTTTGTGACTTTGTCCTTTTTTGTTAATAAAAAAAATATCTTTTATCCCCTTAAAGGCAGCGTTCCCATTCCATTGACCGGCTTACCGAGAATCATGCAAAGTTAGCAAAAATAGAAATCTTCTTAGTCCAAGCGTAGCAAGCGCGGCTGTCAGGGCACCTACATATTATAATATATAGACAAGGGGAGGCACAAGTCTAAACAGGGAAAGTCCCAACATAAGGTGACCCGCCGAGCCACCTAGCCTACAAAAACACAGATGCGAATAAATTTACGCCCAAGTCAAAACAACGACTTTTTAACTTGCTCTCAAAGTCGATTTCTGAATTTTCAATTTTGTTTTTTTTTTGTCAGCTGGCTTTGTCCGAATCACGAGGAACCGTGTCAAAACCGATTCGCAAGCAGGAGAAATTTTATTTTTTGAACCCGAAAGTGTTGACAATTTATGTGCATTTTAGATTATTCAGGTAAGAACATAAAACGCTTTGAATTTTTAACACTTTTTTGCAGTACCGGTTGGATCAACAGCAAATGTTACACGTTGTCCAGTTGAAGTTTTTTAAGCTAAAGGTCTGTGTCTGTATAATTTCCTGATTTGGCAGTTGATTTCTGATCTTTTCTTACTTCTTTACCTGTGAAAATAAACATGTTGCCAATGCGAATTGTGATATTTATTCAAGACTTAACGTTGAAGTTGTGCACAAACATTTCAAACTCTTTGTATGAATGAATAATTAGTGTTATTTTTTTTACGCTCTTAACACTGAAATGGAATTTTCATCGTTTACTTTTGTCTGTAAAATATGACTGACTTTTCCGGTTTGAGAATAACTTAGTACCTAGATATTATATGTAGGTATATTAGAATATTTCAAGATAATGTTTAGATCCGTTAAGATGAGAGTGAGACTGCGGGTGCATCTGGCATCTTCTAGTGCATGCTAGATGTATGTGGATGATTCTAGACGCGCTATAATGATCTCTTAGACCTTCTTCAGCGCTTGTTTATAAGGCGAGTTTTGCTTAAATCACAGATTATTTTCAAGCATTGACAAGTGAGAGAACAAATTTATATTCAGTGTAAAAAAATGCTCTATATTAAAAAAAAGGAAAACAAAACACTTTTTCACAAGATTAACAATAATATTTCTAAATTAAAATTATTCAGAATTCCCAGGTCCACAGTCCTAGTGAAATAAAGTTTGATGAGGGGAGATGTCGAATTCAAATGAGTGTGAAAAACAATCTGTTTTGTAAAGGCACAGATTGGATTTGAAAATACGAAAATAGTCAAATTAAATTATAAACAACTTCCTCGGAAAATTCTCAAATTGTCATCTCGAATTTTCGGCCCCTTGATTTTGGATTTGCAAATTCTGTGAAGGATTGCTGGCGATGAAACTTTTGTAATTATGTAAGTAGATGGTCATTATGCTAAAAGATGGAATACTCTTTCAATGAAGACAATATAAAATGTACAACCGGTGAAAAGTATTGTTTTGTAAATATTCAGTAAAATCTTTAAATGCTTACCTAAAATGTTGTAGGTAAGTTTGGCCAAGAAAATACGTCGAGATTTGAAAGATATTCAAGCAATCAGAATTGATGGTCGGCTGTCAATGAAGATCCTTATGTACCTAGAGTATCCAACTTCACTTTAAAGCTCAACCATAGCGTGTGAAAAGTATGGAAAGTTAAAACACTCCGTAGAGGCTCTATTTTTACTTATTATAACGAAGTAATCATGAAAAACTTCTAAACTACAGGATTTTCATACTACTTTAGTGTTTTTCTCGTAGAAAATAGAAAAAAATGTGCATTTATCTGAGAAATCCATGTTAGTTTAATATGTCACTTATTTAGTTTTTTTTGTATCAGCAGGTGGCAAAAACGATCACCAAAAATTATATTTATTTCAAAATACTCGAGTCTTATAAAAAAAAAAAATTAATAAGGAAACCTTGTTTACACCACTTTTTACATCCACAACGTTTTGACTTATCACATTTCATTTGAAAACTTTGAATTAATAATATGACTCTTTCAACCATATTCATTAGATTTTTTAAACCAAAAGCCAGGCTTGAACTCATGTTTTATAATATGGAAAAACCAAATTTAAACCTGTTTACAAATGTAATTTCTTTATAAAAAGGAATTCGGTTTAAGCGTTATAAGGGCCAGTATTTTCATCGTAAGCTTTTGTGACTTAAGTTTGATAAAAAAAAACACTACCCATACCGTTTACATGAGTGCATCTTTTTTTTGCATTTTAAAGTCACTTTGCTAAAATTAAAAACACGCCTAAGAAGAGGGTCAAGAATGCCATCAGAATAAATCTTACTAAATTTTTCACGTAAATTTCCAGAAAAACTATCACGTCTGAAAACTTGCTCGAATTTATCATTTCTTGTATTATTTTGTTAAGCTTAATTGTTCATTTAAAGTGAAACAAGTTAAAAATTGCTCGGAATGCTTTGAGAGCATAAGTAAGTAAGTAAGAGAGAGAGGATGAGAGTAAGAGGGAGAGCGGGAGCAATCTGCGACCCACAGGTGCTGCTGGAATAAGTTTTAAATTTATCTACGCACTAAGGGCGCACGAACAAAAGTTGGCAGTCCAAGTGGCGCAACAACTTTGTCAATAAAAACACCCTGCAGAAAATATAAAACATCTTTTCACACAAGAAAAGCGCCTAGAAATGTAAAGCGGATCAACTTATGTTGGCATAACGTCCTCCCAGTACTTGTTTGGCGTATGAATCATTTGATTGAGATGATGAGATTTGAAGATGACCTTTCAATGAAATTGCCTAAGAATTACATTCTATATGACAATCAGTCGATAAAATATTTGTTTGACAACCTGGTCATGTGGCGTCATTCTTTGTCAATGGAATTTGTGTTGAGTCCATTATAATAAATAGTCATCTATGAAGGAGCTTTGAAACACTGTGCTTTTTATTCATTAATTTATTCAGTTTTATAGCTTCAATTTACAAACGAGTTCATCCTCACCATCAGAAGACTTTCTGATGGTGAGGTGATTTAATTTCTACAAACCATTACTCGAGAACTTATTTTATTCTCAACATTTTGTTGATGTCGTAACCAGCGTCCTCAAGAGACACCCTTGTTGAGCAGTGAACCGCGATGGACTGAGAAGATGCTTATAAAATCCTCTTTTCTATTTTTGATGTCTTTATTAAAATTGGCTTAAAAAGTAGGTTGAAAAAAAAATTGTGTCATTGCTCAAAGCCTCTCTTTTCTAGTGAAGAGCTGGCCCCTTATCTATGGAAATAAATAGGTTCCACTCACCACTTGTGACCACATCGGAGATAACGCGGCAAAAAGTTGCACTAATTTCCAGCATAGTTACATTTTTGCGAGGTTTTTTTCAAATTAAACACGTACCTACATTTTGATTAAAAATAGTAGATATTTATTTTAAAATATGAAATAATCACGAAGTTGTTTATTTTGAAGCTTAATCAAAAGAAGATAAATTTCTCGGATCTTGTATCCGTAGAGTTGAAGTTGGCGTAGACTTTATCGTAAACTAATTTATAGGTCAAACAAAATGAAAAGCATTCAGTGCCCAACTATTCAGATGTCTATATAATTACCAGATGCTCCATCTGAAACTATGCAACGCTCTTCTGACAACTTGAAAATTTTCTCAACTTGTAAAGAGGAAACAAGTAATTGCGTTCAGAAATTTTGTAAAATAACATGTAACAAAATTATTTCTTATATCTTTATTAACAAACTATATTTAGTTTTATTTTATTTAACAAGGAACCATCAGAACATTTTTTCATACCGTACAAAAAAAAAACTTTTTGCATATATTTTTTAAGAAAACTTTTTTTTATTATAGGTGCCAAAACACCTTGTATCTACTGTGAGAAGAAATGGTTGTATTTGTTACACCAGTTAAAAAGTCACTTTTTCCACACTAAAAATACGTTGAACTCTTAGTTTTAAGTTATTAGATCAACTCATCAAACTAAAAAAGTAGTTGACGTGCAGGTACATTCGTATATTATATACCTAAACATTAATATTCTTACATTCGGATTTCTTTTTCTATCGTTAATGTCCCTGCAACACGCTCTCTTTCTGCCCTTTCCTGACACAAGGGTGGCATTGGCAAAGTGAATCATTCTTACAGTATGGTTGGTCAACTTCATACTAGCCTATAAGTTGAGGTACCCTTAAGTCAAGAAACTATTTTGTATAAATACAAACTGCTCTTTTTCTAATGGAAAAAACTGCTAACAAAGCCTGTCATTGCTTATACATTATTATTATTAAAGATGCCGCGAATAGTCGAATACCACCCTAGAAGTCTAGGAACATTTTTTTATATGCTTAAATAAAGAATTCAAACTGTGTTTTTCCTTTAAAATGCTAACAAAGCCTGTCATTGCTCAAGTATAATTATTACAACAATGAATATTACTATCAACGGTTTAATTTTACAATATCACATCGTGCAAATATCCCGGCGGCTTAGATGGCTCACGCTTTAATGAAGTCTTATAAACTTTGGCAATTAATCACTTTGAAGCATTTTGACTTAGAAATTGATAGTCCCTACCCGGCCCCCGTCACCCACTGGCTGGGGAATAAATTAACGAAGAACGTCAGCCGATATTGTGGCGATTTATGGCCGCTTAGCGTGCAAGTGTGTGCCTCATTAAAGTGTGATCGCATTCATTATCAACGAAACGTTCAAAAATCAATTTGTTATCTGCTAGGTAGGGATAAGTGAGGTGTTAAGAATTTCAGAAGCTCGATAAGATTCATGTTATAGATGATGATAATGTAAATGATGCTGGTTATGATTTTTCTAGAGCAGTTTTTTTTCTTTTTTTTTTTGGAATAAGGACCACTTTCATGGTTCCGTTTGTATCAGGGACCACTTTGTTAACAATGTCCTTGAAATGGTTGTCATCCCGTATACATGTTATTTTTGTTGTTGTTACTAAAAATTACATCTCATCCTTCCGCGGACCACTTTAAAGGGTCTTTTATTCACCCTGATTGTCTAATCTAAAAAAATCTGGAAAATTGTTTTCAATAAAGCAACTTTGTAGCCAAAACAAAAGTACTAAAATCCCAACATAGACGTATAATAAACAAATGAACATAATCTATGGGTATATTTCTTGTCAAATTACCTTAATGAAGGAGAGGTGTCCGTAAAAGTATAAAAGCATACTCACCGTTTTCAATGCCATTATTTTTTAAGCCCTATATCGACTTTTTAGTCGAAAAAAGTTGGTAAGGGAAAAATATACTTCTTAAAAAAAAAAATTATAAAATCTTAAAATACATTCGATGATAGAATTCAGAAAGTAAATGTTTTATCAGCTAAATAACTCATACATTATATGACTTTCATCTTGAGATTAAATAAGACAACAAAGTTTATTTCATCAAACATTATTTAGTTTTGCTAAATTCACAGATACACTCCGTAACGCAACATTTGCTCGCCAAAAACCAATGGCACTCGATGCTCGGTAAAATTAAGCGAATCAAACCGACTGCATGTTTGTCGGAGCGTCGGAAACTTGGTCCACGGCTTGGCAGGGAACGGCAGTAGCAGTGCAGTCGGGAGTAGCTACTCCGACAGACTATCAGCCATTTGAATGTCTCCAAGTAAATAAGTCGGCGCTCTTTATCACGCGCTCCGCATCTCGGACCGAAGCGCAAGTCACCAGCAGGCAGAGTTGCAACGTGGAAGCGTTGCAAAGTCACTCACATTTTTTGTCACACCTTTTTTTCATGTATTTTTTTTTTGGTTGAATACCTTTTGAAGTTGGAATTACGTTCGTATGACATATTTACAATTATAAAAACTACACAGTTCAAAAAAATATTTGGATATTAAATGAACCGTTAGAAGTTAAAATAAAACCTAATTATTATTATTATCTTCGCTCCAAGGTACGCAGTGTTAAGACAGTAAATATACCTTTTGAAAGGTTGTAAATCATTAAAGTAATTATGATATATTGGCGCTGTTTGAAACAGGAACTGATTTTAAGATATAGATTCTCCTGCAATTCAATTCAATTGATTCTTTTCGTGAGATCAATTTCGTTTTGTCATATTATACATTTTAAAATTATACGATACATTGCAGAATAGTTAATTTAAAAGATTGAACTTCGTTCAATATCTTAAGGCAGCATAACACCATAATCTTCAAAACAAAGGAAGAAAATGGTAGTCAATGGCGATTTAAGGATTTTAAAAAGTATTATTAAGATATCGTACTTCTACATGTTTTAATTTACTACTAAAAATAACGAAACGCTTAATGATCCTGTACACTATTAAATTTTCTTCAATTGTTCGGGAATCAACTCCGGCTCTACTTACTGTGCTTTCTCTGCATCCACTCTGGCATATTATACTTACAGGGCAGATCGAAGCAAACCAATCCGAGTAATCTGATGCCATAAAGGAAATCCGAAGCAGTATTCAATTTTCTTTTTAAACGTCTGCATACAGATTTGCTCGAGTTTGGATCTTCAAATTGACCATTAGGCTTGCTAGTATCGTGCATTGTTTTTTGTTGTTCCCTTTATTTTTCCTTTTTACTGCAAAGGGCCACGACTTCAGTTCGGGAAAACTGCCGCTATGGGATTCGACTTGTGCATGATTCAACCTAACTGGAGCCGTAAATTTCCTCTACCAAACGATCAAAGGTCGTGCCCTTTTTATTTTTAGTGAGAATTATTTAGCAGTATTTGTAATTGAATTATAAAATTTTCCAAAATTATCGAAACTTACGGGAAATTACAAATAATTTAATAAATCGTAGACTACCGAAATGATAACGTTGTAAATGTACGTATTAACTTGCACAAAATAATAAAATTTTGTATTTGACATATTTATCAAAAGCATAATGTTACTTGACTTTTAGGTTGGTATGAGGCTGACCACCTATACTGTAAAAAAAATGGTTCATTTTGCCAACGTCACTCCTGTTTCAGGGAAGTACGGCAAGAGTTTCAGGGTGTATGTTCATTTGAGATTTGGGTTTTATGTTGTAGGTTCAAATGCGGCATTTACAAGCATGAACTTATAGTATACCTACGCGTCAGATTGTGAGAATGCATATAATGGGAATCTCCAATGTTACATATCAGCTGTGGATATTGAATAAAATCAAAAGAACAACTATTAAACATATTACACAATTATTGATTCGGTCAAAATACCATAGTATTACCAAAATCCTGTACCACATTCTTATCAACATTCCGTCACAGGATTTCAACAGTATGCATTCTAATTTATTCAAAGTAAAGCAAGAATTAGAATCGTTAGTATTCAATGAACAACGCTTAGCGCTTGTAAATGTTCCCATACATTTGTAAGACTCTCTCCCTTATAAGACGGTCGGTTGTCTTCAGCCAAAGACTTATTTAAAAGCAAGCAAGACTTAGTGACAGTTCCAGACTCATGTCCTCAGAAAGCTTCTCACCAAAAGATGCTAACATAAAGATACTCACACACAAATTGCACACATAATTTTTTATTTGTTTTCTAAATAGATTTGTGAAGAGAAATGCAATTCATCAACCTATTTGTCTAGAATGGCGACTTGATCCCCTCGGCCAAAACACCGACTTCTTTATAAAGTATGTGCTTAATTGAGCTACAATAAAATATGTGTTCCTTGACTTCTAGATTGGCATGAGATTAACCACTGTTCTGTTAAAATTGGTTCACGTTCACCAATAACACTCCTGTGTCAGGAAAGGGTCTATCGTCATTACAGATTTGGGTTAATATTTTTTTTTAACATGCAGCATGTGTAAGCGCGGACGTAAAAGTGTCTGCTTCTGGACATACATTAATTATGAATCTCAACGTTAATACATTTTTGCGTCGTATATTATAGATTCAGGTCTCAGAAAAAACAAAACAAAAAGGAAATGAGCAGACAACCTATCTACAATATATTATGTAGATAATAAAATAAAATTAACATCTTTGGCACTGTGTGGGTATGAGCTTTAGTGAGGACATATTTTCTCATCTGCAAACATTTCAGTGTGAACAAATTACTTATCGACTTTTTTTTAAATAGAGTTACCATCCTTCTAAGTATTTTTCAATGTCCGAACGTTTCCAATAATGTGCACGAAATTCTCAGCACGGTGTAGTACATTGCTAGGTAGCGGATACTGTGGAAACCGAGCTTATTGGTATTCCCGACTCGCTTTATTTACAAACGAAGAGTGTTACGTCAGAAGGTCCATCGCTTTTGGGGCCCTCCGTGTAAAAATAAATAAACACCCCCCGCCCCCTCTTACCGGGCTTAAGCTGTTGATGCAGACCCGGATAAATCAGAGGCTTTCACAAAATTTACACAGCTTAAAAGTTCAGATTATTATTGGCTAGCTAGCTAGATTTGTACTCAATAAATTGTGATTTTTTTCCTACTTTCGAACCCACCTACAATAAATTTAATATTTATTCGAATTGCTTGTGTTTTTCTTTATTTCTAGATTTTTTATTATTTTTGTAGTTAAACCATACTCTATTTCTTTCATGTATTGTCCCATTTTTTTTTATGTGTAACAACGAAATCGGTGTCAACATTGTTTAAATTAAATTATATGGTACTTTTTGTTCTATATTTTTGTAATGTAGGCACTGTATTATACATAAACTATTTTGTGAATAGGTATATTTCAAGACTTCAATTTCCATTTGAAAACCGTTATTTGTCAATTTTTGATAAAATAGCATTTTTTATGATTTATTTTCGTTTAACCTTTCATATTATTTCCCTTTGTACTTTTTAGGCATGCCAAGCATAAATACAAAAAATATGCTCAATTTCCTTAGATAATATATGAAACATCTTTATTTAAATAAATAAAATACTGTTAGAATACAGTTTATTCCTGTTTGTATATTATACACGTACATGTTATTACATCATTTGTGATATCAGAATTTAAAATAATTTTTCACCTTAATTCATATTGAAAATTCATTACTTTCTATAAAAAAAAAACTAAGTGATACCTTACATAATACAGCATTTCAGTGGGCTTTTCATAAAGTTAAAATATCAGTGTACAAAAAATATAGCAAGTCGATAATGAATTATGTCACGTGCACTCCTTCTCGGAAGTCGTCAGGAGGAGTGGGGCGCAGGCGCGGGGGCTTCCGGTACCCCCCCCCCCCCCTTAAAGTGAAATGATGTAAAATGTTAGCTGCGTGTATGCAAAAGGAAAGTTGTTGTGTCAATCCAGGAAGGCATACAGACAGTGTTTGGCGAGTGGATTAATTTTAGTAAAATATTAATTCAATAAGATTTACCCTCGTATTCACCAATCCTACCATCAACTCATAATAATAATAAGAGAATGATTTATTTGGTGAGCACATTTATAACTTTTTTCTCGGCGGACAAATGTCTCGCATGTATGGGACTACGGCCTTTAGTAAACGATAAAACATATGTGTTTTTTTGTTCCCCAACAATTTAGCCGTCTAACGTCCTGCATGGACTTTATAGTATTTTTCATAGAATACAGGCTTAAAAAAATAATAAAAAGGTGCCTTCGACACTACTACTTTTTTTTTATTTGATTTAAATAGTTTATGCGGCCTAAGCTTTTTATTATGTGTAAGTTGAATGTAATATTTCGCTTACACAAAAAATATAATAAATGAAAATATGAAATTATATAATTCTCTCTAAATATAACAGTTCATTAAAAAAAACTCTTAGCACAGCAAAAAGCTCATATCCCGAGCCGTCAGAAAAAGCCTTGCACGCATAATTCCGCAGCCGTCATACGGAAATTTACGATCGGATTCTTACATGAATATACGAATAATACATGAATATTTTGTTCAAACTCAAGCACTGCGTTTAACCAAAAATTTACCAAAACTAAAAATATCAATACAGGAGCTATTTAAGTTTTGTTACATTTTTAGGTAAGCTCTTTGATTGAGTTTAGCCCTTATACTTTTTTACTTGTAGTTTAATGGTACAAATGTACATACCTTTTTATACTTACTAGGGGAGTCAAAACCAAATTGGATGCTGGAAGAAGCTAAGTCGGAGACCGAGAAGGCTACTCAAAGAGAAAAAATGCCCGGAGATTTTCATTACTTACCCTAAAAATTGGGAACATTTTCTGCTTTCATGATCGTTTTTTTCAAAATAGATACTGAGTTTTGAAATAATTTATTTTATCAATAGCATAAAAAAGACTTAAAGCTTAGAGTCAAATAACACATCTATTTATTTATTTTGAGGTCATCTTAAAATAAAGCTTTCATTCTTTTTCTTGAAAGTGTGCTGGCGAAGCCGGACTTAAAACTAGAATGCTGTAATCGTGCGTAGCACGAGTTAGCAGGCTAGTAACTTAATAAACCAAAACTCTGTAATTTGGTAGTGTGGCAGTTATTTTGTTTAGAAAATATTAAATTATAGTTTTTTTTTATATCTAATTTTTCATTTAATCAAATTACCTTTCTGATATTAACGTAACTAAATATGTTCCTAATACATTATTTATCTCATCCGGACCGCCACCGTATGAAGTATTTAATTTTAAAATATGTCCGGGTAATGCATGGCTGGCCTCACCCGGTCCAATAACTTTGTCCATTACTCTTCCCGCTAATTAATCATCCACTAATTAATATTTAAGGGAATCACATCGCTCAGGGCTGACCTTAATATCACAGCTTAATTGGTCGCATTCTTAATCAGCAGGTGGCTGGTGACGTATTAAAAAAAGATAAGAAAATGTATTGTTACGTAATGAAGTAACAAAAATATTTGTTTTAATTTCGCACTTTTTTCTCGGCGAGCAAACGTATGGGACTGCCGCTCTTAGCAACCAAGAAAAAATATTTGTATGCCTTTTCCCTTGTAACGCGACGTTCCAACTAGTGTTTGTATTTTCTTCCGTCTATAAACTCTAATATCCCTATAAATTATTAGTCAAAGGTTCTGTGAAGTGCATAGTCCTTCTTTCTAAATCAAGCCGACTTCTGTTTCCACATAAATATATAAACTTTTTTATTAGATTGTTTTCTAATCCCGATATTCCATAGCATACCTTTACAATCTCAATAATTATATTCTCAGTCCTTTCCCTAATAAATAATTTCAACTAGAGTTCGTTTTTAAAAAATATTCATATGAAAAAAAAACCTAGTGTTTAATTCTTCTGATACATTCACTCAGTAGAACTAAACAGTGATTTTTTTATTCAAAATGGAGTTCTACAAAGTCTCCACTGAAGCATTTTATAAGATTTTTTTTTCTTTATTATTTATTAAAAATATCCAAACCATTGCCTTTGTTTTTTGTACATTGTTTCGTATCCTAGTCTGTGTTTTTACCATCATACATTATCAAACAAATTCCATCAATTTTATTTCCTTTCAAAAATTAATGAATATTGCCGTCACACAACAAGTTGAATCAATTCATTATTCAATCAAAATCAAACAAATCAATCGCGTAAAAATAAATTTGAAATAAAAAAAAGTATTCACTTAATGCAGTAATCGCGCATTAGTATGCCGGGCAGGGTCGCCCTCGCAAATAAATATTTAAAGTCACTTTAAAAAATTGCCTCCAACATGCATCGGCCGAGCTTTCAGGTCAAATTCAACTTTTCGCCCGGCGGCGCTGTGTTTTTTTTTGCTCCGCTACATTTGATTACGCCTGGGCCGGCGATGCATTGTGCGGACGTGGCGGGAATTGCGAATCGGCAAATTGGCCGCGCGTCTTAGAAAATGCTTCCTGCTCCGAGTATGAAAAACCAACGTTAAAACTCGACAGATTCGTTTGAATAATTTTTTTTTTTGAGGAATGAATGATGAAAGACTGACGAAGAAAGTGTGTTGCGAGAATATACTGTTACGATTTATTTTGGGTTCACTTAAATAAAACTTAAATTTTACTAATTGTACAAAAAATATTTTTAGGCTTTCTAAGCTAAGTGTTTTTAGGCTTTCATGGCCGGCTTCAGATGATGATGAGGATGCAGCATCCATTCTTCTGGGCTTGTAGTTAACACTGGACAATGGTCTACAAGCCCGAAAGAATGGATGCTGCATCCTCATCATCATCAATATTTGTACAATTTGATTGCATTGGGCTTACACTTCAAATTTTTATACTTTTCGCTTTGCATGAATAGGGTAGTAATGGGTTACTGATCCTTCTAGAGCACTGCTATTCGAATTTATAGAGTGACTAAAGGCTAGTGACAGCCTATGCTAGAATGATCTCGCGCAGACGTTTTGAGTAAACACGAGTAGTTTGATCCAAATACAAAGACACACATATACGTAAGCAAAACAAGTAAAGTAAGTAAAACACGTAGACACACAATTACCTATAAGTAAGTAAAAACACATTGACAAAAACCTTCTTGAATTAAAAAGTTTTGAATCTGGATGTAAGGAAAAAAGTATGCAAAGACAGAAAAAAATTGCGGATCTTTAATGTTGTCAGCTAAGGCTAAGGGTTTTTAAATTTAAATGATACTTGACATTTTTTTTTTTATTATTATTATTTTTAAGGTATTGTTTTTGTCTTATATACTTTTGCAATATAATATATTTTTTGTGTTCCTGAATTGAAAGGTTGGTAAATAACTGATCACTCGTACTTAAAAAATGGTTCACATAGAGTTTTAGGGCTTCTGTTCATTTTAGATTTGGGTTTTTATGTTGTAAGTTTGGCATTTGTGTAAGAGTGATTTAACATGCGCGTGTCTGCTTGTAGGCATGTATTTAATATGAATCTCAAATGTTATATACCTATCCAGGTTAGATATATAGATGTACAGACTATGCAAAAACTAGCAAAGCACCCCGAGAGAGCGTTTTTATTTCCATGCATTTTTTTGTGCAACTCTATCGATGAGTTTATACTTTCGGGACTGCATTATTCCGCGAGATTAGAGCGTATAACCTTCTCTAGCGTCGCGGCCTAAATATTTTATTCCGAATGGCAACAACGCGCAACGGCGAGAAAAAAACGAAAGATAAAATAAATGTAATGGCCCACCACAGTGAAAACAATAAACAAAGAATTTACACACAAAAAAAAAAACGAAAAATGTGGTGGTTTAGCGTCTAACACTTCATTGAATACGTCTAATTGGTAAAATAAAATTAAATGGACTATAGAATGAGCTGAAATTCTTTGATAGCTAGAATAAGCTAGTAGAAATCATTTTACTTCAGTTAAAATCTACTCCAGGATCTATTTTTGTAAAAAAAAAGAGTTTTAAGACTTATGCATTAATATGAGGCTGACCACTCACGTACTGCAAAAAAAATGTTCACTTAACCAAAGTCTCACCTGTTTAAGGGATGAGCAGAAAGAGTTGTAGGGTTTTAAATTAATTGAGATTTGGGTTTTTAATCTGTACGTACACATATAGCATTTTTTTCAGCGTCAACTTACACGTGCATGTTTGTAGGAATTCATTATATGAATCTTAAACAAAACTTATATTACAACTAAGGCCCGGTATATTGAACTGTAGTAATATTTTAGTTAACTATTACTTGAACTTTTATTCAAAATACTCAATCTCGAGTTAACTAAAACCGAACATTACCGACATATGAAGCCACGCCCCCAAATCTTGGAAATAATTAAAATGCCATTCAAAAGCTTTAAAACAAACAACTTTTCATAAAAATCATATCCCTAACCTTCATTGAGCTAGAAAACAACACCAAAAATGTTCAGTTTACAACAATTTTGATGTATCTAAAATCTAAATCTAAATCTAAGCTGCAAAGATATGTATCATTTGAGATTCATATTAAATGCATTCCCACAAGCAGACATGCATAATTTCGCGCTTACACATGCTGCATGTGGACCTACAATATAAAAACCCCAATCTCAAATGAACATAAGCCCTGCAACTCTTGCCGACCTTCCCTGAAGCAGGGGTGACATTGGCAAAGTGAACCATTTTTTACAGTATGGGTGGTCAGCCGCATACCAACCTATCAGTCAAGGAGTTAAATATCCTTAAATTAAAAAATAACATCTGCTGTCAGTGAAGCGCCGCCATCTTGAAAATCGAAAGTTAAAGTTACTAAATATTTACTGCCGAAATTCGGTGAGTGAAATATTATGATGATTTAACTAAAATTGCATTTTAGTTAACTTTACGATACTTCAAAATACCGGGCCTAAGATTACACATTATGAGTAGAAGTCAACACATCTACAAATATTAGAAAAAAGAGTGACATTTGAAGTCGAGTTACCCATTTTTATTTCGGAAATATTTCATTGCTTTTATGGAAAAAAAATGCAACAATATTTTTTAGTAATTGTACTTTCAGACTAGTTAAATACTTGTGACCACATTTTTTCTCATTCATAAATTATATCCAAAAGAATTAGCCTTATGAAAATTATTGAACCAAAAACAACAAATATTTTATTGTTGTACGTTGCCTTGGAGCAGTTAACTAAGCCGTATTCGGAAATTGGAAAAATGTTTACGAATCGCTTATGCGGCTGTCTTCCGCTGTTTGCTTGAATCTCTCAAATGAAGCGAAATAATTTGAGCGGGGACTTTTTGCCTGCTCTGTACTTTTGCTCTCTCCTTCCCTCCACAATTTCAAATCGAATTATTTGTAAGCACCGTGACAGCCATTGTGACAGTTACAAAAAAATATTTTTGGTTTTATAAATTTTGTGACAAATGTTTTATTTTATTTATTATTTATTTCATACGATGAATTGACTTGACTTATATGTTGCTATGAGGCTGACCACCCATACTGTAAGAAAATGGTTCACTTTGCCAATTGTATCCCTGTGTCAGGGAATATCGGCAAAAGTTGCAGGGCTTATGTTCATTTGAGGTTTGGATTTTAATTTGTATGTACACATTCCGCATTTGTAAGCGCGAACTTACGCGTGTCTGTTTGTGGGCATGCACTTAATATGAATCTTAAATGTTAACATATCTTTGCAAACTTAGATTATAGATAATTAATAGATGATTTCAGTTTTTTTCAGGAGCTTTCAATATTTTTATGCCATCAAGAAAAAAATCTTATGTTAATTTGAGGTATGGGCTTTAATTTTAGAAGAACACATGCAGCATGTGAATTTATAAAATACAAGCGCAAGCACTATGCGTTTGCTTGCACACACGCATTAAATACGATTCTTTAATGTAAACACATTTTTGCAACTTAGATAATATATATTGAAAAACTACCTACGTCGTACGCTCTCAGCACAAAATTTGATAAAATAATTTTGTATTGGAAATGTTAACAATCACAATGTATTGGTTTTTTTTCTACCGACCAGGCCATATGATGTCATATTGTTGATCTTTTATTTTAGTCTCGAGTCATTTGCATTAGGGTCCATGTTTTCAACAAAAGGATGGTGGACTTTATTCTCCATTAAAAGAACGTATTTATGCCAATCGCGAAGGTACTTTTTTTTAAAGGAAATTTTTGACCGCTCCGTAGTCTAATGGTAATGCTTCGGACTCGTAAATGGACGGTCGGGGGTTCGAATTCCGGCGGAGTAAAACTAAAATATTTTTTATTTTTCAAATATGCTCTTCTCTGGGTTGGAAAATTCATTGCTTTTACCAAACACCTGTCACAAAAGATTCATCCAACCTTACAGCTACTAAGAATTGGTGCTTTCTATAGCGACGACCAAACTTGTAGAGGGCTCTTGAGGTGTGATTCACACAAAATCAGCGCTCATCAAAAAAATCATGCTAATAATATTATTATAAGTTATCGTTGAGAATACCTTAAGCTATAGCCTACTACTGATTTTAAATTATTTATTAGCGCTGAATGTATTTAATCTTACATAGATTTATTTTATGCATTTAACAATATTCCCAGTTGCTGTGTTGGCTGTTAGCATTCATTATAGTGTTGCATTTTGCTGGTCAGGGTTTGAATCTCAGCGGACCCTGATAACATCAACCAAATGCATCTACGTCACTACCTTTATTGCTGTGTGCCAGCTATTAGGAGCTCTTAGTGTCTGAACATGGTAGATACGTGCCCTGTTGAGCTAAATGTATGAACACAGGCAATTAACGTAATAGACATTGTCAGTAAATGGGTTATAGGAAAATAGTTGATATCGAACAATAGTTTCCACCCCGTAAACCATTGATATGTTATTATTTAAATATCAAGGAAGGATGGTCAGAAAAGCTTTCAATAATCTAAGTCATTCAAATCTCTCTGAGAATTGTTAAGCTTACATTTCTAAGTAGATAACCATGCTATTTTTTTAACGATTGACGCAAACATTTCAAATCCTGCTTGTACAGCTTTTTTAACGTTTTGATTTAGCTCATTTCAAACATGCTAAATTATTTTCTGATGTCCTCGTTTTTTCACGTTTTACGTAGGCAGCCATTTAATAGTAGCAAATTGGAGATGTTTTATCCTCGCCGAGAGAAATCTTTATTTAATCTCCGTTGACGGACGCGAGTCTGGAAGAGACGGGTTTTCCCCGGTTTTTTGGCGAAGCTCATTATAGTTTTCGCCAAGTTGGCGCGGGTCCAAAGCCAATCGTCTCGCGGAGCGCGATTACGGGTCACTTTATGAAGAGTTGAATAATAAAATTTGTTGTGAATGTAACGCAGACTTTGTTGCTACAAAATCAAATTTCTCCGCCTTTGAGCGATTTTGTGCTTTGTTTTGCAAAGCTGCATCCGCAGTTGATTCACAGTAATCCTGTCCTTAGACTTTTAATATTTTTCCGTATTATGTGTATCATTCTCTACGATACTCGTGATCTAGCAACAACCCCACAAGGAGGGCCACCCGAGGTATGCTATTAGCTTCAGTAACATCAAGCCATTTACTTTTAGAGTCATGGGCACGCCTCGGACCTAGAGGTTCTTGTTTTTTCGTGCCGTTGCTTTCACTTCACGGGAAGGCCTTCCACCACTTAAGAAAATATGTAGCTTTGTATGAAATTCCATGTGCTGTGGATCCTTCTGACACATACATACAGGACTGGTATGAGGAGGGTTTGAGCATATACAATGCACTGTCTTTATTGTAAATTTTTGATGTATATTTGTAAATAAAGTGGACTTATTTGACATCTTAATAAGTTTTATGTTTAATGGACATTAATCTCACCATCTAGCAATGAAAATACCAGAAATATCAGGAAGCTTAACCATCCCAAAAATCCAAATTCTCCTTTTCAGCGATTTTTTCTTTTGTCAATACTGCAAAAAACAATAAATATTATATTTTGTATGTTTTGTGTATTAACACTGAAAATTCATATTAATTGAATTCTATCAAATTTCAAAATAATCATTTATTCTTACCTGAAGATAATCGACATGATCCAAAACGTTAGTAAAAATAAAATAAACGAGAGAAATAAAAACAGTGTTAAAAATTTTACTTTGTTTTTTGAAGTTTTATATGAGTAGAAAGAATTGACAATGAATTTTCACAGTGTTAATACACAAACCATACAAAATTAAAAAATTAAGATAATTCCAAAAATAAAAGAGTGTTTATTAGATTTTTAAAGTTCCATGAAGACTAATAGAATTCTAGCAATAAATATATATTATTTTTAAATAACTTCAAAATTTATTTACTATTTTTATCTCAGAGTAGAATCCTTAACTTTTTGTTCTTAAATCAAAGATTTTATGTAAAAGAGATGACGTTTGAATTATGATCGTCCTCTTCTTTCACTGCGTAGACTTAAATATAAAAGTGCATTTTGAAAAAAAAATTAGAGTTGTTCGAACAATAGAAGTAGTTAATAGAGTGAAACATAGTATACCACAAGTATGACATAGGTGTATTTTACGTTGGTTTCTCTACATGTTTGTTTTGGACGCTTGCCCGACAGACACACTTACATAATAATGTATGTAGATTTGACAACATCAAAAGTTCCGTGGTTTCATGTAGTCCGCCGCGCAAATGATGAATGAATTGACGTAAGCCCCATCCTACCCGTTTCTTGGTCATTATATTTAGATCGTCAACAGCATAATATGATCTATTCGCGGCCGTTGGAAACCCTCCAATGCACAATCACTTTCATCTGTGACAAATAATTATCATCAGCAGTTGTGCGCAGACCGGATGTAACCTTCAACCCGTTTTTAAAAATAGCTCCCCACTTTTGCTACGCATATCATGTTTTCTACGATATCGTCCAGGAGATTGCGAAAGAATGGAACCTGCAGAGTGAGAATAAGAGAAGAGCGTGTATGAGGAAAGTGATGAATGCTGAAGAGATGAAAGAGGGGAGGTCAGCAAGATTAGCAGAGCTTATGTCCATTTGAGATTGGGTATTTATGTAGTAAGTCAACATACGGCATGTGTTAGCGCGAACTAATACGTGCCTGCTTATGGAATTCATTTTATATGAATCTTAAATGTAATATTACTTTTCAAAATAGATTTTAGATGTACTAATAATCACACATACAGCTTTATTTATTTCCCCGCTTTGTTCCATTAATTGGCACAGATTTGTTCCAAAAGAAATATGGGTGTCGGCTGATTTTCGCATGTAGGCCAGCCCCTCGCGCAATTAGACAAATGTTCTGGAGACATACACGCTCGATTGGGGCGGTCAAACCGCTAATTGGGGCAACACGAATAGGCTTTCTAATAAACGCCGACGGTGCAGTTTCCCAGGCACGGGAACTCACCCCGATCGGCGAAAATGTAGCAAGCTGTGCCCATTCATGCGATTAATTGGACAACTTATCGAATCTATTATGAAATGCTACTTGTAAATAGTAGTTTGCCAGTTTTTATTGATGAAATGCTTTCCCCGCAATAGATACATAATAATAAAAAAAGAAACTCGAGAAATGAGGTAGGTATCAAGAATTTATTTGTTTTCAGACTTCGTTTTGAATGTTAAGGTAAAGGCTATCTATAATTTGATTTGCAAGGATATATAACGATGAATGTTCATATGCATTCTCACAGGCAGGCACACAATATTCGCGCTTATACATGCCGCATTTTGAGTGTGGATTTTCAACAACCCAATCTCAAAAGGGATGACATTGGTAAAGTGAACCATTTGTTTACATTAGGGATAGTCAGTCTTTTATCAACCTAAAAGACAAAAGCTCATAGCATTTATAAACTTTATTAAAAAAAGACATAAAAAAATGTATAAATATCAAATGAATTTTTGAAGTCAAAAAAAGGTTTAGTAAATAATCACACACAACACATTTTCTGGAATCAGTTCACGTTCAACACAAATATAATTTTCGTTTGAAGAGGAAAATGCTTAAAGCAATAACACATTCCACATAATATGTGAGTAATAATAAAGAAAAAATACTAACCATGTTATTCACACACCGCAAATTCATGGCTCAACCGCCACCTAACGCAAATTTTTCACACAGTAAAATGATGATCCATGTATCAGATATGGATAAAATGTGTCGTGAATAGTCCTTTGAAGTCTTTATAATATAATAGTGTTCCTTGACTTATAGGTTGGTATGCGGCTGACCACTCATGCTGTAAAAATGGTTCACTTTGCTAATGTCACCCCTGTTACAGGGAAGGACGGCAAGAGTTGCAGGGTGTATGTCCATTTGAGATTTGGTTTTTATGTTGTGGGTTCACATGAGGCATGTGCAACCGCAAACTTGTACGTGTCTGGTTTTAGGAATGCATGTATGTAATGTGAATCTTCAATGTAACATATCTTTGCAACTTAGATGAGATTAGATTAGATAATATATTTTGTAATATAATCAATAATCTAACTCATTTGCGAAAGTGAAAGAGTACAAAAAATCACAAGAAAATGTATCACATTTTTCAGCACGACAATTCAACAGAATTACAGCTTGTTAATAAATCCATCACTCAAAGTATTTACTTTTCCCGAGGCATCCGCTCATACGTGGCATCGTAAAACAAATTGTTGCCGAAGAAATGACATGTATTCAATAAAGGTTTTTACAGCCAACACTCACATAAAGCGGCGTCTCCGCGAGATGGATGTATCGGAGAGACGAATTCAGCAAAAAGTCTGAAAAGTTTTATCTGCTTTTACAAAATTATGGCGGATTCTACAGTGTAGAATGGGAAATATTTTCTAAATAATAATAAAAAATACAATAATAATAATAAAGAGCCCTCTACGAGCTTGGTCGTCGCTTTATAAAGCGCCAATTCTCAAGCAAGATCCAATTGGTGTAAGGCTGAATGGACCTATTATGTGACCAGACTTTGGTAAAGGCAGATTAATTATTTATTCAACTCGGCAAAGAGCAAATTTGAAAAATTTATTATTGTTTGTGTTCCACCGGGATTCGAACCCACTGCCATCCAATCACGAGTCTGAAGTATTAACTACTAGGCTACGGACCGGATTATTATTATATTTAAAGTATTATATATTAGTGGGTCGTTTGGCGTACTTACAAATTACAATTACAACTTCGATTTTTTTACACTTTGCGGATATTCGACAAGCCGGATCTTAACCAACTTTTTTTAATATCCAGAAACAGGTATAATTATTATCAATTAATTATTATTTATCATTGTCTATTTCAATTAATTATTAATTCATAATTATCCAATCAAATCTTTCGAACCTGGATCACAGTTTTCGTCAAATGACGTGGCCCAACGAAACTCAAACTACTATATTTTTATTTTAATTACATACGCTAGTCAAACTTACCATTTTGTATGCTTGGCCATAGAGCCAACGATTATAATTCAAAGAATACATACCTTGAAATGGAGATCAAATTCGAAACACTCCAAAGTTTCTGAAACAAAGAGAAAACAAAATTAAGGCGAGTATGTTCATGGACTATGCAGGGATATTGATATTAGGGATATTGATACCTTAAAGGTAAAACTGAATAAGTGGCATCTTAAGCTTACATGATAAATGCACATTTACTTCTATTTCATACTACAAAATACACCAAAAAAGGGGGAAAATCTTGTAGTTTAGAAGTTTTTCATGAGTACCCCTTTTGTTAATTAGTTCACTTATCATGAGAAGCTTAACGCAATAAAATGTTTTATCCACGATTTCTTAAATCAGTGAATCAGAACTATTCACTATACCTTTAAGGTGGCGATATATAAGAATAAATACTATGTCTGAAAGAGTAAAAAAAAGAAGATGGTGGACAAGTATGTTTGTTTAATTATTTAACCTCATAATCCTCCATCTTCAATTAATGAAATGATTGCCAAACAATCTAGTTAATCGAATGATATAGGGGTTTAATTAACATTTCTTCAACCCCCATAATAATAATTGAGGACCCTAGAACAGGCATTTTCATTATACCAAACCAAAACCCTTCTAGGTTTAGTAGAAGGCACTCGTATCAATACCAGATTATCTTGATTAATAACAATATCTTATCTTGTCCCAAAACCAAACAAACATAAACACAATAGCGTAAGAACAACAACATAACAAAAACATGTTTATAGAAATTGTAATATTCAGATTCTTTACCAAAAAGCTAAGACATATAAAAATATGAAAAAATTATGTTTACTTCACTGATTAATGCTACTGACCAATAATCAGGGATTCGATTTTGGTATTTTGATATCGTGAGAAAAAGAGACGAATGTATAGAAAGTAATCAAGTGCGAGGGAGACAGATGATAAAACGAGAAACGTTCATAAAAGGTTTATTGTATGAGTGCGTACACCGTTTGTAAAAAAGAAAAACAATGGAGTGTCACTGACTATCGACAGTGCGTGTTAAAAAATTGTATGTTTTTGTATAAATTACATTTACGTTTGCTTCACATCCGCCGTAAAGGGTGCTAGGAAAATGGTATTCAATACTAACTAATCATTTTATAATTTATTGCTGGGATTGGACATTGTTTTTATTTTTTTGAAAAATTATTTATCAATAAAGATTTTCATAGCCGACATAAAGGTTGATAAACCAGCTTTAAAAATTTAAGTATAGCTTTTGTACTAAAAGGCTTTCATACTTGGATTAAATCTCCTTAAAAAATGTGGAAGAAAAATATTTTCTTAATGATTAAAAAACATATTATTCCTCTTTTCGATTTAAGAAAAATCATAAGCTCTTAATCTAGGATTTATTATTATTATACGTAAAAAAACGGGGGAAAAAACATATGGAAATACGATTTGATATTCTATAATCTATATCTATAATCTAAGTTGCAAGGATATATTCATTTAAAGCTCTCAGATGTATGCCCACAAACCAACACATGTAGTTCGCGCTTACAAATGCTGAATGCGTACTTACAAATAAAATCCAAACCTCAAATGAGCATAAACCCCACAACTTTTGCCGACCTTCCCTGAAACAGGGGTGACATTGGCAAAGTGAACCATTTTTTACAGTATGGGTGGTCAGCCTCATACCAACCTATAAGTCAAGGAAATATTCCATTCCATATAAACGATTTTTAACTTTCAAACAAGTAAGCATTACTTGGTATATGAAACAGCTTATCAAAAATATTTTACAAAAAAAATCTTGACACAGTTTTGCTTAAAATTTTTCACCAGAAAAATTATGACACAGCTGAGCGTGCAAGATTTTTCGTGCTTCCTGTATTTCATTACGAATATTTATCGCTGTCCCATTTAATAGTTTTAACAATTTTTCACATGAACTGGAGATTTATATTTCCTAGAATAGTTATTTATGCCACTGCCAAGTAATGATAGTCTTTTTAACACGAGTGCTAGTTTGTGCCATGAGGCGCAGCCGAATGGCACAATAGAAAGCACGAGTGTTACAAAGACTAATTACGTGCAGTGGCATACAATACTTTTTCTACGACCATGAGAGAATTAACAATCTATAATCTATAATCAAAATATAATCTATAACAAAATAGTGAATAATAGTCATTATAATGTACTCGTCCATTTGAAGTAATTAAAACCTTACCTTTGTCAAAACGTGTGATTTATCATTCCCTTCGATTATCTAATCTAACCTAAGTTGTAAAAATAAATTATATTTAGGTTTCATATTGAATTCATGCTCACAAGCCGACACATATGTATAAGGTCGCGCTTTTACATCCTGCATATAAGCTTTTAAACATTCAAACCCAAAACTCAAATAAACATATGCCCTGCAGTTGTATTGGCAGGTGAACCAAATTTGTACAGCATAGGTGATCAACCTCATACTCACCTATTAACCAAGTAACTTTTTGAGTTTGTTTATTTTTTGCGGTGAATTTTTTTGTATTGTTTTCCTTTCAAGCCTTTTATTTTCCATTGAAAAAAGGAAAGCTTTATTTGGAGCAATCCGATAAATAAATTCGATAAATTTTAGCACTATTAACAATTTTTATTTGACTCTACACATAAAATATACTTATTTATTTTCATCTGAACAGGGCTGAAAGTCTCATCACCACGGTAATTCCTACCTACCGAATATCACTAATATTGTATGAAGCCTAATCAGCTGATCGCTTGCGGCCATCTTGGATTGACAGGTCTTCATACCCCCATACAAGGTTGACATTTGAAATTAAAAAATGGTTCCAATTCTGACAATGCGCATGCGCACATGTTCATTTTAACACGGTTACCGGTTGCATAATGTAACATTATGCAACGGGTGTAGAAATGTATGGCATTGTGATTGCGTTAGCCGTTTTGTAATTAGTAAATTACCAAATGGGAGTAGAAAAAATTATAATATGAATTATGTTGTAAAGTCGCACCTTTTGAAATATTTGTTCTTTTTTTCATCTGAAGCAGGTAAGAAATGAAGGATAAACTTTAATAAATCATCAATAATATGATAAAAGAAAAACAGTTTTGTTTTCGATTACTCACGTAATCGAAAACAAAACTGTTTTTCTTTTATCATTAATGATGAACGATTACAAAGTTAATGCCTCTACAATCAATAACATCAATAATATATTTTTTAGTGTTGATCTGTTACCACAGTGAAAGTCCAGAAGAAATTTAAAAATTAAAATGGTAAAACATGGTTTTAGTTCACTTTATTATTGATTAAAAAAAAATTGTATTATATTTTTTTATGTTTATATTCCTTGACTTATAGGTTGGTATGAGGCTGACCACCCAAACTGTAAAAAATGGTTAACTTTACCAATGGCACCCCTGTTTCAGGGAATGTCGGCAAGAGTTGCAGGGCTTATGTTCATTTGAGGTTTGGATTTTATTTGTAAGTACACAATCAGCATTTGTAAGCGCGAACTACACGTGTTTGTTCGTGGGCATACATCTGAGAGCTTTGAATGAATATATCCTTGCAACTTAGATTATAGATGTTTAAGTTATGCAGTTTTGATGTCCATACATATTATTATTTATTGATTTTAAAAAAAAATGTAATGTGTCGTGTATGTTCCTTGACTTATAGGCTGGTATGCGGCTGACCACTCATGCTGTAGAAATGGTTCACTCTGCCAATGTCAACCCTGTTTCAGGGAAGGACGGCAAGAGTTGTATGGTGTATGTCCATTTGAGATTTGGTTTTTTATGTTGTAGGTTCACATGCGGCATGTGCAAGCGCGAACTTGTACGTGTCTGCTTGTGACAATGGATGTAATATGAATCTCCAATGTAACATATCTTTGCAACTTAGATATGCAGAAAAAAGCCTTCCCGTGTTTTTCTTCAACCTTTTAAATGCAAGATTTTCATTTGTATTTTAAGCTTAAATTACCCTACCACATTGTTATTGGCTTAACTTTATATGTACAACCCTTAGCTTTGTATATGTGTATATAAATTAGCCCTCTTGCCTTAAAAAAATACCGTTTTAAATGTCTGCGCACAAAGTGGCCCTATCGCACCCTCGTGGCGGTCAAGTATCACGTTTGTGTCAGTCCGTGGTAGAATCGCGTCCCCTTGCGACGCAACCGGCCATACATTACAGTCAACAATACACGGGGGTGCAGTCCGTCAGGCCTGCACTGGCCGGGCGTAGTTATTTACTGCGGGGATCGTGATACGCGACACTAGCGACTTGTAACGGTCTTCCAGTGAATGTAGCGTGTTAATTTTATTCGCATCGTGCGGTTTATTGTTTTTATGAATATTTATCAATTAAATTGTTGTTCAGCTAGCGTATTTGGTTCAGATAACGTTGGTTTAAGCCACGGCTGGCCCCTTTGACCATAACATTGACCCTGGTTCAGATGTCGTAGCATGCACACAAGCTTCTGCTTTCGCATGAAGACAACTAGCCAGGCAAAATATGTAGATTGGTGAATAGCATTCCTCTTCACAAGTTTATTTAAAAAAAAAAAAAAGTTTGTTTAAATTAATCTGCAAAAGCTGTTTTTTTCAATGAATCAGAAACCTAGACCATACAATTTATTTGATCTATGAACAAATCTTTTTCTCAATCAAATGTTTAACTAATTAACAGTATTTCCTTGAAAGATGCTAGTTATTTTAGGAGATGAATTAAAAGAATTGCTTCATAAAAAACGCCTTGCATCTATGCTGGACATAAAGTGCAACTTCTTACCGCGATGAGGACATCATGGAGACGCGCCACATGCGGCTCCTTCCGGGAGGAAACATGTGGCGCGTGGAACATATTTATATTCACAGGTAAGGCGGACGGATCTACGCAAAACTTATTCTCTTAAAGTGGATCTTTTCCGGAAACCAAGGAAACCAAGGAAACCAGTTTTCATTTCTTGACAAGGCCTAGTGGACATTGTCGGTATATTTATGTCAGGTTTGAAATCAGTACTCACGCATGGAAACATTTATTAAACCCTTGCTGAAGATCAAACCCGAACCTCTGCAAGAATTGTACCGACTAAGACTATCGACCAGACTTATTCTCTTGATTGTCAAAATATTTAAAAAATGTTTATTTTACTTAATTAAAATGTAGGCCAAATATTCCAAATATATTCCAGATTGTTTTTCGCGTATAAAAGTATGGAATGCAACCAATTTCTACGGAGCAGACTTGTAATGGCTATTTTTTCAGACTTCAAAACGTATTTAATAAATCTTAAAGTTACAACTTAAATGTAGAGTGAACCATGAAAAGTAAAACAGCTCGACTAGTGAACGTTTCAGTTTTCATACTTTTTTTTTGTAAAACGAGTGTGAGCTTAGACGTTAAAATTTATACTCAGGTTCCAGAATCTTCCCCTTATATATCCTGGATGGGGTGGTTTCTACGGTTCCATGATAGAACGACACAGTGACAAAACTACGCATGACATGACGACACATGACAAAACAACAAATGACAGAACATCATAATGGCAGTAAATCGCATGACAAAACATCACTATGATAAAACATCACAGAAAAGTACATCACAATGACAAAACATCACGAGACCAAACCGTTTCATGTGATTCATGGTATGTTCTGTTTTAGGTATATGATGTTTTGACATGGGATTTTTTGTCACAGTGATGAATTTTCTGTGTTGTTTTGTCTTAGTGATGTTTTGTCATGTGATATTCCATCATGTGGTGTTATGTCATGTGTCGTTCTGTCATGTGTTGTTCTGTCATGTGTCGTTATGTCTATATAATCTATAATCTAAGTTGCAAAGATATAATAACATTCAAAACTCATATCGAATGCATGCCCACAAACAGGCAAGTGTAAGCTCGCGCTTAAACATGCCGCATGTGGACTTACAAAATAAAAACAAAATCTCAAATGAGCATAAACCCTGTAACTCTTGCTGACCTTCCCTGGAGAGGAGTGACATTGGCAAAGAGAACCATTTTTTGTCATGTGTCGTTATGATATGTGTCGTTTTGTCACTGTGCCGTTCTTGTCACCGGTTTCCCTAGGAAAACAATCATTTGAGGCGAATGCGATTCCACCCGCACTGAATGGGAAACGCTGGAACCATTGACTTATGATATCTGTGGACTAGAAATTATTTTAACGAAAATAGACATTATATATCTGATTCAACTTACTTACGAAAATGGCCCTTAGGTAGAAGGAGAAGAAAAAACTTCACCGTTGCATTTCTACGTGTACAAAAAAAACTCGGGTGAACATAAAAATATTTCTAAAAAGGTGGCACCAAGGACACGTGCGTACTATGTCCGAACCAATCCAAACTTAGTACGCATGCGTTATATAAGGAAATCTTGTTATCAATATAATTGACGAATTTTAAAGAACAAATGCATTATTTTAAAACTTTCTGGCATGTGTTATAATTGAGTGTCAAAACACAAAATGGAGAAAGCAAGATTGTAGGTCCTATTGTAGGTCCACATGCGATGTGTTAGCGCGAACTTATACATGTCTGCTTGTGGAAATGCGATTAATATGAATCTTAAATGGTATATATCTTTGCATCTTAGATTTAGATTAGATTTAGAAGACAACATAGAATTTGACACGTAAAAACATGTTTCGTATGACTACACCACTGCAGCGTTTGACAGGACTGAGACAAATCGACTGCTCCTAGGAAGACAGCACTAAGTCAAAAAAGATAGTTTTGCAGGAGAGCCAATTGAATGTTATTTATTCCATGAAAAACAATGCCTAAACTATGTTTTACATTAATTTATAAACGACTTTAAAAGAGATAGAGACACGGCTGTCATCTTGGAATGAAGATAATGATTTGTTACCTTCAGAAACCTCAATTTCGGAGCTACTTCCTTCTTTCTTCTTCCTTGGAGCAGTCGAAATGTGGCCTATATTATGTATCAATGCAGTAAGTTAGTTTTTGCTCCTTTATATTATTACTGAATGGCAGGAACCCTGCAGGAGAGTCATGCTGATTCCGCCATGTTTACAAAACCATCCGCACACAATGGGAGGGAATGATGTGTGCTTTTCGAAACATCAATGGTTGAGGAAAACAGAAGGGAAATCATTTGATAAAGTACTTATTCATTTACCTACTCATCTACTTTCAATAATAATAAAAAAAACTTTATTTTCAAAGACGCCTGTAGATATCTACAAAAAACGTATTTATTTCACATTAATTTGTGGATACCTGTACCCCGAGTACGAGTTTTTAATGAATACTATAAGTATCGAGTATCAGAGAAAAATATATGTAAGCGAAACTTGTTTTGCTAGAGGTGTTTTTCAAATTTACGTACATTTTTCTCGAATACTCGATACTTACAGTATTCATTAAAACTCGTACTCGGGTTACTGAATTTTTCAGCATTCACTTTATTTTGAATACTGATAATTACAAATCTGCCAATCAAAAGTGTTCCTTGATTAAACTTTTAAAAGCTTGGGTATTCCCAAAGTGAAAATTAAATTTTATGAGGAATCTATAAGTCAAGGAACACTTTGAGGATTTACATTTTTTTTTTAAAACAGAGATTTATTTTCACAAATTCACTTTTTTACCGATGCCACCGCTTTTTCAGGGTAAAGCGGCAAGAGTTACAATGCTGACATAAAAATGTTCATTTGAAGTTTGGGCTTAATTTATATTTTAAGTACTTATGCAGCATGTGTACGCGCTAACTAACTGGTGTATCCTTGATTGTATGTATTTAATATGATTTTTTAATATTAATATATCTGTACAAAATTAGACTAAAGGTGAAGTTTGATAACTAAATATGATGTAAGTACCTTAATTTGTATCAATTAGGTACTTCATTTTTAATATGATTTTTCAAAAAAAATGAGTTTGTTTTTTTAATGTGCAAATGATATATTTTTTAATATTTTTTATAAACGTTTGTTATTAACATTATGAGAAAAATATATATAGATTCATTTTTGTAATACGTATAAGGTACAATTTTCCAACCAATTTTTCACATTATATATGCAATATCAAATACCAATAAAAGACCGAAAGTTGTATTCGATAAAACATCCCACCTGTAGTGAGATGGACCTCAGGTAGAAGGAGATTCGTCAGGAATGCGTTTTGTGACCACGGGCGCCAAAAACGCGGGTCAGAGCCGTTTGGCTTGCCGAGGAATTCAGCGCATCCCTGTCGTTTTATTTCATTTCATCGAGAATTTTCTCCACTTACGATATTCCGACCGCAGAGAAAACGGCGGTGAATGGGTGACTGAATTGTTATTATATCAAATAACTTATGTTCCATATTTCATAACCCATATACATGCGATATAATTTGTTACATACAATATACATACATGTGTGAGAGTTTTTCTTACTTTATTTTATAAGGATCTTCAATGAGGTGTTTGGCCGTGCTCTGAAGAATTATGACTGCTTGAGTGCATAGCGCCAGGAATCATATCACTTACAATTATTGAGGATAGTAAACCAAAACTTTATAAACACTTTTATTTACCCACAATCATAATGTATATATTATTATATTTACCACAGCAATATTGATTACATATAACCAAAATTCACATGCTCGTGGCTCTCTCACCAGGGAAGCTTTTTTTTGTCTTTCTGCATTCTTTTGTTTTCGTTTTTTTATTCAAATTCAAATCTAATGTTCCATTCCACCAAACAAGCAAATTCATCTCGTTACACATGTTTACATTTTTTCTTTAACAAATATATATTTTAAATCTTTTTCTTTGTTACGGCAAGTGTCTACGACGTTGACGATCACCTGAAGGAAAGTCTTGGATATCTTTAATAATAATAAACTTTGTTAACAGATCAACACTAAAAAAAAAAAAAAAAATATTATAAAAAACTTTAATCTAAAAGATAAAAAAATGGTATTCAATTACAGCGAGTAAATTATAATTTCACGACCGGTTTTGTAAACAATCTGTTTGCATCTTCAGGTTGCTAAACACCCGACCCCTACAAAAATATAGATAAATGAGCAAGGTCAAAGCCACAGGAAATCTTAAATCTAGTTCGCTGGTTGCATAAGAGCTTAAAATGATATTATTATCACAGCTGTTGTTGGCACAAGAAGACTACCTAGCTATAGTGAGAGTGAAGAACGGAAGTGTGATGGGACGGACCTAAATGACACGTTGGCCACTGTTTGATGAGACTACAAGCAGTCCATAACATTAAATCTTACTAATAAATGAACTAATTGTTAATTCATTCATAAGAAAAAATCAATATTCTTATGGTAAAGAGCTTAAATAATACTCGTAGCTTTTCAATGTCCTCTGTACATATGGCAAACATATCTATAATCAAAGATGAAATGATATATTGACCTTTTTAATGGCTAATATTTAATGCAAGTTCGCATTGAAACATACTACATGTGTACAATGTACATATATTCCTCACCCTATCACTTCGTTTGTTCCCAATCATACTTCTTAGAAAGTCCATTTCAACAGTATAGACTTTACTAATTTCACTTTCATTCCAGGCTTCACTTCCATACATCAAGGTGGGTATAAGTATGCCACCGTGTACCGCCAATCAAGCATTTTTAGATATGCTTTTATTTTTGGCGATACAAGCGGTGGCACCCAGTACACATTTGCCTTTCATTATTCTTCTCTCAAGTCCTTATTCTTCCATCCTTTTCAAACTTGCTTCCCAAGTATTCCCGGGTTACTAAACTAAAACTTTTTAAAAGGTTTTTCAATTACAAAATGATGATTAGTATGAAGCTGATCACCCATACTATAAAAAATGGTTCTTTTTGCCAATGTCATCCTTGCTTCAGGGAAGGTCGGCAAAAGTTTCAGGGCTTATATTTATTTGGATTTTATTTTTTAAGTACACATGCAGCATTTGTAAGCGGGAACTTACACGTGTCTGTTTATGGGCATGCATTTAATAAGACTCTAAAATTGTAATATATTTTTGCTACTTCGATTATATTTGATTAGCATTGAAGTAAATGGAATATCTAAAAGCCACGAGGAGTTGTGGATTGTGTTTTTTTTAATAAAACCAAATGCTTCCCATCAATATGTTTTAAAGAAAAATGAAAGTATTATTTTGAAATAATCAGTTTTATCATTCATACTTATAGCTTATGATTGTCGTCACCGTTATTGACATTGGAGTCATTGGTGGTGGATCATCTCACGTGAGCATGTGAATTTTTTTTTAACTTTTATAAAACCAGACTTATTTCAAGTAATGAAATAAAATGGTCTCACCTCTTGACGATCGTCAGTTAGAGAGAATTCTGTCTGGAATGCGTATTTTCAGGAACCCACACACAGATTTTTCATTTAATATGCTGTTGCACATCTCATAACACATTGACTGTTCGCTTTTGAGTAAACACTTCGCACGTTTAATAATAAAGAGAAATAACTCGAAAATTGAGAAAATCGAGATTTTGTAATAAAACGCAAGAACAATGCGAGAAGAATAGGTAGAATGCGACAACCGTTCAATTTGGACGAATATGACCGAGATAAAACATCGGCCGCCTTTTTCATCCCATACAAGTTGTACTGGTTGTCTGAATTTCAAACGCGATTTCCCAACATTCTTATTTTTGGAGCTATTGCTCTTTATTATTAAACGTGCGACTTGATTTGCAATGATATTTATTCCGTAACGACACACGTCCGCTCTAGACGAAGAATCGTCGTTGACTGGCTCTTTCAATACAATTTGTCGGAAAGAGCCGAAGTCGGTCGGGCCTCTTCGGCTTTTTTACGAAAAAATAGCGCAAATAAACCAAACCTCACAAAAAAACTAAGTTTTTTGGGAAACGCTGTGGAAAGCCATTAGTAAATGTGTTATTAATTAAAAAAAAAAATTAACTTTGTTTTATTTCACTTTTATTGTTTGAGTCGTTACTAACATTTTCGGGTGAGAATCTCCATCTTCAGGTAACAAAATATGACTTAATGTGAAAATTATGACAATGTCATAATTTGTTACCTGAAGAGGGAGGTTTTTCCCTGAAAACGTTAGTAACGACTCAAACAACAAAAGTGGAATGTTTTTTATTTTTTTTCATTTTTAAAAATAATAGCACGCTCACATAAACATACATCTTGCAACCTATTCCGCCTTTCCCTAAAACCGGGGTGGGATTGGTAAAAGTAAACCGAGTTTGTACAGTACCTATGGGAGGTCAGCCTCATACCAACCTATTAGTCAAGGAAACTTATTAGTCAAGGACTCTATCTTAAGTGTAATTCAAAATTCAGATCCCCTTAATCTTAAATGAAAGAAAAACGGCAACAGTTTTTTTAAATACTTTTAAGTAAAACCCGTGCAATATTTTTACGGTGATATGATAAATGTGTAGCGTGAAAGTTAAATACAAGTTAAAATATAATAATAATAAAAATTCTAACAATTTTCCGGTAGGTACTAATCATCGTTTAGCAAAATGTGTTTTTCTTGAATTTAATAAACTTCAACTCACAATTATTTTTCCATGCAAGTTATAAAAAACATTTTGAATATTTTTTAGTGTTGATCTGTTAACACAGTGAAAGTCCATTTTTACAAATATTTAAAAATATAAATGGTAAAACATTGTTTTAATTCACTTTATTATTTTTGTTTTTGCTCTTGAAGATGCCTCATTAGGCGAAAATATTCGAGCAAAAACAAAAATAATAAAGTGAATTAAAACCATGTTTTACCATTTATATTTTTAAATATTTATAAAAACATTTTGATTTTAAATAGAGTTTATTGATATACCCGTAGTGTCTTTCCAACGAAGACGCCAAGTCTCTCGTCACGGCCTCAGCTCATTTATTTCAATCTGACCAGAATAAATCTGTCACCGCAGACCTAGAGTGTATGGACTCATACGTCTATATACAGGGAGCACCATACGTATATATAAGAGAGACAGCGCATGGACCTATACATTCATTAGTTTATGTAGAAGACAGTGTATAATATGTAGACCATTGACGTATGATGTAGTGGACTGGAAATGATTTTAAACGCAAATTGAATTTAGTTAAAAAGAGAACGAAAAGGCTTCAAGTGCGACTACACTCTTAACAGAAGAGCTAGATTATAGCTCTGCAATGTTGGCCCGTGTGAACGTTTTCTGGGTAAGTTGTTTTTAATCTATTCATTTTATTTAAACAAGTTTATATGCATCAACAAGATTTTCCTGAAACATAACCTAACCTACTTGCCATCACATGATTGTATTGAAAACAAAAAAAAGTTATAAAAATATTTTTCAATCAAATTATGAAGAACAAATAATATTTATTAATGATTGTAAAACGAAACAAGCTTTATACTTTGGATAACTTCACCATGGCTGTATGAGTTGGACACTTGATTTGACAGGACTGGGTGACTGGTTGCGAACCATACTATAATCTATAATCTCTATAATCTAAGCTGCAAAGATATGTTAACATTTAAGGCTCATATTAAATGCATGCCCACAGATAGGCACATTTAGGTTCGCGCCTACACATTCTGCATGTGTGCATACAAATAAACAAAACCTCACATGAGCATAAACCTTGTAACTCTTGCCGCCGTTCCCTGAACCGGGGTGGCATTGGCAAAAGTGAACAATTTTACAAAACCGTACTACGCCAATTTAAAGTCCACTATTATTATACATTGAATGGAATGGAACTAAACTAAAGAAGAGATGCATGAAAACCTAAGTGCGGAAGACAGTAGGAAAGAATGGGTGGTAGAAATGGCGCGTTCAGCGGAACGAGACTCTCCTCGTGCGTTTGAGCTCCTGAAAAACTGAAGTCATTTATAATGTTTAACTGAAAATCATGTGCAGACAGCAAACGTTTTGAGACTTTTGTGTGAATCGTGTCAGATTCAAAAAACAATGAACAACATGATCATAAACTTATGTTCCACAAAGTATGAACTACACATCAGCCGATAGACAGAAAGAGAGAGGATTGGAGGAGGCCTACGTCCAGGAGTGGACTGAAATAAGCTGAGAAAGAAGAAGAAGAATTGGAAGCTAAGAAAAATTAATAGTTTTTTCTCATCGGTGGGCAAACGTTACACATTTCGATAAAAATGATCATCAGCAACCATTAAAAAAATCATTTTTTTCTTAGAAACCCGGTCGTGTGACGTAAGAATTGTTAGGAGCCTGCTCAGCTTACGCAGGCTTCGAATGAAAGATATAATGAATCCCTTGGCAGAAAAGAAGGCTTAAGGGAACCAATGCCCATGTAAGGCTGTAGCGCCATTAAAGTACAAATTTACAGATTTACAGACAGAAAAAAAATTACATTAAAAAAATCGTGGTTTTAACACTAGTAGAGATCGTCTTATTCGATTTAAAAGAATGTGTCCTAGATTGTACGTTGATATGAAATATACAATGCGTTTATTATAAATATGTTTTTTTCAGTGAATTTTTGTGTATTAAAACAATGTGATACCTAGTTTTCACAAAAAAAAATTGTTACCAATTTCACAACGTATGCCATTATTGAAAGTAATATCTTAATATCTGTCATTCTTTAGACTATATCTACTCTCTATTTAACACTAAAATTTAATCATCCATTCAAAATATCGTTGATCAGCTTAAAACTTAATAGGCACCATAATTACCGATTGCGAAATTAAGCAAATTGCACAAACATTGATAGCTGCAGTATGCAACCTAAGCCCATACGATGATGATACCGACCAGAACTATGGAGCTTTACCCCAAGTATAACATTTCACGTTTAAACTAAACTATAGCGTTTCTCCGAAAATTCGACTCAACTTAAACACTCACCAGAGGCACTTTTTATGTTTGAGTTCATTTTTTGTGTACGCTACGATTGAGTTTACACGTGAAACTTTATACTTGGCTGTGAACACAGAGCCAGCAGCCACGCTATCGGGGAAGCGATTTAATAGGAAGTCAATCAATTTGCATTGCTACTCAGAATGTTAATAAGCTACATCAATAGGGTGCCAATTCGGCGAATCCGTTTGCGGATGTGCACGCGTCGGGGGTTTGTAAAATTTGGTATAGATTGGATGGTTTTCAATAGTAACAATGTTGTGAAAGAACATGTTCGTTTTTCATATCTGACTTAGTGAAATGATAAGCTGTTCTCTGAGTACGAGTTGCAAAACTTGCGTAAAGTAAAGTTTACGGAAAGTATTAAAGAGTGGTTTTCCCTAAAATCTGCCGTTTTTTTTTTGTTTGAACTTGATTTTTTTCATCACTGTAATTTTTTTGCTAAGACCATAAAGTGTAAGAAACAAAAACGGCAGATTTTGGGGAAAATCATTCTTTAACAATTTCCGTAAACTTTACTTTACTCAAGTTTTGCAACTCGTACTAAGGGTACAGGACCTATGTATGAAATTGCGTAAATACTTAGCTATCACGTAAATACCGTCAACACAAAAAAAAATGTATGGAAGATACAATGGCATACAAGTTTTTTTTACTTTTCATTCGCGATGGTTAATATAAATATAATAAAACGAGAGCTTGCATGAAAAAGGCTATGACTGAGTGAAATGAAAGAAGGATGTAAGGACAGAAAAAAATGGCGGCTTATCTGTAATGATGACGGCTTTCTCATTCATCATTTTAATATTATGTTCTTAGTACAATTATTTACTTTTTTTGAAAAAAATATTTTTAAGGTTATGTTGTTTTTGCAAACCTAAATGTTATTTATTATTTGGATTCCTTGACTTATACACACGCTACAATGGGCTCTAGACTCATCTTTAGAGCTTGTAGATAAGGCGAGATTTTCGTAGGGAATAGAGTTTTCATTCAGTTGGCATTGATAAGTGAGCGAACAAGTCTATGGGAAGTGTAAAAAAATCACCCTTGCCTTTTCTTTTTGGAACCCAAAGAATGTAATTCTACACAATGATGTCTCTCAGCTATTACAGAGGTGTTGATAATCAAGATACAATCAAGGTACCATCAATACTGTATGTGCTACAATGTCAGAACCTCCGACACTATTAATTAACTAAGCTGTAGTGATAATTGTCATTAGCGAAGGACCACACGTATTCCAAATCACAAACTTATGCAGATAATAGGATGACCAGTTCACTTCAATTAATCCTTGATGATGTGTTGGCACAGTCAATTGTTATTCATAATTATGTTCACTTTGCCAATGCCACCCTTGTTTCAGCGTTAGATCGGCAAGAATTGCGAGGCTTACATATGTTCATTTGAGATTGGGTTTTTAAATTGTAAGTGCACATGCGGCATATTTAAGCGCGAGCTTATACGTGTCTGCTTGTGTAAATGCATTTAATGTGAATTTCAAATTTAACATATCCTTGCAACTTAGATAATAATAGATAATTGTATATTATGTGGAATTTTCTTGAAATTAATTTATTTGAGTCAAAAATATGTTACTTTGAATATACAAGCGCCTTTTTTTTTTTTTAAGAAATCCTGTGCGGGAGACTCTAGGGGTCTATGACACTTGTTGTAGTGCCGCAGAGGTATACGAGCTTGGTCGTCGCTACAAAGCGCCAATACTCAAGCAAGACCCAGTTGCTGTAAGGCTTGGATAGACCTTTGGTGACCGGTCATTGGTAAAGGTTCATGAATTTTTCAACCCAGCGAAGAGCACATTCGAAATATAAATGGTATATTTTTGTGCTCCGCCGGGATCCGAATCCACAACCTTCCATTTACGAGTCCAAAGTGTTGCCACTACGGACTACGGACCGGTCCAAGAAGGTCAAAGAAACCTTGGAGTGGTTCCTGCCACTAAGCCGCGGTTTATTAAATTGAGCTATTATTATTATAGAAAACTTCTCTTATATCAATTAAATGGTTGATTTAAAAAAGGTCCTACGTACACAAATGTTCACTTTTAAACAAAGAACTATGTTTCGTCATTGCACACTTCTTTCCCCTCCTCGACATTTATCGCTTCCTTCATGAAACTTCTTATTTTTTGTCACTTTATGGGTTCATTCATTTACCTTCACATTTATTTGATTAATCCATTTGTTCCTCGATCTTCTGCTTCAACGTTTTTCTTTGACCTTACTTTTGTACACTGATATCTTCAGTCATTCATCGTCCATTCTTTATCGATGCCTGAACCATTTCATTGTACTCCTTTGTATTTTCATATTTTCACTCTCATATTCTCGTTTTTACCCCAATAACTTTTGAACCTATAATTCACAGTCTTACTAATCTAAATAAGCTATTTCTACATGTAATGGAAGCCATTTCTACTAGTCATGGGAAGTAAAAGTAATTTTGTAGGTTTTTCATCATTTTATGAGCATAAGCGTTACAAGTTACAAGTAGAGCTGAATTTATGTTCAAAGTAAGCAGTAATTATAGTCTTATGGTGCTGATGACCTGCGAGGCAAGATATAAGGATCTGAACCCATTACGGCCACCACACTCCACGTATATTTCTATGGGGGCTGGGTGGTTAACTTACCTACTATCTATATTAAGCACATGGTCGTTACAAGCTGGGAGGTTCTGGCTCATTGTGTTGGACGACTTGGCTTTTTTGGGAAAAGGTTAGTTGAAAAATCTCCTGTAGTCTATCTGTATTGTTACACGCAAAAAACGCAACTAAGCTACACATATAGTGTAACTTCTTGCCGCGTTATCCCCGAAGGTGTCGCATGTGGCGAGTTGAACCTATTTATTTTTACAGGTAAGGAGGCCGGCCTAACGCCAACCACTTCAGTTGAAGTGGAGGGTTCCCAGCTCCCGAGAGTGCTGGTACTTATTTCTTGTGAAGGCTGAGTAAACCTTGCCGGTATTTTATTTTGGGGTTTGAAATAAACACCGAAACGGGAAATCATTTCTGACACCCTCGGTGAGATTCGAACCCGCGCTTTCGGCATGAAATACAAGCACTCTACCACCTGAGCTATCGACCGGACCGGACAAATGTATGATTTTATATTTGTGTATGTTTACTTATGATTGTGTGTGCGTGTGTGTGTGGGTGTGTGTGTGGGTGTGTGTGTGGGTGTGTGTGTGTGTGTGGGTGGGTGTGTGGGTGTGGGTGTGTGAGTGTGTGTGTGTGTGTGTGTGTATGTGTGTGTGGGTGTGTGTGTGTATGTGGGTGGGTGTGTGTGTGTGTGTATGTATCTCTAGATGTAAGTATTTGGATGATTGCACAAGTGTTTGCTCGAAGCTTCTGATTGAGAAGATACTCACATGGTCTGGAATATGTCAGAGTAGCCCTTATACACCTACATACAGAAATGGCGATGTTTTGAAGGGGCATAAGGACCAGAGCAGATGTAAATTGTAACAGTATATTACACAGTTAAGAATATTTGCATTGCATTGCATGGAGCACATGAAAAATTGAGGGCTGTTGAGAAATCATTGAGCTTGACATAATGAATCGAAGCTGGAGCTTTCGTTTGTTTTATCCATGTATTATATTAGCTTCCACGACGATGTTTGGAAACAGCTGTTTTTGAATTTTTTCAAACTTCACCAATGAAATGGAGGAAGACAAAGCGAGAATAAGATTTCAGAAGAATACGGCGATAGTCCCCGGAAAATATAACCGGCAGCCGTGAAAAAGTAGGGTTAGAAAAATATATACTCATAATTTGCATTCACACAAAGGCTTAACATGAAAAAACAAAACATGTAAGTATACAATTTCTTGACATTTTTTTTAGAAGATGTGATTGAAAAAGAAAATTAAAACAGAGTACCAAGAATATTTTTAAATTATAAAGAGTGAAGAAGTGTAATGATAAGTACCATATTGTAGATGTTGACAAACTTTTTTTTATCAAATGGAAATTCACAAAAAAATCACATGAGTTATCTTTGTTGCTACGCCAAATCTTCTTGGACCTTCACGTGTTCTCACAGGTTTAACCGTAGCATTGTTATGTTGCCTTGGTACGGTGGAGAAGAGATTGTGAATGTGGTCGGCTGGAGGCAGAAACTGTTGCAGCAGAAAGAACGACCCTTAGAAATTCCTCCCCTCTGGAAGACCTCCCTCTGGAAGGAAGAAACCCTTCCCTGAACAGGAGTGGCGTGTGGAGTGATGCTTGTTGTTCCCAAGCGTGATTTATTTAAAGGCTGCTGGCGAACAATGACTCCCCTCACCCCATTATCATTAAACAGGAATATATCTTCACGGGAGCGCCATTCACGAAGTCAAAAATGAGAAAACACAACGTGAGGGACTAGGGAGTTAGGGACCCCAAGATTTCACTTCTTCTATGTGAACTTGAACGTTTGCCTGTAAACTTGTTACCCTTTTATGCATTTATATATAATCTGAGTCGTAGAGATCTATAATCTATAATCTAAGTTGCAAGGATATATTCATTTAAGCTCTCAGATGTATGCCCACAAACCAACAAGTGTAGTTCGCGCTTACAAATGCTGAATGTGTACTTACAAAAAAAATCCAAACCTCAAATGAACATAAGCCTTACAACTTTTGCCGACCTTCCCTGAAACAGGGGTGACATTGGCAAAGTGAACCATTTTTTACAGTATGGGTGGTCAGCCTCATACCAACCTATAAGTCAAGGAAATGAAGTCAAGATGAAGGTATTAATATTTAAGAAACGTACAAGAGTCACAAACATATGAATCGTACTGAATCAAAGACAGCAATCTATATTTTTATCGCTAATGAGATGAATATATGCAAAAAATTAGAAATTTGTTGAGTTGATTGAATTGATCCATGCATTTATATCATTGTCAACAGAAATCCTAGTTTGCTGTGTTTTATTTTATTCGACTCATCTAAGACATGTAAAAGAATCACAGACATATAAGAAACAAAGAATACGAAAACACGTGTAAGTTTACGCTTACACAACAGTCATTAAAAAAATATGTTTATTTTTAGCTGTAATACAACATGAATAAAAAATAATTCTACATTTTCATGAAAAGTTTTAAGGGTCGTCAAATGCAATCGCTTCAAAGTAGAAAGCACTGTTTGTCGAAAATTCTTAGAAATGTATTCAAATCCAAAACAAATGGTTTTTCAGAGAAGGCTTTAATCCAAATTCAACCAGCAATAAAATTTGATGGCAAAAGCCAAACATTCAATCAAATGAAAATTTTACAGAATTGAAATACTGTATATTTTACAATGCTACCTTGACTGTATTAACATAACAATCTTTGACCTAGAATTAGTCACTTTTTATTTCATCATTATAATAGTGTTACAACTTTTAATTTTTATTCTTTAAACAAGTAAATGAAGTAGTTCTACGATCAAATTACTTCGAACATTGATATATTGGGACTATTTTATCACCCAGAACTTAAAAAATCCACATTTTCAAAAACCTTCATCTAATTATCTATCTATAATCTATAATCTAAGTTATATCTATCATCTAATGATTATATTTAATTGTTAAATTAATATACGGTCAATAGCTCAGTTGGTAGAATGCTTGCATTCCATGCCAAGGGCTAGGGTTTGATTCCCACCGAGGGCAGCAGAATCGATTTCAGTTTCTTTTAGTTGCATTTTTAATGTGCATTTATGAAGAAAGAATTTTAAATTGGCATACACTAGCATTCGTGGGTGAAGACTGGAGAGTGAACCCAAAATGTTCATATCAAAGAATCACAACTTTTGCATGCTGAGAGCTCAGGTTCCAATCCCACCTAGGATGTCAGAAATTCTTTCCCATTTCGGTATTTATTAAAATCCGATAATAAATAAATAAATATGAAAATACTCCTATTGCTAACTCAGCCTTCATAATAAATAAGTACCTCCAAACCCCTTGGGAGCTGGGAAACCTCCAGCTCCAAAAAAGGTTGACGTAAGACTGGCCCTTAGCTGATAAAATAAACAGATTCCACTCGGCCACATATGGCCCCTTCGGATATAACGCGTCGAGAAGTACATACACTATATGTGCATTGCAACTTAGAATATAAACTATACAGAGAAGTCAAACAGGCTGTACGCATGAGTATTTGCTATTAACACTTATGTACAATAATATCATACAAATTATTTTAGTCTGCTATAATATATGTAGTCACAATTAAGCTTCGCCTCCTGTTTATTTGTAGATCGTTAGCGACCGCGGAGCCATCTTAGTGTTTGCCTCTATCCCAACACTGGGATCACAAGGAGCGACTTCTCCCCACACAGGATGCGAACACCGAACCCTCGGTGCGGACGACCAGCAATTTATCACCAAACTATGGTCCCTCGGATACAATGGCATTCTGTTTAATTATGTTAGGTCTCTCCCGTGTATCGTTTTACATAATGCCTACTGAGATGTAATCTTTGCAGAGCACAGGTCCGTCTTATAACAAAGGAAGGAAGGTGATGTTGGGGTGGTGGGAAACAAGAAATTGCAATTATCATCAATATGGCGGTGTGTACTTAATTATAGTTTTGATTAATTACTTCGATTTGATAGATTAACATATGCAACATGAATAATACAGTTCTATAAAGGATTCTTATACAAAGTCTGTTAACGAAAGACTTAAATTATTTTCAGAGAAAAGATCTATAAAGTTTCAAAGACATACTATCATTTAAGATCCATATATTAAGCTCGCGATTACAGATACTGCATTTGTGTACGTCGGTCCGTAGTCTAGGGGTTACGCCTTGAACTCGTAAATAGGCTCTTGAGGTATGGTTCACACAAAAACAGCGCTCGCTAATTAAATCATCCTAATATTATTATTATTTATCATCACGTACAGAATAAACATACAAATCTCAACATAAACCCAACATAAACTTTGCAACTCTTCTCTGTCATACTTTTCTGAAACGGAGGCAGCATTGGCAAAGTGAAATAAATTTACCGAATGAGAGTACATATTACTTTTGTAGGTAAATGAAAATGTAGCGAAAACATATTTTTTAACAGTACCTATATATATAACTCAATCCCCCTCATTGGGGCTCAAAATTTTTTATCGTTAAAATTGAATGTGTATTTTTACTTTCCTGATTTGCTAAAATACTTTGTATAATTGATTTTACAATTCATGTTTCTTGTTGACCAGGTGTAATTAAAACAGAATACATATTCCCATTAAACCAAGGGCATCTTGAAATTGTCTGATTCTGCCCTTGCTTAATTTCTTGTTTTACCGTATGTTGTATTGTCCTCTAGCTCGCCATAGCAATATCTCGCCCACTTCACGCAAGCCATTTAGGGCAGTCAGGGGCAAACTTCACCAGAACCCCAAGTATAAAACTTTACCTTAAAACTCAACCACAGCGTTAACAAAAATCCATGTAAATAAAAACAGTGCATCTGGAGAAAGTTTAGGTTGTGATAATTAATTTTTTGATATAACGCAATGTCTGAGTTTAAACGTGAAATTTTATGCTTGGGGTAGAGACCGCCAAAGGGACGACGTTTATTACGGCGGGAGTAGCACCAAGATGTCCTTGTGACGTCACTGGTCAATTATTCCAAGAGTACACTTTTGGAGGCGCTGAAACATGGACCCCAGAGAGGGCAGGACCGCAAACAAAAGGAAATAAAAATAAAGATGCAGCTACCTTTCGTGTGAGAACATTTTCTTTTGTACTAACCTCGTGTCGTCTCTCCGATTGTGAGTTTTTTAAGTGCTTGAGACTTGAGAGAAAACGAATGAAGAAAACATAATTAAATTTTAGTTTTTCTTTTGTTGTTAAATTAACATCTCAGCAGTCTGATTGTACCAATGTTTATTCATTGTACTTTGCCAGTACAAATAAAAATCAGCCGATGTAAAATAATTCTATGTATCCTTATTTAAATGGAAAATAAAGTTGCTTAGTATAAAGTGTATTTTTGTTCATCAAATATTTTTTAAGAAAATATATGAGTTATCTACAATTTCAGTAACAGAAAAAAAATACAATTTTTTCTAACCTCTACAAACTGAGAAGGGACAAAATATTAACATGAAGACTCTCTATTTCTTTAGTCTCATATACATAAAATGTATATGCTTATAATATTAATCACAAAAGATATTGAATAGTTTATTGCAGTTGATTACAATCAATTTTTTTAATAGAATTCACAAATAATGATTAAAAAAATCGTGATCAAAATATCGGTAATTTAACTTTGATTAAAACACAAACTGCAAGTTTAATACCCAACATTTACGTGGTACTTTTTAATCCATTACTTACACAAATTCACCTCAAGCTCACTAGTTGTTACCGTGTAAGACTCCTTACTAAACAAGCACATTAAGTTAAGCCTCCCACCCCCCAGCAGCCTCCCAGACACCTCCTACCACCCCCCGCGACAGCCTCCAAGTCTGAAGAATCCAATTGTGGGGCGTAATGAAGACGGAGATAAATTACTTTGCTATATCACAAGCCGTTTTAATTCAATTAACGGCTCTTGCTGAGCAAATAAACTTTTCGGAGGCGTAGATGGGTGTAAGCGTTTGAATATTATAAAACTAATATGTGTTTTGGGTCCTTAACCAAAGTGATAGTGAGATTATGTAGTTATTTAGAGCATAACATATTGGTCTACTTCTCTCAATGTCACCTCTTTATCAAGGTTACGTGGCTGTATTTGTGGCTAACGTGATGGATATGATTCAATTGAAAGAGGTGTGTACTGTGTAAGGATAGTAAGAAATGGCGGCAGCTCTGCAGAGGCTCTGGAGACCCCTATTGGAATGGCGACGGAGTAACAGTTACAGTATGTTGTAAAAATATTTATTTACATGAGGATTTCCAATGGAGTTGTCCAATGCCAGAGCGCTAGGGTTCGACCCCACTAAGGGTGTCAGAAATGATTTCCTTCACAAGATCAGCGTGCACAAGAAATGAGAAGCAGCGCCCTTGGGAGCTGGGGAAACACTCATTTCAACTTTAGTGGTTGACGTAAGACTAGCCCCCTTACACATAAAAATAATTACATAGGTTCCACACACCATGCTAAGAAGCTTCAACATGTAAGAAATTTAATCTAAGTTGCAAAGACATGCAACAAAAGGGATTCATAATATATGCATTCTCACAAGCAGGCACGTATAAGTTTACGCTTGCGCATACCACATCTGAAGCAATAACATAAAAACTCAAATCTCAAATGAACATAATGTAGGTATACCATGCATCTCTTGCCGACCTCCCCTGATTAGCAAAGTGAACCATTTTCTACAGCATGGGTGGTCAGCCACATACCAACCTATAAGTCAGGGAACATAGTAAGTTGTAATAGTCAAATGAAATCAAAAGTGGCAATCTAAGCTATTTTTTTAAATAGAAGTACATCAACATAGGAAATTATTTTACGATATGATTGAGAAGCGCCGTATAAATTGTTGTAAAGAAACAATCGACAATAAAGTAAATCAACAACCGGAACGGCGTTTTTTTATTGTACAAACCAAATAAAGCCTTGCAAAAATATTGAATCAAAATGTCACATTAATATTCAGTAAGGATCACTCTCACCGGACGTGTAAAAACAATCACAGGTGGATCTGTACTAACACGGCAAGCGCTCACATACAAAATAACATGGACTCGTAGTATAATTATTATTATTTATTTTTTTAAGAAATCCTGTGCGGGAGACTCCCTAGATTCTAGGGACTCTAGGGGTCTATGATACTTGTTGCAGTGCCGCAGAGGTGTACGAGTGGTCGTCGCTACAAAGCGTCAATACTCGAGCAAGACCCAGTGGCTGTAAGGCTGGATGGACCTTTGGTGACCGGTCATTGGTAAAGGTTTATGAATTTTTCAACCTAGCGAAGAGCAAATTTGACAATATAAATGGTATATTTTTTGTGCTCTGCCGGGATTCGAACCCACAACCTTCCCGTTCAGAGTCCGCAGTGTTACCACTGAGCTACGGACCGGTCAAAATTATGCGGACTACAAACTATTGTAGCAAAAATACACGCTATATCCGTCTCAACCTCCTTAGTTGCAAATTGTCTTTATTTAGAGAGACAACGATGATGTTTACAGTGTAATTTCATTATAACCAAAAAAACATGGGTTAAATTTTATTAGTTGTCTATGTTCCTTACAATAAGTTATAGGTTGGTATGCGGCTGACCCCCCATGCTGTAGAAAATGGTTCACTTTTCCAATGTCACCCCTATTTCAGGGAAGGTAGGCAAGAGTTGCAGGGTGTATGTTCATTTGAGAATTAAGTTTTTTATGTTGTAAGTTTACATGCGGCATGTACAAGCGCGAACTTATTCGTGTCTGCTTGTGAAAATGCGTATAATGTGAATCCCCAATGTAAGATATCTTTTCAACTTAGATTAGATAAGATTAGGCACATTTTACATACACCAGACGCAAACGCAAAAACGCAACTAAGCTACACATATAGTGTAACTTCTTGCTTCGTTATCCACGAAGGGGTCGAATGTGGCGAGTTGAACCTTTTTATTTTTACAGGTAAGGGGGCCGGCCTTACGCCAACCACTTCAGTTGAAGTGGAGGTTTCCCAGTTCCCGTGAGTGCTGGCACTCATTTCTAGTGAAGGCTGAGTAAACCTTGCCGGTATTTTATTTTGGGGTTTGAAATAAACACCGAAACGGGAAATCATTTCTGACACCCTCGGTGGGATTCGAACCCGAGCTTTCGGCATGGAATGCAAGCACTCTACCACCTGAGCTATCGACCGGACTTAACGCATCTGCTTAGTTTGGATTTTTGGGTCAGAAGTCTAGTAGTAGGTATGTAGGTAAATGTGGATGTATGAAAGTTTTCACTCAGTTTGACCGGTAATCCATTGAAAAACCATAGGCAATCCGGAAATAATGCGTGTAGTGTGGAAAGCGCCTGAAGCAAGTAAATATTTCCAGAAAGTTGGCAGTTTTGAAATTCATGTCTGTGTGAACGTTGGGCGCAGACGTTTTTATTGGTGAATTTGTCAATTTGAAACAAAAATACATCAATATAAAGCATAATAAGAGGGCTCTTGAGGTGTGATACACACAAAAACAGCGCTCACCAAATAAATCATCCTAATATTATTATTACTATAAGGCAAATCTTATTATTAGTTGCCTCAACACAAGATGGAGTAAGCAAGAAAACATAAAATTTCACATGATTATTAAGCATCATCTAGCGTTTTACAGCTCTGTGGTTCACAGGTAAGTTTCATAGTATGATACAATGCCGTAAGCTAGTTTCGTCTCCACCAATATTATCACTCAATGTAGAATACACAAACAGCTCGTACTCAAAATGCAATGAATATTTCCACCGGAACCCCAAGTATAAACTTTAAAGTTAAACTCAACCATTGCTTTGACTAAAAATGATTTAAAACTAAAACACTCACTAGATGCGCTGCTTTAATTTTCATACATCTTTGTTAAAAGTGAAGGTTGAGTTTTGTACTGAGGCTTGAGAGTAAAAAATGTATGTTTTCGAGTCATTTGAGAGCTTCCGACAGCTGCCAGTTTGACACACTTTATTTCTCGCATGTTCGCCGTATGTTGGTTGGTACAACGTACGTACATTTTTGCTGCTTTTTCACCTACAAAATTTACGCGTGTGTCTGTTTTTTTTTTAATTTATGTATGTACAACAGGAAATCCCATAAAAATATTGGAGTACTTGATTTAATCATTCCGTTTAATTTTAAATTTTTGTAACACATGATATGTGAGTCGTACAGAAACAAAGGTGGTGATCTATTATATTATTGTTAAGTTGGTGAGCTTATTATAAGGAACAACTATTTTCATACATTTTATATGAAACAAATATTTCGGAATAAACTGCTTGTAATACGATCAATACTAAACTTAAAAAAAACACCTATATCAGAAGAAACCATAAAAACGGCTCTTAAATCTATAATCTTAGTTGCAAAAATGTATTAACATTTAAAGCTAATATTAAATGCATGCTCACAAGCAGATGAGCAAGCACATGCTGAATGTCTGAACTAATCTAATCTAAGTGGCAGAGATATGTAACATTAGGGGTTTCATATTATATGTTTTCTCACAAGAAGACACGTATAAGTTCGCGCTTACACATGACGCATGCGAACCTACGACATACATAAAAACCCAAATCTCAAATGTACATCTAAACATACACCCTGCAACTCTTGCCGACGTTCCCTGAAACAGGGGTGACACTGGCAAAGTGAACCATTTTTTACATCATGGGTGGTCAGCTGCATACCAACCAAAAAGTTAGCGTGTACGTTAATGTGTACATAAAAAAACCTCACATGAACATAAACTTTGCAACTCCTAGGAGTTTTCCTAAAATCACGGGGGCATTGGCAAAAGTAAAAACGGGGGTTCAGCTTCATACCAACCTATTTTATTAATAAACTCTTTGTAAATAAGACAGAATTTAATATAATGTAAATACCTATAGCTTCTGACTTAATAACAGAAGACGATGTTTCTCGAACACAAAAGTTGAGCTCGATAGCTTGCAAGTGAAGGCTAGGTAAGCACTGCCGGTCCGGGGCTCATCTCGGCAACACTGCAAGTTGACCAAACGCTCATCACCCACCCCCTCCTCTCTTCTTACTCCCCCATTCCCCCTCAAGAACTGGGGTCCTTCATGCCACGGTTATCATCAACTCCTACCTGGCTGGGACGATAAATCTATAATCTATAATCTAAGTTGCAAAGATATATTCATTTAAAGCTCTCAGATGTATGCCCACAAACCAACAAGTGTAGTTCGCGCTTACAAATGCTGAATGTGTACCTACAAATAAAATCCAAACCTCAAATGAACATAAGCCCCACAACTTTTGCCGACCTTCCCTGAAACAGGGGTGACATTGGCAAAGTGAACCATTTTTTACAGTATGGGTGGTCAGCCTCATACCAACCTATAAGTCAAGGAATATGAATAATAAATTACATTTAAATATAAAAAAGAACAAAACCTTACAAAGAAATCTATACAAAAAAAGTCAAAAATTTCCTATGCAAAAAAAAAAATGTAGCAAATGAATACACCAACATTAGAAATCAACATTGCAGATTAGCCGCCACTTCTTCCTGTCCTTGCATACTTCTTTCATTTCATCCAGAGTCATAACCTTTTTCATACAAGTAAATTGAATGTGGAAAATAACATAGAAGGCCCAAAAAAAGCATTATAGGTAAATAAATATGGGATATACGATGGCTGTAAAAGAAAAAGAAAAAAAAGGATGAATAAGTAGAGAAAACTATGCACAGATTTTGAAAACCTTTTTTTGCAGTGGTAACAGAAAAAATATCAGTGTGGCCACTAAATTGCATATATAGTCAAACTTCCAAAAAGGATTGTGACCTAAGGGCTCGCATATATAGCGAGTGGAGTTTGTTTATTTTCACAGGTAAGGGACCCGCCATGATCTGGGATTTTCTCTTATTCTAGCTGATAATAATCTGTTTGATCCCGGTCGACAACTCAGTTGATAGTGTGCTTGCATTCCATTCCGAGAGCTCGGGTTCGAATCTGATCGATGATCAGAAATGATTTCCCGTTTCGAAATTCATTTCAAACCCAAAATAAAATGCCTGCAAGGTTTACTCAGCCTTCACAAGAATGAGTATCAGTTCCCTCGGCAGCTGGGAAACCCCCACTTCAACTGAAGTGGTTGGCGCAAGGCTGGCCACCTTACCTGTAAAAATAAAAAAGTTCTTCGCGCCACATGAACGCGGCAAGAATTTACCCTATATGTGCAGCTAAGTAGCGTAGAGTTGGTTAATCTTGTTGGTACTTATTGGATTTCTGGGCTTAAAATAAACATTGAATCGGCAAATCATTTCTGACTCCTCTGATCGGGATCAAAGCCTAGCTAGAGCCCTACCAACTGAATTTTCAACCGCAACCAATAATTAAATATGATGAATGAAAGTGTAAATGCCTAAAGATAGGAGTATCCAGAAAAAAACTGTACTAATCCCAACGCTTCTTGTTAAAAAAAAACTTTTCTGAATTATCTCAAATTTAGTCAATGAACTTTAAAACTCAGATCAGTTCTGCTACGATAAACTTAAAGTCTACGAAATCTACCTAATACCAAAATATTGTACACAAACTAGACATGAGCAAAGTTTTTGGAACAGGATTAGAAACTAGTACCTTTAGTTAAACTTATGGGCTTAGAGATTACTTGAAAGTTGACTTTAAAACAAGCAAACTTTAAAGTAAATGTAAAAACTACGCTAAAAACTTTGTAAAGTGTTTCTTATTCATTCAGTTTTATGTCACAAAACTATTATGGCTTCGGTTATTTTTTATGAAACTTCAAAAATATAATCTGCTAGCTGTATTTAATTGAACACAAAACATTGCATTATTAAATCGAACATATTAAAGTGGCTGTTACATTATTAATTGTGTCAATCAGCAGGACAGAGGAAAAACCCTCACAGCGCCAGCGTTTTGGTCAAAAATGAGTTATGAATGCTATCCTATGTACTTAAAATTTTCCGCTCTTTCTAAAGCGCTAACTCCCATAGCTCTACAATGTTTTTTACTGTTTATGCCCAAGCAAACAACTGCGTTTTCGAAGTATAGTTATGATGTAACCGACAAGATTTTGTCCTTTTTTGTCCTAAAGGTGCTTGGGACATAAAAAAATCGTGAAATTTAGTTTTTGTCGCTTATGTCCTATTGCCTTTTAACCATCAATATTTATATCTCGTATATGTGTGGTAAATGCAGTAAGGAACAGGCACTTCAATTGATAAAAAACGCGATCTAAAAGAATATTTTTATAATTATAATTGGTTCACTTTGCCAATGTCACCCCTGTGTCAGGGAAATCGGCAAAAGTTGTAGGGCTTATGTTCATTTGAGGTTTGCATTTTATTTATAAGTACACATTCAGCATGTGTAAGCGCGAACTACACGTGTGTGTTTGTGGGCATGAATTTGAGAACTTTAAATGAATATATCCTTGCAACTTAGATTATAGTATGAAAGGTCTTTTTCTTGTTGCACATTCCTAAAGGGCCTTTGGCACAGAACAAAATCTGTCCAGTTTATATGTTTTTTTATCCAGTGCCGGATTGGAAGTCTCATAGTGTGTGGCATGCATGAAAGCTGAAAGTTTTCACACGGTTTATCCGGCAATCCTATGCAAAATCATGGACAAACCGGATGAAATTCGTTACCGTTACTGTATCATACCGCCGATCCACTTACGCAGAAGTGTCTCCATTTTTTTTTGTCCTTGCTTATCTGAATACTACAGGAGAAAAACAAAGAGTGTCAGCAAAAATAAGTACGTAAGAAAGAAAGTAAACTCTAGTGGCATATGTGTGTATCTAAAGCTTTGCAAAATTTGTAATGCAACAACAGTCGCTATCGCAGCTTATGGCGGTATTTCTGTTTTATTGTGATAGGCAATAACCATGATTTTAATTTTTTTTTTTTTATTTACTTTTTTTTATCTTCAACTGACATTCCTTGTTCTTTCCCTGTTATCTTCATCTCCAATATTCGTCCTTTTTTAATACTCTTATTCTCAATCTGCAGGTTTCATTATTTTGCAACCTTAACTATTTATATTTATATTAATTAAATAAACAAAGTTGTAATTCACTTTTATAATTTTTTTATTTTTGTCTAGCACTTTCGCCTACAAGGCATTATCAGGACAATGACAATTAAAAAAAAAAAAAAAACTTATTGGATTGGAAAAATTAAAACTTACCTTGTTTATTTTATCCTTTAGTTTATCCATTCCTTCCTTGTTTTTTTGTGCTGCGTGAAAAGGACGGAAGGCTGCGACGCTACATACGCCCTCAGGGATCGACTGCAATCACTTAGAGGCAGGAATGCACCGTATCTATTTACCGTGCTGGAGCTGAGCACGACCAGCCGTGGCAGACGTCAGGAGTGGTTCAATGGATGAGCTGGCTGCCCGGCCACATCATCAAATAAGCATTCATCACAGCCACGACCTGCTTCTTGGAACACACAGTATCACATCAGATCTTGCCTTATGAAATCCAAATCCATTTGAATATTCAAGATCTAACTGATTCTGATATCACAAAACGTGTTGGTGGAGAAACTGAGCTGCAAATTTAGTATGCCTTGTTCACGAAGGGGCCATATGTGGCGAGTGAAACCTATTTATTTTCACAGGTAGTAGAGGGGTGGTCCTACGCCAACTACTTCAATTGAAGTGAGGGTTTCGTGTTGTTGTGGGGATTGATTGTTTTTTTAATGCATGGGCTTGGTGTATGACTCGCTTTCTAACTGGAAAAAACACAAAATAAATCACACACAAAATATAGCACTAAAAAAGTTTTTACGTATTAAGAACTGGTTTAAGTCGGTTTGGTTTTGGAAAATTTATAAAAAGCAGTAAAGAGCTCCGTGCGATTATTAACATATTTTTTTTTTAATCTATGGTGGAGATCAGGTCGCCGTGTGACCTGCATACGATATGGTATCATATGTTATCATTATTATCATCTTAGCTCTGATTGTCTAGAATGTGATTCTCAAGACAATTTCAATGAAAGGTCATCTTTAAATCAAACGGTAGACAAGCCAAACAAGCACTTGGGGGACGAACTGTTATAATCCGGTTTTAACGCAAGCAATATGAAATTAAAATGATTGTGAAGTGTATGTAGCAGGCGAGCTTTCGTAGGAACAAGTTAGCGAATGAATGGAAACCGTTCGGTTTGTTCGGCAAACATAGCAAGCATCATGTAATTAATTAGAGTAAAAGCCTGGTAAACGTTTGCTTTAAAAAATATTATGCTGCTGGTTGGGAACAATATCGCCGAGACAGACGATTCCATTATTTTGAGACATTCGATATGGATCATGCTGGAGTAATCTCTTAAGGGTTGAATGACAATTGCAAGGCATGGCAAAAAATGCAATGCTTGCTTTTTGTATGGTTTGATTACGAGCAATAAAATACTGAAACTCTGAACAATAAGTGATAAGTATTTGAAGTTAAAGCACAAATGCTTAGAAAAAACAATACGATGATTTGTCTTGTAAGATTTTTTTACCAAATCGGAAACAAAAAACTTTATTGTAACGTGATGTTTTTGATTCATTTATTGTTCATCGTCAGGTACATATATACATTATACATTGTACAATATGCATTACAATATACATTGTTTATGAAACCGGTTGTACATAATTCAATTAAAAAGTATGTGTGAATTTGTAATTACATACATATTTTTAATTTGCTCAATGTTTTATATTTGAGAGACTGAACTCCTAATTTCCACTGTTTTTCCAGCGATTATTTTTAAATCGAGAAAATAAGTAGACACAATTGTGAATAACCGTTTACAAAAAATAATACTCGTTTATATGTGAGTTAGCCCAATTTATTGTTCTCTTTTAATTAAATACCTGACAATCTTTGCTACATACATGAATATCATTAAAAATGACAACCCAGTTAGAACAATCTAGATATTTCAGTTCAACTCAAAATTTAATTTACCTTGGGAATTCTTCAGATTTTTTTACATACTGATGGTACAAAAACGATGACAAGACAAAATATAATTCAATCAAACATTTCCATCATTATAATCCCCACATACATTAATCTCATGCGATTTTCAATGATTGAAAGAATATACTCGCATCCACGAATAAAAGAAAGATTCAAGACTCAACAAAAAATATATTGGATTCCCTCGGGTGATTATCGGAATCGTAACCGCTCGATGTCTCACCTAATTGGCGTATCAGATCTTCGGGGTGGTTCTTGTACCGGGGATCCTCCTGCTCCTAATTGAATTTTCATGTCTCTGTGTACGCACTTGAGCACTGATGGGTGATACCCACCCGCAAGCTAATGCATAATTAAATTAAGTATGTCTTCTGCCACTTTCATTTTAAATCCTTTCAGATTTTACGCAGTACGCCGTCGTCATTTTTCTTTCAATTTGGTATTATTTTACAGGTATGTATTTGTGTATTAAGAACCCAAGAAGTATGATAAAAAAAATACTAAATAAATAAAATGGTAAGAGAAATGATAGTTTTTGTATTTGCGTATTAAGAAATAGAACTGATCTTGCGATCATCATTATCATAAAGTTATCTAAAAGATCTAAGCCTGTGAGGTCTTGATGAAAAACTCCTAACTTTCACGCAACGCAACGCAACTAAGCTACACAAATGGTGTAACTTCTTGCCGCGTTATCCCCGAAGGGGTCGCATGTGGCGAGTACTCATTTCTTGTGAAGGCTGAGTAAACCTTGCCGGTATTTTATTTTTGGGTTTGAAATAAACGCCGAAACGGGAAATCATTTCTCACACCCTCGGTGGGATTCGAACCCGAACTCACGGCATGGAATGCAAGCGCTCTACCAACTGAGCTATCGACCTGACTGACAAATCAACAATTTCAAGAGTGTATCTTTTGTAATCGAGTCCAAGAATTAAAAATATCCTTCGGGCAAGTGACGTCACTCGTACTAAAAAATGAATACCCAACTGGAGCAGAGACCTTTGACTTCCTTTGAGTTTCTTGACCTATCGGTTGGTATGAGGCTGCCCAACCATACTGTAAAAATATGTTTCACTTTGCCAATGTCACCTCTGCTCCAGGAAAGGTCAGCAAGAGTTTTACGGCTAATTTTCATTTGAGGTTGGGTTATTGTAATGTTTTAAGTCCACATATGTGTTAGCGAACTTATATGATATTATATTATACGAAAAACAATAACTCGATAATTTTCCAATGAGTTGTCGGTGTCAAATAATTTTGTATGCATGATAGCTCTACAACGGTGGTGCTCATATTTGGCTGAAACGACCCGGCCAAATGACATCACATTTATTCTCATTTTCAATTTGCGGACTCCGCCTTAAAAAATCTTGTCTTGTAGAATTTGTTTCAATCAAATTTGCATGGTTTGATTTTATTTAAATTAAATATCTGGAGATGCTTAGCAAGTTCATATATCATAACTTTGAGTTGGCTCATTTCAACAAAACTCGTAGTCAAAATATATTACGGCTCAAGTTGGGCAACAATATTCTACCCTTGGTGTTTTAGTTTGCTGAGAACAAGTCATGATGTAAGGCAATACTGCATCTCGCATTTCGATATGATTTCCAGAAGTTTCTTCTACGCGCACAGGAAGTACGGAGTGTGTGTGAGAAATGAAGCTGAAAGAAATAAACAGATTCTCAGGCACGAACGGCTATAAAACCATAAAGTGAAGCTCGTGATCCACCTATGCTGAGAAATACTTATACTGCGCTCTCACTTCCCTGGCAAAAAAAAAAACATTTTGTTTTGTAAAACATGCTATATATATATATTATATATCAGGCTTATTTATTTTTTAATTGCACATGATAAGAGAGCGCCGTTTTTGTGTGTGTCACACCTCAAGGGCCCTCTCAGATCACGGATAAGACTTTTTGAAAAGGTGCGTCTTGAGAGCTCCGCAAAATATGCCCATAGATTTGGAGTTCTTCACTCCGGGTGGCAGTCTGTTCCACTCCACCGGACCCGCAACACAGAAAGCACGGTCTCCAAAATTTGTACGGATCTGACGGTGCGGCTGAACTAAATTGATTGCACCATCGCCCGCAGATCTGAGTGTCTGCCTCCTCACACCCATCTCAACAGGCGAAATCATGTCAGTCAGATAAGGTGGAGCCACGCCATTGATGGCTTTATATACCATCAGACAAACACGGTAGACCACCCTCTCCGGGAAACGAAGCCAGTGTAGTTTTTTTAACAGCGGAGTGATGTGAGCGAATTTGGATATCCCGAATATGAGCCTTGCTGCTGAATTTAACACAGATTGAAAGCGTTTGAAATGCTTCTTTGGCTGCCCACTTTAAAGCGTTGAGCAATAATCAATCCGAGACATCACAAACGCACTCACCAGGGTCTTAACCGCATTTGACGCTATGTATCTACTCTCTCAAAACTATATCAGAAATTTAACTTATTAGACTTGCTGTTAATTAAAGTATTTTCTTTAAAAAGTATCCTTAAAGATGTGTTGCAAATATTCAAGTGATAAACGTATAAAAATATTTGACATGCATTTATCAAGCATCTAGGTACGCCATAAGCTTGAAAAAAAGTGTATGTTTGATTTGAGTACTAATTTAATATAATGTACATGTTAATTTTAAAGTGCCAAGGAATGGCTTAAGTTGACTGACGATTAAATTAGTAAAATTCTTAAGGTTTGATAAATACAGAGCGTACGTCAAGATATATAAAAATGGTGGAGACTCTGTAGTTCTAAGTGAACTGAACAGTGAACAGCGACAGCGTCACAGTTACAAATAAATTTTGCAGAATGGGCACCCCAAATCCACTGAGTTTTTTTCAGTAGGTTGGTACCTTATTTTTTCTTTCAACTCATCGCAAAAACTCCTTCAAGTAGTTATGTCTCCAGCCTCATTCAACGTGATATCTCTTTCAATTTGCTGCCAACATTATAAGAGCTTATTCCCGCCCACCACAGAACGCATCTACGTACTATAAAACTTCCCTTTGCACATATTGCTTTTGGGAATTCCACCATCCGCGGACAAGCAGAGGCAAAAAGGCCTCTTGGGGAAAAAATATCAAAATACTTCACACCAGTTACTGAAGTATAAAGAAATCTACACTCAAACTTAACCACAGAGTTAAAAAAAATGTATACAAAGTAAATTACTCAATAGAGGCACTGTTTTAATTTTTCATATTTTTTAGTAAAACGCTTTTGTTGAGTTTAAGCGTAGAGCTTTATACTTGGGGTAAAGTTACGAGCCGATGGCAGTTGGTGAATATGGGAACCGGTATGAACTCAAATTCTTCCCTATTCGGTGCGTGCCGTGGTGGATATCGTCTTATTAAGTCGTTAAAGTGAGAATTTAATTTAGCCTTTAGTTTATTTGGTCGTGAACTTGGGTGGGTATAAAGTGAATGCAAATAATGTCCAAGTTAGGACCAGTTTACGTTTATCCCCGGCCCCATACATTGTAGTGAGAGCATATTATAATGTTATTACGTACGTACGACTTAATATACGAAGCATATAAGCTCCTTTAACGAGTAGAGACCGAGAGCAAGGCACTGGTACTATTAAATATCAATAAGAGTAAAACCAAGATCAAGATTGTAAATCGATCGAAAAAGTTTGGTAATCTTGGAAATTCACTTCAAGGTCTGTAGACCATACATAAACGAGTTCCAGTTCCTTAGATCTCAAGTAATCTATAATCCTACTTGCAAAGATATGTTGACATTTAAGATTTATATTAAGGGCATCCCCACAAACAGACATGTATATGTTCGCGCTTACAAAGAACGAATTTCACAAATTACGAAATTACAAATTTCAATAGATGACTATGATGACTTCAACAAAGATGTGGTGAGAACAATGCGACGCGGTTACTGCAGCTGCCAAGTTGGAGGATTGCGGCCGAGGACAGAGACGGATGGAGGCTTAGGATAACAGAGGCCAAATTTTGATATGGGGTGTAGAGACATTGAAGAAGAAGAAAAAATCTACTTTAAAAAATTGAAAAAGCGTACATTTTGAATATATATTTATATTTGAACCAAGCTCATGCGTAAAATTGCTGCTACAATCCACCATTGATTCAAACATATCCGGTAGCTTGCTGAACCGGCGTTCGCACAAAGCCGACTCTAAGTATAAAACTCAACAGCAGCGTTCTACCAAAAATGTATGTTAACTAAAACAGCATTTTTACTGAGCGTTTTAGTTTCAATGTATTTTTCGTGAAAACGCTCTGGTTGCGTTTGAAAGTAAAGGTACTGTAAAACTACGAGCACTTTGCAAAATTGATTGCGCGATATGCATTTCATGTTGGTACCCTTTACCCAGGCCATTGAAAACTATTTCCACGGAGGCATGTTACTGCAGCGTAGAGAGTTTTGTACCTGCGAGTGGAAAAAACTACTTCATCAGACAATCAAGGACTTTTCTATGCCATCGAGTTGTACAACAAAACAATAAAATTCACCTATATACGAGGATTGTCCTTGCAATTCAAGTGGTTTTAAATTTTGTAAAAGCCTTTACAATAATTTCATTGATTGTCGAGGCATTAATTTTGTAATTTTTCATGTCACTAGATACAGAATAAAACCAAATTTGTTTTAGATTAGTTTGAGTATATTAAGTTCCACGACCGTTTTCGCACACAAACTGCTTGCATCGTCAGGTGGTCTTCTTTATCTTGTTGTAAAAAGCTATTAACAAAATGTATACTTATTTTTTAGTGGTTTTCTGTTTGTGCATTGTTTATGGAAATCTAAGAAAAATTTGTAATTTTGGTTGACACATCTCAAAAAAATTTTGACAGCTATTTTGAAGAGCAGTTTTAGTAATAAATAAAAAAAACCTTTCTAACCGATTTCGAGGATCCTACCTACGTACTTAGTTATAAGGCCATCATCTAATGTCTAAATCTAAATCTAAGTTGCAAAGATATGTATCATTTGAGATTAATATTAAATGCATTCCCACAAGCAGAAACGCATAATTACGCGCTCACCCATGCCGCATATGGACCTACAATATAAAACCCAATCTTAAATGAACATAAGCCCTGCAACTCTTGCCGACCTTCCCTGAAACAGGGGGGACATTGGCAAAGTGAACCATTTTTTAACAGTATGGGTGGTCAGCCTCATACCAACCTATAAGTCAAGGAATATCATGTCTAAAATCTAAATCTAAGCTGCAAAGATATGTATCATTTGAGATTCATATTAAATGCATTCCCATAAGCAGACACGCATAATTAATTTGTAATTATCAAAATTGTAGGTAAATAAAAACTTTTCTGCATTAAAACTTTATTGTTGCATTTTTGTAATGCTCGTTTTTAAAGAGTTATTGGTCTGTCAAATCCATGTCAAAATACTTACACGAAATCAAACATTTTTTCGGGAAAAAAATTACAAAAGCTCCTGAAAAACAATGTCGTTTTTATTCCCGCCAGCCAGGTAGGTTCAGTCTATTCAGTATTCAGCCGTCAAATGTATTGAGTTGATTCACTCAGTTGACGGGATCAGGTTGAATTAAAAAGATTAGGCATTTCATCACGCCCTTGCTGAAATGCCGCGGAAAATTCGTACGCAATTTGTGGGAGTATTTAGATATTTGCACAATCAAATATGCACGCAAAACACGTATACAATTAAATTTAAGCCGACACCCGAGAGCATTTTAAACTTGGTTTTGAGCGGACCTCTACACCAAGCATAAACCTTCACGCTTGCACTCCATCACAGAGTGTAAATAAAATTGTAAAAAAAACTTGAATAGCAACTCTAGTAAGCTATTTAATTTCCATACATTTTTAGTTGAATTGAGTTTAAACGTATACTTCGGAGTGTGGGACGCGGTGTCTGCCATCACGCGCCATTTGAATTTCATAAAAATTTGATCTATTTTTAAAAACGCGAATAAATAATAAACGATTGGATAATGGGAGAATGTTAGGGATAAACGATTTGTGTATTCCTACAAATTCATAGGAATGCTCTGATGGACTCTAGATGGAGTTTCAAATTTAAAAATTTCATCGGCAGGAAGAAGTTGCAGGTCGACGTAAATTCTGTAATGTGGTTCAAAGATGACCTTTCGTCTTAAGAATCACATTCTACACAATCTGAGCTAAGAAAAAAACGTAAGACACGAGAATGTGAAAGTTGTTTTAAATACTTTTTTAATAAATTTCCAGTTTTCATAAGACAAATCGGTCCATTACATATTTCCCATGTGAAATTACCTCTAATGTACATAACAAGCACTAAAGGATGCTAAGCGACTATGAGAGTCCTAAGCAACAGTATTGACAAAACATTAATATAATTAGATGTCATTCCAGCAATTTGATGAGATCACATTTTTGTCTATTGTGTCTACTTCGTTGGCATTTCCTTATACTGTGGAGTCCACTGAAATAACGCATTGTGGTGTATTCGCAATATGGTAATTTTAAAGAAAATAAAGATCACTAGTGTGTTGGTTACAAAAAAAACCTAAATAACATAACAACATGATGTTATTCTATAGATTTCAATTTCACAAAAATATATATATAAAAATATCCTCTTGAGAAGGTGGGCTGCTTTCTTTGTGTGACATTTCTCACTTTTAATGTTGCGTGAGATCACCGAACAATATAACTTGAAAGCAAACACATAACCAGTATAAAACTTTTCTGTAAACTCAACCACAGCGTTTATACAAAAAATGTAAAGAAACTAAAAAAGCACCGTCAACGAGCGTTTTAATCTGCATTTTTTTTTTGTAAAAGGCTGCGTTAAGTTTTGTATTTGGTGTATCCACAGGTATCGCCTTACATTTACAGGTCAAATATTTATAACACAAAATTGTGGATATATATTTCGTTTAACAGATTTATATTGAAGCCTTCCTTTCTGCACATACACAAAACTATAAATTTGGGAAAAAGGAAAACCAATGTCGTTCGCCCTTATTCGCCTTTCACCGTTACATTTCTACGTAAATTTAAAGGTATCCATTTTCCATTGTACCCAACGGGCATACATTCTCAAAGTAAACTCGTATTCATCCCTTTTTTTGGGTTGAAAAATAAAGGTTCACGTAATTTAGCCGAAGGGAAATTCAATCCATATCTCGAGGCACCTCCCGGCTATGCGCCCTAATCCAATTTAATTTCTTGACACATTGAATATAAATTTGGACCAAGAGTTGAGCTACAACTTTTGGTTTCGATAAATGATAAATATTTTTCCCACTATTTGAAAGTACCTTCATACCAACACCTTTTTTTACAAAAAGGAAAGATCGAGGATTTCAATAATCGTATTTTCGATGAAATTATCTTTTAAACCGTAAATCGTAAAAAACGCATGCTCGTGTTGGAGATAATTACATAGGTATTCCTTGACTCATAGGTTGGTATGAGGCTGACCACCCATACTATAAAAAAACACTTTGTCAATGTCACGGCTACTTCAGGGAAGGTTGGCAAGAGTTGCTGGACTCATGTTAATTTGAGATTGGGTTTTACATTGTAGGTTCACTCGCGGCATGTTTAAGCGCGAACTTAAACTTGTCTTCTTTTGGTAATACATTTAATATAAGCCTTAAATGTAATATATCTTTGCAACTTTGATTAAAGAGATTATAGATGTCCGTTGCTTTGAATAGTATGGCATATTAACTTAATGATAAAATTATTTTTTAAATGCCCATACTGTAATTTTTTGATATATTGATAATTTTGTGGCTGACTGTAAAAATTGTGTCACATTTGACCATGCCAAAGAGTTATTGGGTTTATGCTTGTTTGAGGTTTGGGTTTTATTTTTTGAGTGCCCGAAGAGAGTAAGGGAAGACTTCTTGGTAAATTAGATTATATATATTTTAAATATATGCCTTCATTGAATATTTCTCCCTTCCTGGATGGTTTTGAAATTGATTATTCATTCAATGGCTTACAATGATTGGTTTTGGCTTCAATCTTATAAAACAGATTTTGAATTGTTTCGTTACTCGTTTGCTAAGGCTTTAAATTTACAAAAAGTGAAGGGTTTTATTTCACAATAAATGGAACTATTAGAGAACGGATCTAATCTTCAATTTACCTTAAATGTAGCTTATCAAATCCAAATACCAACATTTGTTTCCAATCAATCACATCATTAAAAGTTTCTCAAAATAACCGACACAATTAATTCTATTTATGGTTGAAAAGCAAATAAATCTACCCCATTAAATGTTACATCATCTTGCTTGTGTAACAATTATAATTTTGCATGCAAGCATTTTGGTTTCCCTCCCAGAGAGAGGTCTGCTCTTGGCCAAGAGAATTTAATAACCTCTGATGGGTGAAGCGATACCAGAAAGTACCCCAAGTATAAAGCTCAGCGTATCATTTCAACCATAGTGCTAATCAAACAATTATAGAAAACTCAACAGCGGCTCTAGTGAGCGTTTTAATTTCCATAAATTATTGTTTAAGTTTTAAACTAGGGGTACGTAAGGTAGTTTGTATGAAAGCTCAGGGCTTACTCGTAGGATATCGTAAATTGCTGAAGCACGATTATTTTCTTAAGTATATAATGGATGAATAAGTTGAAACGCAGACTTAGCGATTTAAAAAAAACTGTTAAAAAGTAAAAACAATAAACGTTATCTGTTTATATTCAAATCAAGTTATGACTTTGTGTCCAAGTTGCACGAAGAGTCTGCCATGGTTTTGTTTACCATTTGAATAGAGTTCTTTCATACAAAACATCTTTTAAAATTAGGGTAGGTCAGAATTTCGTTAATCAGTAATTGAAAGAGTGCCTCAATAAGTCCTCAAATTAAGATTATTTCTTACAACTTTCAATGCATCAAATAATATTATTATGTTGCGTTGTTAGGAATTGTTAAGGATTTAATTTCATTTTAAGTTGTCACTTTATTGCTTTAATTCTTTGACGTTTCCTTTTTCCAACCGCTTCTTCAAATTAACAAATCTAATGAAAAACATTGAAAAATCACCTTTCACTACAGAATTGCATTTTCATTTTCCACTTTGCAAAAATCTGTATTCAACATTCAAATGGATTTCCATTATAAAACTAATTATTATGATTCATTCATAAAATCTCACGGCGGTAGGAAGAAAAAAAATACACAACACAAATTTCAAGGGGAATTTGTTCAGAAAGAGAAACAATTAAATCTCTCAGTGTGAGATCGAAATTTTTAGCATTGTCGGGAGTAAAAGTGAGACAGGTAGATTTCTCAGCCTCCCGCCCCTCCCGCTCTCTTAGCTCCAGCCCCCGCCCACTGAAGCGGGCGGTTTTTATTTTCCCTTTTTTATAATAGAAATGCAAATTACATTGCTAGAGCAACTTCCGTCCGGGCAGCACAGCAAACTTTTTTAAACACTCTTCAATTACCAGCGATGGAGATTTTCTCGTCCTCTACTCTCTCATTTTTTTTGTTTGGTACTTGAGAATTTGCATATTAGCTTTTATTGCTTTACTTAATAAGAATGTTTTTTAAGTCTGCGTGTGTATCCAAGACGGGAGACAAGTTAAATTGAGTTGATTTGATGCAGGGAGAGCTGTATCTGCAGGAAATAGTGTTGAGAGTAAAAGTTAATATAAGAAAAGTAATTTTATTGCAGTTTATACAAATACAGATTTTTAAAAAACCTTCACATTTTAGAAGGTGTGATACACACACAGCATTCTTATTAGTATTCTTATTTACACATAAAATAGTCAGATCATAATAGTACATGGCATTTAATGCTTTGTAAATAAGGCATGTTCGTTTTTGTATTACAGATTAACTTTTTTACTTATTTTTTAGTTGGTTATTTAATAAACAACACCTTTTACTTTATTTGAACACTGTTTTTTATTTCACAAATATAAATCTAATTTAAAAAAATTAAATTTTAAATTCTACTAACGTTTTCGACTATTCAGTCATCATCAGGTAGGAAATTATTTCAAACAAACCATAAAAAATATAATTTTTACTTATTGTTCAATAAAAATACCTGAATAAAAGTAAAAATATCAATACGTCTATTTGCAGATATCTATATCAATCTATCTGCCCCTATTTATCTTATTACCATGTTTGCGTGTAAAATATTAAAAAGAATAAAATTTTGAATGCAGCATAAAAAATATCTAGAACCAAAAAGGTGCCGTAATAAATCATAGAATATTGAGAATAAATCATGCATAAAAAGTGAGTGAATCTACGCATTACCTTACATTTACAATATAGTTCACGCAAAAAAAATGAATTAATTTTTGGCCTCAAAACGGTTTTTAATACTGAGTTATTGGTTATATCAATCCCCACGTTATTTGTACCTCGCAGTGGTCCTTCGGTCGGAGCAAACTCGTCCGCATAAATAATTCATACAAAAATGTATTTATTCACGAGCTTTGCGAGTTGCGGAGAAAAAGTTTTGGATACTACAGGATGCCAAATATTTATTTAGGAGCGCGCAGAAACCGACTCCCGGGGGGGTTGCTTTTTTACAAAACGTCTTATAAGTAATACCAATAAGGCATACGGCCGGGAGGAGCTGAGGAGTCTGGGTGGATGATATTATGAGCGAGTTTACAGCCTTGGCTTTTTGTGCGATTGAATGTTACAACGTTAAGTATAAAATCAACACTTTACAGCGAGACTCAACTATAAATAAGAGCTTTCTCTTCGTTGTAGAACCTACAAACCTCTTTCTACGAACTTTTTTACAAAGTACATTACATTAATCTCTTAACATCAAAATATAAACCAATAAGCTTATAATCAATACACATGGTTTTAATATTAAAAACAAAGCGCCCTTATTCATAAAAATGTGTTGGTGTTTAATCCGGTTTTCAGTCATTTTTTCCATACAAAAAAGAAGATTACAACATATTTTTTGGTTGACAAATCTTATAAACACGGCTGAACAGTTTTACTTTTAGACTTGGCATTGTTTTTTTTGTATTGTAAAATTTAAAGCTTAGAAATTTTACATATTTTAGTTGTTAACTGGTTTTCTAAATACATAAATTATACATGTTTACAACACAGAGAAATATTTACATACCTACCTTTTCTGATGAAAACACGATACAAATTCACTTAAAACTTGTCCAAAAGTCAAGAAAAGCTTTGATAATGATGATACTTAAATTATACACACATACACAACACCGATTATTTACTAAAATTTTACTTTTTTAAAGTTCAGCTTTTTATGCATTTTTCGTTCACTTTGAATCCACTTACGAAAAAAGAAATATCGAACAACTTCATGGATTAAACGGAAAGGAAACTAAATTGATTATATAACAATGGCCCTTTAATTGAGTAAGAAATTTTTCTAAAAAATAAAGCCATAAAAAATATATATATGTTTGGTTAATACAAAAACCATTGAAAAAGACTATTGAGTCGTTTATAAGCTGTGGAAAAATCGACATAGATTTACAAGAATAATCTTAAAAACTATAAGAAAAAAATTGTGAATAAACAATAAAATGTTTTTTTTTTCAATGTTTTCTTATTTTATTACCTATTTAATTTCGACTACAATAAATGTAATGAATCATCTAGTACTTTTAAATTCATTAAACGCTAGATATGCCCTGATCAGCTGATCTGGCTGTCATCCACATTGGTTTGACAGGAGCTAACGCTTTCAAGTCGTCGCGGAGCTTTTTGGCTGGGAGTTTGTATGGAAGAGCTTTGACCGTCCGCTGCGCCTGAAACACCGTTCGGGACTGGCTGAAACGGCCGCTGAAGCCTTCGCTAGAATGTCCTCCCTTCCAAGCTTTTCGTTACAGGACGAACAAGCCTGGAATACTTATAAGTTGCCATGATTAGTAATACTAAACTTTAAAAAAAGCTTCAAAAATACATACTGACTTACCTTGATCCGTATTTGGGAGTTGTTAATATGAAATTATAAGTAAATGCAGCATTCAAAAATCTATTTATTAGAAATGGTTCTAAAATTGTTGAAACAAAAAAAAATCTGCCAAATAGAATTTTTAGTTCATTCGAAATCTTTGAGTTGAATGTTTAATTTTGACAACAAAACGGAATTTTATACAATTTTTTTTTATTGAAATATTTTTTCCTGTTTTTTTTCTAAGCAGGCGATAAAGTGAGTTTTTTTGTTATACTTGGGTGATTGTTACAACACTTTATAATTTAAGATACAATTTATTAATAAAAAATTGTAACAATTTTGGTTGAAAGAAAAAGTGGCATCTAGCGGAAAGCATTGAAACTATTTTCTCTGAAAGCGACGCGACTTGAAAATTCGCTGTGACATTGTGAGGTAGGCGTTTATTTTTATTTTTAAAAAATTTCATAAAAACATCATTGTTTTTATAATAATAAGTGAAAACTAAATTAGTGATTTTCAGAATCATTATTATGATCAATTATTATGATCAATTATTAGAATGAAAATAAAAATATTTTTTTTGAGAGTACAACCTACATTAAATAAATAAAATAAGAACTTGTGCGTCAAACCTATTGTTCAAATACAGTCCATTTATTAATCTTTGTATTAAGTATTGTAATTAAGTTCAAGTGGGGGTTTCCCAGCTCCCGAGAGGGCTGGTACTCATTTTTTTAAAGGCTGAGTAAACCTTGCCGGTATTTTATTTTGGGGTTTGAAATAAACACCGAAACGGGAAATCGTTTCTGACACCCTCGGTCATTTTTTGTCATTTCATTTTTTATGATTGTTAAATTGCCAACTCAGTATAAAGTATATTTTGGACTAATTTATGTTAAACAACGGTGATTCAAACATTATCAAATTGCAAACGGCAAAAAAGCAAATAAATTAAAATAATTTATTCGTGGCAGTCGATAAATCACAAATTGTTTACATTGCCGGCGTTTTCACAGACACATGTCGTTACCGAATCAAAACATGTACCTACGCACAGCACACCAACGTATTACAAATATTTTGCTCTATTTTGTTTCATGTATGAAAATTTTAAGGGTTGCAAAAAACGCAACTAAACTACACGTATAGTACGCACATTTCTCATTGTCCCCAAAATTCAGATTTGACTAAAATTTCCTGATTTATTTTCGCAGGTAAGAGGACCAGCCCCACAGCAACCATTTAGCTTCAAGTGGGGTTTCTGCTCCCGAGGTAGTATATTCTTCAAGCAAACTTTATTATAACCAAATTATTTGTTAACTAGTCATGGGGTGAACACTACGGATTCATAATCGATAGGTTGTGAGTTCGAATCCAGGCTGTGTACAATATTTCGTCTTTCACTGGGTTGGCCTTACATTTTAGTACGTTAAGTGGTATTTTCTAATTTCTATATGGGGCTGGTTCTCATTTCATATGCAGACTGAGCAAACCTTGCCGGTATTTTTTTTGGTTTGAAAAACGGGAAATTATTTCGACTCCCTTTTTGGGGATCGAACCCTGGCACTGTAAAAAAGGAAGATGAACTTGTATTTACCTCTGTGGAGTGCTCGCCTCTGTTTGATTCAAAAGTAAATACGAGCCATCCATCAATGTGTACACGGTTAATTACAAAAAATATATAAACAATACTGAACAGTTCACCATCCATTAAAACTAAAACATAGCGTTTCCAAAAAAACATGGAAATCAAAACACCCATTAGAGGCACTGTTTCAGCTTTCATATATTTTCAAGTAAAACCCTGTACTGAAGTTTAAATATACTGTGTAATACTTGTGGCACAGTCCGGTGATTTTCCGTCATGAAATATGACATGAGGAAATAAATCCGTTCGCTACATTAGTGCATTACTCGTTAATGAAAATGTTCATTATTCTTGAAAATGCGAGCAAACAAAATACATAATGGAATTACCCAATTTCAAACGAATTTTACGTGTCAGCTTATAATTTTCAAATTAAATCAATTAATTATTTTGTGTATCTGATGATAATTATTGGTAAAACAAAAATCTGATTTTAAAAATGTTTATTTAAATAATGTTTTGTTTTTAGACAGATTAAATGAAAGGTATTTTTTTTACTTGATTGATATCTGAGTTGATTTGTAAGGCTTATGTTCATTTGAGATTAGAGTTTTTTATGTTGTTTATTTACACGTGGCATGTGTATTGTGTAAGCGCAAACTTACATGTGTCATGATTGTGAGCATGCATTTCATATGAATTCTAAATGTTTATTTATCTTTGCAACTCACTCATAGATGATACACAATTCCTTATTTTCAATGACACCACAGCATCTTACCAGCCTTCAATCTCTGCCTTCCGACGCCATGTCCAATACTCTGAGTATAAAATGTTGCGTAGACTCACTTCGATCGCGTAAAATAAAAAAAAATGGAAAAAAGTAAAATGAATTTTATCGAGGTTTTATTAAATTGAACTATTCTATTGAAATATTCCTTGTCTTATAGGTTGGTATGAGGTTGACCACCCATACTGTAAAAAATGGTTAATTTTGCCAATGTCAACCCTATTTCAGGTAATGTCGGCAAAAGTTGCAAGGGCTATGTCCATTTCAGGCTTGGTTTTAATTTGCAAGTACACATTCAGCACTTGTAAGCGTGAACTTACACTTGTCTGTTTGTGGGCATACATTTGTTAAGCAAAAATATATTAACCAATATTAATATATCTTTGCAACTTTGTTCCTTGACTTATAGGTTGGTATGCGGCTGACCACTCATGCTGTAAAAATGGTTCACTTTGCCAATGTCACCCCTGTCTCAGGGAAGGACGGCAAGAGTTGCAGGGTTTATGTCCATTTGAGATTTGGTTTTTATATTGTAGGTTCACATGAGGCATGTGCAAGCGCGAACTTGCATGTGTCTGGTTGTGAGAATGCATGTAATGTGAATCTTCAATGTAACATATCTTTGCAACTTAGATTAGATTAGAACTTAGATGATAGATTATAGAACCCAAGGAAATCGTAACAATATTTACTGGTATGCCACAATTTTTCCCTGAAATGCATGGAAAACCCATCAAAAGGAATTTCCCGATGAGTGGATCCTACCCCAGCATTTAGCTTCTGATTCCTGATGTGACGTGGCATAGGCTAGCCTGGGGGTGACACAAAACGCGGCAAGGATCGCAACCCTTCCCGCTGCAGCCTGCCGCTACAGCGAGCCCATAAACAATATTTTAATTAGATTTTCGAGCGATAAATTTCAACCCCCACAAACGTATGTCGTGGGGGGGGGAGTGCCGAGACAAATAAATAATTTTTAATAGACTTTCAAAAATGTGAAAACAATTTGGAGGGAAACGCAATTGTTTTGCGTGCATCAACGTTAACAGAGTGAAAAAATCATAATTGTTCTTGTCGAATTTGTTTTTCACATACCTTACCAGTCAAATGAACTAAAAAATTTGATGTCCACTGAACCTTTTATTTTTTAATGAAATAAAATAATATTGAAGTCGAAGCCACGTAGCTTTCCATCAAAAAATTTAAATTTTTGAAATGTTGATTTACAAAGTATGGCTTGATCATATTGGTGAAGTTGTGAATGAAAAAAAAGAATATTCATGAAGAAGGTAATGGCTATGAATGAATTGAAAGAGGTATGCAAGTGAAGGAAGAAAAATTGACAACTTTACAGATGCTCTATAGCCACTTCCAATACACGTAAATGGGGACAATGTTTAAGTTACACAATAAACCAATTAACAAATAAGTTCACATTCTACATTCTACGCAACTTTCTACATTCTAAAACACATTTTTTTTACATTCATAATTTACCTTCAACAATAACTAATTGTAATTATAAAACACTACCTGTATTTTAATTCAGAAGTTCCATAAAACAATCTTAAAAGTATGACTAAAACTCGTAACCTTAAATGTAAATCATTTTCCAAAGCGATTTGTTAATCAAATCTGTATTTGATATAGACCTACTATTATTTGTTGGAGTCCATAATACAGGCAGAATTATTTATTGGTCGGTGGGACAATTAATTGCAGAGATGGCAGACTTCCAAAAACAGTTAATATTGGCTTTAGACTCTGTGACACTCCGAGTCGTATTGTTCCATCCTAACTTAGTTTTGTTTGCTCATCGTGTCCTCCACTTTAAATACAAACAGTTCGTTAGCATTCACAAGTTAATACTTCTTAAGGAATAAAACTTGTAACAAACTTATACTTTCATGAAGCTCATTCTACCCGCTAATGAATTCAGCATTTTTTCATCGTTTTCGAAATATTCGAATATATACAAGACCAGATGATAGCTCAGTTGGTAGAGTGCTTGCGTTCGATGCCGCATGAGCTCGGGCTTGAATCCCAGCGAGGGTATCAGAAATGATAAAATTAAATACCGGCAATATTTACTCAGCCTATACAAGAAATGAGTATCAGCCCTCGGGAGCTGGGAACCTCCACTTCAACTGAAGTGAATGGCGAAAAGCCGGCCCCCTTACCTGTAAAAATAAATAGGTTCCACTCGCCACATACTAAACTCTTCGGAGATAACGCGGCAAGTTCCACTTGCACCGTTATTTCCGAACTCTTCTTTTAACTAGCTTAGTAAAAACCCAATGGACCCAATCTCAAATGAACATAAGCCCTGCAACTCTTGCTAACCTTCTCTGAAACAGGAGTCACATTAGCAAAGTGAACCTTCTTTAACAGTATGGGTGGTCAGCCTCATACCAGCCTATATGTCAAAGAATACAAACAATAACTTACAGTTAACTATATAAAACAAACACCTTTCACAAAAGGGTACGTGTCACTAAAAATACGATTTTAAATTAGTGGATAACTTTTTTTCAGACCTTAAGAAGTAGATCTTATTATTAACTTGGATATCTAAGCCTGAATTGCATAATGCGTTTTATATTCCTCAGCAAAGCAGCTTCTAGACCGCCATAAGTCGCTTACGGCGACTGATTGATTCAAACAAAGGTGAGCCCGCTTTATCTGCGTCGATTTACATGGCCGGGATTAACTGAACGTGAGGCTCACAACACACTTTCATAATGCCATCTAAATTTACATTCGCTGCCGTAAACTTCGCCTAAGAAACTATTTTAGTTGCAGCGCATATATCTTGACAAAAAGCCACCAGATAAGGTTTCGCTGAGGGGAGTCGCGTGCGACAGCGCCAAGCCTACGAGCCCATTCCGACAATGCGAGTAACGAGTGTTTTACCAGTTTAGTGTATGTTTATGTTTAGTGTAGTACCAAGTATATACACAAAATTATCAAGAAAATCAAGAATATCAAAAAGTATCTTGATGTACGGCTGCGAGACATGGTGCCTATCCAAAAGAGATAAACGGAGACTAGAGGCTTTCGAGATGTGGTCATATAGAAGACTACTAGGAATTTCCTGGAGAGACCACATTACAAATGAGGAGGTTCTCCAAAGAATCGAAGGAGGAAGGCATCTGCTCAGGATCTTGTCCGAAAGGCGTGTAAGATGGATCGGCCATGTAATACGACAATAAGGTCTCTTGCATGCCATAATGGAAGGGATGACCGAGGTGACCAACTCTAGGGGACGCCCACGCCAAGAATACCTGGAGGACCTGTTGGTTGACGTGCGCTGCTCATCATATGCATACCTTAAAAGAGCCGCACAAGACAGGGAAGAATGGAGGAGAAGAGTGAAGGAAATTGCTGCAAGCCAATCCCAGGATTGAAACAAGAGAAGAAGATACACAAACTTGTACATGACTTTACTTAAAATACTGACAAAAGCAGTTTCATTGTAAGTGCAATGTCAGTATTTTACTCCATTATGAGACTTTTATTTGTCAAACAAAATAAAGTAACTGAGAGCAAGGTTGGGATCTTATTAGAAATGCAGCAGTCTTTTCAAGTAAAATTTAAACCTAACTTCGGCAACAATAAGTGACATGTGAGAAGGAACATTGTCAGGGTAAAAACTCCAATAATTGGACGCTATCAATCGCTCAGTGCAGCCAACGTCTTGGTAGGTACATATTAACAAGGTAACACTGCCTCCTCTAAAATCCAAAACTAACTGCCATTTGGTAATTCTGTTTTACTCCACAAGAAAACAAGCAATTTTATAAAATTTCGGCCATTAAAAAGTCCCTTTCAAACTTTTTACGCAAAGTCTTATAGAGAGCCTTTAAACTATGTTCAAATGCTAGCAGATTTGTTATGATAACCTGGTTATCAGGTTATTTTTTGCACTTTGTAGCTATTCCTTATTCGACAGGTTCCAATACAGTTAAACAAGCGCTTTATATATTGTGCTTGGAAATTTAACCTTGTACATTACAATTTTTTACTTGCTACTTGCTACTACAAGAGCTAGCATCATGTGAACGCTTTTTGCCAGGGACATGTATTAAGGCGCAGTTCCAACAAACAGCGGTACTGCGGCGCTTCCCCTATCGGACATTCTTGGAATATACTCCAGCCTTAAATATGCGTTGACACCGCTGAGACATGCAAAATTATCTTGATCTGGGGGCGAAATTAATGTTCGTGAATGGGCTGAAAAAGTTTCCCTGTAAATTTAGGGGAAATAAATAAATGCTTATGATATTATATTTTCAGTTGAATCAAACAAAAACAAACATTTTCGAATACAATTTAGTTATACAAGAGTACTCAAACGAATACTGTACATGAATAACAGTGATGGTTATTTAAGTAGTTGTACCTACCGTTCAAAAATAATTATAATGGCCATTGAAATAAGAGTAAAATTGTATGCGTATCTGAAATCTACTAGTACACATTAGGGTGAGCTAGTAGACGATTTATTTTGGTGATGACTTTTTCAAAAAAATTACGTAAAGAGGTGAGGCGCGAAAAATAAAAAAGGGTTTTAGGGAGGCGTGGTAGCATAAAGTTTAGAACTCGCAGTTCTAGTGCCTTCTTATGTATCTGAAAAATCATTGTGCATTCATACGTTTACAAGTCAAACAGACCAAATACTTGTGTATTCAAATGCCACGATATTTGAGCTAATCTCCCAGTTACCAATGAGATTTAATTTTTTTTAAATAATGAAAAAATTAAGCAAAGGTTTTCTTCGCGACTTGAGCTTTAATTTGTATGGCGTAGAAAGAAAGGCGCAAACTGAATGGCCGCTCTTTATTAAATCTCCCTGAATTACACAAATAACACCAACTTGTGAAGGAGGAGGCCCAAAGAGAAGGGAAGGGGAGTACCCAGAACATCCAGAAAACTATTCCCAAGATCTCATCCCTGGAATTGTTATCGACTGCCTGGAGATTACTTCATTGTCATGGAAACTTGGCGAGAGCTCCATAATTTCAAATTGTATTGTTTTTATGGTGTCAATAGAATTTTAAACGTGTTTTATCTCGACTATAAAACACTCGGAGCGGAAATTTTGACCTATAAAAAGCAGATTTTTACACATTTAATACCAGATTACCGACGTAAAAAAACGCGTGGGCTCTAAACGCTAAGTGTAAAACATTGAGTAAATACTTAAATATAGCGTAGACAGAATAATGTATACAAAATACAACCACATCTCTGGTGAGTGTTTGTTTTTCATACTTTTTTTTTCAGAATTAACGCATCCTTTATACTCGGAGTTCTTCCCGTAAAGAACAATCCATTTTGCGAACCGTTTTATTACCTAAATAGGTGCGCCGTTTCACGAAATTTTCCATCTACCTACGTCTACTTTATCTCTGAAGGTAAAGTATTTATAAGTCAGTAGCGAAACCTCTATAAAGGCAAATAGTTGTTTTCGTACTTCATTTATTAAAAAGCAAAGATCCTAGATTTGGTTTTAACTTCATAAAATGATTATTAGCTTCAAGAACTTCAGTTCTTTGAATTAAAGGTTGGTATACGGCCGACCACCTTTACTGTAAAATATGTTCACTTTGCCAATGTCACCCCTGTTGCAGATTTTATGTTCATTTGAGATTGGGTTTTTGTGGTGTAACCTTACATGCAGCATGAGTAAACGCGAAAGTATATGTCTGTTTGTGGGCACACGTTTAATATAAATCCTAAATGTACTACATCCTTGCAACTTAGATTAAAGATTATTCTTCTTCTTCTTCCATGGCTCTACAGCCCATATAAAGCTACGATCGAGTACTCTACCACCTGAGCTCAGTTATCCTAAGCCTCATCCGTCTCTGTCCTGTTTATGTTTGATTAAAGATGATAGAAACCTTGAAGTGTTAAGTATATAAATTTAAAAAACGCATAACTCATGATATAAGACGATTAATTTCTGTTATTCCTGTAATAAGATCAATCAATATATCACCTTACAATTGTATCGTAGGTACAATTATAGATGTTTACTAATGATCATCTATTCTCAACATTTGACAAAAAAAAAATTATAGTGCACCTAGTCCGGTCGATAGCTCAGTTGGTAGAGTGCTTGCATTCAAACCCCTGAGCTCGGGTTCGAATCCCACCGAGGGTTTCAGAAATGATTTTCCATTTCGGTGTTTATTTCAAACCCTAAAATAAAATACCGGCAAGGTTTACTAAGCCTTCACAAGAGATGAGTACCAGCCCACTCGGGAACTGGGAAACTCCCACTTCAACTGAAGTGGTTGGCGTAAGGTCGGCCCCCTTACCTGTAACAATAAATAGGTTCAACTCGCCACATGCGACCCCTTCAGGGATAACGCGGCAAGAAGTTACACTATATGTGTAGCTTAGTTGTGTTTTTTATTAGCGTTAGTTGCGTTGCACCTAGTCAGGCCAGAGCATAATTGATAAGTTAAATAAAAATAAAACAAAACGCCACTTTTGTTCGGATTTAACTGCTGTGAAAAACACATTGGATCGCTATTATGCTCAAACGGCGCTTAAATCCGTTTTAATATTATTCGCCCGGCGGCCACAAAGCACTCTGCTGAAAAGTGCATAATAAATTTTAAATTCGTGCAAATATATCTCAATTAAGAGGAGGAAAGAATGAAAGCATGCTTCGGCAGAATACATCACCTACTCGGAAACTTTTGTGTGAAAATAGTTGTGGAATGTGTGTTGCAACGTGCTTTTTATTCACTACCGAAATAAATCTTTAAATCGTAGTTCTTTTTAATTTGAACACCTGATTAAATAAATTTTAGGATTGCTTATTTGGTGTACGCTGTTTTTGAGTGAATCACGCATTTATAGTCCTCTGCAAGCTTGGTCGTCGCCCTAAAAATGTGCCAGCTCTGAAGGAAAGCCCAGAAACTGTAGTTAGCTAAGCGCAACGTAAAAACGCAAGTAAGCTACACATGAGTGTGTAACTTCTTGCTGCGTTTTCCCCGAAGGCTTTCGTACGTATTTATTTTTACAGGTAAGGGAACGGGCTTACGCTAACCACTTCAGTTGTTCGATGAAGGCTGAGTTAACCCTGTCGGTATTTTATTTTGGGGTTTGAAATAAACACCGAAACAGGAAATCATTTCTGGCACCCTCGGTGGGATTCGCATCCGAGCTCACGGGATGGAATGCAAGCACTCTACCAACTGAGCTATCAACAGGACAAGTAATACTTTAAGATATTTGATAATTCGTTTCTAAAAATGCTTCAGGTATAGAGTATCTATGTACTTACGTCAAAACATATTGAATTTATCGTAGTACAAAAATCAAAATGGGTTTATTCTGATTGCACATTATCCTCACAAAGGCCAGTCGGATTTATGAAATAAAGTCGAATTGCGTGTCTTAACTCGGGTACACTTCGCCCCTTTCCCCATGAGGTTTGTACCTTACGTGTTAACTCAACCAATGCGTTTTATCAAAAAATATGCGAAAACTCAAACGCCCACTAGGCATACTATTTTGATTTTCATGCATTTTTGGTCAAAAAGTTGTGTACAAACGAAATGATTTGTACTTGAGGTATTGGATCTTCTTAGGAATCCTAGGAGGTGGAATGGGAACCTTCTAAGGGAAGGGACCTTCCAGAATCACCCTTCTCCCTCAGGAGTATTTATGAACATGACTTTCGTGTGCAATGGACCAGATCATAATCAGTTTTCACTGTCGGACTGGAGTACTTGAGATATCTCCGCCATATTTTTTCGTTACACCAATAATGGACAGTACTTATGTGGGGAAACAGCCTATAATATTATGGTTGTAGTTGTGCATTATATTACGAACAATATTGTTTTTTTTACTTATTTTTTTTTACCAGGAATCAATATTAAAATGTAAAAAAGCTGTATTGGACATTGTCAATAATTTTCATTATAAAAAAACCAACAAGCTTTTGAAATGATTTTTTTTTTTATTTGTGTGTGTTTTGTATATTTTTTTAGCCAATGCAAAATGCGTTAATCAATATATTTTTTAATTGATTTCGTTTAAAAGCATAAGCTTACCATATTTCAATTAAATTGTAGAGAACTATGTCTTAATCCATATCTTCACAATTATGAATATCTCGTCTACCGTGAATTTTATTTTCCAAATCCAACGTAGTACGAGTATAATCCCCATGTGCATTTGAAATATTTCAATCGAATTAAATATTATAAACTTATGTGTTGAATGTTTCAATACTTCAAAAAATCATACAAAACTTCTTACGTTTTTAATAATAAGACTTTACAAGAAACGAAAGAACGCTTCTATTGAATTCCAAGAAACAAATTCAAGGTTTTTTCATGCATCCGCGTTTTTTTTCAGAAACATAAAGATGTTTGAAGAAATTATATGTTCACTAGAAGTTCTTGTACATAAAGAGGGATTATATTTTTTCATAAAAAGTGATACTGCTGGTAATATTTTAAAATCATCCGGACATTATAACGCGATTAAGAAGCATGTAGCTCTGGAGGGGGTGTATTTAAATAGATTATTTATCTTGCTTTTTGAGGGGGTCGCATATTTTACTTAAAAGTCAAGCGGCGAGACTATTGCTGGGGATTATACCGGCTCGTAGAAATAATATACTTTTCCGCTTCGTGGAAATACACGATCAAATATAAATCAAAAGGTGACCCCCGAACCATGATCTTCTGGGGGATAGAAGTGCACAACTTAATCTGCCGACGAATCATCTTTCAGTTAAAAATGCATGTGCACTGAAGTGGAAATTTAAATTATGATTTAATGTTTATTTCAAGTGGGCAAATATATTCTTTTTTTTACTTTAAATAATTTTAGAAGCTTAGAAAAGATGATAATTTTAGCTTTTTTTTTCGAGTAAATGCAATAAGATAAAAAGCGAAGTGCATCGTTTTTTCTTTTTTCTCGTTTTCCATTTGTTGATCTTCTCAATATGTTTCAATTTTAAGGTGACACCAGAAAATTCTTGACAAAAAATTCGTTCTAAAACCACACTAAAAATAATGAAAAGAAAAAACCCAAGGGCATCACACAATTTCTATGAAAAGAACATCGTACACAATGCACAAATGAAATTCCTTATTGTTATAACCATTGTTTTGTAAATTAATTTCAAAACTTTTTTTTGCCAAATACCTTTCACACACAGGCAATTAACATGCGCCCACCGAGTAGAAACAAAAATCCAAGTCAGCTGCGCAAACGTACACACGTGAAGCATTGGGATTGAAATCCGGTAGAAATGCAGAACAACACCGTAGATTTAGTTTGATGCAATTGCATTAGGGCTGCCGCTCCTGGGGAGTTTCGTTTTGCAATGAAGCCGTTTCAATCAGTCACGGCGGGGTGACTTTTGCCACCCCTGAGTTACGCTCTGTCCTGCCCCCCCTTGACTACTCTCATATGGGTGGTGGGTACGCCACTGAGAAAAATGCTGGCAGATGATTTATTAAGCAATTACCAAATTTTTGCAGTTGTCAAGATAGTCAGTTTTATTTTATTTCATTATCAATGTTTTTATTTGTTTAAATTATCTTTAAAATCCTTACTATCACACTTCGAAATTGCGATGAGATTTTTTCATATTTTGGACTACTTATCTTGAAAAATAAATGCAAAATTAAATTTCCGACCCCTAATAATAATATCAGGATGATTTATTTGGTTAGCGCTGTTTTTGTGTGTATCACACCTTAAGAACCCTCTGCGAGCTTGGTCGTCCCTGTAGAAAGCGTCAATTCTCAAGCAAGACCCAGTTGCTGTAAGGCTGGATTGACCTTTAGTCAACGCCTTTTGGTAAAGGTATATGAATTTTTCACCCAGCGAAGAGCATATTTGAAAATAAAAATGGTATATTTTTTGTGCTCCGCCGGGATTTGAAACTGCAACCTTCCATTTACGAGTCTGAAGTGTTAACCACTAGACTACGGACCAGTAACTTGTGCTCCTACATTTTTTTTTAAATAACTCGTTAGTAGTAAGTGTTTAGGACTAAAATTACCCATACGGAAAATAATCGGCTTGTAGAACTATGTCTCTAAATCTAAATCTAAATCTAAGCTGCAAAGATATGTATCATTTGAGATTCATATTAAATGCATTCCCACAAGCAGACATGCATAATTTCGCGCTTACACATGCTGCATGTGGACCTACAATATAGGAACCCATCTCAAATTAACATAAGCCCTGCAACTCTTGCCGTCCTTCCCTGAGACAGGGGTGACATTGGCAAAGTGAACCATTTTTTCACAGTATGGGTGGTCAGCCGCATACCAACCTATAAGTCAAGGAACATACAGACAAATTACAGTGGTAAAGTATAGTGTTAGGAATCATCTAATCTGGATTGATTACATTTGACAAAACAAATGCAAAGTAAATGGTCGTTATTTTATTACAAGATAATTTTCATAAAATTGAACGTTGAACGTTCATTAGATACCTAAAACAAAAGTCCTTTGCGCAAGACTCATAAAATTCATCTATGAAAGGGATTCGATTACTCTCGTGAAAGACTTCATCATCAACTCTTTCGCTTTTTAAATTAAAGCACGAGGGCCAATAAGCAACTTTAAAACCCATTTTAAAAGTGACTCCAGGTATAAAAACTCTGCGTTTAAACTTTGCCATAGCGTAGCCTGTTGCCATACATTTTTGAGTTGACGCAGTGGTTGAGTTTGAACGTGGGGTTTCATACTTGAGATACAGGTGCATTATTAATGGGCACCGTCCTAATATTGAAGCGCAGTTTTTCTCCGCTGTGTGGCGCTGCTCCCGCCGGAAGCGCAATCATTTATCCGTCCACTGGTCACGCCAGAGCCCGTAGAAGCAATCCTAAAACTAGCTCAATCCCATAACAGAATGGTAATTTCAAAAGGGATCGTAATAAATATAATGGTTCTAGTGAGGCAAAATAAACTTATAACATGGCAAGATAACTTAGACTGATGACATAAATATGGCTACACATCCTAAATTAGTAGCTAATCTAATCTTATCTAATCTAAGCTGCAAGGATATTTATCATTTAAGATTTATATTAAATGCATTCCCACAAGCAGACATGTATAATTTCGCGCTAACACATGCCGCATGTGGACCTACATTATCTAATCTAATCTAATCTAAGCTGCAAAGATATATATCATTTAAGATTTATATTAAATGCATTCCCACAAGCAGACATGTATAACACATGCCGCATGTGGACCTACAATATAAAAACCCAATCTCAAATGAACATAAGCCTTGCAACTCTTGCCGTCCTTCCCTGAAACAGGGGTGACATTGGCAAAGTGAACCAATTTTTTACAGTATGGGTGGTCAGCCACATAACAACCTATAAGTCAAGGAACATTATTAAAACCCAATCTCAAATGAACATAATCCCTGCAACTCTTGCCGTCCTTCCCTGGAACAGGGGTGACATTGGCAAAGTGAACCATTTTTTACAGTATGGGTGGTCAGCCGCATACCAACCTATAAGTCAAGGAACTATAAGTAGCCTCACACGAAATAAGTTTTCTTGGTTTTTTTTTGGCATGCAAACAAATCTGGTATGTTAACAAATTATTATTGATCAAAACTTTAAGCTGCATCAAATTATATCACAGAAAAAATGTGGTCACAGAAAATATTTATAGGGAAATATTTTTTTTTTTTCAATTTTTTTTTTTTTCAGCTTTTTCTATTGAATTAAAAATTGTGTAGTCATAGATACTAATCTTAAATTCAAACAGGTTTGTGTTTGTGTGAATAGTTCTCAAGAAAATATGGAGAACCTAATATTCATTCATTAATTACAGTTTCTTAAAAACAAATTTTCAATGCAAACCCTTACACTCAATGCTTACACTTGCATACATTCATGCCATCAACGCCATCCTTTGAAGATATCTCCACTATCTGTCATCTTTAAAATTCAGTGCTTATCTAAAAGATTTATTAAGTACATTACAACATTACTATATTGTGTGTGTTTATTAATTAATGGTTGTGGTTTTTTTTTTCAAACCCTAAATTAAAATACCGGCAAGGTTCACTCAGCCTTAACGAGAAATGAGTACCGGCAGCTGGGAAATCCTCACTTCAACTGAAGTGGTCAGCGTAAGGCTGGTCCCCTTACCTGAAAAAATAAATAGGTTCCGCTCGCCACACGCGACCCCTTCTGGGAGAACGCGGCAAGAATTTACACTATATGTGTAGCTAAGTCACGTTTTTTTTTGTGTTCTAATACAACACCTTCTCTCAGGGGTCAGTCTCCCCTCCACTGACCCACGCCCTGTATATCCATCCCATCCGGGGATGTGTCACAGGACTCGCATGCAAAAGTTATGTGAGATGCGAGTGGCAGAAGGCCCTCCCGTGAAGCTACACTTTCCCAAGTGTTTACACAAAGCAAAGGAGGCTCAGAAATCACTAAAAGATTATGGCCGTGGGGTTTAGGGCTCGAGGATTTTAATTTTACAAACAAAAATGCAAAGTGATTCTGAGCGTCTTAACATATGACTTAAGGCCTAAATTCGAGATGTTACTACTGAGACTGTTCGGGAGGTGCTCTCCAGACTAAGTGGCCAACCACCATAGAGGTGGGAAAGAATAAAGAAAAGAAGAAAGAAAATCGGTCTAATTAGACAGACGAGTTCTCGCCATAGCTAGCACAAAACTTTGAAAAAGCCCCAAAGTTAGATTTGTTGGCCACAAAGTCCGCATATCCAATCGGGCCGATGGCCGGTCTGACAGCGTTGAAGAGCGCCTCACGACCAGGCTGCAAGGCTTCGCAGTCCCACAGGATGTGTCGCACATCCTGCAGCGTCGCTCCGCACTCACAACCCGACCCCCTTGAGAGGCCAAGCTGGAAGAGCCTGGCCCTAAATTTACCGTGACCAGTCAAGAACTGACTGGTCCAATGGTCCGGGACCAACCAAGGAGCCTCGTATCTCTCACGGACCGAGGGAAAGAAAGAAAAGGTGGTTCTGCCTTTGTCGGAGGAATCCCATCGTTTTTGCCACACGCGGAGAGCCATAAGCACAACCAGTTTCCGAGTTCCAGAGGATATTCCTCGGGTGGGGGGATCAATGCTATCTTCGCCGATAGTAGCGGTAAGGCCGCGTCGCAAAAGACTTATGGCGTTGGCAACCTGGAGGTGAAGATCCAGAGGAAGGACACCGGCAAGAACGGGGAGACAGTCCGTTGACGCGGATCTGTACGCCTTGGTGAGCAAGCGGAGAGATAATCTCTGGCCGGAAAGGATGACACGCCGCTGTAGACTCAAAAGGCTCTTATCAGCCCAGCAGCCGGCTGCGTAGAGTGCTGTTCCGATGAAGGTTGCCTGATACAAGATACGGAGTGAACGACCTCTAAGTCCCCAAGTGACGTGAGAGAGCCTAGCAACCTTGCCGAAGGCGCCATTACCCTTCTGGATAATGCGCTTTGCGTGTTCGACGAAAGATAGATTACCGTCCAAGGTAACTCCAAGGTAAGTTACTGCTTGGGACAGTTTCACTCTGGAGCCCTCGAAATCGATAATAGGGGGGCGAGCAGGACTGAGACGACCCTTGAGGAGGATGGCCTCGGTTTTGTGGGGGGCAAAGGAGAGTTTATTGCGTGTACCCCAGGAGTGGATAGCTTGCAGGGCAAGTTTAGCCGATGATTCGAGGGAACTTCTGCTGTTCGCCTCAACAGTGAGGAGGGCGTCATCGGCATATGCGCGCATTTCACAGCCGGAAGGAAGTGGTAGTGATAAGAGGTCATCGAAGAGCACATTCCAGAGCATAGGGCCTAGGACAGATCCCTGGGGGCAGCCCCGTGTAATGTCTCGGACGATGATATTTGGGCCCGCATCAAAGATGATGCTGCGCTCCGAAAGGTAGCTGGCAATGGAAGCATAAAGGTTGCCAGGGACCTGTCGAAGTCTAAGCTTCGCAAGTACCATGGGCCACCATGCGCCATCAAAGGCACCAGATATGTCAAGCATCACTGCAAGGACATACTTGCAGCGGGAGGCCTGAACAGCAGCAAGGACAGAGCGGATGGCATCCTCGGTGGAGATGCCGGGCCTAAAACCGAATTGATGACACGATATGGGGAAACCGGCTGTTTTGAAGTGAAACTCGATTCGAGAAGCGATGAGCTTTTCAAGCACTTTGCCGAAAACGGGCAATAGAGAGATAGGGCGATATGCCTTAGGATCAGTCGGGGGCTTAGAGGTGAATTTGGGGATAACCTTGAGGAGGCCCGTCTTCCAGCATCGCGGGAAGACGCCCAGTCGAAGACATTCTGAAAAGAGTGAGCAGATGTCGTTCGGCGCAACAGCCCAAGCCGCCTTGGCAATTAAATTGTCGATGCGGTCAGGGCCGGGCGCTTTACGTGTTGTCAGCCCACAAAAAAATTTGTTGAGTTCCTCCACGGATGGCAGGGTGGAGGAGGGAACATTCATGGGAAGAGCCGTAACACGGCGGATTTGAAGGTCGTGGTCCGTGTCCGCCTCAGGCTCATCCCGGGAAAGGAGCGAGTCAAGAAATGCGCCGGCGGTTTCCGCCAGCGAGCTCGTGACCACCCCGCTCCCAGGAGCCCTAATACCGCATAACACGCCACCCATCGGAGTGGTGTGAGCCACTGAGCGATAGGCAGCGCCCCATGGGTCCGGGTTAGCTGAGGCTGTGACGAATTCCCGCCAAGATTCTCTCTTAGCTACGAGGAGTTTCCTCTTGTAGCCAGAGATCCTCCCGCGCACGGAACGTCTAAGGAACTCAACAGGAGACATGCCATACATAATGTAAAAGTCAGTGGATGAGCAGTGAGAGCATGAGGAAGGAGCTTGACTCGATATAACTCTAGGAACAACATTTAAAGACTCGATATAAAGCAAGGTTTCGTGGATTTGTGCAGGTGGGAGGCCACAGGGACACTCCCGGCCGGCAACCGTGTTTCGCAGGTCGCGACGCAGCCTGTTCACACTAGCCTTCAGCCGAGAGAGCTCCTCAGTCCACCATATAGCAGAGCGGGGACCCCTACGGGGACCACGCCGACCCAGAACATCCGCAGAAGCCCTAACCACAGCGTCCTGAAAGTAAGAGGCCACAACCTCCGGATCACGGAAACCCCTTCCGGCCAGACGATCAAATTCATCGGACAGTCTAGATCGCAAACGGGTCCAGGTGTCCTCGTCGCATCTAGTCCGGAACAACCCAGGAAGTGATGTGGGGGGAGAATAAGACGCTTGTTCAGTGTTAGATGGCGCAAGTGTAAAAGTGATCAGCCTATGGTCGCTGATTGTGGCGTCCAAATGGACCCTCCAGTCAGCGATGCAAGGGAAGTTAGGCGTAGTGTGTAGTGTCACGTCAATGGAGGACTCTCCTCCGGCGTGTGGTGTGCAGGTAGCGGGTGCAAGATGATCATTGACCACCATGAGCTGATGTGTGTTAATGAATTCCTCCAGCTGTGCCCTCCCCAAGTCCCTACCCCTATGGGCGGTGACCCGTGAGGTCCACAGCGGGGATTGTATGTTGACGTCCCCTGCAACCAAAACCCTGCGACCCCTAAGGGACAGCAGGGCATGTTCCAAGGGACCAAGGAAAGCGTCTGTAGGAGTTGAGTATTGGAAGTAGACGGAAATAAGGTAGACAGGAGGGCCCGAAGGCCACTGGATTTCCACACACGCCTGGTGCTCCGTTGACAGATGCGATAGGAACAGTACCCTAGCCAATGGGTCGCGAACAGCGACACCCGCCATGGGACGGGGACCTACCTCAGCCACTCTGCAGGCAGAGCCCAGTCCCACAGTGACACCACCGACTGAATACTGCTCTTGGACGAGGACCACGTCAAGCTGCAGCACATCCATGGTGTGCCGCAGCTCAAGCGTTGCCGCCCGGCTGCCGTTCAGGTTCAGCTGACCGATGTTCTTGAGGCCCTCCATTAGTAGTCTGTGCGGGCGACGGATCTCCGCATCGCCGCAATCCTGGCAGGGCATTCCTCAGACCCGGTCTGATGTTGCTCCTTCCTCCTATTAAAGACAAAACAAGTAGCACAGAAATTTTCAGATGCAGGGGCCTGGCAGGCACTCCTGTCATGCGGGCCCGAACACTTGGCACAGGTCTCCCTAGCCGAGCAGCGATTGGCCATGTGCCCATACAGCTGGCATCGGGAGCACTTCATGGCCTCAACAAAGTCCCGGGCGCGGAAACTCTCCCAGCCGGATAGGAGATAGCCTGCACCGACTATGGAGCTCCTCACCCGAGACGGGACCGAGACCACAAAATGGCAGTTACCAGTGCGCGGTCCCGCACGATGGGAGAGAGGAGACGACTTAACAATGTCCTCGACAGTCATTCCGCAGTCCAGGGAGGCCTGAGAGGCCACCGCCGCCAAAAGGTCCTCAGGGGAAGTAGCCTGGGGCAGCCCGAAGACAATTATTTTTGGTTGACGGGACCTCGCCACTTCCGTTTTGAGGCCTGAATCCCTAGGAATCGCCTCCGTGAGCCTCCTGGCGTCCTCGGGGGTCTTAAGGCGGACGACAACTCCGCCCTCCCTAGCCTTGGCCGTACCAAGCACCCTGAGGCCAATAGAACCGGGGTCCAGATGCCTCTTCAATGACGCCATTGTGGATTCATGTGTGCCGCCCTCCGCGGAAGTCCGAACAAATACGGCCGCCGTTGCCGGTCTAAGTGCCGGAAAGTCTCTGGATCCAGACTTGAGGACTTCGCTCCAGCTTCTGCTAGGCCTGAAAGGCGCAGCGGTTGGGTGAGCATGCGATGCGGGTGAAGGAGCAGCCTTGACAACAGCATCTCTTTCTCCAAGCTCGGCCCTGGCGGCCACCAGCTCAGCGCGGGTGCGCTCCAGTTCCAGCTCCGCAGCCAGTCGACCAATCTCAGCCTCCTTGGCCGCCACCACAAGCCTCGCCTGCTGCCTCTGGATAGCCAGCACCAAAGAGTCGTGCAAGGCTCGCTGCCTCAAAGTAGTTTTACTATCTTTTGCGGAGTAGACGGCCTGTAATTCAGCGAGAAGCTCCTCAATCTGAACAATGGAAGTTGCATGTTCATCAGCAATGGAGTCAGCATGGCTGCCGTTGGTGGCAACATTGGCAGCAGGAATAGCAGGAGCAGTAGGACAATTTGTACTCAGAGTGTCAGCCGCCTGAGACTCCGAGGCCGAAAGAGAATCAGAGCTTTGGCCCCTTTTTGTCCGCTTCCTCAGACGTCTTTGCTGCTTCCGCGACGAAGTCTGCAAAGCTGCAGGGAGCTCTGAAAGGAGAGTCTTTGTTGGAGGAGAGGGATTCTCCTCCGAATCATTTCTCACAATCAGGGCACGCTTATAGCCTTTGTATGTCTGGGGCGAGCGATAGTCGCCACGGTCCCTCAGTTCTCCGTCCCACTCTGGTGGGGTAGAGTAGCCTTGGCCGCCATGAAGAGGTGTGCCAGGGTCACTAATGCAGCCTCGTAAATTGGACGATGCAGAAGGTGGAGAGCCAAGAGAGTCCTTTGTACCCAAAACGGGCGGAATAACGGGGTCAACTCTAAGCCTCGGAGGACGTGATGGCTTGGGTAGGCCCCTTTTCTCAGCCATGAAAAAGTCGATTATAAAAATTAAAAAAGTTCACATAAAATTTTTGCATTAAAAAAAAAAAAAACAACAACAACACATTGCGGGCAATAGTCAAAGTTACTTCTCACCCGCGGCCCAACTCGCGCGTACAGCACCACACAGCGGCCGGTAGAAAAAACTTTCTTTTAGATTAGCGGCGGACGACGGATCCCTCGCAGTAAAAGAAGAAGAAAGAAAGATTTATTTTTCTCTTTAAAATGAATCACCAAACAAGAATCCAAAAAGTAACATAAATAAAAATAAACAATTCAATTTTGCACGCCTTTTAAGCACAATACTTAGTCAAGTTATTCCGCCACAACACAAGAACAAAACACTCACAGACTCCCGCCAAAATGTATTTGGCGGGGATAAAAAAAAAACAGTGTTCAAATGTCAAATGTTTCTAGAATATTCGCGGTCTTCTTTTTCCTTCCTCACAGATAAACAGGCCGTAGGCCCAAACCACAACCGGAGAATATTAAAAAAAAAGAAAAAACGTTCACACAAAATAATTAAAAATACTGAAGTGATATTACTGTGTTACAGAAAAAATATTCGTCGCTCAGGAGCTCAAAAAAAACGTGACCGTTCAAAGAGGGCGCTTGACGAGAACGTGTTCTAATACAATTGATTTTTCACTGAGATAACGTTACAGGACATTTTTAAAATTAGTTAAAATTGTGAAACTCGGTCGGGAATGATAAATCGCAAGCCAGTCTCCCAGAGCAAATAGCTCGGGAATAATATCGAACTGCGCGTCAAAAATTATGAAGAAAAACTGACGGGCGAAATAAAGTTGCCCGCTCAGAGAGGCTTCCAATTTCACAGGCGAGCGCGCGCATCGCCTCGCCGTATGGCCACACTGACTCTATCATATCTTTTTCAAGCGTTATTTATTTTTTATTATTTTGACAGCACTTGTATGGAGGGTACTGTGAAGAGTAGGTATTGCACGGATTAACTGGGCTTTTTTGATGATAAAAAAATCATTTAAAATACTTTTGAATCTTGTTCCTTCTTAATTTTGTTTCTCTTTGCTTTTGAGGGTAGTCAAACGGATGTTTTGATTTTTGATCCGTAATGCATCAACAAAAGACGGGCGATAGCATATTTCAAATAGACTTTGTCGTTATTTGTTCACAGGGTCATTTCTCAAATTTATCATATGCAACGATTTTCAGATGCAGAGATTATGACTCTGAGTGATATGAAAGAAGTATGTACGGACCGACAGAAATGGTGGTTGATTTGCAATGTTGGCAGTCAGGGCATTTTATTTTAAAATTAAATAAAAGTTTTTTCTTAAACTTACTTTTTGTAAATCATTTATATTTTTTTGTGCTCCTCAACTGATAGGTTGGTATGAGGCTGACCACCCCTGCTGTAAGAATTGGTTCACTTTTACCAATGTCACCCCGGTTTCAGGGAAAGACGGCATGACTTGCAAAATTTATGTTCATGTGAGGTTTTCTATGCATACATGCAGAATGTGTAGGCGCGACCTAAATGTGTCTGTCTGTAGGCCTGCATTTAATATTAGCCTTAAATGTTAACATATCTTGGCAGAATAGATTATACAATCATCATATTGTAATAATTAGGGTAAAAACGCACTCAATGTCAAAAAATATTTTGAAATTCCAGTATCAACAGCCGGCCGTGTTAGCCGAAAACCCTTTTTCTTAAAAAAAATATTATTGAAAACCAACTAATATTTTCTTTCTTCTCATTGTGATAAATTATTTCTGTTTCATACACAGTCATGATGTATTCTCTATTTTGCCAAAAAAAAAACGATTGTTATATACTCACCTCTTATTCAAAAGTTTCCATTATTATCTGCAATTCCCTCAACAAAGAGAACAGTCACTTTTGTAATCTCGGCTATAGTTGGAGATAGATTAAGCTTGTGAATTGTTTTGAGTCGTAAATATGCTAATGACCCAACGTCGCATATTGAGCGGCCTTCCACTCTTCATTTCAAGCTCTCCCAAGTACTCCAAGATAAAACTTTACAGTACCGTTGACAAAAAAATCAGGGAAACTAATTCTCTAACTAGAGGATCTATTTCAGAATTCATACATTTTTGGAAAACTCTATGGTTGAGTTTTGGCGTATACTTTTATTCTTGGCGTCCTGAAGGGTGCCAGTGTTTGCGACGAATCTCTCTACAAAGATCCAAAGTTCCAATGCAATAACAGCCGGTGGAAACAAACTGGATGAGTTCCACTCTCGGTGGGTTTTCCAAAAATGCAAATGGCTTCAATTTGAAGGTGTGCTATAAAAAAATAAAGCTACCCATTCAGTTGGGTAGTTGCTCAAAACTCGGAAGGAAACTGTTTGCTTAATGTTGTTGGGAAACTTGCTGTGAAAACAAAAAGAGGAGGAGATAAAAATAAATATTTATGAGTTTCACATTTGCTGAAACATCAAGGAGTTTATTGTTTTTCCTCTTGCGCATTTAATTATTATATCTACAAGTTCTAGGTTTGACTTCGCTTTGAAAAAAGAATAGAAAAATATCATGCATTTTTATTACTTAAACTATGTCACTGATCTGTTAGAAGTGATAAGAGCCTCTGCAGAGTTGCTTTTATTCGTTTCGTCACTGCAAAACTGTTTTCATTCATTCCTTTCCTGATGGAACTTTAATACATTTTCCTGTTTTACATTAACTTTTCATAAATGATGTCCTTTTTTTCTTCTAAGCTCGGTCACTTTTTTTTTCTTAATATCTAATCTAAGTTTCAAAGATAATATGTCACATTGGGGATTCGCATTTTATGCATTCTTACAAGCAGACACGTATAAGTTTGCCGCATGTGGAATTACAACATAAAACACCAGTCTCAAAGTAACATAAGCCCTGCAAGTCTTGCCGACCTGCCGTGAAACAGAGGTGACATTGCCAAAGTGAGCCATTTTTTATAGTATGAGGGATCAGCTTCATATCGTTGACAAAAAGGTATGCAAGCAGTAAACATCATCTGTCAAAAGAGCATCAATTTGCAGCTCGTATTCGTTTCAAAAACAAAGGTGATATAATTTTTGCCTTGAAAAAAAATCTCTTCAATAGAAAGCTTTATTTTTATGAATGCAATACAAAGGCAATAGATTATTGCTTCCCGATAACTTTACTAGTTGAGAATTCTCCTCTAATAGTATTATGTGTTCCCAATAAATATTTAACACTGTGCCATAGCTTACAATGCAGAATATTGTACATGCAAATGGAACCATCAAATATTTATACAGCGCCATTCCTCGGAGGCGCTTGTATCAAAGTTGTGAAAGTAGGAAACTAGAAACTGGGAGCGAATCGCGGATTTTTGCTGAGATTTTCTGTGAGAAAACAAAACATCCGATTTCATTATTGTTAAAAAAAGAAAAATATAAAAGATTTTGTTCTACAAAAAATGAGTAGTATTATCAATTTGAGACAATCTCTAAGGTAGATAAATTCTAAGAGAAAATGCACTTGAATTGGTTGTCAAAAAAGACACATAAGGTCTTGGCTTATAGCCTTTGATTCAATCTTCACCAATTTCTCCTCATCTCGTTACAAAAAGGAAAACTCGTAGAACAACACTCATTTACCTTTTTTCAATGGACGTCAAAATTATGAGAGTACAGTGGTTTTTCGACTCATTTCTTGACTCAACTGTCCGTTTATGGAATAATTTACCGATATCTGTGTTTCTATTCCAAGTTAATCCGGTTTTATTAGAAAAACAACATCAATGTTACTTTTTCTCAGTATCTCAAACAAAGGTAACATCACACTATTTGATTAAAACCCGACTAAGAAAGTATTAAGATATCACCTGTCATCTTACCAGCACCAATACATCTGGGGCACTCTAAAAAGTGTTATTCTTCATCAATAGCGCCCCAATACGTCGGCCTCAATATAACGGCCTCAATCTATGGCACCCAATAGCCCAATTTGACCTTTACCCTCCTTCAATCTTTGCCTCCAATTCCGCCTGTCTTCTGAGCCCAGTGTCCAGTTTGCAGCTTTTAGGGCCTCTTGCACAAACCTCTTATCAATATTCGGTTGACACATCAAATTTGATTAGCTAATCCTGGAAAGGACCTCGGTTAAATATTTCTCGGAAGTGGGTAATAATATGATGGGATTTGAACAATAAAGATGACGTACATCCGCTCTTTTACGAATATGCAACCTATTTTTTTATTTGATGGGAAAAATCACACTTAATTTTTATTTTTGTTTGATTGGAGCTTAGTGCAATAGGCTGAATTGCATCTTTTTTCAACCAGCCAGTGGTATAGATCTCCAAATTATATGAAATTCTCTGCGCAGGATTCTGTAAATAGAAGTAAAAAAACAGCAAAAAGCAAATTTTCCAACATTTCAGTAGGTACTTTCTAGTACAACTCTCTGATACAAAGCCTGCCTCAGCTCTCATATAAACATGTCACCGTAGCGGAAGTGCCGTCGAGCCTTTCAGTCGTTGTGCACGTGCAGCGACTAGCAAGCGCACGCAGACGCCATAAAACCTCTAGGTACCCCTTCACGCTTAAACTCAACAATTATGTATCTAGATAAATGTATGAACAACGTTACACAACGCATCTTGTGAACGTTTTACTTTCAATAAATTAAGAGAGAATGTTACACTTTTATACTAGGGAGGCTCGTACAGAAGCGAAGTTTTTCTTCCAAAGATAAGTCCGATACAAGCTTAAGTTTTCTTTTAGAGAAGCGCGGGGAGATCCATAACACTGCTGGGATGACGGCTTATGGAAATTTTATTGAATGTAGAATTATTATAGTATGTATTGATGGCTAAGATACTTTTTATTTTGTGAAGAAATAGTATCATAAGGTGTTTGGGTAAATGCTATAAAAAATAAACAAAGAGATTGTTTAAGAAAAAAATTCTCTTTTTGTACCGTCAGATCTTTTTTACTTTGTCAATCAATCATAAGAGAGTAGGCTTCTCGATCCTGGGCTCTGAACAGTTTCTCTACACTCCTCCGTCTCATCCAGCCCCAGATGTTTCTCAGCTGGAAAATTAACAAGAAGGGTGTCTTTTGAAGACGTTGGCTACGACGTTAACGATTTGAGAATAATGTTAGTTTTCCTTGAGCGGTTTGTCCAATTTCCAAAATGTCTTTTAATTTTAATCTGTACTAAATCCTAATAAAGTTCCGAAAACCATCGTACAAACTGCATTATCGCTTTCTCAACTACACCATTCACAGTGCGATTGCACAATAATGGAGCTGTAAAGTGATTGACTGAGACATGTGAATACTTTGCAGCAGAATGCATACATGAAATGGAATCTGTTTCCTTTTCGTAAACGCGACCATAGCGTTTACCAAAATATGTAAGAAAACTAGCACTATCACTAGAAGCACTTTTTAAAGTTCTATGAATTTTCAGTAAGCGCTATGGATGAGTTTAAGCATAAGATGTTGTGCTTTGGGTGCTTGTAATGGACTTGTTGAAGACAATATGGGTTGGAGGGAGGAAACGGATAAGCGGTGCTGTCAATTTCCCTTACGGCTGATACTCAGCCTCATATCCTGCAGCGACAAAGTGCTCACTGCAATGTGGAGCAAGGAATATGTGGATAGTTTTCATGTATATTGATATAATTTGGCTTGGGGTTCTTTTAATTAAATTTCGATTCAAATTTATTTCACAAGGTTTATTTTTCACAATATTGGTTACAATGTACTGTTCACTCTTCGCTTAGGTACTGCCAGCAGGTCTTCGCATTACAATGGCCAAAGCGACTCTGTATGTCACACAGAATCTTTGCTCGTGTTTATATTTGATTGATTGTATATTATACATGTCTGCTTGTGGGAATGCATTTAGTATGAATCTTAAGTGATATATATCTTTGCAGCTTAGATTAGATTAGATTAGATTGTATACTATAAGATCATTTTTACTTATTAAAGCTTTTAATTCAGGGTTAATCTTACTTTGATTTATCCCTAATAGAGTGTTATTGACATGGAGGAATATACTAGTAGTGTAGAATAAAAAACGATTTATTTTTCTAAATTGAGATAAATAAATGGAATACCAGGAAATCATTTAAATGTATTTATATCACTTTCGAAAAAATAAAGATATCGGCCTAAATTTATTTACACTTCTCAATACGTTGCTTATGTCAACTCTGTTTCAGAAAATATATTCATTTGAGATTGTTTTTTTTTGTTATGTTGTAAGTCCACATGCGGCATGTGTAAGCGCAAACTTATACGTGTCTGCTAATGGGATGGCATTTTATATGACTCCTAAATGTTAATACATCTTTGCAACTTAGATTACAGATTATAGACCCACAAAATAAAGTAGCAGAAAAACATGTCGGGAGACCAAAGCTCATATGGAGTAATGGTGTGGAAAAGGACTTGCGAACTCTGGGCGTGACAATTTGGTGACGACAGGTTTATGACAGGTGGAAGCAACTCCTCAAGGAAGCCAAGGCTCACACCGCGCTATAGCGCCAATGATGATGGGGATGATAAAATAATTTATTTTTAATGAAATATTAAGTTTCTTTATACTTACAGCAAATATAATTAAGAGTAGGTACTCTTGTTTCTAAAGCAGCGACGTTACAAAGGATTCATTACCAGTCTTATTTCCATACACTTATCGGAGTGGGATTTGATTTAAACAGCTACGAAGCTCTGATACAAATCTCTCGGCACTCTTCTATAACAAGAGAGAAACTAAAATAGATTTCATTCGCGCGTTTCAATATATCTGAACGTGTCTGAGCTTATTGGATCTTTACTGACGTAAGTGTCGGACAAGCCTCTCTCCACCTGCTCGGTACAAGTAGCTCCATACTGGTACAAGAGCTGCAGGGACAAACTACAATGGAAACTAGGTATATAATCTTTATCAGTAATGAAAAATATTAATAACAATGATGTCTGCGGTATTTATTTTAAATAGAATAAACTGAAAGTCCGATCGATAGCTCAGCTAGTAGAATGCTTGCGTTCATACCAGTGTTCCCTGTTGGTGTTCATTTTGAACCCAAAAATCAAACTACAGGCAATGCTAACTCAGCGTTCACTAGAAATGAGAATCAGCACCATCGGAAGCTGGGAAGCCTCCACTTCAAGAGTTGGCGCTAGACCGGCTTTCTTACCTGTGAAAATAAAGATATTCCGAAAGCCACATGTGACCCCTTCGTAGACAACGCGGTATGAAAATTACACTATATATGCAGCGCAGTTGCGTTATTTATAGTGTCATATTTGCATATTTTTTTTTTTTTTTAGTTTATGTAATTTTATACGATATTCAATTTGATGGATAAGAAAATAATCAATTCATTTGTAAAGGGAAGACTTTGAGTCGTATAAACCCAAAGACGGCAATCTAGATTTTGTTTTCAAATTCAGATAAATAAATGGATACACATGAAATCATTTTCTTATTGTTTAGATGTTTACATCTAGTATCAGAAAAAATCCTAAATTGTCTACTTTGAATCTATGCGACTCCCACATATGTACGCATTGTGTTTTAGCAATCTCCCATGAAATACGCTCGTGTGCGGTCTGAGTGTGGCTCTGCAAAGCGCCGATCAAAGAAACAGATACACGACTGAGAGACAAGGGGAAAGAAAATGGCATTTATCTTATTGCAAAGAATAATACAAAGGATTATCCTGCGCTGGCTGCGCGACCAGGCGGACGGGGAAAATGAGCGAGCGTGTAGTAAAAAATGTTTCCACCCCGTGACGTCCCTTATTGGATTGTTTCAGGGTTGTAGCCCGTTATGTGGAGACAGACGACGCGGCAGCTACCTGCGAGTCCTCCTTTGAAGATCTCTGCAATGGTTCTCTGGATATTGTGCGCCTTTTTTGTCTGACAGCTGCAATTGAATTGTAAGTGTAACGTATTGAAAATCAGAGAAAAAGGTTTATTTTTTTCTCTTTAATTTGCTATTTTTCCAAACAATGAACTCTCAATGATGAGTTGGCAGAAAGTAGGACTTTTTTAATTACTTTTGTTCCTGAATTTTGGACATGGTACATAAAATATGAATCATCTTTAATCTAAATAATGGATGAATCATCTACAATCACAGCAAAGATATACTTACATTTAAAATTCATATAAATTGCATACCCACAAGAAGACTCGTATTAGATTTTGTAGGGTTTGTGTATTCACACAGTGAAAATTCATTTTATTAAAAATAAAATTATTTTTTTCTAAAACGTAGTTTTATTTTCACAATAATATTTTCTACCTCAAGCACTTTCGACCTATTGTATTGAAAGTCGAAAGTGCTTGAGGTAGAAATTATTATTGTGAAAATAAAAGTACGTTTTAGAAGAAAATAAAAAAATCTAAAGACACGTATTAGTTTGCGCTTACACATATCGCATGTGAGCAATAAAGTAAAACCTTAACTCAAATGAACATACATTTTATCGACCATCCATAAAACAGGAGAAATATTGGCAAGGTGAACCATTTTTTACGTTATGAGTGGTCAGCCACATGCTAACCTATAAGCTTAGGAAAATATTAATTTATCTGCAATTTAATTTAAAGGTTATAAATAATGTTACTTACACGAAAACCTTTCTTGATTATACATTTGAAACATGATCTAGTCTTTTTTTTATGATAAAACAAAGGCTTCCTTTTAAGTAAAATGGGAAAGCTTTCCTTTATTTTTACTCAAGTTTGCAAATGTTACTTAAAACGTTACAGGAGGCATGTAAAACCTCAGTAGGAATATATTCAACAGATTGGCATCTCGCAGTCCATTTTTTCAGCATCATTTGCGTATTTCAGTCGTAAAAATCAACATTAAAACCAGATCAGATGCCTAAACACAAGATTTTGTAGGTCGTTAACGCGGCACAGTGTTCAAGATACCATTTATTGTCTGTTTTAACAATGCGGACATTTTTTCGTCACCCCTTTCCACCACCAACGGGTGACTAAAGGACATTCTCTTCGGCATTCGGAATAAAAGAGGTTATCCGTTCTTTAATGGCCTTATAGACGCTTCATTGAATAGCAGGTGGAAAGGCCAGTTCTCCTTAGTATAAGGCTTTACGCTTAACCTCGACCATACCAAAAATCTATGAAAACTAAAACGTTCTCTAAACATGTTTTTTTAGTTTATGTATATTTTGTGGTTTACGCTACTGTTGAGTTTGGACGGTAAGTTTTGTACTTAGAGTTTAGGGTCCGATTTTACCCACTTAGCGAGGGGTCGCAGGGGTGACAAATCATTACGCCTTTTAACCCTTTTGTGTGGAAATTAATGGCGTTATATTAAAGTAATTGACTGTGATCCACATAAATGTTCATATCACTTATCCCATAAAACACACAAAAAACCTAGTGTTACTTGGATTCATTGACGTTTTTTGTTTTTTCCAGACATAAGAATGGTCGGTAGGAACACACAAAAAAAATGTAACATATTTTCTTAGAGTTTTATGTTGTTTGTTCAACAGCAAAAACTTGTATCCTTTATTATATTACCCTAAATGGTCGTCATTGGAAGTCTGCTTTAACCATTGCACCACAACGCGGATGGGAAAAGGCGAGAAATTACCGGTACATAAAGGGTTCCTGGATTCGAACCCCGATCGGGTTTTTTTTTTTGTTTCTTATTTTTTTAAATAGATTTGTGAAGAGGAATGCAATTCACCAATCTATATTTCCTGTCCAGAAACAGATTTTAACATTATCAATGAATAATAAATTAATTTATATTTTAATGAATTATTAATCAACAATTACCCAATGACATCTGTTGAATCAGGGTCAAAGTTATTGTCAATAGGACACGTTGCAGGCGGGGTTTGTACTTGCAATATAATTTAAATATTGTTCATAGTACAACTATGTACAACTATATCTACTATTAAAGTATTGTATTTGTTACCAAAGCAAAACCTCTGCGGCACCCTTCCAGGGTGACATAGACCCCCAAGACTTTCAAGAATTGGGGAGCCTCCCGCACAGGATTCCTTAAAAAACACACACACAATTTGCTAAGGTTTACGACCAAATTGTTATCAAATGCTTAGAAACGGAATGTTTGCGATCTTATCATGAAATTTATTACAATTTTCAACACAATCTTTCCTCGCTTGGGTAAAGCTGCTATGTATTTTTTTTTTGGTATTTTCCCATACATAATAATTTACCGAATAGTCGTTTTTATGTATTTACAAGGCCGAGATAATAAAAAGTTATGTGTCTGGAATGTAGTAACTTAATTTATTTTTTTGCTCGCTCGCTGACAACAAAGAAAAACTATGAAATAAGTAAAAAAATGAGAGTACGATTTCTCCATAAAATATTGATTTAGATCGTTGAAAATTACAAAATAAAAATATTTCAAGTGAAATATAATCATATGACATCCAACACGGCCGCGCGTGAACATCTGATTTTACCGTCAAATGTGCTTCGTACAATTTGTACATACGACCTACTTTTTAAACTGTTAACTCATCAACTAAAAAATTACATATTCTTTGACTTATAGGTTGGTATGAAGCTTACCAGTCATACTGTAAAAAATTGATCACTTTGTCAATGTCACCCATGTTTCAGGGAAGATTGGCAAAAGTTGCAGGATTTATATTCATTTGAAGCTTAGATTGTAATTTGTAAGTACACATGCAGCATTATTATGATAAGCGTAAACTTGCACGTGCCTGTTTGTGGTCATGCATTCAATATTATGAATTTTAGATGTTAATGTATCTTTTTGCAACTTAGATTAAAGATAGATTATATAGTCACATTATATTCTGACTGACGAAAAAAGTGTGTGCTGCAAGAATTGATGGATGTCGTGGAAGAGGAAGACCGAGAAAGGTATGGATGGACCAAATTTTCGAAATAGCGAGTGAATGGGATATCCAGAGTCATAATAAAAGGAGAGCTTGTATGAAAAAGGTTATGACTTTGGATGAAATGAAAGAGGTATGCAAGGACAGGAAGAAGTGGCGGCTAATCTGCAATGCTGATTTGTAATGTTGGTTTATTAGTTTGCTACATTTTTTGCATAAGAAATTTTTGACTTTTTTTGTATAGATTTATTTTTAAGATTTTGTTGTTTGTATACTTAAATGTTATTTATTACTCGTATTCCTTGACTTATAGGTTGGTATGAGGCTGACCACCCATACTGTAAAAAATGGTTCACTTTGCCAATGTCACCCCTGTTTCAGGGAATGTCGGCAAGAGTTGCGGGGCTTATGTTCATTTGAGGTTTGGATTTTATTTGTAAGTACACAATCAGCATTTGTAAGCGCGAACTACACGTGTTTGTTGTGGGCATACATCTGAGAGCTTTGAATGAATATATCCTTGCAACTTAGATTATAGATTATATTCGAATTATATTCGAAGTAACGAAAGAGAATATCTTTTTCTTTCCTCAATTTGACATAAATACTAGACTTTCTATTTTGGTTCTATACTACTACATCATTGAGCAAATTTGCAGTCTCCTAATGGATATCTGAATAAACTAAATGGGGTTGATCAAGCAGAATAGCTTTTGAATTTTCGTTACTAATTTCATGTCCAAAAGAACAGGTAAGTACCTACAATTGTGGTGGAATTTCAATTACAAAGTCTTCTTATACTTCATAGATCTGTTCATTCCAAATTCCCTATCATGCTGCAAAATACTCCAGGAGACCAAAGGCGATGTACAAGCGGGAATGGAGGAGCATCTTGGATTCATCGAGACCCACCCACGGCTGTCGAGCTCATGATGATGCAGAAGACCAGCTGCTCTTCCATTGTTTGGGTGGTCTGGTATTTCCATCTCCATCTCCATCTGGTATTTCGCATCCAATGATTTGAGTTTTTTAAATAGATTTTTGAAGAGAAATGCAATTCACCTACCTAGTCTGCATGACCAGAAACAAGTATGAATATCATCAATTAATAATTAATTATTGCATATTTTCAATAAATTATTAATTAATTAATAATTATCCAATAACATCTGTTGAACCACGGTTAATGTTATGGTCAAATGGCCCAGCGGGGATCGAACCAACGCTATTCTATTCCAAATACGCTAGAAAGATCGGCCACTTGACCCATCGACCGTAACACCGACTAAAGTTATCCTATTCTATATGAATTCAATTGGTTCTAATATTTTTTTCTCAGCAAATAGCCATCATTTGGCATTGCCCAGACTTGTGACGTCCCCCCTCCAGCACGCACTCCCTCCCTCCAACTCTTCCGGCCTGTACCCCGAGTATAAAAACATTTGCATAAACTCCCTACGATAACGTATCTCGATTTAAATAGGGAAATGTATGAAAAAGCGACAGCACCCCCGGTCAGTTATTTAGTTTCCATACTATTTTCACCATAAAGGGTAGTTCATGTGAATGCTTTATACTTGGAGTACTGTGCGAGAGAGTAATTTGCATTCGGACACAATGTGGAGCCTTCAGGGGCTACGGAGGTGGTGAGGGAGGGCGGGGGGGGGGACTTCCTGTTCCGGAGGGAATTGACTGAGATGGTCCACGCCATACTGTCAATGACCAGTTGGAAGTACCTGACTGCCATTTTGGATTTGCAGATTCAATAAAATCATCGGTGAATATTTTCTGCAATTTTACTGGAAGATTCTTATTTTGCTGCATGCTACAACATTTATGAATGACTTATGATATTTTTTATAAATCAGCTAATTTATCATCTATAATCTAAGTTGTAAAGATATATTAACATTTATACCTCATATCAAATGCATGCCCACAAACAAAAACGTGTAGTTCGCGCTTACAAATGCTGAAGGTGTTCATACAAATAAAATCCAAACCTCAAATGAACACAAACCCTACAACTTTTACCGACCTTCCCTGACACAGAGTCAAAAATTGATTTACAATATCATGTTGACTACATTTCGGTGCATGTGCCTGTATGGAATGCACGCCTCTGATTTGTAGGAAATTTTGCTTCAACGCTGGTTTGTGTGATTTTGAACTGAAAATAAAAACTGATTGTGCGTGAGTCGTTAGTTCGTCCTTTTCATTTTTTTCTAGCCACGTCACTCGAGAACGGCTAAACCAATTTGGCTGTGTTTATCCTCAAATGATGTTAATAATCGTAGACACGTTATGGCAGAGAAGATATCTAAAAAAGTGGAAAGCTGAACATCCTTTTAATGATCTTTTTCATATTCACCATACACAATTAAATTAAAACAATTAAAAAAACGGCAACTATCATTTTGATTGAAATTTTGGCAGAACAAAGTCTACCAGATCAGCTGACTTAGTATCAAAATGTTAACCTATTGTTGAAGCAATACACCCTAAGGCCCGGTATTTTCAACGTTAGCATAGCGACTTTATACTAAACGAAAAGAACGCACTTATAGATAGATTTTTTATCAGTTGAATATCGCATAAGCTAACGTTGAAAATACCGTTCGTTAATGACTGTTATATTATACCGTTTGAGAGTTCATACACACACATTTAGTGATAAGCTCCAGTAGCTAATGGGCGTACTCTCACCTCCGACTCGCCTGCCAAGACTGCCGGTCACACTCCATTACATCTGCAATTTCGACTGCAGATAAACTTTTCCAATATGTTCCCACCCACTTTGTTCCGCTCGTGGATCTGACTAGACGGGCGCATGCATTACCTACTGGCCACTGGACACTCTACTTACCATTCTACTTCCTGTAAGGAACGAAACATACGGAGACAGTTGGTGTATGGTTAGATTGCTTCTCAGGATATGCCCTCTTTTCAAAAGTGCTCTTTGTTTAACTATATTTCGAATGCTGAGTAAAAGTCATTGGTCGCTAGTAAGCTACACATACCGTGTAACTCCTTGCCGTCTTTTCCCTGAAGGGGTCGCATGTGGCGAGTAAAACCTATTTATTTTACAGGTATGGGAGCCGACCGTACGCCAACCATTTCAGTGTAAGCGGGGGACGTTTAGTTAATTTTCTCACTTTACACTTGCAAATGTTAATATCTCTGGCTTGCTTTTCACTGGTTCTAATGTAAGCTTTAAATAGAGTGAAAACAAAGAATACTTCGGTGCTAAAATTGTCTCACAAGCCTTGAAGACCTTCCTCACTACAAGCCTCCAGGAGTCTCTGTTTGGCGCTGGCTTCTTTCTTCTGTGGTCCCCTTACTTCGGGGACTTCAGCGTCAGCCTTGACATTGTCTGTCCACCGTATCCAAGGACGTCAGAGTTGGCTGACACCAGAGGGTGCATGAATAAAGTCGGAACAATTTATGGAATGTCAAATATGCATACATCTTCCTTCTTTTTAATCTTGTTCCTCATTGCTGAAGGTTGTGAGCCTTGTGGAAGCAACGACTCTCCTCCAGTTCTCTCTTGAATGCGCTGAACGTAGCGCTCCAATTTTGTTTACAAATATACAAAAATCTAATACGACAAACAAGCAGGTAGAACTGGTTTTAGTTACGAGAGTCATTTCATGGCTGCCAGGGAAATAGTACGCCCTAAGACAACAGATATTTGGCACGCAAAACGACTCAAATGCTCATCTACTTTTTTATATTCATCAATAGTTAATACGTATTACATTTGATTAATTCGTCTAGACTAAAGTCATTCTCTTCATTTTGTACAACTCTACATTTCTTTACAAAAAACGATAAGTAATTAACTCTTTATCTGATTTCTTTTCCTTCGAAACTTGGATTAGAAACCTTTTGTCTGAAGCCATCGGCAAACGTTCAATACAAATAGCAAGTTTTCTTCAGTACCCCAAGTATCTAACATCTCATTTCAACTCAATCATAGCGTTAACCGAAAAATATACTAAAACTGAAACGTTCAGTGAGAGGCTATATCTTACTTTCTATGCAATTTTAAGTAAACGCTTTGATTGAATTCTTATGTAAAGTTTTTTTCCTAAGGGGTCTGTTATTCGAGTTCTCGTCAGATTCCAAGGTTAGAAACCCTTCGATTAAAATTTCTCTAATTTCGGTTTTTATTATGGCCTGAATGGCACGTCGAGAGAATTTTCCAGAAGGCGGGGGAACTTTTACCAAGAACTCATTGTTTTTCAATTAGTTTTCATTAGTCAGCAGACGGGAATAATTGAAAACTGTAATGCCGAAGAATTGCGAAAATATGTAAATATAATACACCATCAGTATTTTCTTTTAACTGCCTGCAAAGACATCTTGTCGGCGATTAGAATTTAATTGTTATGATTCTGTGTCAAACGAGATTTTCAACAGTTTAAACTTTAGGCTCACAATAAAATTTCATAACAGGGTTTTTGTTTTTTACACAAGTTAATGTACTAGTCCAGTTAGTTAAAAATAATACGCAAAAACTCGGGAAAAAGTTTTAATGTTTCTCAGATAGGTTTCGAGGGAAATAGAAAATCAATGTTTGTTTTTTTTTTGACCGGTCCGTAGTCTAGTGGTAAACACTTCTGACTCGTAAATAGAAGGTTGTGGGTTCGAATCCCGGCGGAGCATAAAAAATATACCATTTATAAATTCAAATGTGCTCTTCGCTGGGTGAAAAATTCAAATATGTACCTTTACCAAAGACCGGGCACTAAAGGTCCATCCAACCTTACAGGAACTGACTGGGTCTTGCTTGAGAATTGGTGCTTTCTACTGCGACGACCAAGCTCGCAAAAGACTCTTGAGGTGTGATACACACAAAAACAGCGCTCACCAAATAAATCATCCTAATATTATTATTATTATCTATATTTTCTAGTTTGATTATAATGATATAAACCTTACCAGCATGATTATTATTTATCAGATTAAATCGATGTATTTACTTAGATCAATTTGATTTTTCTCAAGAATGAGACTAAATATAAAACAAAATCAATCGTTTTAATCACGAGAGAAAATCAAATCAATCATTAAGTACATAAAAGAAGCATTACAAAAAAGATTCAAAAAATATTAATAAATAATTTTTAGAACACTTCAATGAAAAAACTTTGTTTTTATCCACTGTGAGTATTTATTTTATGAAAAAACGTTTTCGGAGATCATTCTCCATCTTCAGATCTCCGAAAACGTTTTTTCATAAAATAAATACTCACAGTGGATAAAAACAAAGTTTTTTCATTGAAGTGTTCTAAAAATTATTTATTAATATTTTTTGAATCACATATTTAAAATGGAATTCCACAATGTTTCACCAAAACAATTTGAAAAGTTATTACAAAAAAGCTTAATATTTTTATTATGTTTTTCAAAATCCTCTGATAAGAATGATTACTAAACGCTAAACCAAATTAAATTTCAGATAAACCTGATTTTCCAATCCATGCCTAATTTTTTGTCGACCTAGATTTCTACATGGATGATTTTGCTTTACACAAAAAATATTTCCGAGTAGGTACACCAAATCTCAAAAGACACATCAAAAAATATTTTTTTCACAATATTTTACTTTCTTTTGACTTAACAGTTCTTTAAGCAATATCAATCTATTATTTTTTTGAAGAAATTTGATTGACAAAAAAATAAACAAAGGATTTCTCAGCCTTTTTAAAAAAAAGTTAGGTTATATTTAAAAGAATGCGAAATGGTTCTCACATAAAAGTGATACGATTACTTTACCAAATAAAATTGTGGCAAATGATAAAGATAAAAATAAATCAAATTTGTTCGTCCCCTTCAGTTCACACTTTCTGTTGGTTTGTTTTAAGCAGAGCAATACGATCAATAAGTGATGATATAAAGATTTATCAATCGGAATGATTCCATAATAAATAGCGGCTCAGACCAAAACCAATCATGTTAGTTTTCCATTATGGATCCCGATTCTATGATAATGGGACACGTGGCCTGCCCCAAGCAAACTATTGTGCAAAAAACGCACATAATACTCGTATTATGTTTTTGCAACATTTCGAATTTCGTTTTTTTTTTCAATCTTGTACATAAACTAAATTATATTTTGGGGGCTTATGAACAAATTTAAAATTCGTTCATGTAAGGAGAGATTTGAGGTAGAATAACTATCGACGCCGAAATAAATTTGGATTAAACACCTTCGCCGATGGTCAACGGCTAATTTATAATATGCAGTATCAAAAGTATCCAATAAACGTATGTAATAATCATTGAACTACGATATTGGAAGCAATTGCAGAAGACGAAGTAATAAATTATATAGCTATTCTCTGTATCCTGTGTGTGTATTTTCAACAATGAAATAAGCTTATGCCTCTCAAATAAACTTTTAAAATATCCTGACATAATTTCTAAGATCACTTTTGGATCACATGATATCTAGGATAACCTAGTACGATAAACTTTATAATATGTATAATCTCTCCTAGAATTTAACATAACGATCCAGATTCTGTGCATCGCTCCATCGCTTCAACACGGCGCCCCGTCAGAGCTTAATTTGATAATTCACATTGACTGGTGGAGCGCCCGTCTCACAGGCCGACTGCCCAAGGGATGCATGTGTGAAGTGAACTACTCTTAGCCCAGGGCGCGTGATCTCACACTCCCCACTGACCAAGTGAACAACCCCGTAGTAACATACAAAGGATTATATAAAATACATTCTTGGACCGGTCCGTAGTCCAGTGGCAACACTTCGGACTCGTAAATGGAAGGTTGTGGATTCGATTCCCGGCGGAGCACAAAAAATATATCATTTATATTTCCAAATGTGCTCTTCGCTGGGTTGAAAAATTCATAAATCTTTACCAAAGACCGGTCACTGAAAGGTCCATCCAACCTTACAACAACTGGGTCTTGCTTGAGAATTGGCGCTTTCTACAGCGACGACCAAGCTCGCAGAGGGCTCTTGAGGTGTGATACACACAAAAACAGCGCTCACCAAATAAATCTTCCTAATATTATTATTTTATTCGTGAAGAGGAAGGTAAATCAAAACACCAGGAGACCGATTAAGATATGTATATGGAAAATTTCGCCAAGCTTAGTAAACAAACGTCTCTAGTGGAACAGCGTTGCCAGTCACAAGCCTGGATAAAGAAGGAGTGTTCTTAGGTGAGGCCAGCAACCTACCTGGGGTAAAACAACAATATAATGCTCACAGATCGGTAATAAACAAATCCCAAATCTACAACAAGAGTAAGAAGAAGAAGAAGAATAAATAAATCAGAAATATGTACGACATTAGTGTTGGACATCGTCAGATGGAAAAGGAAGAGGAAACGGTTGTGGAAGGACCATGTAGACCGTAGGCTAGATTTTTTTTTAATGAATTTGTAAATCACAAGCATGTGCGATACTGAGGACATCGTCAGATAAAGCTGGAAGAGAAACGATGCTGGAGGGACCACGTAGACTGCAGATTAGGTGATCAATTAAGGAACTTGGAAATCACAAGCATGTGCGACACTGAATACATTGACAGATGGAATTGGTAGAGGAGACGGTTCTGGAAGGACCACGTAAACTGAAGGTTAGGTGATCGATTAAGAAACTTGGGAATCAGATGCATGTGTGACACTGAGAGTAGACTGTCCTGGAAGGACCATGTAGACTGCATGACTGAATAAAGGAAACTCGGATCGTTGTACGCGAAATACCAGACGGCCAGTGTCTACCAAGCTAAACACCCAAAATATGTAAGAATACCTGGTCTCCTGCATTATAAGAAGTTTCAAATAAAACAGATCTACAATATTAATAATAAAAATGTATGCAGTCCTGGCCAGAATTTTTTTTATGCCACTATCAAGAAATGAAGGTCATTGTATCACGAGTGGTAGTTTAATAATTATGCTTGTTTTAATAAGAGTGTTTTTGACATAAGAAGACCTCGAAACGCAAGGTAGATACATAATTATGTACTAGCACATACTTAAATATCGATGACTATCACAGATTTTTTACACTTATTTAATATTTAATCTATGGCTAATCAGAAAAATTCCATATTTTTGCCCATCCAAAGCTACACTGCTATTCGTAGGTACTAATATTTTATTAAATAAATACATGGATAATATTACAACCAAAAAAATCTGATTAATTTTCCCAACATAATCCTATGATATTGAATGATGCTATCATATAATTACATTTCTTTATATTAAAAAAAATAATACCAATTTTGTTGAAACGGCAGTGCGCCGATAATTCTCCCTTGTAACCATACCCCCAAGTAAACTTACCGTTCCAACGTAACCATGAAATCTAACAAGTGTGTATGGAGACTAAAACGCTCACTTGAGGTGCTGTTTAACGTTATATACATTTAATGGTATCCACTATTGTTGTGTTTTAAAGATTTTTTGTACTGGGGGTACAGAGGGGTCGCAAAACAAGAGCTGTAAATCCATCGCGGTCAGCGGTCCGTGTGATATTCATTTTTGCGAGATCGGCTCAATGGACACTTCTGCTTTTTGTAGGGGGTGCATCGCCACCACCCCTTGTACATGTGATTGTGCCTACTGGCTTTTATAATAATAATAACAACAGAAATGTAATATATTTTGCTGGGGTAATATTGTCGTCTTGGTGTGAAAAATGATGGTGCTGTAGCATATGTAGTATATAATAGGTCGGGGATAAAGTTTCTTCGCATTTTATATGAAAATTGGTTTTGACGACCAGAGCGAGGTGCATCTTTGACATCAAAATTCCTGGATTAAAACCGCTTAAACCAACTTTGTGCTACTCTTACTGACACTGCATTAGGTCCATAAACGTCACAATTTTTTTTCGCAGCTTGCGTTGCATTTTTCCCTTTTTTTGTAATATAATTTTAAAATTCATTTGATTCGCTCATTTTGACAGAAAGAAAAACAAATGAAAAATATATCGGGGAACAATTTTTTCCTAAATTGTTTTTTTTTTTAAATGTCCCCTTTTTAATGTGATAAAAACCAGCCAGATACAAATAGCACAGCCAAAGATATTTAATACAAGTATATCCATACTATATGCGAAAAGACTTTTTCCCCGACCTAATTTATGTGACTTATTTGACATTATTTTTATAGGTATTATTAAAATTTTGTTTTTCTTAATGTGACTTACTAATTAAATAATAAATTGAAACATCATAGTAGTTACATTGACGAAAAGCGTTAGAAATGTATTTTTTCTGCTCCTCTTTGCAATTTTACTCAATACAAAACGTCTAACGATACCACAATGCCAAATATTTCTACAGCCCGTTGCGTAATGACTATTTCAACACGGCAACATGGTGTTGAAATTATATGAATTATTGATCTTATACCAGCCTATTAAGAACAAGGAACTAAATGAAAGGTGGATCAGAATGTATTATTTTTTAATATGCTTTGATACAACAATACTCACGTGATTATTTTGGGGGTTTGAAAAATATATTATTTGTATTCCTTCACTTACAAGTTAGTATGAGGCTGACCACGCATATTGTAAAAAAATATTATTTTTCCCAACGTCACCCTGTTTTAGGGAAGGTCAGTAAAAGTTGCAGGGCTTATGTTCATAGCATGTTTGGATTTTAATTTTTAAGTACATATGCAGCATTTGTAAGAGCAAACTTATGCGTGTCTGTTTGTGCTCTAAATACACAACAAACTCATATTCTTGTTTGCAAATTTTTAGCATGCTTAAAATATGCATCTAGATACTTACAATATAAGTGGCTATTATATTATCAAGTAGGAACCAGTTGCCTCCGATAAGCCCTGCACACAACGCCGGGTATCGCTTTACAACTAATACCCCAATTTAATTTGACAGTGTGTCACCAGAAACTGTCGCACATCCTGGATTATCGCGCGTGGAAGGACTCCAATGGAAGACCAGCAGCGCTACACCCCAAAGAAAAAAAATACGGGTAAACTCAAACAGTTTCACAAAAAAAATGCATTGTACTAAAATCGTGCCTCTAGTTAGAGTTTTAGTTTGCTTTCATTTCGTGAAAACGTTATTGTTTAGTTTAAATGTGAAGTTATATTTTTGGGGTAGAACAGTATGAGACACCAGTTGGTGAGGAATTAAAAGCAACCCTTACAAGGAAATGACCAACAGCTTGCAGGGGTAGAAAAAATACATCATTTTTGTTGGCGCTATGGCTGAGCGATCAAGACGTGGCTTTTACTGGTGCGTTTGAAATGAAAACATCACTGGCTCAAGTCCCATCGGGCTCGATGATTGATGTTGTTTGTTGCAAAATTATGCTAATTTACTCGAAAGAAAGCAGATTAATTGTCATGCATAAAAACACATGTAGTGTTTGGTTGCTTCTATTTTCTTTAAAAAAAAACGCAACTAAACTACACATATGGTGCACATTTCTACAGTATTGTTCCCGATAGGGTCGCATGTGGCGAGTGGAACCTGTTTACTTTCATAGAGGTTTGCCGGTCTTACTCCAATCACTTCCCTTGAAGTGGACTTTCTCCGCTCCCAAGGGAGCTGGTTCTCATTTCTTGTAAAGGATTTGTAAACCCTGCTGGTACTTTGATTTTTGGCTTGAAGTAAACACCGAAACAGTAAACCATTTTTGGCATCGTTGGTAAGGATCGAACCTTAGCCCTTTGGCACTGAATACAAGCGTTCTACCAAGAAACCTTTGTCCGGGCAAATTTTAATTAGTCAACAATCTAAGTTGCAAAGGTAGATTATCATTTAAAGCTTTTCTTGAATTCACGTACTCAGGCAGACACGCGTAAGTTCGCGCTTACACAAGCAGTTTGCGCTTAAAAACGTGCTCGATTTTTTGTGATGCTGAAAAGGGCTTCCTAAATGTAAAAAAGTACATCGATTTATACATGTTACCGTTTTTGTTAAGTCAGAAACCAAAGAAATCGCCACCTCAAAGGTAAAACTTAAGAAAAGCTGATTAACTGATTCTAGAAATCGTGGATAAAACGTTTTATTGCGTATAACTTCTCATAATAAGTGAACTAACTATAAGACAGTAATCAAGTTAAGCTTCTAAACTATAGGGTTTGGATACTCGCTGCCTTAGTTCTTGTTTGCCGTATAGACCATTCAGCTAATTTTACATAAGCAATGTTTGCATGTGTACTGGACCAATGTGTCTTATGAAAACAGGCAATTGATTTAAAAAATATTTAAAACAACTCTCACATTATCGAGTTTTACGTTTTTTCTTAGCTCAGATTGTGTTGAATTTGATTCTTAAGACAACTGCATTAAAAAGTCAGATTTGACAGAATTGGTCTATACTTGGGCAAACAAGAACTGGGGGAGCGTAGGTACTGTTATAGTGTTTTCTCGCATAGACAATATGAATACGGTGAATTTATCTGAAAACACCATGTTAGCTTAATATGTCACATAGTCAGTTTTTTTTTTTTTTGTTAAAAATACAGGAGCATGCATTCCTACACCTTTTATTATCATTCACTTTTTTTGTAAATAACACAATAGCAAATGTAGATATTACAAATGTACCGACAATAATAATGGTAAAAATACATACATCTGTAGGTTTCACTTTTCAAAAGAGAGGGTCAAATTATTCGTTACTTTTTTTGCTGCGAATTAAATGAGCCATATTGCGTTGCAACTGCTTTGTTATTTTTTAGTTGGGACACCATTGTAAAACGACTCGCATGGGAATACCCAAATGAAAGCGGCGGAATAAAACTAGTTCTTAAAAATTTGTAGTACAGCACTAGAACTTAAAGAAAAACATTTTACTTTTAAATTTGCTACAATAAAATAAGCTAAGAGGTATTGCATGTAAAAAGTTCATTATTACAATAATAATAGACTCGGCACAGATTCCAAAGACAAATATAAATATGACGTCACACGGTCAATTTGTAAGTGAGGAAAATTAAAGTTCAAAATTTGTACCAAGTTCATTGTTAAAATCATGAAAAACAATTAAATGTGTTTTTGTATAAAAGTTTTTCTTTAATACTGTTATGTAAATATTAAAATAAGTATAGGTATTAGTTATAGCTATGTAATAGGAATCCTCATAAGTATGTGTGGGTAGGAATAATTAAATAAAGTACTTGAAGCGTCTAGAAATAATGATTACTACGTACCTACTTGAATCTTTCCTTAATTCTAGAACTGTCTAGCGAATATAGACTCTAGATAATACTGTTGTGAAGAGTATATAAGACGCTTGTCGCTTGCACTAGCCAGTCAGTGAGCCTTCACCCATACATCGAACAAATTCGACCAGTGAACTCAAACCAAGTGTAATAGAATAATCGAGACTGACTTTGTTTACATAAATTTTAAAAGTGTAAAATAAATAACTGTAAAAGAAGACCAGTGTTGTTCATTGAAAGACTTTCGAACCCCAAAAATCGTAACAAAACATTACCCACAATGGTTAATGTATTAGATGGTTAACATATTTTTAATAGTACTATTGGGACAAAGCTCCAAATTTAATTTTTATTGGCGGATAAATGCCACGCGTGTATTGACTGGAGTTCTAAAGTCTTCAAGAATTGTAAATCGTGTATAAAAAAATAATGAAAAATATGTTATATGTTAGCATATTATATCAAAGGAGTATAAACATTTTATTAGTTATTCATTCTTCTTCTTCATATAGTCTTAATTACATATTCAGTGTGGGTCGCAGCCTTTTGAATCAGATTAATTTGAAGATCATTTGCTTATTTTGAAACCAAAAAAATAGGTCTTCTTTCAAGCAGATATATTTTCAAAATGTTAAAAAAATACAATAAAAAAATTATGCAAACAATTCTTGTCTGCTGCTTCCATAGACTGTACAACATTTCATTTTGAATCATTTGAACAGCAAAAACTGTACAATTGAAGGGTAACTGCAAAGAGAGATGCCAGCGTGGATATTACAAATGTAGCCCTAGGTATTCCATTGTCAATGACGTCATTAGGACGATCATTATCCTCGCGGTATGTTGAAAATTATTTCATAGGACACAACCCTACGGGCCCTTGACTCATAGTCATATTGTTTTTTTTTTTTGCAAAAGTGCTGCATTTTTTTTATACAAAAATATGTTTGTTTCAACTCCACCTTTAGATGTTTTCTTAAGTCTACTGTTTTATTATTGCCTTTAAGGTATTCAACAATGAAAAAGGTAAAAATAAAATAAAACAGACCATAAAATTTCTACTTGGAAAGAAATATCCTCCAAGATTAAAGTTTAAGTTCAAGTCTCAAATTTCTTCAAGTATAAAAAAAAATACTCTATCATGTGAGTATTTTTTTCCGCCAGGTAAGTAATCATTTTCATTTCTAAATAAAAATGGGGATGTCATTGAAATAATTCTTAAAAATACTGAGAAGTAATATTTATCTTTTTTTTTTTTTAAATAGATTTGTGGAAAGGAATGCAATCCACCAACCTATTTTACCTGGCCAGTTGTCTTCATGCGAAATCAGAAGCTTGTGTGCATGCAACGGCATCTGTTGAACCAGGGTCGAAGTTATCGTCGTAGGATTCGAACCAGCAGCGTTATCCGGTTCCAAATAACCTGTCTTGATCCCCGCGGCTATAACACCGACTAAATTTATCTAAATGTTGCATGACATTATACCTAAATGTTGCATGAAGCTACTTTTTTTCATAACTAAACAGTATGCCTAGTTTATTAAATATATGTAGAATCAAAAATAATTTATTCCGAGCGAAGAAATCCTTGAAGCAATATTTTCATATTTTAATTTTAAACAAACTCATTCATCTTTTTTCCTGTTATGATTTATACGTCACATGGGAGCAAGTAATTAATATTGGAGTTTGATGATACGATCGTGTATACATGTCGGCAACTTTTTACGCAGCCACCCCTTTAAATTAACATTATGGACGCAGATAAATAAGATATTCCCTTTGCACAAGGGGAGGCAACAATAGAAAAATGTCCGCTATTGTCAAAAATCTGTACCCCAAGTATAAATCTGCGTTTAAACCCAATCATAGCGTTTTAGAAAAAAAAACATGAAAAGTATAATGCTCACTAGAGGCACTGTTTAAGTTTTATACATTTTTTGGTATACCCTATAGTTGAGTTTAAACGTGAAATTTTACACTTGGGGTAAAGGAGATTAATCACCGCTACCTCGGTTTATAAACTAAACTCTCACTACAAAAAAAATGTAATTTGATTTTTTATAACAATGATACAATGATGCAGATTTTTGTGTTGTGTTTTAAAAAAATAAACAGCAAAAAACATTGTATTATATTTGTTACACCCTTGCTATTTTTTTCTAAAATAATATTTAAAAGAAGGATATACCTTTAATGACAGATAATAAATGATGAATTTACGAGTATTGTTGGTTGAATCTTCCTTTTGTGAAGAAAAAATCGAAAAAATTTGGTAAGCAAGACGATTTATTTGTTTAAATTTTTATTGTGCCAGTAAACGCGTTAAAGAATGCATGAAGTATTTCTTAGTGCATGATTTTTTTTTAATCCATTTGGAAGTCTCTATACGATGTTTGGATTATAATCACAAGCTTTCGAGCATCATATTCAGGTGAAAATAAAACTTCGTTTCCTTTAAAGATTTATTTTGCTTAAATCGAATTGAATCAAGTCTTATTTTTGCAGCCTTCTATTCCTCAATATAAAAAAGAAATGCACTTCTTAAATATAAATTTATTTCGCATGTTTCTTTTTATTTTCCGGATAAAATAAGGTTCACTTTATTGATATGATCTTTCGGGAGAATCTAAAAATGCATTACTTACGAGTATAAAACGGGATAAAAAGCCTCGGTACATATCCTAGACGAGTCTATCGTGTAAAAGTAAATTATTTGTTTTTTTCATCTGATAGATTCCTGCCCATTATCTTTCAGTCGAGTCATAAAATCCTAGACGGTTTTCCGATGACCATGGTAAGGGCTAAGGTCCGTATTCGCAAACGATGCTATGCTAACAGACAACACTATGCTTCAATTCCATACATCCGACTTGAATTCAATACAAGATAGCTCAGCATTGTGGGGTATGATTAAAAGGAGTATAGTGCCAGCTAAAAATATACCGTTTTTACAAATAGTGCCTAAATATTCTTAATAATATTTAATGCCTAAAATTGACAGATTTCTTAATTTCGAGTCATTCTTGAAATTGAGGGTGATGTGAATTTAAAATACCATAAGACATTACAATTATTTTGGTACCTAATTCTAAATTTGGCAACGCATTTTTACAAAAAAAATTGTCACATTAGGTACCTTTTTCCAAGGTGAACTCATAGCATGACCTTCAGCACGTAGACGCTCTTACAAAGCTTAAATATTATGTTTCAAAAGGCGTTGTTAACATACTAGCATTGTCAAGACAAAATAAGGGTTTCTTGTTTTAGTTTGGTTTTCCGTATCCAGTCAAAAAAATAATTTCAATTTCTTAACAGTGGCAAAATATTAACAAAGGCAAAGTGGTTGCCATCCAAACAAAATATCCTGGAGTATTTTTTTAAGCTTTAGAATTTAGATAACGCTTTAACGCAAAAATGCACATAATTATGTACTAGTACAGATTTGGACAACGAAATAACGTCTAATCTTATAGGAACCGAAAAACATCACATCTCATAGTATTGTTTGTGAGTACGGGTGTTATACGAAACGCATCCCCACGCATAAGGTAGTCGGGGGCTTCTCATAAAATATATCGCCCACATGAATCGCTTATCTGCCATAAAGTTAAAAAGGCTATCGCAAATAAACGGCGGGGTCTGTGCCTTACGCAGTCGACCGTCCGTCTCTCTGGCCGGGCAAAAACAATTTCATTCGATTATTTATTGACGGTCCTCGAATCGGGAAAAAAGACAAATATTAATGCACGAGACCAGAGACACGTCCCGTAAAAAACATCCGTGCTCAATCGTCTAGCAAGAAAATGGCCGTCTCCACGGTATCGGTGCTACGGTTGCAAGCCGACATCTAGAAATTCAATGTAAGAAAATTTCGAAAACAAAAAGATATTATATTTTTTAGTGTTAATCTATTTACACAGTGAAAGTCCATTTTTTAATTATTTAAAAATTGAAATGGTTAAAACATAGTTTTGATTCACTTATTTATTTATTTTTTTGTGCTCGAACATTTTCCTGAAGATGCCTCATTAGGCGAAAATGTTCGAGCACAAAAAAACGAAATAAATAAGTGAATTAAAACTATGTTTTAACCATTTCAATTTTTAAATAACAAAAAGTTATGTTTATTTTGAGTTCAATACGTTTTTTACGAACTGCGGTGGAGGAGAAGTTGAATTTCTAATTTATTTTCTGTCTAATATGAAATTGAACTTGTTTTAAGCGAGCTAAGATTTACAATGTGCTTATTTTAACTACCTTAAACTTTATTTATTGTAAATGTATTTATATATTCCACAAACACATGCCAGTATTTGTATTTTACGTGAATTGGTCGTATTTTTTACTTACAATGTGAAACAACCATTCAAAATATTATTCCCTTAAGTATGTGTACCTACCCATCTATTTACCATGGATATCTAAAATGTTTCAAATTTTCGTCTTTGATGAAATTATTGTGCCAGACAAAAAAGTAAATCTATTTTTTTTTATTTATTTTTTTTTGTCCCCCCTGAAATATCATCATCATCAAAATGACGAATAATTAATTAAAGAAGCTATCTTAAGACTCGGAGTACGACTTTGATCTAGTCAGATTTGGTTTCGACCTTCAGAAATTATGAAGTAGGTAGCTGTTCTATTTTCCAATATTAATAAAACTATATATTCAATTTTACATCATGGTTAAAAAGTATACCTACTATTCTATAAGATGTGCAACAAAATCTACTCAGAATCACTGTCAATTTTCTCCAGAAACATTGCGTTCTACCTGTAAATTTTCTTATTCTCGTATACACCGGTGGCACCCGTATGTCATGAGTATGTAAAAGCTGTCCCCTTGTATCGCACTAGGTAGTAAGCGCACTGTCTGCATGCAATATGGTACTTTCATTGGAGAACTACAAACAATATGGTACTGTCGCATAAGGACCAGCAGTGCTAGAATATGGCGTGCACTCGTTTAAGGACAATATGGTACTTTCATATGAGGACCATGGATGCTATCGTACTCTGACACAAGGACCAGCAGTTTTGAGTAATGTCGTGCCAGCTAGGGCACTTGACTGTCTACTGGTGCCTCGCACTCGCTACTTGCACAAAATAGCCGTCTGAGACGCAAATCGCATCTTATGAGACGTGAGAAAAAAACATACTCAACTTATGTGTTTATTTTAATAAATAAGAAATGTCACATAATTGATATAGCTTCGTACATAGATAAATTATTTTATAGATATTTTTCATGAGGTAGATATTTATTTTCACGCAACGCAAACGCAACTAAGCTCTACAATATACATATTACATACAGTGTAATTTTTTACAGCATGTGGCGAGTGGAATCTATTTATTTTTACAGGTAAGGGGGCCGGCCTTACACCAACCATTTCAATTGAAATAGGGGGTTCTTAGCGCCCGAGGGGACTGATACTCATTTCTTGGGAAGACTGAGTAAACCTCGACCGGACAACAGTTTAAGCAATCTATAATCTATAATCTATAATCTAAGTTGCAAAGATATATTCATTTAAAGCTCTCAGATGTATGCCCACAAACCAACAAGTGTAGTTCGCGCTTACAAATGCTGAATGTGTACTTACAAATAAAATCCAAACCTCAAATGAACATAAGCCCCACAACTTTTGCCGACCTTCCCTGAAACAGGGGTGACATTGGCAAAGTGAACCATTTTTTACAGTATGGGTGGTCAGCCTCATACCAACCTATAAGTCAAGGAATATGAATAATAAATTACATTTAAATATAAAAAAGAACAAAACCTTACAAAGAAATCTATACAAAAAAAAAAAAAAAAAAAAAAAAAAAAAAAATATTTCCAATAGCAACCAGAAATATAAATAATGCGCTTTTCACAGAAAAAAAGTAGGTAAAGTTGTACAGATAATAATTAGAAGTCAAGGGAAGATTGACAACATAAAAATAAGTATGTATAAATATAATCTACAATCTCTAATCTAAAATCGTATATAAGATAAGAAGTATTTTGCCTGTAAAAAGTGCATGGTTCATATTTTTGTTTGCCATTACCTATTTTGTTGTACCAAATGAATTTAACTATGATCTAAATCTAAATCTAAATCTAAGCTGCAAATATATGTATCATTTGAGATTCATATTAAATGCATTCCCACAAGCAGACACGCATAATTTCGCGCAATACACATGCCGCATGTGGACCTAAAATATAAATGATGAAAATAAATAACTAAAATTTACATGTTTTTTTTCCACTATAATCTATAATCTATAATCTAAGCTGCAAGGATATGTAGGCATTTAAGGCTCATATGAAATGCATGCCTACAGACTGGCACATGTAGGTTCGCGCCTACACATTCTGCATGTGTGCATACAAATAAAGAAAACCTCACATGGACATAAACCTTGCAACTCCTGCCGCCGTTCCCTGAACCGATTTTTACAGCACGGGTGGTCAGCCTCGTACCAACCTACTTCTGAATTTTTCAATTAAAGATTTAAAGATCTAATAACATATGGAAATTAAAATAAGCATGTATGTTAGTATCTACTAGAAATATTTATTTATTAAAAAAATGAAAAACACCTTTCCATGCACGTCGCATGTAAACCAAAAAGCCAATAATATTAGAAATGGAAAATAAAAAGGTATAAAACACAATAAACCCCGCCAATAGATAGGCAGGGTTGCACACACGGGGGTTGGGGGGGGGAGGTAATCCCATGGTAGATATGGGGAGGGGGCAGCCCTGACCGCGCCGGCCGGAAAAATGGTCGCCGCTCTGTACAACCCTTACGGGCTATGAAATAATGCAACCCTTATTTTGTACTATTCCTGTAAATAAATTCTCTTCCAAGAAAATATATTTCAAAATAATTTTTTGTTAATTTATGAATGTCACGTTTCTAACGAAAATATTACAAAATTTTGTTAATTAGTAGGTAAATGACTAGAATCGTACGTCAAATTTATTTTTTAATGATTTGGCGTTATAAATCATAATCTTACCTACTCACTGTGTAAATTCTGTGTAATCTCGCGTTCTACATATAAATACTGGTTAAGTATGATAAAATAAAGTAGTAAATTACATTTCCATTCGCAGTAAGCTCGGAAGAAATATGTAAAATTAAAAAAAGGATAAAATTAAATGTGAGCTGATTGTAAACAAAACCGGAGGCTGTACAATTGTAATCAATTAATTTTATACAACAAAAATGCTCAAGCTACTATCAAATTTTCTTGGAATTTTCTTCAAAATGTTGTCAACTTTTTCCACTTCCAAAAAAAATTTCCATTTCAACATGCGAGAAGCGGCCTCAACCTTTGTCTCGGCAAAATGTAAAACGTGGCCCTCTGGGGAAAATAAGAATTTTCCTCACAAAGCCTCCGCCCGGTGGAGAGGGCGGAAGGCAATCCGCCGAATTACATGAAAATGCCGCCCAATGCCGTGTACCGAGCAGATAAATGCATTTCCATACAAAAACAATTCAATTACCTACCATGGACTCGCCGACTTTGTATTACTTTTTTTTTAAGATGTTTGGTACACTTTGACTCGGAATTAAATTATGTCCCCGAATTGAAGGCAGTACTTTGAAACGCTATTTTAAGTTTACTATAGACTTCACTACAAAGTATCCACTACAATCTTTTTAGATTTCCATCTAAATTTTTGTTATTTTTTGTACACGGTAAAAAACAGAAACAAATTAGATGTACTTATACATATGTACACGAAAAGGTAATATTTTTTTAATTTTATAATTTTTTTGATGAATTAAAAAACACTGTTTATTTTCACGGATAAATTTATTTAAAAAAGATTAAAATCTTTAAACAAATTACGAACGTTTTCGACCTAGTAGGTCATCTTCTGAAGATGACCTACTAGGTCGAAAACGTTCGTAATTTGTTTAAAGATTTTAATCTTTTTTAAATAAATTTATCCGTGAAAATAAACAGTGTTTTTTAATTCATCAAAAAAATTATAAAATTAAACAATATGAATTTTCACAGTGTTAATACACAAACAATACAAAATATAATATTTTTTTGTTAAATTTAGCTCAATAAAAAAAACAAATTCTAAAATCTAAATTATTATTGCTGTTTTTTTTTTTTATCAGGTTAAATTGTTATTTTTAAGACACATCATCATCATTGGCGATACAACCCAGTGTGAGTCTTGACCTTCTAGATGAGCTTTCTTCACCTTTTCCTCGTAGCCACTTCTTCACGCAAATTGGTGGCGCCAAGAGCTGGCCAGTTCCTCTCCACCCCATAACTTGATATTAGCATTGGCCTCCCGACACATTTTCTGCCTCTGAGTTTATTGAAGTATATTCTTTGAAGACACACTTATTCTTCTTATCAAATCTCAATTCACGAGAAAAGTAGCAACATTTCTTATAGTACCTTTTTTCCGGCTCTGCAGTCGTTAGTTTTCCCCGCGTGTCTTCAAATCTGGTATTCAGGACTAATTTCACCTCAATTAGTTTTCTTCAAGTCAAGTGGGGGAGAGTCGCATGAGGACCGTAAGACTAGATTAAGGGATGTGAAAGCTGCAGAAGTCTCGCCGGACCTGCATCTCGCCTCACCCCTACAATAACTATTAATCTTTATAATGAACTTGTTCTTCTGCCATCACCCAGTACAACAATGTTCTGCGGAAACGGACAGTTAATGTTCTACTCCTTGTTTTTATTTCTAATACATTCGAAACAATGTGTGAGGGGAAACTAGTCTCTTTTGTTTCTGCAATAAATATCAACAAGTTTTGACAGTAGTAAAACCCATATTTTAAAACTATTTTAATGAAATTTAACAAGCATGTAATTATAAAATTTTAATATAATGAAACATGATATTTTCCCACTCATATATTCGGCGTAACAGCTTGTTCGGACATAATTCAGGCCTGCGACAAGGTCGTACCTACGATCGGTTGGTGCCACGGCACGTGCAAATTTAGATAGATGCCTACTGACCTGCAGTATTTTTGTGAATTATCACCGACATTTGTTACAACCAGTATCCAAAGGATAAACTCAACCATAACGTTTCCAAAAAAAATATGAAAATTGAAACAGCGTCTCTAGAGAGAGGTTTAGTGTCCATATATGATTGGAGAAACGCTATGGGTGCGTCGAGTTTCATACTTGGCTGGCAGCTTTGTTAACAGCCTTTTCCATATTCCGACACTTTATTTCTATGGCCGAGTAACACATGCACTGGAGTCTCTACGTTAAATTTGAAATATTTTAGTAGAGCGGGGCACTCCATCTGTTTTGACATTGAGAGATCATTGCAATAAAACAGATATTTGGGTGAAAATATACATTTTACCTTTCGCTTTGTCATTGAAGCCTGGGAAATTGGAAAAAATGTGAAAATGAAAAAGTGAACATTTTTGCAAAAATTCCAAAGGTGTTTATTCAGGTGCAATTCTCTAAGCAAACAAAAAGCAACTGAAAAAATAATTAACTGAAATTTTCAATCGAAATGAATTCAGTTAATTTAAGTCTTAATTTATTTTGTAAATGGGTCGTCAAAAGCCTCAATCGCTTAGTTGCAACATGCAAATTATTTTAATTGCGTCGTTTGTGTTGGCGATCTTTTTTGTGAAATGCCTTACCGCACGAGTCACCGCATGAGGCCTGTGGAAAGTACAAATGTTTTCAAGTCACCTTTAAAAGCACACCTATTCAGGATAAACTGCAGGTCTGCAACGCCCTTTTAGTAAATGTACAAAATGTTGATATATGTAAATTTTATTTGGTTTTAATCAAATAAATATACTGTTTTAATTCACTTTTTTATTATTTTATTTTAATTATTAAAAAATGATAACAAACTTTGTTTAGTTCTACTTTATTATACAATAAAGTAGAACTAAACAAAGTTTGTTATCATTTTTTAATAATTAAAATGGAGTTCTACAATGTTTCCGCTAAAACTTTTCAAAAATTATTTTATTTTAAATATGTCTAACAGTTTTCGCCTAAAAAGGCATCCTCAGGACAATGACAATGACAAATCAAAATTAAATCTTAAAATAAGAGAATTTAATTTTGATTTGTCATTGTCATTGTCCTGAGGATGCCTTTTTAGGCGAAAACTGTTAGACATATTTAAAATAAAATAATAAAAAAGTGAATTAAAACAGTATATTTATTTGATTAAATATACAATGGACTTTCACTGTGTAAACCACCAAACCCTGAAAAATATATTTATTTGGTTTTATTAATCTTATTATAAGAAAATGGGTTACTTCGATTTATTCTGATTTTTGTAAAAAAAAGTGTTCTATCTTGCCAAACTTTAAGGTTTAAACAATAGCCAACATAAATGTAAAGGCTTCAGCTGAATAAAAAAGACTGCTAAAACTTTCATCTCGCAAAATACGTCCAAAATTGACAAAGCACTGAGCTGAGAGAACTTTCAGTCATTTCCAGTGAAGTTGTATGGATTGATTGGGGGAAAAATGTAAGAGGGACTAAAGTACAACGGCAAAACCTTTTTGCTTTAACTCAACCATAGCGTTTAAAAAAAAAAGAGCTAAAACGCTCACTAGAGGTTAGTTTTAGTATGTATACATTTTTTGATTGAGTTTAAATTTCAAGTTTTATACTTGGGAGACAGAAATACACAAGACATATTGGCCGACGAGCGAGATAATCCACAAAAAAACATCTGAAGGTGTTTCTTGGGAATTTCCCAATTAAATACCTTTCAGAGTTTCACTTCCAATGGAGCAAAATCAGTAAACTATTTCTCAGCGGGCGTCAAACGGTCAAATATATAAAAGTGATCGCTTTGTGGAAGCTCGCTGGGACCAGGCCCGGATTAAGATCACTGGGGGCCCTGGTGCGGGGAAAGTCACGACGGACCCCAACTCCATTCTTCCCTACTCCCACACTTTCATCCTCGCCTACTATAAAAACGAGTATAGACAACGAGAGTACAAAAAAGTAAAAGTTATTTAAGAAAAAAATTATAAAACGTCTTGGGGCCCCTAGGACGCGGGGGCCCTGGTTCGGCCACACCGCTCAAAACACCTTTTTAATCCGGGCCTGGTTATAATCCACAAACTAACTTGTAGTTCAAGGAATTGTAAAAAATATAAATTTATCATCAAACTTCAGTGATATATAAACATTTGTATACATTTTATGAAATGTTTCAGCGGAAACTTTGTAGAACTCAATTTTAAATTAAAAAAAAAAGAAAATAACTCCTTGATTCTACTAATTTTTTATTTTATGAAGATGGCCAAGAGGTCGAAACCGGTCAACTCGATTTTTTGTTTGTTTTTTAACAACAACAAAAATAGTAGAATATTTTTTTTTAAATTAACACACATTTTTATTAAATTTAACCTTTTTGGTTTGCACGTGCCGAATGGTTCAAAATTAAGTAATTTTGATAAAATATAGATTGTTAATTTTGTAAAATTATTAGTCCTTCATTACTTTACAAAAAAGAGAAACATATAGAATCTTTCAAAGGCTAATATCTGAGTCAGGAGTAAACCCTAGAACATAAAAGAGTATATTATTAAACCTTCTGATAAAAACACCAAAGCCTCTAAGCCTCAGCATCTAAAGAAAAAACAGCCAAGATGATCGACAATCTTATATTTAAGTGGCAGTTAACGAAGAACTTCATGGATGCCAGAAGCCGATGGACGTTAAAGATAAAAATTGCAATAATTCATTGACATCCGTATATTTTGCTTTACAAGTAGAGTAACATAAATAATACAAAGAGTAAATGAAGCTTGAAGAGATAAAGTGATAAAAATTACTGCAAGCATTGACATCTGTGTATCTCTTTTGAACTAAAACAACCTAATGGAAATCAATTATGAAGAAACAATCCATACAAACAATTAGACATCGACACCTGTGGGACATACATGCTAACTAAAATAACCTCACGAATACCCGGAGCACATGAAATGTGAGGAGGTAAATGAAAGATTTATTTCTAAGGAATTATCACAAGGTAAACCTGTATCGTATTTCATTTCATTCATAATGTCAATAGGTATAACGTTAAATCACGCACTTAAAAATTTGAATTAAATTCAGTAAGCAATAATAAAATAATTTAAAAAAAGTAATAATAAGTAGTATTATATTATAAATGTTTTTTTAATAAAATATAAATTGTTACGTTCATACTTGTAGTTTGTCGGCGGACGCTGGTTTGTTGACATTTTAACAACCAATCAGCGTCGACCTGCAATGACGTCACGGATACCAGGAGCTCATGAAATTGAATAGTTACATGACTGATTTATATCTAAGGTTAAAAGTGCAACGTATGTCGCAATTGCATGCATATTTAGGTACTAAAAAACATCATAAATGCACTTATTGCTCTTTAATTTTTTTTTAAATATACTTCGGTACCTATATACTGTTTATTTTAAGGATTTGAAGTAAGAACAAGCAGTATTTATGGTTGTTTTGAATTTACAAAATAAACTGAAACGATCATACTCTTGTCTATGTTGGTAGTTTATCTTAGGACGCTGTGACGTGTTTTGACAGTTGCATTGTTGTCAAAATATTGAGTTGGAAGTCGTTTTCGTTTAAAGATTAATAAAGCGTAAATCGGGTCGGTTTTTTAGTGAAAATAAGTATTATGAAGTTAACTTTTGTGAATCTTTTCTATATTATGTTCAAGTTGTCCATCTCAAAATAAAGGCATTGTGTTCATTTTAAGTTTGTTGAATTGACAATTTAAATCGATACACTAACAAAACTTCTAACTGCCGAGAGGACGAAAACAAATAAAAATTGAATAACTCGAACGATGGATTATAATGGTTTTTAGTTTAGAAGTGCATGACAGTACATTAAAACGTGCGGCGGAAGTTTTTTTGGTAATAACGCCTGTATTAAAAAGAAACATCAAAACTGGAAAACATGTCAAGACACTTTGGAATTAAAACCAAAGCTGCTTGTTTTTCAATTTATAGACCAGTTAAATGTGAATGATCTATATGGTGAGCGTTATTTTACTCTGAATTTTTTGAAATTTCTAATAGAGGAGTATGAGTTAATGGTGCATATGTAGGCATAGCTGGATATGAATTGGACCTTATTATTAATTTGAGCATGCAAAATTAAAAAAAAACGCCTTGAGAGTCCCATGCATACCATAATTGAGGGGATGATTGAGGGTACAAATGCCTGAGGATGACCACGCCGAGAGTTCCTTCAGGATATATTGGCAGATATATGCTGTTTATCCCAAGAAAAGCTCAAACAGATTACCATAAATAGAGGAGAATGGCGACAAAGATTAATGAACATTGGAATCAAACCAATCTTAGAATTGAGACAGGAGATGTAATTGTAAACCAAAACTAAGTATATGAATCACATTTAGACAATTGAATAACTCTGGAGAATGCCTTGAGTTAAAGGGTATAAACATCGAGAAAGTGGACATAGTTAAGTACTTTTGCAGCATGGTAACGCAATCTTTTGACCGAGATACTGAAGTGAACGTAACATGCAACTAAGCAGCACATATCGTGCAACTTTCAACCGCACAATGTCCAAAGGGTGTACACTGTACATGTGGCATTCGGATTTATTTCCATATATAACTGAGCTCGCCTTACGCAATCCATTTTACTTGAAGGTTGTAACTTTCCCAACTTTTCCCGAAGGAGCTGGTTCTCATTTCTTGTGAAGGCTTAGTGAACCTTAGAAACGGAAATTATTTTGAAGCGGGATTGAATTCTAGCCCTCTGACATGGAACGAAAACATTCAACCAACTGATCTATTGACTGACAGTGAAAAAATTGAGGAAAAATGAAGTGCAAATGATAGAGCCAACCTTCATGCTTTGTTGGAGATTTGATATTTTGCGTCTTAGAAACTTAGTGACATTTCAAAAGCAACACAACTATTTTGTACACATAAAGCAACTCCTTACCGCGTTGTCCACGGAAGGGCTGCATGTAGTATCGTCCATAAGAGGTAATGTTTATGGTGTATGGTGTTAGAGGCGATGTTTATGTGTGTACTGGATCAATGTGTCTCATGAATGTTAGAAATTGATTATGAAAATAATGAAAAAAGCTCTCAGATTATCGTGCTTTACGTATTTTATTTTGGGTTTGAAATGAATACCAAAAACGGGAAATTCTTCCTGACACCCTCGGTGGCAGTCGGATCCGAGCTCTTATGCATGGAATGCAAGCACTCTACCAACTGCACTGTCAACCGGACAATTAATACGAAGATAAATTGATAAAATCAAGAGCCCTCAACATGCTTGATCGTCACTAGTCGGGCATATTTCTCAATCAAGACCCATTTGCTATTAGGCTGGTCTTTGATAAAAGTACAGCCTAGCCCGGAATAAGATCACTGGAGGCTCTGTTGCGTGGAAAGTCATGAGGGACCCCAACTCCATTTTTCCTTACTCCCACTTTTACATCCTCACCTATTATAAAAACGAGTATAGACAACGAGAATAACAAAAAATTGTTTCTTTTTATAAATCGTCTTGGTGGCCCCTAGAACGCGGGGGCTCTGGTTTGGCCACACCGCTCGAACCACCCTTAATCTGGGCCTGGTTGGGACTTTTCAAATACAAATTATACTGGGAAACAAGTCAGGACTGGGGAAGAGGCGCAATGTTCCTGCTTTGAGATACTCTAATTTCATCACTTAGATTCAAACGCTTACCTTTTAATTTGTTCTAAAATAGTATTGAATGTTTCAATTTAACACTTGTAAAACAAAAAAATAATCTAGGTTTCCGAAGGAAGCAGAATTCATACCTCCACAGTATCCGAGATTGGATAGGGATAAAGGCAGTTGAGGATCTGTTTCTTGACGTGAGAAATGGAGGGATGTTGTCCTTAATGACCTGACACAACACTGTAGGAAGAAGAAGAAGAAAATCCTTTTTAAATTATTACATTTTTTTCAGTTGATTCTGCTTTCAATCTGCGAATAAATTAAATATTTCAACTTAAAGTATTGTCAATAAAATGACGTGTATCTTAGCTTTTACCATATTTTGATGTTAGGTTTTTACGAAAAGTAACTACATATAAAATAAATAAATGATGTCTAATAATAAGCATATTTTGACTGTCTAGGGCCAAAAATGATAATAAAAAAAGGCTTCAGATTGTTTTTTTTCTAAAATATCTAAAACATCGAACGATTTTTGTTACTCAAAAATTATTTTAGTTTAATATTCTCCAGAACACTGATTATTATTTGTGTGGTATTAATTAACAAAATGTTAAGCTCATAAAACGCGCTGCGAAAAAAAACGTCCGAGTGACAGAGTGTGTCGCGTTGATTTGTGTGATTTAATTTTTACCCGTCCGTCAGTAATTTCATAACGAGATGTTAGTATTTCATACATTCAATTATCCCAAGCAAATAAAACGTTTGGCAAACAGGAATTTATTTGATTACACTCTTTAGATAAAACGTGTTCGATTATGGACTGCACCACGCACCCCGAATGTAAAACTCAAAGTCTGCACTCAACCAAAGCGGTTAGCGAAAATTATATGGAATCTTCAGCAGCACTTCTGATGAGTGTTTTATTTTCCGAACATTTCTGTTAAAATTTAATGGTTGAGTTTAAGTGAAAATTTTCATACTTAGAGTACAGTTTACAAAAGCCATGTCCGCCTGTCCCATTATGCAGCTTGGACAATATTGTATTGAGTTAAATTGATTACGAATGTGAGCGGGGTGGACGTTGGACATACGAGGTAGGGGGTTGCACTAAACGAATGATGTTCTGACAATTATCGTTCACAGATTATTTATTTGTTTCACAGTTGCTTTTTGTGATGTGCTTTTGAGATGACATATTTAAATTATGCACTTCAATATGCACGTAAAAGTATGATATGCATCTCTCCGATGTGATGACAATCTTAAAGACATGCTCCTACATAGACCAGAAGTATAAAAATAATAAAAACTACGGTATTTTTGTGTGGAAAAGGTTGCATAAATTATGTAGATTAGTTATATTGTTACGTGTTCGTATTTTTCAGTATTTCACAAAAAACAGCTGTTTTGTGTTTATTAACTTGTATATTTATTTTGGCAATCATTTATTTCATACAGGACATTACAGACTTGTATATCATTTGTTAATCACTTTTGCTCAATCTGTTTATCTCCTCCAGATAATGATCGCCTTATACACATGTGCTAGAGATCAGACTAGAATCTAATTTGGCTTATCTATCTATAATCTAAGTTGCAAGGATATATTCATTTAAAGCTCTCAGATTTATGCCCACAAACCAACACGTGTAGTTTGCGCTTACAAATGCTGAATGCGTACTTACAAATAAAATCCAAACCTCAAATGAACATAAGCCCCACAACTTTTGCTGACCTTCCCTGAAACAGGGGTGACATTGGCAAAGTGAACCATTTTTTACACTATGAGTGGTCAGCCTCATACGAACCTATAAGTGTTCAAACTGCACCTCAAAGCTTGTATATCTTTCAACTAAGAATTAGGCGTTCATATATCAACATGCTACTTATTACGGATCTAATTATTCATTTAAATCTTAACCACAGTAATCTACAATTTTTCACTCTGCCTTTGTCAAAAGGGACTGACAAGACTCATTAAGAGAAGAGAAAACGAAGTCTACAAATTGAGTCCACCATCAGAATAAAGATGACCACCTATAAATCCATCGCAGCAAGCGAGGCGTGTTCATTTGACACGACCTGCCCTGCAAGCATTAAACTTTCCCTTTAAACTGGACGAGAGTATATTACCAAGAAGTGTATGGAAACTAAAACGGCGCCTTTAGCGAGAATTCCACTTCTATACATTTTTTTCTAAACGCTATGTCTGAGTTAAAACATGAAGTTATATGCTTATAGTACTAAATGTTGTGTATGTGACGTCAGAGCGAATGACAAACGTCAAAGCGCGCCAGTTCATGGATTGCACAAAAATGCAAAAAAAAATGCTGAAAATGTAATGAAAATTAACCAGTGATAGACAGTTCCATGGAAAATAAAAAAATGTAGGTATTATTGTTAATATTTTTAATCGATGATAGTTGTTACCTATTACGAATCTGCACTGAAGACGATAATTTCATATGCGTCCGAATTGTAGCCTGACATCTGGCAACCAATGCAGTTACCTTATTTATAATTAGTGGAGACACAAACCACAAAGACTGTGGTGCTCAATCCAATAATATAATTTTGCAGTAGCCTTGTTAAAAGTAAGAAGAGCTTTTTTATGTCACTTGTATTTTTTTTCTCTCCCTGTCTCCAGCCTTCTATAGAACAGGTGTTTTTTTTGGTATTGTAAGACGTGATATTATTTTTAAATACACCCAATTGTTAATTAAACTGCCCATTCTTTGTTTATACAAGTCTTAAGTTTGCACGATGATTTTAAATTCCTATCCCCGTAAAATTCTGACCAGTTTTCAAAGTGGAAAATCTGATTTTGAGTGTCGAGTCTCATTTCAATTTAATGTTATTTTGTAATCCCGATTTTAGAAGTAGCAAAACTATTTTACTTAACCTAATTTTGTATTATGTTATAATGTTCTTATATCCGGTATGACGTATATCACGTATGATATCGGTGTTATGGCCAAGGGATCAAGTGTCTGATTTTTCTAGCGTATTTGTCCCTTCACAAATTCATTTTTTTTTAAATGACGCATCTTTAGTACATTAGATTCTTTTAAAGTAAAAAAGTAAAAAAATACTCAATTTCTCAGGGATCTCGATACTTAATAAAATCATTATTTCGTATGGCTTTGGAATAATATTATCCCGCTAATAGAAGCAATTCTTTAAAAGAAACGACCCGTAAAATCGATCTGTTCCAATCCTCCAGCGAGTGCGGCTTCCTCGCGTATACATAAGGACTTCCGATGCCCGCATTTATATCCTGTCTATACAATTACAGAGCTTAAATTCTTCTCTCTAGTGGCGGGGAGAGACCGCAACTAATAGCTTGTGACACCAAATGTTAGAAAAAATAAATCGCTTTTTTACAGTCACTTTTTATACTTAACAGCTCTTTGCGTACTTTACCCGAGAAAGTACGATTAAATCAAGAATATAGTCTACCGATTTTGGTTTTTTTAAGTTTAAAGAAATCAGTATTTTTTTACGGATTTAGGGTTTTGTGGTTTTGTAATAATAATAAATAACTTTTTTATAGCTTTCGTGACTGAATCACTGTAAAGGCGCTTTGTAAGAGTTTTTGAAAAAATAGGTTTTGAGCCCTTTGCGAAAAGCTGCCTCAGTCTTCAGTTCTATGAGGGTCGCAGTGCTTTAGATGTGTTTTATTTTATTTATTGATTAATATCTTTCTTACCCAGGTGGAATATTTTCTTAAAACAAATGTTGATATCTTCACACAATAAACATTATTTCGATACCTAAAAGGTAAAACTGAATAGGTTTCTCAGATAAATGCACATTTTCCCCTATTTTCTACAAGAGAAAACATTCAATACAACAATACAAAAAGGATCGTTATCCTATCGTTTAGAAGTTTATCGTGAGCACTTCTATATAATTAGTCCACTTATTAAAAGAAGTTACACCCAATAAAATATTTAATACACGATTTCTCAAATCAGTAAAAAAGCATTTATTGACTTTACCTTTAAGGTGACCATTTGATTCTCGAGTACATAAAAAGTGCAATTTTGCAAGAAAAAACACAAAATAGAACATCTTCCATACAATTAGAATTTTTTTTTTTTGCAATTCATGTAAGCTTGAATCCGTCATGTCTAGTGTAACCATGGTTAACAGAATGAGAGAGTATGGGGAAGGAGGAAATGTGGTCCAAGGGGGTGGGTCATAAATCAGGCGTCCGGCCAGCATAAATCTGGACCGCGGCCGGCCAGGGGTCCCTGCGGCCTCCCGGACCGCGTACGCACCTTCAACTCACCTGGATCCCATAGGCTTTAGCCAATTAGGAGGTACTTAAAGGTCCACAGACGAATTGCCCCGCAGGATTTACACAAATTTCAAATGACCTCTTGATGTGCTTAAATTTTCGAGAAAATATCTTTGCTTGTTACAATTGTGGTAACGAAATGGCAGAATGTAAAGATGTCTCGAAAACAAGATTATTTCAATATTCAACTACAAAAATGAAAAAGTGAAAAAGATATTTTCAGAAAGAATGACCATGTGAATCATTAAAAAATAAAGGAAAATACGCAAATAAGCTTCGCGTAAAGTGTAACATTTTTATCACTTTTTCCTCGAAGTGAAAGAGTGAAACCTATTTATTCTTACAGTTAAGGTTGCTGATCTTTGAATTGTGTAAAAACCAAAAAATACAAAATATCGTCCAAATACTTATTTAAAGAAAATTAAACCATTCAGTTTCATGAAAACTATTATTTGTATTCATCATAGTTATTACTTATTGAATAGGATTTGTAACAACAAAATAACAATTTGTATAAATAAAATTATGTTCGCAAAGCTGTGTCATGGTGTAGAATGAAATAAAGGAAGAGAGGGTGAGATTTTGCAGGAAGATTTCGTAAAGGTTTTTTGTGTGTAAGTTCACGACTGTTGATGTTCCCTCACAAACATCCGTCAAACGAATCCCTAATCATGTTTCGTTTACAAGACGAGTTTCAGCTCCTCGGTACCTGAACAATCGTGGCTCTCAACATTTACGTAAAAAAATGTAAGAAAAAAACCCGAAATTTTCGATCACTATTTGTCAAAAATTATTTTATTTCCGTGTAAATAACTCAGTTTCTTATAAATAAAACTTTTATGTACAGTCCATGTATCTTCATTGAAAATGTATTGTCATTATTTCACCACGTCGAATTTCATAAAAATTGTGGTTATTTCTTTTGCACAATTTATTTTAAAGATACGGTTCAAATATGGTTCGTACACAGGGTTGTTTTTGAACTGTTTAGCTCGATGGCGCTCATATATAAGTCTGGCTGCAGAGCGTTTCGGTCTCTATTTATAGGTGAGAATAAGAGTTATTCTCGAAACATTGGAGATCGGCACATGCGAGACATTGCCAGAACATTATATTTAGAATATTCGAGTAAGCACTCTCACAATATCGAACAAATACAAGTACAATCTTTTGAGTACCTAAGTCTAGAGACTTCACAGACTCGCACAGACACAACTTACACAAACTCACACAGACACGCAATTACACATTCGCGACAGTATTTCTTCTTGTCGTTTTAATTACGTGTTACTCTATCGCCATTATGCCATGGGTAGTCAGAGTCTAGACAAATTTGCATCCGCTTATTATCTTTAAATACCACTCTCAATTGACAGCAGAAACAGAAAGACAGAGACAGCAGAAAGATTACTATGATCTTGAATTAATTTATTTGAATTTTTGATGTGCTTGAGTGTAGATTGATATTTTTACAACCAAACCTTGTTGTTTTTAACGTGGTATATTTTATTTTCCCAGTACTAGCACCTACACACATATTTGGGAACCCCTCCCTCCAGCGCAGGGGTGGGCCCGCGCATTTGCCGGTATTTTGGGGCTTGTTTTGGACGCATCGCCGATTTCCCTCGCGGCTCACGCCAATTTGTCGTGAAAGGAACAATCAACGCCAAATTTGTCACTTTCATTGTTATGCCCAATGCAAAGTTTTTCCACGCGTGATTTTTTTTCGACACTGTAAATATGTATGAGGGCGCCCCAATGTGCCGACGCATCAACGGTTTTGAAGTAAACTACAGTCGTTTGTGCAAAAAAGGTTTTTTGTGATGAGCCAACTTCAATTTTGCACAATGGCCGTATTTAGAGAGAAAATTTAGCTATGTACGCAGGTGAGTTTACTATTGCCCTATAGGTGAATAAATTGGCATTGTGAAGTTTCGATGAAAATATGTTCACTTTTTGTGACTTTCAATGATTGCCAATGAACCATTGAACTTCGTATTTCATTGGCAAGAATAGAGCTTTTTGTATTGTGTATTTTTGTATAACGTCTGAATTTATACAAAGTACAATATTCTGAACCTTTTTTAGTACCTCTTCCATATACTAATATCTTAAGAAATATTTTTAACGTTTTTATTTCAACACAAAACACAACAAACAAAAACACTTTCGCTCAATTGATTTTTCAAGTCATATCTTTATTCACCTTTTTTTATTACACACCGCTCAAATCTACTGTTATGTTACTTCTTTTCGCTTAAATTTTCTACATTCTCCATGATCATTAAACCAAAAAAACCTTTATCCTCCAAATAAGCGTTCCCAGCCATCTCTCTGGTTGTTTCTCTTCCAATTCCTATCACGCGGTGTTTACTAAATTTGTGTAACGAACGTGTAAGGACGCAGCGGATTTACATATCCAACAGCACCCCCACGTTTAAACCCATCCACGGCGTTTACCGAAAAATCTATGGAAAGTAAAACTCTCACAAAAAGCGCTACTTAAGCGTCAATACTTCTTCTTCTATAAACGCTTTGATTGAATGTTAGCGTAAAGTTTTCTACTTCAGAGATAGGCGTCCTTCTATCTCCCTAGAGTGTCACGCAAAAAACTTCCCTACGTATAAATCTTCCCTTACACTTGCATTCATACATACAAGCTGTTAGGGTTTGTCTTGCCAATAAGGGATAAGTTCCCGTACACACGCTTGTTTGCGACCTTAAAACTTCTCTGTTTCTCTATTTTAAAGTCGCACATTCAATAAAAGACGGTTTATTTATTTATGCGCTCGCTGTTGAATAAATAACGTTTGAAATCCTTCGCAACAAACGCGATTCGTGATTTTGTTCCTTGGATAGATTTATTTACACGACTTTGCATGAATATAAACCACGAAGGAAATCAAATTATAATTAAGTGATCCTTATAAACTTTATGTTATATTCATATTTGTAACAAAAATAAATCGAATTGTTGAATTGCACTGATATACGATGGAGTTCTTTTTGTTTTTTTTTCAAAGTTTGAACTTTTCCTTATTTTTTACAAGTTGTAAATATTCCATAAATTATTTAAGAAAACAATACCTATTTTCACTTTCAGAAGTTAAGCAACCTTACACAGAAAACATGAATCAACATAAAAAAGAATATTCAACAGAATATTATTAAAGAAGAAAGCCAAACTACGATAAAAATTATGACAATTAATGTTTATAAGGTTTTAAAATCAAATCTTTCTTTTAATCAAAATGAATGCGAAACCCTTCAGGGATAACTAGGCAAAAAGTTACACTATATGTTACAATATATATTCCTTGACTTATAGGTTGGTATAAGGCTGACCACCCATATTGTAAAAAATGGTTCACTTTGCCAATGTCACCTCTGTGTCAGCACATGCAATATCAATGGCCTTTAGATACTTTTTTTACATTTCCAAATTATACATTGCACTGAATCTAAAGGGCTTCAAACAGATCATCACTAAAACATTGTTTATGTTTTATTAAAACAAAACATACCTACTTTGGGATTTACATTGTTTAGTGCTGCCCGGCGCATGGCACGTGTCGGCTTTCCCATCAAGTGTCACAACTAAGCCGGAATATATCCATACATAAACAATCACTTCATGGGGAAGACAAGGTGTTGCCATTACAATATTATGTCGGTGTAGGTGATACAGGCTTAAGTGACAGATACATTGTATCAATGTAAGACAAATGCAGAGAGGTTGTAGATCTGTATGCAGTGCAACTCAAAAATGGTTTCTTTAAAACCTTGTAACATGCAACTAGTAAATTGAGACTATGTGAATAAAGATTGGATCACATTTAAGTTATATACTGATGGAAATATATTATAATCACTGTAAACATTTTATAAAGGCAACTAAAAGAAGGAAGCTGCACATGTGGTATGCTCTAACCCTCCTAATACCCGTCCTGTATATATGTGTCAGAAGGACCCACAGCACACGGACACTTATGCAAAGTTATATATTATCTCAAGTGTCGGAAGGCCTTCCTGTGAAGTAAAAGTAACAGCGCGACAAAAAAAGAACCTCTAGGTCAGAGACGTGCCCACGACTCTGAAAGTCAGTGTTTTGATGTTATTGAAGCTATTCGCATACCTTGGGTTGCACTCTTTGTGGGATTGTGGCTAGATTACGGGTAGCGTGAAGAAGAGGGAAGTAGTGCAACTTCGTACTGAGTTGTCCCCGAAAGTGCCACATATGGCGAGAAGAACCTATTTATTTTCACTTGCAAGTGTGTCGGACTTGCGCCAACCACTTTAATTAAAGTCGAGGTTTCCCCACTCCCCGAGTAGGTTCTCATTTCTGGTACTATCTTACTACGAAAATGCGTTTTTTTTCTATCAAAAGATTGATTGAAAATTTAACGGTATTTTTAAAATGATCGAGTCAAATTTGTCATTGTGAAACATGGTCAAAAGAAAGTATCAAGGAATAAAGTAATGTCATTTAACATTCGTCTCCTCATGATTCTCATAGCATCTAAAATAACCTAACTATGCAATATTCAACGCTTTCCTCTCGCACTATCACTTGCTACAAATATTATCATAAGCCATGGATAATAATCCATCTGACCGATTCCGCCATGGCCTGAGGGAGACTTGTAATCGTCAGAGGACAATGGAAAGGATTATGGCCCTCCCGGTTTAAGTAAATAATTTTACATTTACTCTACCCAAGTATAAAACATTACTCTTAAACTCAACCACAGCGTTTATTAAAAAATATTGAATACTAGAACTTTAGGTAGAAGCGCTGTTAAAGTTTCAATATATTTTCGTGTTGTTTTGTATTTGGGGTGCTGATATTTGAGTGTAAGCCGATTAAAATGGCGCACGCATGTTATCGCCTTCCTGGTGCAAACAACCCCGTAAACAATAAGATGGATAATAGTTGAGTGCTTTTATTTTGCTAACCATGACTAGTTGAAAATTTCACGTCAAACAAACAGTTCAAATATTACTAGTTAGTTATTTTATAATGTTACGAACGTATGAGTTCCTGTGGACGTGGGCCTAAGCACGCTGATTGGTGTCTGTGATGTTGCTGTTATAGTGTCGAACAATCTGGTATAAAAACGCAACTCGTATAGTGTCGAATAATCCTAGTGGAAGTATTAACCATGTTCTCGAACATGCAAGAATCATCTCTGCTGCACATTTAAATACGAGCAAAGATTCTGTGGGACAGACAGAGTCGCTTTGACCATTGTAACGCGAAGACCTGTAAGCAGAGAATGAAGACTGAACAGTAAATTGTAACCTATATTGTGAAAAATAAATCCGGTGAAATAAATTTAAATCGCAATTTAATTCAAATAACCCCAAGTCAAATCATAAAAATATCAATACATCTTAGGTACTAAATTCACAACATTATGTTTAAAATTAGGATGTGCCTCTACGGCAGAACTAAAAGCTTGACGAGTTTAAAGTATTGTAATTGATGCTATAGACACGCAAACGAAAGGTAGTGAGTTTAATTTGTAGTGAAGTAAAAAAAATATATATAATTTATTTTTAAAAAACAGCTTTTGAATCTTGCTTCAGAATTAGCGCTTTCTATAGCGACGAGAGGTGTGAAGCATGCAGGCGGCTCTTGAGGTGTGATTCACATAAAACAGCACTCACCAAGTGAATCGTGTTTACTTTTTTATTTTAATTTTTCATACATCGGTTAATAGATGAACCAACCACAACTCCGGTATATTTTTCAGTACCTATAAACATTTCATTTAAAGTTGTAAATATTTATTTTAATTTTTTTCTTTCTCGTAGACGATATCATCCTTTTCTACGTTCGTTCATTAAGTTTTACAAAGTCGCATAATGAATATTAACATAATATATATTATGTACCTATGTATGTTCGTTGATTTTATTTTTAAAGGATGAAATAAACTTCGATAGTTGAAAAACAACTTGTTACCCTTACTGCATTTTTCCCCGAAAAAAAGATAGTTTTATGCCACCTTCATCCTCAAACTATCCTTTAATTTTTCCTCGAAAACTGCAATCGCAGAGTTCTTTCGCTTTTGATTAGAGGGGTGGACGAGATGAGGGGTTCATCCGACGGCAAACCAGGGGCGGAGGGAAGGGGGAGTCTCTTTAAATTGCCGCATGGGGACAGTACGGGCTGCAACCTGTGGGGAGGGGGAGTTGATAGGGGAAGGGGTGAAACGGGGGGAGGAGGGAAACAGGGGGTTAGGGGTGAAACGAGGGGGGGGGAGCATGATTTTGTCAGACTGTTCTCGCGGCTGATTGGTTTCCACCGGTCAACGGGAAAAGGAACGCCCGAACGGGAAAAGTACACACAAAAAAATCTACCGGTCAAACAAAGACCAACGGCTCGCTATTGACTTTAAAATGAAACTAGTCACTATTCAATTTATGTAATCCATGACTTTCGAATATTTGAAATATTCATAGTTTGAATCTTACTATTTTACATTTCAGAATCGGTAGCAAAGCAAAGCAGCTGAGCTACACATATAGTGTAACTTCTAACCGCGTTATCTCTGATGGGTTTCGCACGTGGCAAGTGTAACCTATTTATTTTTACAGGTAACAGAGCTGACCTTACGCCAACTATTGAAACATATGAAGTGGGTATGAGTTTGTAAATTGTTCCACATGCGAAAGAAAAATTAAATTAATTAAATTAAATTTTTAATATATTTATTGCTATATGAATTATTATGAGTTAGACACGTCTTGTAATGATTAAAATATAGTTAAATTGCAAGCAGATGGTACACATTGCCAAAGTCAACCGCATTTTCAGGAAAAGTCGGCAAGATTAGCAATGTCGATGTTCATTTAAGATTTAGGTTGTTATTTTGTATGTACATTGTACACATGCAGCACGTATAAACAGAAACTTTAACGTGTCTTCTTATGGGCATACATTTAATTTGAATCTTAAACTTTCATTTATCTTTCATAAAAATAATGAACTAAACATAAAATGAGCATATCAAGTCATATGTTAATAATAAATAATCTATAATCTATAGTTGAAGTTGCAAAAAAAAAATGGCAATTAAGGCTTATATTTAATGTATGCTCACAAGCAGGCACATTTAAGTTCGCGCTGACACATGCTGCATGTGTACATACAAACCTCATATTAACATAAAGTTTGCAACTCCTGCCACCTTTCCCTGAAACCGGGTGGCATTGACAAAAGTGAACCAAGTTTGTACAACATGAAAGGTCAGCCTCATATAATAACTATGCAAGCAAGTAATTTTTAACGAGCATCATATTTCATATTTTCTGGTCTCAAATATCATGGACTAAAATTTCATAAACGCTAAATTAAATTTAAAGTACCGCATCTTAAATATACCATAAAATAAAATTTCAACTTGTCCCAGCTAACTATCCACTCAGCGGAAATATCAGCAACGATACAAGATAAGCAGGAAAACAGGCATGCGCTGGCTAAATTGAATTTCCAGCTCAACCTTTAGGAGTTCAGACCTCAGCTATGAAATTGGATGCAATGGCGACCCTGTGCACCTCACAGATCGGGCCGACCTCACCCACGATAAACTTGTAAGCCACCAAACGTCGGGGCTGATCGCAAGTTGGCTTTTTCAGAAATAAACATGAGTTGCCCCAACTAGGATATTGTACACCAGGGGTGTTCAAATGGTCGATTGCAAGAGTTTTTTGAGTCGATCTCGAGAAAAAAAATCCGATTTAGAACTATTCACAGATTTCGTTTTAGAAGGTATTCTAGTCTCTAAAACAAAATAAAATGTATAAATTACTGTAATTTATTTGATCCACAATGAGGCTAGAATAACCCCCTCATCTGCCGGTCGACAGCTCAGTTGGTAGAGTGCTTGCATTCCATGCGGAGAGACCGGGTTCGAATCCCACCGAAGGTGTCAGAAATGATTTACCGTTTCGGTGTTTATTACAAACCCCAAAAAAAATACCAGCAAAGTTTAATCAGTCTTCACAAGAAATGAGTACCAGCTCATTCAGTATCATTATCAGCTCCCGAGGGGTCGAGAGCTAAGAAACTCCCAGTTCAACTAAGACCAGCCGCCTTACCTATAAAAATAAATAGGTTACACTCGTCACATGCGAAACCATTCGGAGATATTGCGGAAAGAAGTTACATTATATTTGTTATTTTTGCGTTAATCAATTTTTTTTCGAATAATCATGAGTTATTTAATTGGCATTTTAGAGCAGACCTACTTACCTTGACTACAAAACATGCATATTGTATTAAAAACTAATATCTACGCCACAATGCACCCTACCTAGACGAAAATCCTGCATCACACATACTTGCCGCCTCTCAGAGGCGATCGATCGTGGTCTTACAATATTGAAAAAGATCGCCAATATTTCAAGTTTGAGTATCCCTGCTGTACACAAAATTTAAGACTTCACGTCTGAACTCAACCAGTGGGCTTACCAAAAATTGTATCGAAATTAATTCAGCACTACTACTGAGTGTTTAAGTTGTTATACATTTTTTAGTAAAACGCCTTGGTTGAGTTTACAAGTAATGATACTTGGGTTATAGAGCGCTTTACAATACTGCAGCCAGCAAAAATAGCTTGTTATCGTGAATTTAAACATTCCCTGATATGGCGGAGAGCAAAATTGAAACCGATTGCCTCAAGTGGTTGAGGATAATGTAAGTAACTACATATGTGAAGGGGTTAAAGTGAGACTCTTGAAATAATGCGATAATTTACATTTCAATGTTTTTGATTTTTTGGGCATCGTGTGCTATATTAAAAATATTTGTACACATCTTTTTAACATAGCATTGTTTTTGTACACCGTTTTGAACTAAGGAATAAATTTCAGAGATTAAAAACTTGTGACGTCTTACAGCTGAGCTGCTAGGGAAAAGCAAACATTTTTTTTTCAGGACCAAAACATGTACAGGAGTGACGTTTGCGCGCTAAGAAAAAAAACTTTTTTTAAATTTGTGATTAGTTCATTTCCCCCCAATTGTTTTAATTAAGTGCAGCATCGTATTTCTAAAAGTTGTACGTAGTATGAAAAATGAAAACAAAAGCTACACTAGCTACATATGAGAGAGCCCAAAGTGACTGTTGGCTTCCTCGCATCGCTAGGCGCCTCACGTGCGGCACACACGGCCGCCTGTGGCGCCTCGTCACGTGTGGCCACCCGCCCTTGTTATCTCTCCCCCTCCCCCACCAAAATCCTGAGTCTCTGAGGTCCATCTAGACTGTGTGAAGTCCATCTAGACTGGGTGAAGTCCCTTTAGACTAGGTGTACTATATTTAATAAACAAGGTGAAGTCCATCAAGGCTTACATTTGGAATCCTTCAGCATGCCTTGAGGTACGAGGAGGCTTAGATAACCCTCGAACAATGGTCTAAAATAATGGAATTTAATTGTAATTGGAAGTTCATCTAGACTGAGTAAAGTTCACACAAAAAGTCTGGGTGCCATTTAGCCATCTCTACACTGGGTGAAGTCGATCTAGACCAGCTGAAGTTCATCCCAATTAGGTAAAAATAATTGGTTATTCTTATCTGAAGACGATCGACATGACCGAAAACGTTAGTAATTATTAATCAAAATAAAATTAATATAATTGTGAAAATAAAACAGTGTTTTATTAGAAAGTTCTACAAAGTTTAATAGAATTCAAAGAAAAAATTGAATCGATTTGAATTTCTTTTTTGAATTTGTATAATATTTTTAAGAACATTTTGTAAGTAAACGTACTCACTATGTTTAAATTTCATTTTGTTTGTACTCGCATACATTTCAGACATTTACCACAGTTATCGCTCCATTTAATTTTCGCATAATATACTTTGAATGAAGACTATGGGTAATTGAATCATTTAGCTTTTAAAATTTCTCTAAAAAAAAAATACTTATATCGAATAAAAAAACCGTAGCGTGTTACAACATTCAGGAATCACCAGAATAAACACTCGATATTTCCAGCAATATTTGGTAAGCACCACTCCATCGGCCGCCCCTGCTCTGAATTCTACTCTCGCACGCCGCGCTCATGCTTCGCTTACTTTGCTTACAAAGTATAACCTCATGCATCCAAACAAAACCGTAACGTTTACTAAAAAAGCGTATCAAAACTACGTTAGCACTTTGAGCGAACGTTTAAGTTTTCATGCAACCCGATATGGTTTAGTTACAACGTGAAACTCAAAGTACCTCACTTCCCAAATCCCTCCGAATCGACTGACCTTTTCAATTTAAAACTGCCATTCTTGGCTTTATCAATTGCGATGCGGCAAAGAAAGCCGGACCGTGCACCCTCAGGCGAATGCAATTCAAAATTCATATCGTCGTCTTATCGCCTAGATAACTGAGTCACATGATTTTTGAAAGCTTAGCCTGACTCGGCTTTGGACTTACTATCAGATAACGCTATAAAGTTTTGATTCATATGCTAAACAAATATGAAATTCTGGTGTTGTTGAAATTTTACGTTTACAACTCATCACTTTTAATGTTGAATGTTAAATCGTGTTGTTTTAATCGACAACATTATTTTTCTTTTCTTGATAATGAAAAAATACTGCATACGTAAGTTGAATGTTAATCCTTGGCTCAAGCGACTGGAAACTGAAAAAAAAATATTGTGAAAAGGGAGTTAGCTATGGGTTTTTGCGTCTATTTGGGTGTAGTCACTTAAAAAGCACTTACTTCAGTTATTATAGGATTCATGAAAAAATATCCAGTTTTTTTTGTGTACGACAACTTTTCTACACAGTATTTTCACACAAAATTAGTATTGTTAAAAAAAAATCTTAAACCTTGGGAATACAATCTATAAAAGGAATGTGAGAAAATATTCATTCTGAAATGTATTCACCTATACCCTATGGACGCGCCTGTATAACGGCCGTGCAAAGTGCCGTCGAACTAATTCATCATTCTACTCACCTGCAATGACGAGAGCTCTTATAATCGAATCGGCGACTGGCTCACGGCCGTAATCCTATTAATTGCGGATAATCTGCCAATAAAGTATTTTAGAATTGTCCGGCGCGCACCTGTCGAGGCTTTATTGCGAAACCCGCAGCGGAATCCATTACATCGCATTAGCGCCGGGGCGGGAAAAGTGGGCGGGAAAGGGGCGGCAGGAGGGGGCGGCAACTCAACCAGGTGGGCGGCCGCTCAGACTACAATCTTAAGATCTCGAAATGTATGCAAATATCTTTCCCAGTGGTTATACTGACTACTGCGCCGATCTGCTCTCGTAGCAGTCACATCACCTCTTAAGCCGCCACTGTGAAATTTGTTCTTTCAAATCAAGTTTCGGTATTAAAATTTAACCCACAAATTGTACTGTTCATACTAGCATACTGTAACACAAAGTTTAAGATTTTTTTTTTGACTTATGAGTTGTGAAATATTCATGGTTCTTTTGATGTTTTCATACAAAAAGTCCGCAGTATAAATTGAAATTGGTGGTATATAAAAAAAATACTCACGTAATTGAAAACAAAACTTTTTTTCTTTTATCATTGAAATAATCAAGCTTACTTTTTAATTTTTCAGGGCCCTGAACTCTTAGTTAACGATTTTAAAAATAAAATAAACTTTTTTGTTTTATTTAATTTAAAGAAATTAACTTTGAACCAGGTATTGTAGTTAAAATCCTTTATTATAATGTCCTACTTGGTCGTCAATCGCTTCGACTTTCAAATTTTAAACATTCAAAATGTCTCGCCGCGAGAATCGAACCCGCATCTCCCGGGCGGGGTCGCCGAGAGACCCGGTGGTTTAGCCGATTACGCTAAACCGGCTGCTCGGCAGTGTGTGAAAATAAAATCTATTTAAACAATACAAACCTCATATTTTATGTATAGAAACTGTAATTATATAGAGGCGCTATCCTATTTTTAAACAAATATTTTGTACATACAAAACTATGTACATAAATTAGAACATAGAGGCGCTAAACATTAACTCAATTCATAACAGTAAGTAAGTAAGAATATCTACGACAATTTTCTCACTTCCCCGCAAGGCCGGCATGGGCTAGCGGTAGCGTCCATGTCTTTGATGCAGAAGGACCCGGGTTCGGGCCTGGGGATGAAATGTTTTTTTTGTTTTTTTTTTTTTTTTTTCTTTGTCCCTTTTTTTTAATAAATTTGAAAGGAATGCAATTCATCAATCTATTTTGCGTTCGCTAATAAATATTTAAAAAATATTTTAATTAATTTTTCTCATCAAATATTTTCAAATACGTACAAGATTTTTGAGAGATATACTACCTCATGCCAACATATGATTCAACGAAAGTTGCAAAGGTATTGTACATTAAAGATTCATATTACATGCATTCCTACAAGCAAGCACGATCGTGTTTACACTTGCTGCATGTGCACAAAAAACAAACCTCACACGAACCGCCCTACGCCCTTCCCGGAAGCCAGGGTGGCATTGGCAAAAGTGAACTAGGTGTATACAGCATGGAATTCAGTTTCATACCAATCTATCAGATTTCCGATATATTTTTAATGGCATTCATACATCGATGTGCCTTCCTATATCGAATCGATATTTTCTAACAGTGTCGATTAACTTATTCTGATAAAATCTATAACGGTTTACGGTGCATGATAATCCCGATGAATGACAGATCATAGGGTGGGCAAATGAGAACATAGAAAGATTGATATTAAATCAAGATTTGCATACACTATCGATGTATCTATTACAGTATGTACAACCGTTTACAATGCGGGATAATCCCTGTGTCTTTTAATTTTTGAATGGTAAGCTTCCGTAAATTTCATTTTATCAAAGCCTACAAAATTTATATTTTCTTTTACAAAAACTGCATGTTTTTATTTTACATGTTTTTTTAATATTACGAATTTTAACGTGAGTAAACTATGCGCAATATACACATTCTCCAAATATTAAGGGGTTGGGCTGCGTAGCAGCCAGGGGCGTAGCCCCTAGTATATATATCATGTGAGGAAGGCAGAAACTGTTTGTGTCTTTCAAGGAGCACTAAAGACGAATCTTTACAAAAAATCTTATCCGTGATCGGCCCTTGAGGTGTGACACACACAAAACGGCGCTCTTTAATTATGTGTACTTTATAAATAAATTATCCTTGTATATATATATATATATATTAAGTACTTGATATTTATATCATCTTTCGTATTCAAAGCCTCTCATTTCATAACTTGAAAAAAACAGGCGATGAAAAATGTTAACTTACATTTTACCATGGGTTTATGTAAGGTTCTTAAAATAAACTAACTAAGCAATATCCAAGTTAAAGTTGAACATTGAGAATTGTTAGTAGGTACAACTTTCATACACTCAACCAAGCTGTGGATATGGATATAAGAAAATTAGGAACTTCAAACTATTATGTTTGCTGATCTCCACATTGCTTTTTATCAACGATCTTTACATCCAACACGGTCGTTATCATTTCGACGCCGACTCTCCTGTCGAATGGTTGGAAGAAAGGGGGGGGGGGGGTAAGGGGGTAAGCTGAGGGGTGGAAGGAGGGGGGGGAGGTTCCCGTATTTAGCGCTCCGTTTCCGTTTCAAATCTTAAGCAGGCGACGATTTTCCCAAAGAGCTTTTCTGCTAATGTGCCCCTCAAGACCCCCCCCCCTCCCCCCGGGAAGCGACACCTGTCTTCCCCCCAACTCACCGCGAATCTACTTTAACTTACAATCCACACCGTCGACTCACTTACTTGCTCACCGCTAATGTAGGGAAATTATGTATGAAAAGAAATTTCAGGGAATCCTGAAGTGCAATGGAGATTGAATGAAATATTAAAAAGCTTTCAAAAAACCAATAAGTTCGTTGACAATCGACTTGAAGTCTGACTGAGATATGGTCAGAAATATAAAAGTTAAAATATCTAACAATGAATAATGAACGTTTTTTTTTTCTTTTGAAGATAAGTGTTCGTAAAAAATCGGTTTTCAAATTTCTCGAAATCTAAATTTATGTGGAAAAAATATTATTATCTAACAGTGTATCTCTCATATTAATTATTAATTTATTTCATTGGCATATTGAGGACTTAAATAAATATCATACATCAAGGATAACCATTAAATATAGATGATTGATAAAAATGTAATTTGTTGTATATGTTCCTTGACTTATAGGTTGAACCACCAATGCTGTAGAAAATGGTTCACTTTGCTTCTGTTTCAGGGAAGGTCGGTAAGAGTTGCAGGGTGTATGTTCATTTGAGAGTTGGATTTTTGTGTTGTAAGTTCACATACAGCATATGCAAGCGGGAACGTATGCGTGTCTGCTTGTGAAAATGCGTACAATGCGACATATACCCCCCCAATTTTACATATCTTTGCAACTTAGATTAAATTAGATTAACGCCCCTTTGATAACGTCTACGAATTACGGCGTAGAAGGGTGGACAGTAGGCATTAGGCCAGTGCCGGAGAAAAAAATCACTGCCTTTTTTTCGTGTACTTTTTCCATATTAGGAGGCAGACTTACATATCGACGGTTAAAAGGCAGTAGGGCATAAGTGACATAAACTAAATTGTTCAGAGCAGTTTAAAGTTTGAGATTGCAGAAAAAGGCATAACTTTTTTTTATCATATCGTTAAAATCAAAACAGCTCTAAAATATAAAAAAATTAAGGCATTTATTGGCATTCTTATTAATGTAGTTTTACGATTTTTTTATGTCACAAGCGCCTTTAGGACAAAAAAGGCCAAAATCTTGTCGGTTAGACAAAATCATACTTTGAAAACGCAGTTGTTTGCTTGGGCATAAACAACACAAAAATCATCGTAGAGCAATGGGAGTTAGCGCATTAAAAAGAGCTGAAAATTTCAATTAGGATGGCATTCATAACTCATTTTTGACCAAAATGTCGCTGCCTTTTAACCGTCCATATGCTCCGAGTCCTGGATAACCCCGCAGTCAACCGTCAAGTATCTCCGACCTCTGCAAATTTTCTCTGCATCAAGTCATCCCAGTTCACAGTCTTACTATCTCCAGGACACCTGTGCTAAAAGTGACTCTTTCAGGCTTTCTGTACAGCTTCTGCGGAGCTACGTCCACTCAATTCTATCCTTGCATACAACATTTGACAGGTCCGTAGTGTAGTGGTTAACACTTCAGACTCGTGAATGCAAGGTAGTGGGTTCAAGTCCTAGTGGAGCACGAAACAATATTTCATATTTGAAATTTACTCTTTGCTAGGTTGAAAAATTGATCTGCCTTTACCAAAGATCGGTCCATCCAGCTTTACATCAACTGGTTCTAGCTTGAGAATTGTCGCTTTCTACAGCGACGAACATGCTCGCACAGGGCTATTGAGGTGTGATTCACACAAAAACAGCGCTCACGAAATAAACCAGCCGTATATTATTATTATAACATTCATATCCTTTATACTTTCATCAAGCATTTCCTCCATCAGACGTTTTAATAATTATTTCACATCTCTCTGCAGCATTAGTGCACAGGCACCAATTATCATTATTGTCCAGGTATTATCACCCTTAACAGTAGAGGCGTTAATTGACGCATTCTCAAACTAAAGATGGCAATTATTAATGCGTAGAGCATCGACCCTGACGCGAGGCATTAAATAATTTGTAATCGAGACAGCCATATCAATCTTCATACACACCTCACCTCTGTACTCCAACTATAAAACTCTCAGTGTAAACTCTAAACAAAAATGCATAGAAACTAAAACGCACACTAGATGCTCTACTTGAATTTCATTACATTTTTCGGTAAACGCTTTGGTTTAGTTTAAGTGTAAAGTTTTATACTTTAAGTACTGGCCTAATTGCAGCACCTACGACACAATGAATTCGCCAAGACATTCCTCCCCCCCCCCCCCCCTTAATAATCCCGCGTCACACCTCACCCCCTCGCTCAAAGGTGCCAGGCACTTACCACCCGAGATACTAATGCCATATATTATGTATGACGCGCTTAAATTATCCGAGGAATTAAGCGTACTCGCCGAAAATTGTAAATGGATTTTACGTTTATGTGGGTATATCACAGTATGTACTCCAGACAGATATGTATACATTTTTTATTCATCTTCAGAATTTTTTTTTTTAATTTTCCTGTGAAACTGATTTCAATAAATTATTTTACTACCTTCAGGTCAAGTAAATTTTTATCTGTAACTATTGAACTAAGGTGTGTGAGTTAAATGTGAAGTTCTGTGAGTATTTTTTTTGCCTTTTTTAATTTGACTAATAAATGTACATAAAAAATGTTTACTTTAATACTGTTTTATTAAGATTTTTTTTAAATATTTTCTATGTGAATTCCTCCTTTACTTCGAAAATAACTAATTATTATTTTCAATAAAAACACATTTCATCAAAAATTATGTGATATAATTTTTCAAGACACACTTCGTTATATTTCATTCAAAAGTTTTTAGGAAAAGGTTCGTGCATATCGATATTGTCAATTTCTACAAGAAAAAATCTTTCAAGAAAACTAGATTCCCCATAGAGCGCAACTACCCGGCGGGGTCTTCTTCAAAAGCAGTATTTTTAGCAGTAATTGAATGTGTTTTGTATTGTGAAACCCATCTCAACTGGCAGCCTGCAAATAAACGCGAAGAGACGAATCCTTTCGGGGCGCTTTGATAGCGAAAAGATTGAAAATAAATTACTTTCGCCTGTGATCGGCAAAAAATAATCGAAAAAAATATTGTTGATTTCACAAAACGCGGTCCTATCTCTCTCGGGGGATGCTTTTCGGGTCTGAACTAAATTTGCCGGAACGACTCAAGGGAAAACTTATAAATGTTCAAAAAAATTGTGCTCAGTTCACTTCCTTTGTGAATCGAAAAATTTAGTAGGTCAAGTACTACAGATTCTCTTTCCCTCTAAATTTCTATAAAAAATTCTCTTAACTGTACAGCTCTAGATGATGCTAGCAACCTGGCGGGTCTACGTCATAATTATTTCTCAGCTATTATTCCACAACTCCATTATCTAATCTAATCTAACCTAAGTTGCAAAAGCATGTTACATTGGGGATTCACATTGTATGCATTATATCAAGCAAACACGTACAAGTTCGCGCTTGCACATGCCGCATGTGAACCTACAACATAAAAACCCAAATCTTAAATGAACATACACCCTGCAACTTTTGCCTACCTTCCCTGAAACAGGGGTGATATCGGCAAAGTGAACCATTTTTACAGCATGGGTGGTCAGCAGCATACCAAGCTATAAGTCAAGGAACCATTTGCTGAAAATTTCTAAAATTAACTCAGCACAAATTCAATAAACAACAAGATTGTCCATCACACGGCAGGGTTGAAAAGGAAAGCAAATATTATGCCAAATGTTATTATTTGGTGGCTAAGAACGTGTCACGTTTACCCGTTGAGGATTTTTTTTAAATATTTTTTAGGCGTTCATTAAATGAAGTAAGTAGTTAGCAATAGTACTGCGCCACATTTTTGCTGTTGCCACGTGCAACTTTTTGCATTGAATTCTTCGCATGCACGCTGGCAGCGAGCGTGCCGACGTCACTTCAACATCCGTAACCTGTCAGTTAATGTCAACAACTGTTGCAATAAATATTCAGCGCATTAGTACACAAGTTGACCGCGCGGTCATCAATATTCAGTCGGCGGCGCCGCGTCACGCTGGTCGGGCTATTCGCAAGTGCGAGTTGACGAGGAAGGACGATTTATGCCCATCAACGCCTGGAGCCATCATCTGATATTAGTCACAATGGCACAGATTATGGCTGGCACGTGCCAATCTTTGCTTTCACCGATGCTTAATCATTCAAAAACATATGCCTGCAATGTTTTCAGATTACAGTAAAATTCACAATGAATTCCGCTAATTGAATTTTAGACATTTTCATTTAAAAAATGTAATTTGTTGTGCATGTTCCTTGACTTATAGGTTGGTATACGGCTGACCACCCATGCTGTAGTAAATGGTTCACTTTGCAAATGTAGCCCCTTTTTCAGGGAAGGTCGGCAGGAGTTGCAGGGTGTATGTTCATTTGAGATTCGGGTTTTTATATTGTAGGTCCACATGCGGCATGTTTAAGCGCGAACTTATTCGTGTCTGTCTGTGAAAATGAATATAATGTGAATCTTTAATGTTACATATATTTGCAACTTAGATTAGATTAGACAAACCGCTATGCGAGAACTTGCATTATTCTCGATGTTTTGTCGGTGTCGTAGGCTTCAAGAGGCACACTTTCTGCATGTATTTGGAAATCAATCAAATTAAATTCAAACGGTAGAGGTTGAGCAAGTCTTGGTAAACTTGCAAACTTGGTAATGTCAAATGATGGGAAATACTCATGAAAGCAATTGATGGGAACGCACGAAAAATATTAGAGAAACTTGTCTTTTGTGTTTATCTAAATTTGAAGGAATGATTTAACTAAGATTAAATATTACTAGTCCAAAAACTATTAAGGAGATGCTTTTGATTCTAATCCAATAAATTTGTGCATAAATGTACCTATGTGAGATTCAAATGATTTGAAATGGCATTCAAATGCGACATTGCTGCCATCATTTCTAGAAAATTGACTCGATTGTTTTTTTGTCTTTGCTTTGGAAGTTTCAGGAATGTCCACCAGGATTGGCTGCCTTAAGACATGCGCGCCAAGAAAACTGTTGAACGGGGAATGAAGACGCACTCTTTCAACACATCAAAAGCGCCTTTGCAGTGATAAAAGTTATGATATGGCAAACTACAAATCATCATTATCATCATCAAATTTGAAGAGAATAAAAAGAAAATTACCTGTACCGAGTATGTTTTTGACACTGGCTTTCTAGTATCCATTGCCGAAGATATCATTGAAAAAGTAAAACTCAGTAATATAAGCAAACCGCCCAACATTAATTAACATCACACAAAACATTCGTCGAGTACATCAAAGAGAGAGAGAGAGAAACTGAAATAGAGGGAGAGGGAGACTGAATGCAAAACGTTAGTTGGCCTTTTATGCAGGACTCGCTAATGAACCGAGTGCAAAAGTGCAGCGGGCATGGCAACAACGTTCCGCGACAAATTGGTAACAGATAATCCATCCACAGATAGTCTCACCATAGATAAAACAGTCACACGACAGTTTGTCCACGTGCCTTTTCTGTCAAAGACATTTCGTTCACAGACAGCAGATAAATCATCCACAGACACTTCGACCACGTTTCTATTCGGTTGCACAACAGTCCGTCTAAACTATATTTGGTCAACGAGATTTCGGTCATATAGAATATAGTCCACAGACAACTCCATCACAGAAAACTACAATTAATTAAAATTACAGCAATAAAACTAATTTCACTTTGGCAATGTCACCAATGCTAAGGGATAGTCGGCAAGAGTTGGAGGGATTATGTTCATTTAAGATTGGGTTTTTATGTTGTGAATTCACACGCATGTGTAAGCGCAAGTTCAAATGTGTCTGTTTATGGAATGCATTTAATATGAATCTGAATTGCTATATATCTCTGCAACTTAGATAATAGATTAAATATTAAAGACAGTAATTACAAAGGTTTTTTAAAGAGCAACTTTTCTGTGATGGAGCTGTCTGTGGGTCTATATTGTATGAAACCGAAATGTCGTTGATCGAAAAGTGGTGTGGACGAACTCTCGTGTGACCAAATTTTCCACGATTTCTCTTTAGACGAGTTATGTTGCCGATTTGCCTGTGACTGAACAGTCGTGTGACCGATTTGTCAATGGACGAGCTGTCTGTAGACAAGCTATCTTTGGCCAATTTGACGTGGCACGGCAACAACCATACAAACGCTAAGGGTAGGTAGTCAACCCCGTGGTGCTCAAACCTACCCCCGGACTGTAAATTCATTTACGAGATTTTTTATTGAATTGCTCGGACACGTTTGCGTAGCGCGTCCAGCTACACTTTTACATTTGTCTACGCGGACTGTCAACACAGTGTGAAGCTAAAAGTGGCAATGCTAATTATTTTTGTTATTTTTTTCGTTTTATCCAAAAATATTATTGAAGGCCTTTTTTATTCAATTTGATGACAGTAAAAAACGTATCTTCCTCATAAGTATGCATCCTGTTTTTTTTTTTAAGAAATTATTCCACAAAATAAATTCCCCTCGTGAATAACATTTTCGAGTTTTTTTTTCTTAAAAATTCGTTAATATTTAACTTACAGACTTATAAAGGCTAATTCTTGACAAATTTATTTTAAATATTCTATCCGTGATTTCAGTTATCTTTCCAAACTATGCACATTACTGCTTTGCTTACTAAAAATATGCATACATTTTTAATGATAATATGTTAATAGATAAGAGAAAACATAAGACACCATAAAAGGGTATCATTCATGTAATCAAACTACAAATACTTTTCAAGATTCGTTATTTACATAGGCCCATATTATTTTATTTACACATATTCACTTCCTCGACTCGTACCATCTGTCAACTTGGGATAACTAGCGATGTATTAATAATTTTATCTCAGCATAATCAAATAATGCTTCGGACTGTTCACTTGCGATGCCCTGTACCCCGAGTATACTCCGCCTAATCGCGTAAATCGAAAAAATGTATGAAAACCTTATCACTCACTAGGAGTGCCATCGTATGTTTTATAGATTTTCGATTCAAGTAATCTAGGAGAATTTTATACTCGGGGTACTGATATAAAGTTTGTGATTCCCCTTGCAATCGCCAGTGAAACGTTTGATTTGACCGTTTGACCGTTGAACTGCAAAGACAAACAGTTTGCAACGCTAAAACCTTTGTGCCAACAGGGGCTGGCGACCGTCACCAACCGTTGGGGGTGCAAATTAGAAGGACATACAGAATTATGAGAGACCGGATGGGCGCAGGACCTGGGTCCGGCGCTAACAAGCTTTTCTTGGCGGCGCAAACATAAGAAATCATATTGTAATGTTGTGAGAACGAATCAAAAGCAGTCCCTTTAGCAATGAAACACCCTTACGAGTAAATTGTTGAAGTAGGGATGTATATATTTTAATAATTTACATCAAAATGCAAGTGAACAATTAAAAATTGAATTGCATAAAAAATGGTAAATAAATATTGTATGAATATTTTTTTACTTAAGCATTTTCGCCTAAAAAGGCATCATCAGGAGCATAATTGTTAAAAATATTTTTGTAGGTATATTAGTTTTCAAAAAATTTTTTTTTTCAAAACAAAAATTCAATCAAACATCAAAAAAAAAAAATACAACTTTGATTTTCCTAATGAATTCGTAAAAAATACAATGGACTTTCACTGTGTTAACAGAAATACCCTTATGATATATTTATAAAAAATCATGAAGTGGACTTTATTATATTGTGATTTGTGACCCATATTAAATAGGAATATGTTTTTAAATTAGTTTTTTCCATGAATGATGACGTACAATCGTCACAAAAAAATAGTTGTAAAAATGTATTTTATTTGAAAACAAAATGAAAAAAATATTGTACAACCTGAAAAAAACGAGCATCGCTAAATGCAAAATACCAGGAAATTAAAAAAAAAATAATGACTAACATCGCACAAGTGGTCGCTTGAGTTATTTTCTTTTTCACTTCGTATCTCTTCTTGTTATCGATGAAAATCCAAATAAAAATGTATTTTCCTCTTAACGACTTCCAGTAGAGTTGCTACGTTTTTTCACGTCTTTTGTTCCTCAACACCCATTATTTTTAAGGCAAGAAAGCACTCAAACAACGTCGCCCACTTTATAACAGACTGTAAATAACAATTTGAGTGTGCAAAAGGGCAAAAACTTCAAAATCCTCTTTATGATATCTTGTATCGAAGGAATATGAAACTGGGGGGCTGGAAAAACTTCGAATAAATCTGTTTCTTTATTTGCTACGTAAAAACATCGACTCTTTCTAATGGCTTGTGTAAGAAACACTTAACCAATTCAATGCTTACATTTTTAAATGCCAAAAATGTACAAAAAAATAATATGAACTCTATCTCTATTCTCTTTGTTTTTTTCTTTCTTCTTCTTCATTTTTCTCATATTACTTTCCAAATTTTTCTTGTTTCTCCTTCTAAATTAAGCTGTAAACTAAATTATACTACATTATGTTTGCAAACTTTGCTGGTTTTTGAAATTGTATAACTATGTTGTTTATCCCATATATTACATGTATAACTGTTTGTTTGTCTAATAAAAAATAAATAAAAAAATAAAAAATCTCACATTTTTTCAAGGAAAACATAGAATTCGGAGTTCAAGAATTTAAAAATGTTTTTCATGTTAAGCTAAGGAATAATTTGATTTATGTATAGGTACAAATAAAGATTTACAAAATATATTCTGGCGTTTTTAACCAAACAGATCTCGTACCTTAAACAAACCTTTAAATAATTTAAAGGACATAATTAAATTTAAAGAAAGATGTCTGTTTAGAAACTTTTAACAGCTACTCATAAACAAACCAGCCAGTTCGTATAGCAAAAAGTATTTACGCACTTTACTTAAATAAAATGTCAGTGTGTAACCATAAATATAACTACAATAATAACACTCCAATGAACAACAAAGCGTGATTAGGAAAGTTGGGGATGAGACGAAGAGACAATGTAAGTTATTTTTTCTTCCAAAAGTCTCTCACAATAGCATCTGACATCTCGTTAGCCCGAACTTGTCGGGGACGCATGTGTCCGACACTCCAACTGCGTGGAACCTAATTCACGATTAGGAAAGTCCTACACTGATTATGACCGCTCTCTTATGAGATAAAAGATGGGTCGGATCTCGGACACCATTCACAGAAAACTTTTTTTTTGTGTCGTCTCAGCAAAAACAACCCGCAACAGCTATAAAGCAAGTGTAAGCTGTGAAGCAAGCGAGGATACTAGACAATACAAAAAGTTGACAGTGTCGCGTAACCACCCTTATCTGCGTCCGGAGAAAAAGTCGAAGGAAATCTATGCAAGAGTGCTGGCAGATGAAAAGATATTCCGGTCTTTAACAAGGTAGGGAAGGATCGTGATGAAAGAGACTGACAATGGATGAAGACGTATTCGAAGAAATAAAACTCTTATAGTAAGTTGTCGCTTTCTTTTTATGGATATGTATACTTTCTTACTCGTGAGATACACGACCATCTCAAACTCACTTTATATTCTTCGGTATTTAATCTACACTCTCGTACATGACAGACTGATATTTTATTTTTAACACACAACTCTACTCAAATAATAAAATATGCAAACTGATGTTTTTTCATCCAATGCTTAGATACCTTCTTGTTTAAACACCTGTTACAAGTGAAGGGGAAAAGCACGGAATGTCAGCAAAAATACGAAAATAGGTTCGTAAGACAAAAAGTCGAATCTAGTAGCATCTGTGTATATCTAAAGCTCTGCAAAATTTGTAATGCAATTACAGTCGCTATCACAGTTATTGGGGGTATTTCCGGTTCTGTGTGACAGGCAATAACAATAATATTAGGATGACTTATTTGGTGAGCGCTGTTTTTGTGTGTGTCATACCTCAAGAGCCCTCAGCGAACTTGATAGTTACTGTAGAAAGCGCCAATTCTCAAGCAATACCTTGTAAGCTGGATGGACCTTTAATGTCCGGTATTTGGTACAGGTATATGAATTTTTCACCCAGCGAAGAGCAAATTTGAAACTATAAATGGTATTTTTTTGTGCTTCGCCGGAATTCGAACCCATAACCATCCATTTACGAGTCAGAAGTGTTAACCCCTAGACTACGGCCCAGTCTAAATAACCATGATTTCAAATTTCAAATTTAGTTTATCTCATAATTTTCTTCAACTGACATTCCTTGTTCGTCTCCTGCAATCTTCAAGTATTTTAAACGTCATTAAAATGTTCTATTCTCAGATCATGTAAAGCAACTCACACACAAACTTAGTTTTTAATAGACGCGATTAGATAGGATTTAAGCAATACTTACACCGGCTTAGGGAGAGTGCTTAGAGCTTTAACACCGATACTATCTCATCATTTAATTTATATGAAACTAAGAGCGTCTAAAATCTTTAAACCTTGCGCGTCCTGCGTCGCAACCCGTGCGGAAGAAGTACAGGGAAAGCACATTATTGTGTAGAGGGGATTCCTAGAACTGAACACTAACGCCATCTGTGAGCGCAACCCCAAACTCTCTTCTCATCCCTGCTCGGCTTACGAAGCTTCGGTGTAAGATAATTCCTTGGTTTCTGACTAACAGCACCCAAAGTATACAACTCTATTTTTAAACTCAACAAAAGCGTTTACCATAAAATATAAAAAAATGTCTCTTGTGAACGTTTTCGTTTGCACACATTTTTGATACTGTTGGGCTTAAACGTAAACTTTTCTACTTTGAAAGTATTGTGTATTGTACATTGTACAGCCCCTAGATAAAGAGAACTTATTGCTAGGTACGCATTTGTATTTGTATCACGTCTAACTAATGTTTGGAAGCCGGTAAAATGTTTGACTGGAAGAAAGGTTTTTTATTGCAGTGGAGGTAGAACAAACAATGTGGCATATGCGTTACAAATACATTAAATGGTACAAGACTAATGAAAGCACCCTAAGTTATATTTACGCGGTTACTTATTGTACTGTTACGAAATTGGGGTTCAAAAAGTCTACAATTTAAATAAACAGGTCTTCTTTCAAATTATTTATTTACACGTGATTTATTTCTTACAAATTAATATTTATCTTAAACAGACTTATTCTAACAGATTTATTTTAACACACTTATTTATTTCGTACAGATTACATTTATTTTACACCATATTGGTCGCCCTAGTAACTAGATATTCCTCTGCGTGAGTGCTTCGAAGACTGACTCGCTTCAGCCCATTGTCGCCCTTCTTATAGCGGAACCTAGGGGCCATTCCAGCCTGCCCTAGAAACTTCCACTACCACAGTTGTATAGACGATTCTGGACATATTTATTTCATGAAGAGTCCATTTCCTACCTACATACACACCTTACAATTACAATCGTCTGGGCCAGAACATTCTCTCAAAACACACGTACACCAATAAACATCTACCAGTGTATTTCGTTACAGTACTAAGACAATACTTAGGTATACGTACAATAAATAATTATAATCATTGATTTGGGTTGAAAAAAAAAGTATTCATTTTAAAAACTTTATCTTTTGTATTCAAATAAATTCTTCTTAGATCAATGAAAAGAGTTTCCATTACATAATTACATGAAAGTAGCCCTTGATGTATTTCTTATAAATTTCGTACAGCATTACCACATCGCATTGAAAACATGTTTCAACGGTATTATGTTGCAAAGGAAAAACTAAAATTTCCCGCAAACCTGATGTATTGAATAGGGAACCTTATTTCTCATGTAAAAGCTTTTCAAAGAAATGAAAAATACAGAAAACTTTCCGAGCCCGTTTTTTTTCAAAACCACACAAAAAACTTTCATCTTTGCAAATTTGATACAAGCCACTGCCGGTATTCGTATGTGCTTGTAGAAAGTACTCAGAACGAGATTAACAAGTTTCCAGACGACTTTTGCTACCATACTATTTTGGAAAAATGTTCAAAATCCGGGAAAACATTCAAGGTGAAATCGCGATACTGAATAAGCCTCTTAACCCATCTGTGGCAAATGCAAAAATCTTTTTTTTTTTTTTTTTATACATTCATTTAATATCCTGTTGAAATATCAGCCTAGAATACAGTTCATAGTATTTTAATTTTTAACTGAATTTCTTTTATTTTAAAATTAAAACTATTTGATACAAATAATATTTAATATTTATAAAGCTTACAAAATAAGTTTCTGATTCGTTTTTGTTTCTCAAAAAAATATATTTCTATAGTTTTTACCATTACATATTGTTTCACTCAAAAAAATATTGCGATCTGTACTGTAAAATAATAGACTTTAATAATAATACATCTCATATGTAAACTTGTCTTATCAATTTCATATTAACCTACTCTTGTAACTAAGACGAAACTTCTAAATTTCTTGCAACATTGCTCACCCAAACGATGATCTAAATTTTGAAATTAAGCTACGTTAGAACCCTTCAAAACCTATCGAGTAATAACATTAAATACTTCAACTAAAAGATTATTTAATACACCATAGTCATCGAGATACTATTGAGTTTGGTGCTGTGAGGGTTGAGAGAAGTTAGAGAGCGGATAAAGGCTGGAAAGCGCCGCATGTCGGGGATTATGGACACTTGAAGGAATACAAACTCCGGTAGTAAGGCCAACTGAAGCCAACCCAAAAATTTCCAAAATTGTGTGTCCAAAAGTATCATAAATAATTATGTATCAGAAAGAAATCATAAAGCCTTTACCATCATTAAGACCGGTCACTACAATAAGTGTCATAGACCCCTAGAGTCTCAAGAATCTAGTACTAATGAACAGTATTGCTCTATTAACTTCACTTTAACTGTAACTTTATTGCCATTTTGCTAGGGGTGGCCCGAGCCTCTGCAGAGCTGCCTCCATTTCCTCCTATCCTTACACACCTTTTTCAATTCATTCATATCCACCACCTTTTTTTAAGCATTTTCATCTTTTACGCTCACTTTGTATATCCCATTCTTTCACAGTCTCCTCAATCTGATCACTCCATACTTTTCTTGATAGTCCCTTACCTCATTTTCCTTTTAAATTTCCTCTGTATCTTTCTCTTTTTTATTTTGCTTCTGACAATCTTTCGATCCGTGAATCACAAAAAAAAAACATCTCATGAACAAAAACTAAAACGAGGACTTACAACCATCTTTTCACATTTCAGAAAGTCTTTCAGCTGGTTTTTACCTATTCGCATCTCGTTAGCGACATTGTGGGAGAGTCTCTCATGACTCATTCTGGAGACATGATCTCCCAAAATCACCTCCTGGATCTACTCCATCTCACTATGTCGTATATTTCACAGGATTGTTATGTGCTATCGTTGCCGATTCACAACGGATAAACTTGTTATATTTGTTACCTAGGAAGAATACAATAATTTTAGGAGAAGATTTTTTTTCGCCAAGATGATAGTGCTTTGAAGCAACGTTAAAAAAATATACGGTGTATTTTAAAGCAAATAAATACTTTTCGATTTTGTTAAATTCCAAGCACTCTTCGTAATTATTCTGTGGTTTTGATCTCCTCCCAGTACGACTCTTGGTTTCGCCGTTCCTGCACCGCTTGCATACTAACTTTGAAGATTTCCTTCACGCAACACCTGGCAATTTAGGCGCAAAGAGCCGCACGATACACGAGCCTCTACTTCAAGTATAAATCTTCACCTTTAAACTCAACCACATCGTTAAATAAATAAAATATGATAACCAAAACAAAGCCTCTAGTGAGTGTTTTACTTTGCGTATATTTTTGGTAAAAGAGTTGAAACGTAAAGTAGAATACACGAGTCAGGTCTCACGCGAAGCGTACACACATGGAAGCCTTGTCGACTTCAAACCAAACTTTTCTTGAGTACGTAGGTAATATGAACGCAAAGTGAATAGGCTATAATATATCAAAACTTTCTTAGGTTATTCCATTAAATAAGACTTCAATTTGCTCTTTTTTTAAAGTGAAATACAAAATTTCAATGCGCGAGTGGGGTAGTTTTTATGTTCTGACATGCATACATTCTGTTGAAATATAGTTTTTTGTATATTTTTACATACGTACATACTATGTTAGTAAAAAAAATGTTAGAATTTTTTCAAGTTTTATGCTAACGTCTGCTATCTTTTGTATTTTATCGTCCCCCTGTGCTTGTTTGCCTTATCTTCCATTTGATTCGAAAATGACCTTTCAATTGAATCGTCTTAAAAATCAGATTATAATAATCTGAGCTAATAATCACATTATAACAATCTGAGCCAAGAAAAAACCATAAAACACGCTCATGTGAGAGTTGTTTTAACTATTTTTAATACAAATTTCCAGTTTTTATAAGACACATTGGTACAGAACACATGCAAACATTGCTCATGTGAAATTATCTCTGTTAGAGAAAAGACAACAAGCACTAACGCGACGTTATGTATGGTTGTAAATTATTAAAAACTTAATCTAGTTTCGCTCGATAAACGTAATTTGAGACACAAACTTAATGTTTAGCATTGTTTACCTGTTACCAGGTGGTAATACACATTTTGAAGAAATCTTCAATCAATAAAAGAAGCGTTGTCGTAGCATTCCACATTTCCCTCCGTCGGTGGCGTGACGTCATAAGTCTCGAGCTTTTCTTTTTTAAGAAATCCTGTGCGGGAGACTCCCTAGATTCTAGAGACTTTAGGTGTCTATGACACTTTTTGTCACTACAATATTTTTGTGTTGTCACTACTGCGGCACTCCGCAGAGGTGTACGAGCTTGGTCGTCGCTACAAAACGCCACTACTCAAGCAAGACCCAGTTGCTGTAAGGCTGGATGGACCTTTAGTGACCAGTCTTTAGTAAAGGCTTTATGAATTAGACCGGTGCTTTCAACATGGTACTCGTATTATCGCTGACATGCAAGCATGCAAACAAAATACCGAATGCTTTATCAATCAGAACTCTTCAGGTCCATATTTTTCTCACAACTTTTTTTGTTCCGACTCCTCTCATAAAGCATCATAGTTTTTATTTTTTATTTCATGAAGTTCTACTGCATTCGTAGCTCTCATATTATTTTTCATATTTGTTTTATATTTGCCATATAATAACGTAGCACTCGTAAATCATTACCTGCGATCTAGTCTGTCCTAGACGCGCTGATAAAATTATTATCAAAAACTCACTTAAAGTTTTTCCTGTGACATTTTTCGTTTAAACTTGCTGAAAGGTTCTTTATGAGTTATTACGGCTCTTTAACCTTCCTATACGTTCAAACTGAACTATAGCGTTTTTGAAAAAATATGCAAACTAACCGCTTAATAGATGCGCTGCTATCGTGCCCGTACTCTTTTTCTAAACGCTGTGGTTAAGTTTATTCGTATCGTTTTGTCTTGGAGACTGATGCTAAAATGTACGGCTCATATCGACTATAACTCATAGGTTTGATTCCAAAGCTATGATTACTTTGTCTAAATGAAAAAAAAGTTATTTCATATTTGTAGGTTTTCTCTCGTAGAGCATAGGAAAAATGGTGCATTTATCTGACCCCATGTGAGCTTAATATGTCACTTATTCAGTTTTTTATTTTAAGGTATCTAATCTAAATCTAAATCTAAGCTGCAAAGATATGTATCATTTGAAATTCATATTAAATGCATTCCCACAAACAGACATGCAGAATTTCGCGCTTACACATGCTGCATGTGGACCTACAATATAAAAACCCCAATCTCAAATGAACATAAGCCCTGCAGCTCTTGCCAACCTTCCCTGAAGTAGGGTAAGGTATACTTCAGTATAATAGATAGTAATAGGTATTTTTAAGGTATAATCGATATACTTAACTAAAAAAAAAAATGGGCTCTGTCTGGAAAAAAGGAGAATGATTGGACATGGGGATGTATTATTACCTAATTTTTTTCATTTGTGAAATTTCATTCTTATAAAAGTTTTAGCACTAGCTTACAAACAACTGCTGGGCATATACCTAATTTGACTGCAATTATTCCAAATAATTCATTACTGCGTAAAGAGCATCAGGCACGCATTGCATTTTGCTGTGTGTGTTTGAGTGACCACAGCCCTCAGATCCTTAGCGAGTAAAAAGACAACATGAATTACTGTGTGGGTTACTTTACGTGTATGCCTAAGGGTAACTGTTCATTCAAGCCAGGTGTCGACAGCCTTTGCGAAGAAACTTAAAGGGAGATGACGCAGTGATGTCCGTAAAAATCAATTTGTAGTTAATTTATCGAAGCTCATAAAATGACGTTTTGAGACTGCTCATATTCAGCAGTTATACAATTTCTTTAGGTACTTTTAAAAAAACTTGTATATAAAACTACTTTTGTATGTACAAAAAAAATCTTTACAGTTATGGAAAACATTATTTTGAAGAACTGATCAGAAAAGTAAATAAACACAGTGTTTGGATAGCTCGCATTTGCAGTTGCTGGTCCTCTTGCCTGGAACCGTCTGCTTCATCATGTGAGAGAGCTAAAGGACCTTGGAAAATTTCCAAAAGGCACTGAAGACAAGTAAATTTTTGGCATCACATGTACATTGTACAAGTTCCCTTGGAGTGACTGCATCACGAAACGGCGCTATACAAAAATCACCAATTAACCGGTCCGTAGTCCAGTGGTAACACTTCGGGCTCGTGAATGGAAGGTTGTCAGTTCGAACCCGACGGAAAACCAAAAATATACCATTTATATTGTCAAATTTGCTCTTCGCTGGTTTAAAAAAATTATAAACCATTACCAAAGACCGGTCATCAAAAGGTCCATCCAGCCTTACAGCAACTGGGTCTTGCTTGAGAATTGGCGCTTTGTAGCGACGACGAATCTCGTAAAAGTCCGGTATATAGCTCAGTTGGTAGAATGCTTGCATTCCATGCCGAGATCAAAGGTTCGATCCTAAGGTGTACTCAGCCTTCACAAGAAATAAGAACCAGCCCCCCGGGAGCTGGGAAACCCCCACTTCAACTGAAAATGGTTGTTGTGAGGCCGGCACCCTTACTCGTAAAAATAAATTGGTCCCGAATCACCCCATGCGACCCTTTCGGGAATAACACAGAAAGAAGTTACACTATATGTGTAGCTTAGTTGCGTTGCGTTTTTGCGTCTGATCTATCATTCCTCCATTTAATGTGATACACGTTGGTGATTTGAATCCTCAGTAAGCTGATGTGCTCGCATCTTGGCTACCTCTGCACCGGCGGCCCCTCGTCTCCATCTGTGAGGTTTCTGGCAGTCTCCACCACAAGGGCGATCCATTACGGCGCGCCACTCCGGCATTCTCTCAATAGGGCCGGGCAATAAATCGCGGGGCGGTCGGCTGCATCACTCTCGGGGGCGAGGAACTGAACAAGGGCGGGGATTATTGCATTTTTACCCTGTGTGAGACCTTGACATCAAATCTTACGTATGGTGAGGATATCAAAATATCAACAACAACAAAAAACTTTACAAGGCTTCTAACAAAATCTATTATAGGAATGAGCACCATAGTCGTTGTGGTTGGTGTCCCCGCTTATTCAATAAAAGGATACTTTTGAATATTTTAATTTAATTGTTTTAGACTTTTTAAAGTTTGTGTATTCACACAGTGAAAATTCATTTTTATAAGAAATTATAAAAAATTATACAAAAACACAGAGTTTTATTTTCACAAATTGTTTTGCTTTCATGATTTTTTTATGTAATTAATTGTTTGTATTACTCACTTATAGGTTGGTATGAAGCTGACCACCTCTACTGTAAAAAAATGGTTCACTATGCCAATGTCACCCCTGTTTTAGGGAAGGTAGGCAAGAGTTGCAGCGCTGATTTTCATTTGAGATTGGGTTTTATATTGTAGGTCCACATGTGACATGTATAAGCGCGAATTTATACGCGTCTGCTTACGGGAATGCATTTTTTTTTTAATTAAAAAAAATTGTGGAAAGGAATGCAATCCACCAACCTATTTTTCTTGGTCAGTTGTCTTCATGCGAAAGCAGAAGCTTGTGTGTATGCAACGGCATCTGTTGAACCAGGGTCGAAGTAATCGTCGCGGGACTCGAACCAGCGTTATCCGGTTCCAAATAACCTGTCTTGATCCCCGCGGCCATAACACCGACGATTCATTTAATATTGTGAATCTTAAATCTAATATATCTTTTCATCTTAGATTATAGATAATAGACTTCAATTAATAAAATTGCAAAGTCAAAACGAAAATAAACGAAGAATATTCGTATACGTAGATTCCTATTATCATATTTATTTTTCATTCATAATTTCATGAATTAAATATTAAGAAAAAAATTGCTAGATCTTTTATTATGAAATCTTTATATAAAACAATATACCTTCAAAATACAAAGTTTTATTCCTAAATTTACAAGGAAATCAAAAGTTTTTTACGGACACAAAAATCACTGAATATGAAACCTCAGCATTTATGGAGGAAAGCTTTTATGTATCGCGGCTAATATCCCCGTGATCCGGGTATTATCAGCGGATGAATCTTTTATAAGGTTGTGATTTTATTTGTAAGGGGTAGCGGCGGCAAGAAAAGCTAATGGAAGGGTGGGTAACAGGATGTGCGAGCTGACCCGGGCCCCACTAAACCACATTCACACACTTGTACGCAAAAACACTCCTCACTACCTCACTCATGTCCCAGACAGTCAACTTACACAAAATGCTCGTATCAACAACGATTCTACTGTAACTGTAACTCTGTTGTCAATCCGCTAGGAGTAGCCAGAGCCTCTGCAGAGCTGCCTCTATTTCTTCCTATCCTTACATACCTCTCTCAATTCTTTCATATCCATCACCTTTTTCATACATTTTCTTTTTTTACACCCACTTTGTACATCCTATTCTTTCCCAATCTCTTCAATCTGATCACTCCATACTTTTCTCGGTTGTCCCTTACCTCCTTATCCTTTGACACTTTCTCTGTATATTATAAATTTTGTCAGTCTATCATCATTCATTCTTTCCACATGCCCAAACCATCTCATCACAATCTAATCAAATCATGTTTAAAATTCTATTACCAACTTCTTACTTGCTCTTTTGAAGGGCAAAAACGAAGGTCAGTAGGTTTTGTAGTTTTTTTAATTTTTTACTGTTTAATTGTTTAGAGTTTATTTGTTTTATATATTTGAATATATTGATTGCTTGTGTTCCTTGACTAATAGGTTGGTATGTGGCTGACCACCCATATTGTAAAAAATGGTTCACTTTGCCAATGTCACCCCTGCTTCAGGGAAGGTCGGCAAGAGTTCCAGGGCTTATGTTCATTTCAGATTGGGGTTTTTTATATTGTAAGTCCACATGCGGCATGTTTAAGCGCGAACTTATATGAGTCTGCTTGTGGGAATGCATTTAATATGAATCTCAAATGAAATATATTTTTGCAACTGAGATTATAGATTATTATGTCAACAACATAATATGGCATGTGCTATCTGTTGTATAATGATGTTGCTGTATTTAGATGTATTTACATTTCTTATATACATATAATTCTATCCGATACAATGAGAGCACTCGTCATCTACTCCTTCAACAAATTGTCTCTTCGCAAATGATAACGACGGTCCTACCATCTCGCGCAAGTATTTCTAAATTCAGACAACCCTTGAGCCTCCAACTACCTCTGCCTAGGACCCCCAAAGAAACCTCAATATTCCAAGTACAAAACTTTACGTTTCAACCCAAGAATAACCAAATAATATATGAAAAGTTGAAGAGAGACTCTAGAAATCGTTTTGGTTTCGTTACTTATTTGATCAAACGCTTTGGTAGAGTTAAAATGTTTTGTCTTTATACTTGGAAAACAGTCCCTTATTGTGTCAATTACACCGGTTCTCTACCCCGAGTGTAAAACATTTACATAAACTCCCTTCGACTGAATTGTAAATTTAAGAAATATACGACGGCACTTCTAGGGACTGATTTGATTTTCATTCATTTTCTCGATTTACGCAATCTAGAGGAGTTCACGCAATGTTGTACACTCGGGGTCTCGGCATAGTTTCCAACGCGCACAAATTATCAAACCGTAATTCATAAATGGAGGCGGCAAAATTAAGCGACTATTAGGTGGAAAACAAAACTGTACACGACACGAGCGCCTTATTAAATCTGTTGCCTTAAATTTATGGTTTTAAATAACAGCATACAAGGCCCAGGTATACGGACTACCAGGCAGAGGCCAGAAAGGAAATTTCTAATAATGAAATTCTACGTATACCGTTTTGTTTATGCAGTACAAGAACACGCCTTACGCATTGTATAATATTAATTTAAGTTAAATTATAAATTTATTAAGCCACCTTAGTTTATTTCATAACTTTTTGCTAACTTTATAAACAACAGAATATTACGCATTCTTGAAATTGTACAAATTTGTTGTACAAATATTTATCATTAATAGATGAACTGCTTTCTTCATAACCTTTAATTAAAAAAAAAGGCTTATACAGGTAGGTATATAGGTATTTGGTTGCGGGCTGAGTACAATTTATTAATGTCAAACCAGTTAAGTGAACTAACTCCACATCTTCAAGAACATTTTTTTAATAATATTTACCCACCCTGTAACCATTCAAAGGCTTAATTGATTTAGTTTTTAAATGTTATTTTATATTTCTTTTTCAAAATCATTCAGTTTCCAAAATTTTGATTAAAAAAACACATACACTAAGTGGTGAATGGATTTACACATTTCTTGTGTATCTCCAAAAAAAAAATTCAATGTCACACACAACTCAAATTCATCATTATTTCACCCTTCTGTGTAGCCATAAAACTTGCGTAGACCTCATGTCTAGCCTACGACTAGGCGAATCCATACACTGTTATTAAAATGTAATTGACTCCTCTGGGAACGCGCGGGGCTCATCCCCAATTAGGCAGGCTCTCTCCCTCGTCACCTGACGGATAAGGTGTCCCCCAGGACCTGCACGTGGTGACAACTTTTGCCATTATTCAGCCTTGCAGGTTCTAAGGGGGCTTCGCAGACAATATTTTGGATTTTTTGAAGATAGACCAAATAATGGCTACAATTGATTTATTGACTCTGAACGCGCAAGTTAGATTTGAATTCATTGATATATTAGCAAATAAAAAATATATATTAAAAAAGAAACAGATGTTTCAGTTTCTGTGAATTTAAACATGCCATTTAAGTTTTTTTTTAAAAACGCAACCAAATAAAAAGCAATGATTTTGTTTTCTAATTCAGTATAATTTTAATTCATTGGAATGGAGAATTGGGATAAATTAAATTTTCTTCTTTTCGATATTTGGGACATGTCCTTCGAGGGAAAAGTACCGACAGTTACACTTAATCATTTGAGGAAAGATCGAGGAAAACAAGGTGTCAGCAGATCTCCGTATGGTTCCGTAACATACGATATTGGAAGGGAATAAGAACGGTAATAATAATAATAATACAGTATTTTTATAGCGCCTTTTCATGACTCTTGGTCATCCCAAAGGCGCTTGCTCATATGAGCGCGCGAACAGGTGGGTCTTCAACCCCTTTCTAAAAGTACTCTCCAGATCCATTTCGCGCAGGTCATCTGGGAGGCCGTTCCATATCGTTGGAGCAGCCACCTTGAAGGCTCGATCTCCAAAAACGGTCTTCTTTTTCCTTCTTGGAAACTCTAGCCGACTGCGACATGATGCTGCTGATCGCAGTGTTGCTGTTCTGCTGCTTGTGGTGGCTGGAGTTATCATATCCTTTAAATATTTCGGTGCGGTCCCACGCAGGCTCTTGAAGACCAGCAACCCTATCTTATACTGGACCCGTTCATGAATCTTGAGCCAGTGAAGAGACTTCAGGTGCGGCGTAATATGGCAAAACTTTGAGGCACCATGTATAAGTCTGGCCGCGGCATTCAGTACAGACTGGAGTCTCTTCAGCTGGCTCTCGGGCTGTCCGGCATATACGCCATTGCAGTAGTCGATTTTCGACAGCACGAAGGCATTGACAACAGTTTTTAAGGCCTTTGTTGTCAGATTTCTTCTGATTGCTCTAATTTGTCGGAGAGCGAAGAAACCTGACTTAACTGTTTTGCCAATTTGCCTATCGAGTACCAAGTGCTGATCAATTTCCACTCCAAGAACTCGGACATGGGTTGCTGGGATGACAGCACTACCACATATGTCAACCGGAGACTGGTCAAGGAGGGGCTTACGCCTCCTGGTCACTCTGGTAGAATACCTATTGAGAGCCACAAGAGATAAAAAAAACATTCTCACAAGTGATTGTTGGCATCGGTGGAACCCATAGATACTTCTTTTTTTGATCTGTGGTGGTACCTGACATGGCACCAGAAAAAGAGTAAATCTACCCAAAATAAAAGTATGAAAATGATTTAAATATTTATTAATAATCGTAAGACGATTTCACATTTCAGTGCAGTTACGCATAAACGCGTAATATAATGCATCACATAATTTGCATTGCATTTATTTTCTAAGTCGGCGGCTCATGTTTAGCGTACGCAATTATAAACTTTTACAATACTAATGATAATGAGCAGGGATTGGGCACGATGCGGCACGTGCCCGGCCTATGATTGGCTGCCGTTCGCCACGCGCCGAATTGTTGCCCCGCCCCCTCCCGCACGGTCAGTTCAAATAGGCCTCGTTAGTCGCGCGAACGACAATATTTACGGCTCATGACGACAATCACACATAAATGGCGCGCATTCTGAATCGCATACACGGGACTATTGCAGAAGCTGCAGTCGGACGAAACAACAAAACAAAACATGACAAAACCTGGCATTCAAATAGATTTCATGCACATAACCATTAGAACTTCAACGTTACGCTTTGCAACATATTAGGTATGTCTATTAGGTATTTTTAATGGACTCATAATAATTTAATAGTTGATTAAAAAAAGGCACGAAGTGCCATACTAATCAAACATTCTTACTTAAATATTTATCTATGCTTTTATCGAATAATGTTAACAACAAAATTAATGATTTAACGTTTAATTATTTTACTCTACAAACAGAGAGCAATAAAGTTATTAAATTACTGTTTTCGTGATACCTGATAGTTCTACGCTTGTGTAGAACAAGGCGTCTACGCATTTATTTTCATATCGGAATAGGGAATCAATACAACGAATTGACTTTAATCACATGTTAACTAAACTTATGAATATTGATCACAATGTTCACTGCATTTTGCAGTACAAAACATAAACAATATAAGAAGTACCGATATTACGGGAATGAGAAAAATTGCAAGATCTACACACAATATTGCTACTAATAAGATTAAAATCCCGCAAAGATGTAATATAGCGAATTATTTGCATTGTGCACATCATTTAGCTGGCCCTTTATATTGAAATATCTCTATACATGAACTGAGAGCTATAAATATGTGATTAAGGGATTTTTTGGGCAAGTGCTACGAGCCTTTAGTCCCCTTTTTGTAAAGTTGTTCTGGAAAATATTATCACGTGATTTTTAGCCTTTTTTGTACACATGTGTTTTGACTTATAGCTTCATATGAGACTGGCCACTCGTACTGAAAAAAATGGTTCCCTTTGCCAATTTTACTCCTATTTCAAGGAAGGGGGGCCAACGTTGCAGTATTGATGTTTATTAGAGATTTTATTTTGTAAGTAAATGGCCACAACTTACACAAGTCTGCATGCTTTCAATTCGAATTTGAAATGTCATTTTTTTTAAGCGACTTATCTTTTAAATAAGGACAAATGTATTGTACAGCACAAAGTGCTATTTTTCTTTTACTACCGGACATTAATTATTATCAGATCTCGAAGAACTTATACTCTATAAATTGTACAAATGAATTTTATTTATTGTACTTTAGTGCGAAATAAACTGTTTTTACACACAACAAAGTCACATTCATTAGTTGCACCCTCACATTTTGTATGTGGCACCCTTTTCTTAGGTAGAACGCCCAAGTTATGTTGCACTCCGTGTTCCTCCGCCTATAAATAACGCGTTGACAGGTAAGCGGGCAGACTGAAGCGATTAACGACCACTCCTGACTTTTAATCTTTACACTAATTACAAGTTATTTATTAAAACACTTACAGCAGGGAAATAAATTTAAATTAAGGCCCTGCAAAGAGAGAGAACGACCGGGTTGTGTTGATTTATTTGGACCGGCCCATTGTTAAATACTGCTCAACTCATAATTAAATATTCATTATTTTCTTCTTCTTTTGATTAAGCACTTTGGAACAGGTAAAGGGAATCTAGTCAGATTTATTCTGTTGTCTAATGAATTATTATTGAAATAAAATTTAACTTTATCTAATGAAAACAAATCGTTTCCTCAGTGCTTGTTTGTCTTATGTCCATCAGAGGTAATTTCACATGAGCAACGTGTGTATGGAAATCAGTTGTAAAAATATTTAAAACAACTCTCACATTATCGCGTTTTATGTATTTTTCTTAGCTCAATTTGTGAAGAATGTGATTCTTAAGGCAATTTCATTGAAAGGTCATCTTTAAATCAAATGGTGCATAAACCACACAATCACGAGATATGGGAACTAAATTAGAAAGTATTATCAGTTCTTTTCCCAAAACATTAAAACCATAAAGATCCATCGAGCCTAGTTCTTTTAGGATGGAGAATCCTCTTTGGATAACGGAATGAGGATGCAGCACAGCTTCAGGAGGAACTAGAGACGAATAACACAGGAGGCCAAGGAGAGATATGGATTGTAGTGATAAGAAGCGGAAGACGGATGAGTCAACGATTTTCTGTGTTTGTATAATGCCGTTAAAATATTCAAAAATGAGAAATGAATCAACCTAAGTGATTTCTTAATGTTAGTTTAGTGAGCCATCCAACAAAATACGATTAGGGTAGAAAATTTACCCTTGTATGCGCAGTCGAGATGGCGAGTCTTACATTTACAGTATTAGAATTTTGAAATCATACATTTGTAGACTAATTGTAGATAAACGCTTTTTATCAAACATTATTTAGGTTTGTAGCCCTCATATTCTGTTGAAAGGAAGAAATATTTTTTTACCCAAATAAAAATCATATTCCAATAAACTAAACTAAGTAATAATTTTTTTTGTGAAAAAATAACTTTCTATACAAGGTTCAAATGTTTAGTTAATACCAACAAATACAAATGATCGGAGTCAAAAAACTGAATTCATGTTTGTAGACCTTTAAAAATGTTGATTTTGTGCGCTTCAAAGTAAATATATTTTTGTGTATTGTTTTATATCTGTAACTAAAACAAAATATTTGAAAACAAGTCTGTATCTCAGTGAAAGTTTTTTTGCAGATTCGGCAGTCTATACCGAGTACACGATAGTGGCAGCAGACCGAAAACTTCGAATGGCCGAATGTCTCCCCATTCACCCCTATGGCCCGTGCTCCAAGTATAAAACTTTTCATTTAAACTCAACCATAGCGTTTACAAAAAAATCTACAGAAACTGAAGAGCGCAGCCAGTAGGAGTTTTACTTACCATACATTTTTGGTAAAATTCTGAGCTAAAACGTGAAGTTTAAACTTAAAGTACTGTTCTTCCATGCCGATGTCACCCCTCATCCCATGGCATATGAAACAATACTGAAGGTCTGTGCAATCAACTGTCTCCCAAATTCTGCATGTGAGAAAACATAAAATGAATAGCTTTTGAATAATGCACACAAATTCTGAAACGACTTTTTTGTGAAGCAATCGAGATAATAAAAAATGTAAATGATTTCAACTACTTATAAAAGTAATGAAAAGAGGTATTTGAATAATATTTTTTCTTTTTCATCTTCCTCTTGTTATAGATCTATAATCTGCTTATTGTGGAACTCCCTCCTGTGCTACAGAAGACCGGCTGTTCTTCCATCTTTTGGGAGGGCGACCTGGTAGACGCTGCTGGCCGTCCGGTATCTCCTGTGCCACGACTCGGGCTATCCTTCCTTCGTTCATGCGCTCTACATGATCCCTCCAGAACCGTCTCCTCTTCCTGCTCCAAAATGCTGATTTCATTATTGTGTTTTAACTAACTTTCGCAAATACTATATTGTGTTGATAATTAGCAACAATGTTTTAATTCATATCACCCTAACTTCTTATTGAACACCATAATGTATTATTAATTTTGATCATTTTTTTTTAATAATTTACATTGGCTATTGGATTTTTCATCCCTAGTGTTAGCGCATATAATAGCTGGGTACACTTTGTTGTTTTGAGACTGTAATTGGCGTCGCACAGCAACCGGAACTTAACGATCCGTGAAATTTCTTTGTGCGACCGAGTTGCATAGTAAAATGCATGCGAAATAATGTTCACGTCCGTATGAATGCATTCCCTCTCTCTCTCCCGCGCTGTTTTATTGCAATTATTGTTACGATCACTGCGTTTTATAACGGTGAAATTTTGGTGCAAAAACTAGAAACAACCACGGAGTAGTTCAACTATAATTAATATGTGAACTGAAAGTGAGGGATGCAGTGGTAAATTTTAGTGCCCCAAAAAAAGGTATTGTCTTTTGATGACGATCCCACAAAAGACATGAAATGACGTAGATGTATTTAATTTTCAATATTTTGTATGTTCCTTTTAACCGGTATCATCATTTGATATATTTTTAAATTCGATGCCTTTTTCAACCGCCTCTTTCTTTCCAACAACCAACTAATTTTCATTTTCATCGTTCTCCACTTGCACATGGACTCGGCGCAATTGAAAAATCCCGCGATCATGTGACGTTAGGAAATAAAAAATGGATTCCCGATAACCAGATAATTTGACGGTTTTGCTAATTGTAAAGCAAACCGCTTAAGTGTATTTTCAAACTCATTACATAATTTTGCATTTAAGTTATGACCTTTTTGTACCTACTGTCTCTAGCCCGCCCACTTGACATAATTTTTTCCCCCACATTTGAAATGAGTTTATTGTAGGACACCATTCGATGATTTTTTCTGTCCACATTGCATTATTTTGTATTGTGTCAATATCTTCTCCGTTTCTTTATGTGTCGAGCTCAGAACGTCTTTAGACCTTCTTGTAATCTAAAGACATTCTGAGTACCTCCTCGTAACATTTAAAGTTATTTTTCTGCCCTTTCAAACATATTTGCCACATTTTTGCCATAGGTTTAAGTGATCATGACCAAAAGAAACAAACTTTCCACTAGGAAATCTCAGAAAATGAGCCAACAGGTTGATAATTAGTTTCGTTTAATTTTATATCCTACAATGATATACCTAATCAGTCTTTATTTCCCTTATAATCACATTTTTGAATTACCTGTATTTTTCCAGATGTTTTGTAAACTCCAATGAATTTTCATATTCCACCCTTTTGGCTGAAAAATGCAAGTAATTCTATCAAACGCATCATCATTAATTTTCATAAACATTCCGCCGAGAAAAAAGGCACATTCTTCCTCGTGGTGGTGCCATCTATCTAAATGAAATTGAAACTGTCACTTTCAGCCGTAACTTTTGCGGTCTCGATTCATAAATTTGCATGCTCAATTACAGGTAACAAGTATGGCATCCACCCCTTCCGGGGCGCGGGCCTCCCCCGCCCATGCGACGTTCCTCATACATTACAACGCCTTAAAAGTATTCCCATGTTCTTGGGAGATATTAGGGGAGAGCGCCACAAAGAGATAAGCGTAATTTATGTTCTTCGATTATGATCGCTGGGGTTTTTCGGGGAAAAATCGAGTCTTGAGTTTTTACCAATTTTCTTTCAATTTGCCTGTTGCCGTATCAAAAGATTTTTTTGAACCAACCGAAAGGTATTCATTCTGCTATTTTTGATATTCCATATTTTTTCATCTTTCTTCTTCCTCAGCCTTTCTCAGTGCAATCTTGGACTTAGGTCTCTTCCAATCCTCTCTATTTCTGTCTATCGGCTGCTGTATTCAACCATCCTCTACTACATTCATAGGATTCCTTAAAAAATATTAGTTACATAGTGGTTACAAAGTGGTTATCACATCATCGCAACATTTTACAATTTATATAATTTAACAACATTTCAGGAAAAATGGCATATTACTCTTTTACCGAAAAAAATTATATTGTACGGCATTTCTTCTATAATAAAGGTACTTAAATAAAATTAAGACAGAATCTTTCGAACATTTTTTTTACAAACTATCGGTGTAAGAATGTGATAATTAAAATATGTGATTCATTGGTAATTATCAGTCTGTGCAAAAGCAGATTTACATATTTGAGTAGAAACTCCATTAAAAAAGTGCTCTTTTTTCCAAAAAAATGACAAAAATAAACGAATATTTTATTCCCAAATGGAAAATAGTAAACATTTTGTTAGTAAAATCAACAGCCAAATGCTGATGGAAAAAATATATATAAAATATTTAACGATTCATGAAAGCATTTCTGGTATCTGATGTTTAATCAGCTCTTATTTTTTATTACAAGTAAAAACTCCTCAGACTGAAAAAAATACTTTTCCGCTTTTCATAATAATTAATAAACAGAAATCGCGTGATAATTCAAATGATATTTTTTTCTCATCTTTTCAACTTTAATTAAAATCTTTTAAAGAGGAATAAAATGAGGAATAAAGAGTGGAAATTAAAATTCATTTCGCGGAACTTTCGTTTTCATCGCAATGAAAATTTGCTTTGTAATTATTTTTTTCCAATTCATTCTCTTTATCTGGAAAGCGTTAAATGATTAAATTTATGTAAATATAAGGACGGGTGGAAATGTTCAAAGAAAATTTAATCATTATTTGACGTACAAAAAAGAAAGCTAATTTCGGGGTTAAAATTTTAACTTTTAAGTCTAACGGATAAAAAACTTATTTTTTCTAAAAGAGATATCTTTTTCTGAATAGGATATTTTTTAAATGATCTCGTATGATGACATTTTATAATAAAACAGTCAATTGAATCCAGAATAAAAAACGTATTTTTGGCACTGTAATGAAAAGAGGATCAGATTTTTTAACAGTTTGTCGGAGCTTTATCTTACAGTATTCGAAGATGTTATGTAAAAAATATTATTGAAAACATTTGTGTTAAAGAATATACACATTAAAAGTGTATTTTCTTAAGAAGTTACTAGTGGTATATTTAAATATGTACCATACATTATGTTGAACAAATGGAAAATAATTGTACCTAAAAAGCATCTAAAGGACCGAACATAGGCATCTTGGGAAGAAGCAAAATTGGATTACAGAAGCAACTTCAATAATTGGAAAAAATAATACAGCAATTCATTGGTTTAATCAGTCGGCGTGGGAGTACCCACCGCCCGAGTAATTTATTCCCTGGAGTAAAAACTCATTTCCCTCACAGCAATCGGCGGCGGTCGACTTTTTATTCCTGCTCATGAAATTTATGAAAATTCCTTCTGAATCTCATCTCGACTCCCACCCATTGCATTTTTATTGTTATTATTTACCGAGAACAACGACCAGGCGGGAGATCCGATAGCGTCTTCTTCTTCTATTCCACTCTCTTACGTTCAGGTAAGGGTTGAGACCCTCTACGTCTCTTTTCTTTCCCTTCTTTTTCAATGAGCGTTTAAACCGTTTTGGAAAAATTAGACCAAATTCTAAATTGTGGCATATATTAATTCACTAAAACGTTTTAATGTTTAGCTGTTTATTTGAAACATACAAAGGGCTTGATAATAACTTGCTAGGTATATATACTGATACATTAAGCGCAAATTTTATAAGGAAGTTGCATGTATAAGGCAATTTATTACCACTTTGTATATAAAAGCATTTGCATGTACCTAGTTGCACCTATCTATTTTCACAGATAAGAGAGCGGGTCTGACGTCAACCACTACACTTGAAAAACGTGTTTTTCATGCTCCCAACCCTTCAAGTGTTTATTTCTTGTAAATGTTCAGTCAAACAAACAGAAACTGTTGTTTTGGGTTTTAAATAACACTAAAACGGGAAACCATTTCTGACACTCATGATGGGGATCGAATCATTATTTTCTAGTCATTCCTGCATATTCTATATCATTCGATCTCTCGGTCATACCAGACCGCCGTTCTATGTACCTTACTACTACAATCATACTTAACCCAGATTGTTCTACACATAAGCGTAGGTACATGTTCAGGCGCGCGCCTGAAAAATTTTTGAGGGCACTTCAAATCCTTAGATCGTAGCACTATAATCTTAGTAGAAAAAAAAAACATTTTAATTACATTACAATAACATTAAAATTCACATTTAATGCATGCCCACAAACGAACACGTGCAAGTTCATGCTTGCAAATGCTGCATGCGTACTTACAATTCTAAAACCAAAACCTCAAATGAACATAAGTCCTTCAACTTTTGTCGACCTTCTCTGAAACAGGGGTGAAATTGGCAAAGTGAACCATTTTTACAGCATGGGTGGTCAGCTTCATACCAACCTATAATTCAAGGGATAGGGTTGTAATGATGCTTATATATGTTACGTTTTTCAGTCAAAGAAAACATGAGATGAATTTTAAAATAATGAAATATAAATTTTGTGAAGAGCTGTCGGCCGTGCAACACAGAATGGACCTCAAGTGCTTGAGAGGAACCAAAAGAAGACGAAATGAAAGCGCTTCTTTGCGCTACGACCCTCATGAAGTAAGGGAGGAATCTTCAAAAAAAAAACTGCATATTGAAACAAGTCTATCATGAAATATGTCTGTAAATTTCCTTAGGTAGATGGCTTCCATAAGGTATTCGCCATTTTGTTATCCTACTATGCAGAAATTATTTCTTTTATTTTTACGATGACTTCATTAGTTTCCAAATTTTCAAAACGATATATCTACATTATACTGTTGCGAATGTGTGATTGTGTGCATTGTTTGTCTGTGTGAGTCTGCGAAGTTACTAGATGTAGGTACTTTGATATTTATATTTTTTCGAGATAGTATGAGTGTTAACTCGAATATTCTAAGTTAAATATGCTGATGAAATCTTGAGTGTGCCAGTTCTCAATTTTCGAGAATAACCCTTACTCTCACCTATAAATAGAGACCGAGATGTCTTGTAGCCAGACTAGTATCTTAGCCGTCGAGCTATACAGTAGTTCAAAAGCAATTCTGTGTACAAACTGACTGTACACACCGTATCTAAAATAAATTATGCAAAATAAGTAAGTGCAATTTTCATCAAATGAAATGCTGTAAATTATAATATTTCACTAAAAAAATTGTGGCCAAACTGCATACATAGATTTGTTCGTTCATAGACTGAATTATTATTTTCAATTTCATTGTCATCCTTATTATCATCAACATGTTCATTATCTTTAACACAAAAATACAGCAAAAAGCCTGTCTGCTTAATAAACCTCTGTCGACCAAATTAAATTACCACTTTCCGTCGTTCTCCGATTCTAAACGAAGAAGTATGAATCACTCCTCAAGAACCCTCTAGATGCTTGTCCATCGTTATTCAGCGCCAATTTATCAAGCAAGATGCAGATGCTGTAGGGCTGGATGTACTTTTTTGAGTGGTACTTTGGTAAAAGCACATGAAAATGATATTAAAACAATGATATTTTTGTGTTTTGTCGAGAATCGAGCTCACGGCCTTTTATTCACGAGTATTCGGCGTTAATTTCAAGATTATACCATTAATCAGTTCTTACTCTAATGGTTAACCAATATATCTTGACATACTCGTAGCAGGTACTAATATCATTTGATCTAATCAAAATTCCAAAGATATGTAACATTGAGGATTCACTTTATATGCATTCTCACAAGCAGACACGTATAAGTTCACGCTTGCACATGCTACATTTGAACCTACAACATAAAAACCCCAATTTCAAATGAACATGCACCCTGTAACTCTTGCCGATCTTCCCTGAAACAGGGGGGACATTGGCAAATTGAACCATTTTCTACAGCATGGGTGGTCAGCCGCATACCAACCTATAAGTCAAGGAACTTGAATAAAAAACAAATCCATTTTACAAAAGCATATTTCTTGACAATTTATTTTTCACACTTTAATCCAGATCGGTTCTCCAGATATCTCACGTGAAGTGCTCACCGATGGGCGACCTCACAAGGCTCGACATGCTCGTATTTCAGGTGGAGGGTTGTCGGTTCAAGTCCGGGGTATAAAGATCAGCGATCCCTGCATTAGATCCTCGAATTCAGTTTTCAGGGGTCGTTGGGCGCCGCTGCCCTATGGCCCGTGCAGAAATCTAATCATAAGGCAAGTCTCTATATTTTACCACCCTAATCCCCGGATAGATGGGTGGGCCGGACGCTTTTCAAAATATCGACAATTTTCATACAAAAAAATTGCAGGTAGGAATACTAAAAAAAATTTTTTTTCATTACGTACTCACCTTGAAACATAGTGACCCACAATTATTACAATTTTTGTAATCTAAATCTAAATCTAAGCTGCAAAGATATGTATCATTTGAGATTCATATTAAATGCATTCCCACAAGCAGACACGCATAATGTCGCGCTTACACATGCCGCATGTGGACCTACAATATAAAAAAAAAAACAATCTCAAATGAACATAAGGCCTGCAACTCTTGCCGACCTTCCCTGAAGCAGGGGTGACATTGGCAAAGTGAACCATTTTTTACAGTATGAGTGGTCAGGTAATAGGTACTTTTTGATATTTCGTCTCTTTAGTTTATTTTTTTTTCCTTGACTTATAGGTTGGTATGAGGCTGACCACCCATACTGTAAAAAATGGTTCACTTTGCCAATGTCACCCCTGTTTCAGGGAATGTCGGCAAGAGTTGCAGGGCTTATGTTCATTTGAGGTTTGGATTTTATTTGTAAGTACACAATCAGCATTTGTAAGCGCGAACTACACGTGTTTGTTTGTGGGCATACATCTGAGAGCTTTGAATGAATATATCCTTGCAACTTAGATTATAGATATTATTATAGTGCTTGTTTGGATTATCTTCCATTTGATTCAAAGGTAGCCTTTCGTTTAAATTGTCGTAAGAATCACATTTCACACAATCTGCGCTAAGAAAGAAACGATAATGTGAGAGTTGTTTTAAATGTTTTTACAATCAATTTCCAGTTTTCATAAGACACATTGGCTTAGTACACATTCAAACATTGCTCCTGTGAAATTACCCTGATGCACATAACACAAACAAGCACTAAGGGGATGACTGGTTGACCAAGAATATCATCTCTTTTTATTTACTTGAATTTTTAGAGCTTGTTGATTATACTTGATAGCATTCCTGCTTTTAACGAGATATTCATATAAAAGAAAACGAATTAATTTCAAGGATTTCTCACGACATATCTGTTTCAAATCGTAGGCTTGCTAGGCGTATGCATGTGTCTTTCAGATTATAAAAACGGCGAGGAAACGTTAGCCCACTAATTTGAGAAATAAATAACGAAATAATATATTATATCAAACAATCATATCTTACAATTTCTAAAGAAAAAATAAATAAAAACCTTTTCTATTCCTTATGCTCAACTTAAAATGTTCACAATTTTGTCAACACGTTAAAACCAGTGGAGTACTTATATATGTAAGGATTTCTTTCAAATGTTGTTATCATCATTTAAAAGAATGCTTGCTTTCTAGATGTTTCTTAGTATGGTGTTATGTAAATGAGTGTTGCACTGCAGGGTGGTTGGTTTACAGAAACACTCCCCCGCCCCTCCAGTACGGCGACTTGCAGCCCTTTGTACCACGAGGCTTCAGCCCACTTTTATCTTCACACTTGAGTGCTTTATGTCGTTATTTCCTCAGACTGTTTTCTGTTTCGGTCCTTTTAAGTTTCAAAGCGGATTCTTTAAGTTCATGTACAACACTTTTGTGTATTATCCGCTCCCTGAAACAAAAAAAATAAATAAAAATAAAACTCAAGACAACCGACTGTCGGCAAACTGCTTAAAATAAAATGTAGCAAAACACCGTTTTTTGCCACAGTGAAACATCCTTTGGAGTTTTTATTATTTTTTACATGAAATCTTTACTTTTATATGAGAAAACTGGAATAAAAACTTGATTGATTGCTTTCCCTGTTATTTTGTGAAGAACTTGTAACCTTTTTTACTTAAAAACAATCCAAGTTAAATAATTTTAGGCTTACACGGTCGGCTGATGATGCTGGAGAGTTGCTTTCCGGGATCTATTGCCGTGGTCTATGGGAGCTGGAGCTTTTTTACGTTTCGTTCATCTCTGCGATGGGCTTCTTTAGCGTGAAAGTGAAGTGAAGAAGATGATTTAGATGAAACTGTAAAATCACTGTGTCATCCTCAATACAAGGTAACTATTTTGCATGGCGCTAAGAATTTTCTTTTTCATATATTTATGAAAAAATAAAGGTTGGTATGAATTTGAGCCCCATGCAATGAAAACATGGTTCACTTTTGCCAATGGCATCACGGTTTCAGGAAAAGGCTGATAAGGGTGTATATGCTCATATGCGGTTTAGTTTTTTTTTTTGAGTGCACATGCAGCATGTGTTAGCACAAACTTACACATGTATGCCTGTGTAAGCCTTAAATGTGCCAATATATATTTGCAACTTAGATTATAGATTATAAGAGACATAATCTATCGAACTAGTTCTTTTAAAAATAACATTAAAATCACAAACAAATCTGTATTTTCATAAAACAACTATTACATTTAACTTTCAGAAATTTCGCAAACAGCTTACCTCAATCTTCACTGACATCAAGCTGTGTTCATACTTTATATGCCTACAATATTTACCTAGTCGCCGGTCTAATCCTTTGGGGTAAGCAATACAAGCCGAGGTTGAATATCATTTCCAGTTACACGAAGACCGGGAGACATAATGTCAGGAGCAGAGATCATTAGGGGCGAGTCATGTACAGTCACCAGTCACTAGTCACTAGTCACTAGTCACTAGTCACTAGTCACTGGTGAGTAGGCAACAATAAAATACATTATTTCTAACAAGTTGACTCACAAGGGGGCTATACAAAATAAACAATAATAATGGCAAATCAACCAACATTTTGCCTCTTCATTTGTATTTATTTTATATGAGAAGGTATATAACTCAGTTGGTAGAGTGCTTGCATTCCATGCCGAGAGCACCGAGGGTGTCATAAATGATTTTCTATTTCGATGTTTATTTAAAGCTCAAAATAAAATACTGGCAAAGTTTACTTGGCCTTCACAAGAAATGCGTACTAGACCCCTCGGGAGCTGGGAAACCTCCACTTCAACTGAAGTGCTTGGAGTGAATCCGGCTCTCTTACCTCCTAAAAGAAATAGGTTTCTCTCGATATAGGAGTTACACTATATTTTCTTTTATGTATTACTATTCCAGTAAATTCATTTTGATACGGAGGTATTTTTTTTAGTACTAATTGTTTAGTCGACAAATTTAACTTTTTCAATCACAGTTTTTACTCGCCACATGCGATCCCTTCAAGAAAAATGTGGCAAGAAGTTACCCTAAATGTTTTCCCTAGAAGCGTAGCGTATTGCATTGATTGTTGTTAGATTATATGTTTAGTACTTCACACTTTGGGTTTTTATGTTGTATCACATGCGGTATGTGCAAGCGCGAGCTTATACGTGTCTGCTTGTAAGAACGCATATATTGTAAACCTATATTACAAATTATCTTTGCAACTTAGATTAGATTTGATTATACACAAATGTGCCTTAAGGGTTAAATGCAAAAATTCTACTTTAGTCTCAACTCTCAATAACCTATCTGATTTGTATCAATATTGTTTTTTATTACTTATGTTCTACGTCCTGCAAATTATAGAAAAATAAATAAATAAACGTGTCATTATTTCCATTGGTTCTAGCGATAAGAAGCAGTTTTGTGTTGTCAATTTTTTTTGTGAATTTTTCATGTTTTGAAAAACGGATTTAAAAAAATAGTTGATTTAATTGTAAAAACCCATACAACTTCTTGATTCCCCATTCTTTCGAATCCACACAGAGAATCATGGCACACAGGCGAGCAACATAATAGAGGAAAGTAACATGATAAAATAAAGTAGGATGTAGACGTTGGAGCGGTGTCACTGATTGGAGCCATAGCAGCTCATTATATCGCTCGCGTGGTGTTGCGTAAATCACTGTAATCCAGGCTTTAGCGTGATAGAAAGCGTTACCTAACCACAATAACTTAGTCTGATAAGGCAATCAATTCGTGCGTGGCTGGAAGGGGGGGGGGCAGGGGAGAGTCAGGGCAGGAGGGCTTCACGCGTTCGACAAGTGAATCACATCCCCCTCGTCCTGTCCTACACCTATTTATTTCAGGTTTGCAAAAGAAGAAGAAGAAGACTCTTTTAGAGATTGATACCTCTCGTCCAATGTGTAAGAGTTGGATGCTTTGTTCACGAGGGTAGAATATCAAGGAACTGATTGAATCTAATTTGAAAATATCTGTTGTGGCAATACAATTTAAATTTTTATATGACCGCTTAAAATGTAGCATATGATATATCTAACGTTTAAAAAAGATAAAGGAGTTGTTTCCAGATCAGAGTTCTTTGACTGATAGTTTGGTATGAAGCAGACTCGCCATGCTGTAAAACTTGATTGCCACCCTGGTTTCAGGGAAAGGCATTGCAAGGTCCGTGTAAGGTTTGGTTTATTTTGTATGTACACATGCAGCATGCATAAGCGCGAACGTACACGAATCTGATTGGTGTCAAAATATCTTTGCAAATCGGAAAACCGTGTCGTTTAATCTTTTAGGATGTAGAGAGATCGCCAATAAAGAAAATGAGATGGCAAGCAATGATTTTTTTTACTCAATGATAAACTGCGGGCATTCCCGAATTTGTAATAACCCTTCAGAGCTGTCTTCGTTAGTTCAAATGTCAGATAATTTTAAAACATAATCAGATTTGATCTATTTTTGTGACTCTTATACAACGAAAATATTTTTATCAACGATTCGTTCTCATTTATTTTCCTGGAAATTTGTACAGTGATGTCTGAAAAGTTCTTACACAGGTACCAATGCTGTCTAATAAGTACAAATACCACCAGTATAAAATTTTCGTTCTAAATATCTTTGGTATTTTTTATAAAATTCTTTTATAATCAAAGTTTGTTCAATTTATTTTTTAACATTCAATATTTGACATTACAAACTCGGAAAGCTCCTTTGAACCAGCTACACCTTCGCATGTAAAGCTTTTCCAATCATATAGAGGAAGTACCGGCTTCCTTTCATGCACAAGAAAAACTAGAATTTTCCGTGCGGCAAGGCTCTACGGGGGTCCCGCAGCGTCTAGTACATCCTTTTTCCTCTCTTATCTGTCAAGAGCAGCCTTATAGCGAGCGAAAGCTCCTGAAATAAAGCCTATCTGATTTTTCTTACGTCCTCCCTACGAGCGTGTTCATCTGCCAAAGAGAAAAATTCCAGAGAAAACCTGCATAAGTATTACATTTTTTAATGATGCCAATTTGCCCCAGCCTCCCGCGGACCTGCCACTGTAGGCTTCATTCAAGAAATGAAAGATGTCGCCCCGTTTTACTCTCTGCCCGTTGAGCTGTGACGCTCTGCTTAGCTCGGAGTTTTTTTCTGTTTTTTTTTTAATGAACAGCGATAAGATTTTGTTAGTGACAGTTTTTTCGCGTTGTTTTCATTTTAATTGGAATCTCTCCTCGAGAAATATTCTTTTACCGTCCTTAATAAAGGATCATTAGTTTTCTTCCTTAATAACAAAAGCATATAAACAATACGAGATATTATTATCCTTTCTTCGATTACACAGCCCTTATTTTTCTGTCGAGAAATAAATAAAAATGCTTCTATCGAGATAAATTTTCTGTCCGTCTTCGGTACTCATTGCCATTAGGTACATATTGGTTATTTTGCTCTCACAATGAAACATGTAAACACACGTGAAGTTTTCAATAGAAAAAAGTTCCTTTTGCGATTTAGAATGATTGGATGCAATAAAAGCAGAACGTACGGACTCAGTTGAACGTACCGGGGCTTTCAGTCAAAGACCTTTTTCTACGAATACAAAAAAAAAAACAGAACGTTTTCTGCAGCCGATATGTATCGACTTGGTGAATGTTTTGAGAAAATCAGATAAGTTTTTGAAGTACCTTAGGAATTTCAATGGATAGAGCCCTTACATTACTCAAAACATTGTAATTTTAAAACGTCTCTTGTAAAAGCTTTCAGATACATTCCATCTTTAGAAAACAAATATTTATCGATAAGAATTAGAGATATATTTTCAAACTTGCCATCAATAGACAAATCACCATTTGGAGATAAACTCATAATAAAAAGAAAGTATATTTTTTATGACTTTCGCGAAGCTTAACGCAAAAATTTCATTGAATTATTTTTCCAACTTTTGCCTTTTCATTTCTCGAGACTACGTACAAATGCGCGTTACAGAATAATTGCATTACCTTACTAACTTATATTATTGTACTTTGGAGTTGATTATCTGTTCCGAGCGCCTTCGCAGAAAACTCTCTTTAGTGCGGCGAAAAATAATATAAAGTCATGGAATTGAGGTGAGAAAAACACATGCAAAAGTCAATGTTATTATAAAACCCACCGAAGTACATAAAATGAAATGAGATTTTCTTTAACTGCTTAATAAAATGGCCGTATTTTTTTTCTTTCAGAACACATCAAAAAATATACGCACCGCTTGTTTTTTTTTATTATCAAGCATTTTTACTCGATTTCGGGCTTTTGTTTGGCACTTGAAAAACGAAGAACCTCTACTAACTTTACAATATTTTGAAAGCGCTTAGATAGAAAGTAAAGAAAGTGTGTGAGCCTTTCTATAGTAAAAATATATATGCAGTAAACAGAGTAATCTTTGCATTTACCGTAAATGAGTATCGCAATATGAAACAACGCGTACATTCCTGTCCATCTCGTAAATAATGTAATAAAAACTTACTTGCTCTATAGGAGTGCTGTTTTATCTTTCATACATTTTCCTATTTACACAATGTTTTATACTCGAAGTACAGGTCGTATCACTCGTAGACCAATTCCAGTGACCAATGGATGATTATCAAATAGGTTAAAATAAGTGACAACGTTTTCGCCGTATGTAAAGTAGAGCCTTATAGTGTTATTCAAAGATATTTGATCTATGGATCATCCGTCTTTTCAAGTAATTTTTTTACGCAAAATACTGTGATCGGTCGATTATACATCGATCAAATGCTTACAAATAATGCTACTTATGAAACTAGGTTTTTTTTCTTTAAAAGGAAAAAAAATACTTTAGGGGGCATTTAATACTTGTTTGAGTACATGTAAAGTATAAAATACAGACTTAGCTAAGTACATGGTGAGGTCAATTTGTAGACTATTTGTTTTGAGCATGTAGGCAGGAAGACGTTATCACAGACAAGCAGGATGACCAAAAAATAGCACTTTTAAAGTAAAGTAACGAGTAACTCTGTACTGTGTACAAGGTAAGACTTAAACATTTCGGTCTTTCAAAACTTCGAACTTTCAAAAAAAAAAAATTATCGAAAATATTGTGGATAGTCCAGTGGTGAAGGGTGCCATACAACTCGATTCCCATTGGCTTCTCTTTTAAAATGAGGCAACAAAGTAGTTAAAAAATATAGGCGCAAAGTAAATAAATACATTTAAAACCAAAGAAACAATACGTATTTTTTCCCCATTGAAACCATGCAGTCTACTTTATTATCATTTTTGCCTTATTTTAAAAGGGAAACCGATGGGAATCGAGTTGTATGGCACCCTTCGCCACTGGACTGGATACAGTAGTCAAAATTGGAAGAGTGATTTAAAACAATATCATTAAGAATCATTTGCGGAAAAATCCCAATTTAAAATTATTAGTTCAAATTATTATTCATGAAAGGGCTAGATTACTAACAAGGAATGCAATCTTGATCTCTTCTAATCTCGTCTGTGTATATTTAACGAGATTTATAAATCCTACAAAATCTGGCGAGATTATCGAAAGCAAATAAAAAACATTTAAGTGGTATTTTGAATGAAAGCATAGAAATTAAAATCAAATTAGATTGAAAAATTCTAAACTTATCGTTAAAATTATTATTACCCCATATACGTTTAAGATGATTATAAAAAGTTATGAAATTATTACGTATTCTATGTTTGAAGTTATTTTTCGTTGCCAATTCTATCCAAGGTCTGCAACCATCTCATATTTTTTTTTTAGTTAAGATGTTGCTCTAGATTTGGAGTTGGTATTTTTTTTAATCATTCTTGTAAACACTTTACTCATGATATCCTTCGAAATTCTCGAATCCTTGTCCCGTCAATTTTTCCATGTAAGATAAGATAGAGTTTGGCGTCAGTCTGAATTTAGCCTGATAAGTTGTCAAAATAGAAGAAAACGGAATAAAGGCTAAAAAGTGAAACGACAAAGAAGACGTTTTTGCGTCTAATTTCACATTTTTTGTAACCTCTCTATCTCTTTTGTACTGACCTCCCAGCGGGAAGTTTGTTTTGTCGGCGTTTGTAAACTTGTATCAAATATATGACGTATTGAAAAACATCGAGTTTTTATTTCTGCGAGCTGTACCTATTAAGTACTTTCCAGTTTTATACAGGATTCCTTATTTTTTCCAACTTTCTTTTCCCAATCCAGATTCCGACCAGGGATGAAAGTCACATCACCAAGGTAATTCTTACCTACCGAATATTGGTTATATTTGTATGAAGACTAATCAGCTATTCACTTGCCGCCATCTTGGATTGACAGGTCTTCATACAAATATTACCGATATTTGGTAGGTAATAATTACCGTGGTGATGAGACTTCCAGCCCTGCGGTATTTAACAGCCTCATAATTAAGGAAATTATGAAAATACGAAAAGCATTTATCATCTGGAAAAACGTCCCAGTGCCCATGGTCTGGCCGGCGGCCCTGCCTGTCAACTTACGCCAGTTCAGCGCACTATCTGGTCACCTCACAGGCCCCAACTGCACCAGGCACTACGCCGAAACAAAAACGTGCAAAAACCTAAACGCCCCAAGCGAATTATTATAACACTATCTTTGTGCAACATTGCACATAAAATATCCGTACATACTCGTAACATACATACTTTTTACATGTAGTTAACCTTTAACAAGACTTGTTTAAACAGTATATTTATCATTAGTTTTTGGCATCAATGCAATTAGTATCCAAAGCTGATAAAAAAGTTTGTTTATCACTAATTTTATGTCATAAAACAACACACATTTTCGGTCATTCAATCATCGTCAGGTTTATACCTATATAGCAACCTTTTAGTTTTCAGATCTTTTCAAAATATAAGTGAATCTTTACGGTGTTTATTTATAAACCATAAATTTCTTTACAATGCTTTGTATCGTAACTGATTTGTAGGTATATACTCTTGAAGTGAACATCTTAAAATGCTGATCAAAAAGTGTGAAGTTCGATATTTGGTTTCATGACACGTATTCCTACATTGTTCGCTACCTACACTCATATTCAAAAAAAACTCACAAGGAATTAGATTGTTAGCTCGTATCAAATTTATGCATACTTATATACTCGTAACAAAGGTGACAGTTAAAAGTCATATTATGAGACAGGTTGAGAAGTTCATTTTATTTCCAATTGTGAATTCAGATTAAAACCATCTGAATAAATAAATAAACTAATCATTTATTTAAATTGAATAATCTGTATTCAGGATTTAATAAATAAAAATACTACTACATTTTTAGACGAGTATATAACAATAGTACCTAATACAGTAATAATCTATTGGGACAAATAAACTTTGAAATGCAACACCTTCTTAGATAGAAAACCAGTAAATTGAACCTTGTTTGATGGAAGCGTCGCGCACTTTGTGAAATACGTGTGACCCTTCCGAGAAGTGCGACTAAAGGGAATACCCTGTAGACCAATTCCCTATGTAAAGTATCCAACTTAACTGTCCAAGTTTTAATGATGCCCGAAAATAGACGGTCTTATCCGATATACAGGAAACAAGCTCCCTTATTGATGGGCGTCTTAATCTATAGACGTTTATTAGTTCAAGACTCGGGAATTGTGACGCTAACAAGAAACAATGTGAAGTGAATCATAAGGAGAATTATGTTTGAAAACCGGGAGTATGGGATGCGTTGAATTATTGAACGCCTTATTTGTATTTTTAAACAACTTAAACTATGACTATGAGTTTACCAAAATGGACCAGTGGCATTTCAAATACATGCATCTATGAAATATACCATAAGAAGAGATCGATTTTCCATAACTGTCAAGTTTTGAAGAATATTGCAAATTGTTGTTTTAAGAACCCGTTTTGTTTTTACTTTACAAATAATAAAATTTACTCATCATTTTACTATCGAAAAAATTAAAGCTGTGTTTGCAAAATGATAAATTATTTTTAATCGATTTTTCTCATACCTTGATTTTTCATTAATATCACTTTCTAAATTTTTTTCTTCTCTTTTTTGTCTAATACCATATGATTTGGTATCGAATTCTATAGTTTTACACTTTTTGGTACTAAGCTGATTATTTGACTAGCCTTCCAACACTAGAAAAAAAATCACGATACAAAAAGTTCATCCGATTGAAGTTCCTCCAGAAAATGGTGGATAAATTGTGACACAAATCCTAGGCCCACTTTTTTTTCTTCTGTAATAAAATGTTAACAACTTATTCTAAAACCTCATTGAATAATACACAATCTAAACTTTATTTTGTATGTAAATACCTCTGGGGTGAGTTTGTCTCTGCTTACATCCCCCACCACAGTTGCTGGCAGGGCGGGCGGAGTCCCTCCTCGCTAAGCTCATAGCTTATAATCCTCTATTCATATGCAAATTCATTTTATTGCTAGTTTCGACTTTGCGAAGATAACTTCACACCAAGCGCTACGCTGCCACCAACACTTTTACCAGGCCCGGCCAGCCTGTAGCCTCTACGAATAAAGCGTAGTGCTTGGGCTCTACGAATAAAGCGTAGTACTTGGACTCTACAAATACAACGAAGAGCCTGGACTGCTCAACTATTACAATACAAACAGGTTACCAACAGAAATCAGTAGCAACACATTTGATATTATTAATAATAAACTATCGCTAATTTTTCTTTGGTATTACCGTCGGAAATTATAACTTATATTGCACAGGACACTTCAGGTTTGAGTGTGATTCAGACACACACAACAGATAATTTTTCTCAAATACGGGTCACCTTCGGTTTGTACACAGAGTAGCTTTTGAACTATATAGCTTGACGGCTTGGATACTAGTCTGGCTACAGAGTATCTCGGTCTCTACTTAAAGGCGAAAGTAAGGGGTTTTCTCGAAACATTGAGAAATGGCACATACAAGATTTCGCCAGAATATTCTACTTAGAATATTTGAGTAAACACACATACAATCTCTAACAAATACAATTATCTATGTACCTACATCTAGAGACTTCACAGACTCATACAGACACCACTCACACAAACTCACACAGACACACAATTACACATTCACAACAATATTATGAAATCAAGGTTACCTAAATAAAATACATATCTAGGTATCAGAATTTCGGTAAAAAAAAATTTAAATAGTTCAGAAGACGTTTCCTGATGCTACCAGTTTTTTCCGGTTGCTCGTCATATTGTAGCATCCACTTGTATGGGGCACGATATTCTGTTGAAAGCCCATACAGCGCCAGAGCAGCCCGGCATAATCTAACAGTTTGTTGTCGGTGTGTAAATTTGTATGTATGATAATTTCAGGCAGCCTATAGCCGCAATAACGCGCCACCGTGCGGACGCAAAATATCACAATAACACTCTACAAGCCCGAAGTATGAAGCTTTACATTCAGAACTCAACCACAGCGTTTTAACAAAAATTTATATAAAATAAAACAGCGCTTTTACAGAGTGTTCTACTCTCCATACATTTTGCTCTAAAACGCAACGGTAGAGTTTAAATGTAAAAGTTTATACTTTGGATACTGTTCTGGGTGAATACAGTAATAAAAGCGAAATTACTTTCACACGAAATGATTTTAAGGCGCGATTTCAATATGCTAATTTATTTTATATTTCATTATCTTCGCACAATAATACATTTTGGTACGACACAATTTGATTAGAATTTGCCCATTGTATCGGCATTGATTTTGTGATAGGAACAGTCTGAATTTTACTGGTATTTTGCTTAATCATTGACGTTGTACATAAAAACTTTAAATATAGAAATTTGTACTGTCTGTTTTCAAGATCCATACACATAATTAGCTACAGAAAGTTGCTTGTATTTTATTGTAAGTATTCCATAAACTTTCTTACCTCAGTTTATCCCGTAATGGCATTTATTTTATAAAAACTATTTTTTTCTTAATTTTTCCTCCATTTTTCCGCGTTTCTTTAATATTCATATTTAAACCCACAAAACTGATTTTATAACCAAATAAAGCTCAAAAAATTTCAATAAATTTCATTATAACCAAGAAAACCACTAAACAAAAACAGAAATACATAACCATTTTTTCATTAAAAATAATTATTCACAATGTGAGGACACAAACATTTTAACTTTTAAATAAATCGTTTTTGTTTCTGTTTTATTTGCTCAAATCTATTATCCCAATAACATATATTTTTACTTAATTTTCTTTATTATGAGGCTGACCAACCATACTGTAAAAAAATGTTCGCTTTGCCAATGTCACCCCTGTTTCAGGGAAGGTCGGCAAGAGTTGCAGGGCTTATGTTCATTTGAGATTGGTTTTTTATACTGTTGGTCCACATGCGGCATGTGTGAATGCGAAATTATGCGTGTCTGCTTGTGGGAATGCATTTAATATAAATTTAAAATGATACATATCTTTGCAGCTTAGATTTAGATTTAGATGAAACAGAAGTTACGAAAGAAAATCTCAAAAAACTTGTTTAAAATTTAAAAACTACATTATTGTCACTGGTTTACATACTAGCATATTTATAGCGGGGTGTTTCAATTTATATGCTGAGTTAACGCCGTAATCCTGGCAGGGGACGCGGGGCGAAGAGGCAGTTTGTTGTGAGACTCATTATTGCCCCGCGGCGGCCTGTAAGGTTGTATTTAATAATAAGTTATGTCAATGCTTCGACTAGCAAGTAACCGGCGCGCCCCAGCGCTGCCTCTCTCTGAAATATTCCATGCAAAACTAGCACATAATGTTGTGTGAATAAATAAAATTATAGAGATGACAAAAATGTCCCAAAAAAATATATTTATTACTTTTTAAAAAATGGTTTCTGGATATAAGTTGGAAAACCTGTTGTATTTTTTTTTAATAGGACTTTACAAAAATTCATTTCAAACATTTCCTTGACTTAAAGGCGTGTATGAGGCTAAACACCCATACTGTAAACAACAAGGTTAACTTTGCCAATGTCACTTGTTCGTTTTTAATAGAAATTGCTGATGTTTATTTGAGATTTGGATTTTAATTTGTTAATACATATGCAGCATTTGTAAGCGCGAACTTACATGTGCGGGTTTGTGGTCATGAATTTAATATATGTTTAATAATGTCTGTATATATTTCTTTGCAACTTAGATTAAAGATTACAGAAATGGGTGGTCCTTATTATCTCTCCTTGACTTTGCAGGATTTTTTTTTTTTTATATTTTGTTAAATAAATTATGATTCTGAATTTGATGTGTATATAAAAACATTTAAATAGTGATATTCATGGTTTATGAATAGAAAGTATCTGAAAAAATAATGCTAGGAAAGCAACAATGAGGAAAACAGCTAGAAAATTGAGATGAATCAAAAAATTGCATAATAATAATTGTCACCACGTTATGATGTATTAGATTTGAGGACGCCATTTCTAAATGCAGTCGTCATTACACTTCTCGGCGGCAAACAATGCGTCTGCCTTCCCGCGCTGATTGCACTTCTCAAGGCTGGTCCGTCGACAAATCGGTCACAGACAACCCGTACACAGACAGCTCGGCTCTGAAAAAATTGGTCACACGACATTTTGTCCACACGACCTTTCTATCGATGAAATTTCAGTTACAGACAACTCTGTCACAGATAACTTATCCACAGACACATTGGTCATAGGATAGTTCGTCCACATTACTTTTCTTTCAACAACATTTCGGTCGCATACAAAATATGGTCCACAAACAGCTCCAATACACACAAAACCATAATGAATTACAACTGCAGTGATTACGAAAGTTTTTTGGAAAGCAAGTTTTCTGTCATAGAGCTGTGTGTAAGCCTATATTATATTTTATCGAATTGTCGGTGTTATGGCCGAAGGGTCGCTGTCGACTAGCATATTTGGGACAGTATAACGTTGGTTCAAATCACATCTGCCCCATTTGAGCATAACTTAAGCCCTGGTTCAACAGATGCCATTGCATGCACACAAGCTTCTTCTTTTGCATGAAAACAACTGGCCAAGCAAAATAGATTGGTGAATTGCATTCCTCTTCACAAATATTTTTATTTTAAACTGTATAAGAAGACCTGTGTATTTTAATTTGAAAGACTTTTGAACCCAATTTCGTAACAGTATTTTACCGAAAAGTCACGTGGACGAACTGTAAAATGACTAAATATTCCGTGACCCATGTGTCTGTGAATGAGTTACCTTTGGCTGAGTTGTCTTTGACCGCAAAATCATGTGGACAAACTGTCGTGTGACCGATTTGTCCATGGACGAGTTATCTATGGACAAGTTGTCTATGGACGAGTTATCTTTGATCGAATTGTCGTGATACGCTCGAGGCTCCTTTGCGAGTCCTGCTGGCGGTAGACAATAATTTAGGATTCCCATTGAATACATTTCGCATTACAGATGCTTCCCGCCATGAATACGCCTCGGCAGACAGACGGAAAATTTGTCGCCCGGTCCTACCCAGAACGACAAACCCTAAACTATGGGAGTTTTCGAATGTGTAGTTAGAATCATAAGAATATGTTAATCATCATAATGGTATTGATTTGATTCTACAATATTGCTCATCTTATACATCGATGACTTAATATGCCAACTCAATTTAGGATAACTTTGCCGGAGAACAAAATACGTTGTATAATTCTTAAAATATAAAAGTCAATCGGTGCTATTCTTAGACATTTTAGTCATCCGTTGAGCCTGTGGTTGAATCCATGCTTTGAGAAAATTATGATGCATTATTATGAAGACCTGTCAATCCAAAATGGCCGCAAGTGAACAGCTGATTAGTTTTCATACAAATATTACCAAAATTCGGTAGGTAAGAATGACCTTGGTGATGAGACTTCCAGCCCAGGCATCATTAGTTTGTCAAAGCGTGGGCTCAACGGACGACCAAAATGTCTAAGAAGTATTCTATTGAAGTGAATTTGGTATGGAGAAACTTTATAAATTAAAAAAATATACGAAGTTCAATTGCTCTCTTGTGAAATTATCCAAAACGGAGTTGGCTGGTTTGATCGGTATGTATCTTATATTGCGTATTTATAGGGAAGTCTTATTGCTATAATTAGGTAACTGCTTTAGTTTTTTCATTGAACAATTTTCAAAAAAATACTTTCTTTTTGGCCCTTTGACAAGCAAACGCAAATAATAGTAGTACGCAGAAATGTACCCAGTACTAAATAGTAGTACGATTGAAAAAAAAAAGTACAATTAGGTTGGAATTACAAGCATTAATATATCACACGAATATGTTTGTATCGTTGGTTATACGTGATGCTCGTTTATCGTAATGAAAATTTAAAAAAACTGATTCAGTGCATTTTCGTAAAGCTCTGCGTGGCACCCATCGTCTCCTCCTCGTCTTCCTAGGCGCAGCCAATTTCCCAAACAACAAACCCGAACTTGCAGCAGGACGGCAATTCAATTCCGTCCACAAGTCGGCAACTCATCACTCTCAACTTGCCGACTAAACATGACTGCTTGTAAAAAGATCAGCCTTGGTCTTTTGTTTAACATTTAGAACTCCATAACTAACTAATCACTGATATAATAATAACATAGCTAACATTTAGAAGAAAAGGTCCGTCCAAACTTACAGCAACCGATTTGCTTAGCAACGGTCAAGCTTACAAATAAGTATTGAGATGTGATTAAGACAAAAACATCAAAACAAAATTTATCGTCAATCATATCTAATACTTTTTTCTTTTTTTTTTAGTGTTGATCTGTTAACACAGTGAAAGTCCATTTTTTTTAATATTTAAAAAATTGAAATGTTAAAACATGGTTTTACCATTTCAATTTTTATTTCAAGTAGTGAATTAAAACCATGTTTAACCATTTCAATTTTTAAATGTTTAAAAAAATATCTAATACATACTGAATACAAAATTAAAACATGTTGTAATTTATCACCAAACAAATCTAATACAAAATTTAAACTTCTCATAATTTAATGAAACATGACTTATAATATATTTTACTAAAATAACAATCTCAGTAACATCAAGAGCATCCTTGTACCCAACGCTGACTGTGGCAGTGGGTTTTGTCAGCATCAGACATTGTACTTCTCTCTAGCCCGGGGCATCCAGCCTCATGCGCCCCGTGCACCCCCACAAGCAAACCCCACATGCCCCCCCATCCAAGCATCATCCACACCCCTTCCATGTAATCCGACCAGCAGAGACGTGGCGAGTAAAAGCTCTCATTTCGCACGGCACCCCAAGGACAAAGGTTTTCGGTTTACCAAAAGTAAATAGAAGCTTAAACACTCAATAGAGGCGCTGTTTTACTTTCCGTATATTTTTAGTAAAACGCTGTGGTTGAGCTTAAACTTGAAATTTTGTACTTGGGGTATGGATGTCCTGACACCAGCAAGACCATTGGCACCTCGCTTTCATTCAAATATTTTCCAGCTACGAAAATTACTTGTATTTTTCATCACTCGAAATGCATGTAAGTATATGTAGATATAGGTAGGATGTTATGAAATCAAGGCTCGAGTCGTAGCCTCAAGCGCCATTGAATAAGAATTTATAAAGGAAAATATCAGTAAAAAATGTTTACATTATTATCACACAATTTGTCATGCCAACATTTTTATTCTGTTTTTTAAATAAATTTTAGAATAGGAATGCAATTCACCAATCTATTTTGCTTGGCCAGTTGTCTTCATGCGAAAGTAGAATCTTGTGTGCATGCAATAGCATCTGTTGAGCCAGGGTTGAAGTTATGGTCAAAGGGCCAGGCGTGATTCGAACCAGCGTTATTCTATTCCAAATACGCTAGTCAATAATAGCAACTTAACCAACTCGGCAACACCACTATATGTAGAGTGAATATTCCAAAAAAATGTTATAGTAATTTAATGGAGGGTAAATGAAACCATAGATAAAAATATGTAGGTTCCTATGTACCTATAGCTGTATGAAAGTTCTAAGCATCTAATCTAAGAAAGACTTTTTTTTTTGTCATTGTAGACCGTTAAAATCTAAACTCTTTCAGAGCGATCACACACAGCAAAAACGTGGCTCATCCGCCACCTAAAGTGAATTTTCTGTACAAAAAAAAAAGATCCGTCGATAATCTGTGAATTATACATTTTATGAATAACAACGATTGTGGATATCACACTAACAACATCGGACCACAATCATAACCACATATTACTACAAAATGTTTGTACACTAAAGTTCATTCATACGATTTTCCACACAGCTGGTTACACGTTGTTATTAATAATTACAACGCCATATTCTCAAGTCAAAATAATAACTAACAATCATATGATATACACTTCGCATCCAACTCCCATTTCTAAACAGCCTCTGGCTAACAAAACCTCATACAGCTGACTTTGTAGACGTATGTAGCACATACAAGAACTAGCTTTACCCAAAGTGTTAAACATTACTGTAGCGTTTCACTGAAAGTATATGGAATTTGAAGCAGAATACGTACAAAGCGTTTAAGTTTGCATAGACTTTTGGTGAAATGCTATATTTAAGTATAAACGTAAGACTTGGGGTACAGGGTGGGGGTGTACGCAGTTCCCTTTATCACCAATGTACGACGAACAATCATCACTTTACATACGTAATGAACATTGTTATAATGTCTATTTCACACTTCAGCCACTCACCAATCCACACAACCAGAAATTAACATAATTTTTGCAATGTTCGGCTTTGCAATTAAAAGTGGCTGCCTCTTGAGCAAACAAGGAATTTCAAATGTGGGATTATTTGCAACGAAATTTAAAATTAAATAGCAGGGCACACGTAAAATTTCCAAAATATTTTTTCCATTCAACAAAAATGTTTTTTTGGATACGGTTCAGCTTTGACATGTTGCCTACTGGACAGTGGTGTTGGAGGACAAGGGGAGGCAAAGGTTGGAGGAGGCCAATATTCGAATTGGGCTGTAGCGGCATTGAAGAAGAATAAGGAAATGCTTTTAAATAGTTGTATTCTATTAACATTGAAGGTAATTTTGAAAAGAAATAAAAAAATGACAATTGGTAATTACAATTTTCCGAAAAGACGGTGTCAATCCTTGTTTCCGGGAAGACGGTGTCATGCTTGATTTTTTATTGCTCATAAGCACCTTCATTCCTTTTTAAATATTTTTAAAAATAAATTCGTGAATAGGAATGCAATTTATTACTTACCTTTTTTTTTTTAAGCTCAAATAATATTTGAGTCTTATCAATGAAGTTCGTCATTTGTATTAAATTAATAAATAATCCGCGTCGAATCTATGTTCAAAAGAGCGAGAATTAAACTGGTGCTAACGTTTGCAAATATACGCTAGTAAAATTACCCCACTTTGTCCGCTCTGCCGTAGCGCCGAACGACAAGAAGAGCGTTTTGTTTTGTGATGAAAAAATGTTGTATTTTAGTGTTGTTCGACTCTTAAGGGGTTTGTTCGCGTGTGCCCAATCTTTATTTTAGGTTTCATTTTCCTAGTTTAAATAGTATTCTGAAACTGATTTGATTTCATTCGCAAAGTACGTCATCCCGAGCACGGCTGTGTTTCCGCAATTATGCAAAGATGCGGGGAGACTGCGCGAGCGTGTAACGCGATTAAAAAATATTTAATTTGAATCGCGCAAAGTGATGAATTTAAATTTTAAAACAAAGCACAACGAGAGAAATTTAACACATTTTACGTTTCTGTGTATTTATATTATTACGTATTATGGCGCTCCTTGTGTGAATTTAATCCCTTCGCACCCTTATAAATTATGCATTTACGGGCGCTGTCGTCTGCGCCCAAAGTTGCAAGTACCTGACACGTACAATGCAAGGACTGAATGACCGACGCCTGGATTGATCCTAACAATCTATGTAAATCCCAAGTGGAATCAAAAGAACAATTTAAAGTTCAGCATTGCTAACTTTTTATTCACAAGAAACAAAAACACCTTATCACGATCGATTTCATCAGCTGAAAAAATCCTGAATTTATCCAAGATTATTTTTTCTAAGAATGTTTGATTGAAAAAAATGTTTGCGTGCTACTTTTGGAATACAAAGGGATGACAGCTAGGTAGCTATCGATTATTCCACTTTTTAAAAACACTTGAGAGGTCTATCGCTAAACAAGTGATAAAAAAAACATGGCATTCGTTCAGTAGCTTCTTGAACTATTCAGTTTATTGAAATGTGCGAATTTTAAATAACTTTTATTGTTGAAACTAAGCATGAACCATATCGATCTTATACCTTGGATTTGTCAAACCAAAAATCAGGCTTCAATCCATTTTTCTTGTATAAATTTATTTTAAACCCTATTATATATTTGTTTTCATGCTACCTGATAGTATTTAAATAATGTTTGTATTTTTTTTGAAAGATTGAAAATATGTAAACATGGTTAAAGAATACTTTTTATGTTTTTTCAGATTTTTTTTAAAAAACTTTTCGTGAATAAAAGGGTATATTTTTTTGTAAATTTTGAATACGGCTTAATAAATATAAAACTATTGTACATAAAATAAAGAATAGCAAACTGATGATCAGCAGTTCATAACAGTAAAATAAAAAATATCAAAAACAAATATCCATTGATTTCACTTATCTGAAAGTTTCATATGCCGGATAAATTTACCTATATCAACACATAAAATACCACTGGCAACATAATAAAGCGGCCATATATTTTTTCTGCAATAAAAGCGCGGGAAATTATTTCCGTAACGAGAGCCGCCCTCCCCCGGGAGGAAAGTGAAGCGAAACGGCCATTTTTTCACATTCCCTTTTCTGCATAATGCGCCCAGTAAATATGAAAGGGGTAATCACTAGTAAATGAAGCCCGCGCGCCCCCGGAGAGTGCAATATTTGCATCACAAAACATTCGCAACCTAAGTGACCCCAGTCTCCCCGATCCTGAAAATATTTCACCACACAGGTAGGCTGATGCAAAATTTAAGCCAATCCCCGAGAGATTATGGAATGGTTATTTTTAGTATTGTACTGTTAAAAATAAATTCAGATAATGTATTTTTGGTTTTCTACGAATAATGGACTTGAAGAATACTATATATGTACAGCATAATTGTGACCTTCCATATGGTCTGGTTTCTAGGGAAAAATATAAAATAATTTTCCTTAATTTTTTTTGGCTGCTTTTGTCCACAGATATTTTTTTATTTTTGTTCATTTGTGAGTTCATTATGTTTTCCTTTTAAATAACTTACGATTATTTTTGTTCAGGGTAAAACAAATGCAAATTGAATAATTCTTACAATTTTTGAACTTGGTACAACGATCTATCAAAATTTCCTAAGTAAAAAAATCTCGTTTGCTATTCATGCATTTTTATTTTTCTTTAGTCACTTGCAAGGATGTAAAATTATGTCTACCTACCTATTTGTTCTCATTTTAACCAAAGTATAGGTTTATTTAATACAAATAATGTATTTTCAGATGGTACTTTCTAACCTTTCAAAGTTCATTCACATGCTAAAGTCATTAAAAATATTGAAATCCATTAAAATTCGTCAAGTATAAAAAACAGAGAAGCGCTCAATCGAGAAAAAACAAATAAAAGCTTGAAAGCTCCAGACGCCGTTACTAACGGATAAGAGGTTGTATCTTTTTCAATAACGCCTCCCATCCAAGTTGGGTGCCAACTCAAAGATGCACGAGCGTGTTGAAAAGCGTCCTGAAAGCCTGTTACCCAAGTATTCAATTCAATTTCAAACTCAACCGTGGCGTTTCTTAAATATTTATGAAATCTGAAACAGCGACTTCATTTTGCGTTTTAGTTTTCATTGCTTTTTGGTTTACAGTTTTATACTTGGTGTACAGAAAGCTATGCAACTGTGATACCCCCAGATAACTCCTACTGAATAGTAATTTAAGTGAAGAGTGAGAAAATGCAATCACAGATAAATAAAATGGAGCACTTTGTCTTATTGCACTTTAGATTTTGTTTGAAAGTATGTATATGTATAAATGATAAATTCAAGCAAAAACTACGTCATAAACTTCACATAAAAAATTATTCATCTCCTCCTCATGAAAACACTAGTTTTATATATTTTTGTTTGAAAAACAAATGCGTTACATATTTAAATTATTAGTTATGTAAGATTAATCTAAATTATTTTTAATCAGTATTTACTCTTAAAATGATAAAGGTAGATTATTATCTTTTCCTAATATGTGATTTCGTTTTAGAAATACACTTTCTCTCTTCAAACGCTATTGGGGTGGCTAGTGCCACTGAACGGCGCCTTATAAAATTGGCCAATTATTATTTTAAGTGTTATTATTGCAAAATTTTTTTTTTTTTATTCAGTAATTCATACACCACAAAATTTCACATATTTTTTATTCGCTTCACATTTGACCTTTTTTTTCGAATACTCGTAATTCTCAACTACTTCACTTATCAGTACACCTTAATAAATAATAATATTAGGATGATTTATTTGGTAAGCGCTGTTTTTGTGTGTATCACACCTCAAGAGCCCTCTGCAAGCTTGGTCGTCGCTGTAGAAAGCGCCAATTCTCAAGCAAGACCCAGTTGTTGTAAGGTTGGATGGACCTTTCAGTGACCGGTCTTTGGTAAAGGTTTATGAATTTTTCAACTCAGCGAAGAGCACATTCGAAATATAAATGGTATATTTTGTGTGCTCCGCTGGGATCCGAATCCACAACCTTCCATTTACGAGTCCGAAGTGCTGCCACTGGACTACGGACCGGTCCAAGATGCCAACGACACGCGGTGTACCTGAGCGGTAACCCATCCAAGTACTATCCGCGCCCAATGTTGCTTAACTTCGGTGATCTATGGGAACCGGTGCTTTCAACATGGTAACGTCGTTGACAACTACATATCTTTAGAGAGATTTGGTGAGGATTCTACCTACGTAACCAATTCATCTCGTTACAGCCTGCTATAAAGAAACGTGTAAGCTCCCTAAAGGCACATCAATTGAAAAAAAAAAATTAAAACTAAATTACTCACGAGGTGTGCTATATATATATTTTTGTATTGGTGTACCATAATTTTTCTATCGACGCAATTGTGGGAAGTTTACGCGATGTTTTATACTAGGGCTCCTGGTTAACTGATACAATATTAACGCTATCTCTTCTAATATGGATTCACTAAAGAAGTCTTTCCACTTGTCAGAACTGGCACTAGTAACCGAAGTATAAAATATAACCCTTAAACTATGTCGTAGCATTGTATAGAAAAAAATGTATGGAAACTAAAGAAGAGTCTCTAGTGAACGTTTAACTGTCTTTATTTTTTGGATAAAACGCTTGGATTGAGTCAAGTTTTATACTTTTGTTATAGGCGGGTTTCACAAGCTGCCATGTTACAAGAAGAAGCTTCTCTAACCCAAGTATAAACCCTTATGTATAAACTCATCGATAGTAATTTAAGAAAAATGCATGTGAGCTAAGGCAGCGCCCATTGAGAGAGTTTTAGCTTCTTTACATTTTGTTTTAACGACGAGTTTTATACTTAGCGATTCATCAACCCGCCAGCGGTAAGTACAGATCCAACTTGTCAAAGGATCTCATTTGAGTCTGTGAAAGGAAGTCAATCTCCGGTAGATGCTAGATAGGAGCCTCTCTGTCTATGTGCCGAGCCTTATGAGCGTGGAGATGAGCCGAGGAGCGAATAGGAATCTCGTATTTATCTTTACTTTCTTCACTGACACTGTTCAATACTTTTAATCCGAAAATTCATTAAATGGTTCCTTCACTGTTCTTTCACGATTTTGTTTTTTGTGTAAGACATAATTTATGTTTTATATGCAACTATAGTAAACGTTGTATATGCAACTATAGTAAACGTTTTATATACATCTATCTATCTTAAATATTTAATTTAAGTTGAGAAGATATATTAATATTTTAGATTCATATTTAAGTCAAGTTCACAAGCAGGCCCGTGTTATTCAGTACATAAACGCAACGCAACTTAGCTATACATTTGTGTAACGCAACGCAACATAGCTCTACATTAGTGTAACTTATTGCCTGCGTTATCCCCGAAGGGGTCGCATGTGGCGATTCGGGATATTTTTAATCTTACGGGCTACTTTTAGTTGAAGTGGTAAGTAAGAAGATAAAATCGATTATTTTAGTAAGTGTCCAGTCGATAGCTCATTTGGTAGATTGCTTGCATTCCATGCAAGAAGGCTATTGTTCCATTCCCAACAAGGGTTTTAGAAATGACATTCTCATTGTGGTATATTTTTCAAACTCAAAATTAAAAATGCGAAATGACTATTCAAAAAAATATTTTTTCAAATAGTACTTAAATACGTACAATCCATTCATATTATGAAACTTTACGTTTATTTTTACGAGTTATTTTTAATGACGAATTTATAACAAAGGCTCCTTCAGACAAAGAAAATCACATGAGATGCGGAGGCATGATTCATTGAAATGTTGAAATAATTATTCCACAACTGAAAATGCAAATTGTTGAAGCGTAACAACAAAATATCGCCGGGGTTTCATTACAAAATATACTGTACACGATTCACATTCTTCGAGCGATGCTTCTCCATATTTCTGCTTACACACGTAATTTCACTCTGTACAGATAACCTCATTTTAAACATACATTAATTACTCCGCGAGAGCAACAAGAATAAATGAACTCCAGTACACAAACTTTACCTAACCATAACGATCGAAAAAATGTATGGCAACTAAGACAGTGCCGTCAGTGAGCGTTTTACTTTCTCACAATTTTTGGTAAAACGCTGGGATTCAGTGGAAATGTAGAGATTCATACTTGGGGTACAGAACAGGAAACGTAACACTCTAGTGTGCTCGTCTTGAATCGGAAAGTTATTCACAGTTGGATCCTTCCAGGAATAATATATAGGAGTGAGAGATAGTAAGCCATGGAAATATGTAACTTATTTTCTAAAACAATATGAATGTATGTGCGTTTATAGCACCGTAAGACTACCTACTACAAAGAGCCTTCGAAGTAACTGCTCACGAAAAGGCACTATATAAATTAGAAGTTCTATTATTATTATGCATGTAAGGGAAAAAACTATAAAAATGGTTTACATAATAATAAATTTATGTCGTTATTTAGGTTTTTTTATTCTAAAATTCATCCATTAATCCTTGATATCCAGTACAAATTAGTTAACTAATCATGCGATTTTTTAGATTTTCTTATGAAAGAACCATCTTTTCCAATTTATAATGTCAGACAAGATACAGGGATGCCGAGGAGCTGGCATAAGAAAGACATGTCATCCCGGTATAGTGGCATTAGAGGCTATACCGGGATTAGAGGTGTGGAGGAGTTGTTCCGGACGGCGTAGAACCACGAAAACTTTGCCAACGTCAGAGGGATCTAATAGAGCACTCACAGAAGAAGATAATGTTTATAATAAGCTTTAAAAAAAATACGAGCCTAGTCAAAAATATATGCTAGTTATTCTGTGCCTGAAACATCAAAAAACAATACACTTATTTTAAAAATAATAAAATTACTTAAAATGAAAAAGCGTAAGTGTATATTTTTTACTTGATGGATTAAATAAAACAGTATAAATAGACACATATATAAACATAATAAATTCAAGGGATGTGGAGACAAAGCAATCGGATGAGAATTTTTAGAATACACTTTATTCCATCCTCTCTCAGGTTGTGACAATTTTAATGATATTCCACTTCTCTTCAACTTTCAGCTCCAATAAGAGGTTTTCCTTTTCCTGCGAGACATTATTCCCACCTTTTTTGATCTCGTGCCTGAACGGAGCGATAAAAGACTCAGATGTGTCGAACGGTGCGGTGTCGTCATTCGCTGCACCTCAAACAGAAATCTGAATTTCACGATATTAAAATGTGGGTGATCTTGGTGGGTGTCTTCAAAGAATTGTTATACTTTCGCCTCGGGCTTGTTGGAGTGAGCAAACACTCATTATATCCACGCACACCACAAACGTTTTTGAAATTTCGACTTTTTGCATACAATGAAAAATGTATTTAATATATCCTGTTTTTATGAATTAAAAAGGAAAAGGATGTTGAATCCATTATTCATTATTTTTTTGATCTTGATCGTGAGAATACAATCATATTTTTTTGGATAAATTATGTGACTTTTTCTTCAATCGCTATCTTCAAAAGCTGAGCTGCATCCTTCCATATCAGACTTACTTCTATTTTATTGGGTAATATGTATGGGTATACTTATTAACTTCCAAATATTTATTAAGTATATGCAGTATTTTGTGAAGTTTCATAAATAATGAAACTAATAAAAAATACTTTAATAACGTTGAAAAATGACTTCTTTATATTGATAAGTTGCCCTAAAAATGTAATGAGGCTGTTGTTTTGAAGTGAATAAAAATGTAAGACAAATATTATACATTTTCATTAAAAAAATATTATTTTTTTCTGAATTTGGACTAAAAATATATCCGGATGTAAATACACGCAAAACATTCATTTAATTCTGAATATTCTAAACATCGTTCCCGTATCCATTTTGGAAGGCGAATCTCTACAGCAGACATCAAAAGATACAAAAAAAAAATGAACTTTTCTATGTCAAAATCATTTTTCGGCGAAATATACGCTGAAGCTTGGATATCGCATATTACCTAATAGTTTCCTGTAAGTCTTCAGGTTGAAACTTTAATTAGAAGTAAAAGCGTCTAGGCAGCGGAAGGTAACCCCCCTCCTCTTTACACCGCACCCCAACCCTCTCTCCAATACCTCAAAATTCAATTTTTATATTATCATCCCCTAGACGCAAGGGTGGTCTGCATATAAAGCAATGAGGTAAAAAATACCGAGAAAAAAATCCCTTTTGACTTTTAATTAGTCTGCTACGTGTACCCATTCGATAAACTGAAAAAATAGATACATTTTTATTAAGGTTAAAAAGCTTTATTTAGTTAATATATTGCAGTATTTTTTGAAAACCTAACAAAATGAAATGCCATTTAATTGATATTTATGCAAAGTAAAATTATTCCAAATTAATATTTGAATTATTTTTATTGTTAACATATAAGATTCTTATTTCATTTATTTTCACTAGCAAACAGGTGTGATTTAGCACTTTTCTATTGTGTATTTGTACGTTCAAAATAAGACCCAAACCTCAACTGGACATGATCCCTGCTACTCTTGCCAACTCTCCCTCAAACAAAGGTAGCATTGCTAAAATAATTACAAATTTTACAGCCTCATACTAGGAGCTAGTAAATAAGGAAAATTTCACCATTTAATTCAATACAAAAATTAAAACTATACAGTTTTGGATTTTTTTTTAAATAATTTGCTGTTTGAATTTACACAAATATTTTATCAAAAAAACTTGCTTATAAGGCTTAGTCTTCATTTCAACAAGTACAAAAATATCCTTTTTTTATTCTAATCTAATTTAATCTAAGCTGCAAAGATATATATCATTTAAGATTTATATTAAATGCATTCCCACAAGCAGACATGTATAATTTCGCGCTAACACATGCCGCATGTGGACCTGCAATATAAAAACCCAATCTCAAATGAACATAAGCCCTGCAACTCTTGCCGTCCTTCCCTGAAACAGGGGTGACATTGGCAAAGTGAACCATTTTTTTACAGTATGGGTGGTCAGCCGCATACCAACCTATAAGTCAAGGAACAAACATCACAAATTACATTTTTAAAATTAATAAACAATAATATAATATAAACATGAACATGGACATCAAAAAAAAAAAACTAAAACATAAAACAAATTTCACTTTAATAAACCCTAGCCGCCAACATTACAGATCAACCGCCATTTCTTTCTATTCTTACATACTTCTTTCATTTCCTCCAGAGTCATAACCTTCTTCATACAAGCTCTTCTTTTATTATGACTCTGGGTATTCCATTCATTCGCAATTTCGGATATTTGGTCCATCCATACCTTTCTCGGTCTTCCTCTACCACGACATTCATCTATTCTACCAACATATTAATCAAAAAAAAAAGTAGTTATTTTTTAAATGTGTTAAGATTTTTACACGAAATTTACTTTAAAAGTGTCAAGAATCTCGCTATTTTTACATTATGCTTGAGTGTGTGTGTATGTGTGTATAATCTTAGTTGTTTGGTGTATCTCCTTATCAAATATGAGTCGCTCGTTAGCTGCGAGAAACCTGCATAATCAAAATGTTCATCACAGGTCGGGTCCTCTCACGGCGGCCTCAGACTCCGCTCAAGTGCTGGACTCCAGGGGCAGACTGCTGAAAAATGTTCCAGAAATAAATAAGAGTAAAAAACATTTTCAGTAAGGAAGTAAGTAAAATTTCCCATCTTGGTCAAGAAGCTCGTTATAACGAGTTCAGGTAGCTCATATGATTTATTTCAGATTGAATATGCTATTGAAAAATGTAACAGAAATAAGTAACGGTAAAAAAGTATTCAGTAAGTAAATCAGTGAAATTTCCCATCGTGGTCAAGAAGCTCGTTATAACGAGTTCAGGTAACTTGTACTTCAGATTGAATGCGCTTAGAGGTCCGGTATTTTCAACGTTAGCACAGTGATTTAATACTTGATGAAAAAGGACGCACTTATATCAAACGTGTGGGAAGTTTTTTATCAGTTTAAAGTCACATAAGCTAACGTTGGACATACCGGGCCTAATGGCTGGTTCGGACAAGGCGAGTAATTTAGCCAAGTAACGAGTAATTTAGTGGCTAAACGTGTGCGAACCCCAACAATTTAGTCCAGTAGTTAAGTCAATGGTTTAGTCAAGCCGATCCATTTCATTCTATTTTTCGGGCAAGTAGCGGCCCCGCCCACCGTCCGTGGGCGAGTGTTGCCGAGAAGCCACGGAAAAGTCCGAGTCCGAAGAGCCACGGAATAGCCCGAGTCCGAGTCGAGTTTATTAGCGGCCGCGCCATTGGCCGCTCACTCTTGGCGGGGAAACGGAAATGCAAGAATGGCGGCAATTTAAATTGGCTGCAGTTTGAAAAGATAATGCCCGTTTTCAGCAAGAATATTTAAAGATAAAGTGCTGTTTAACAATATTATATTATATATTGTTAAACTTGCTTATATTTGCGAGCCCGATGTTCCGCTCCCTAAACTTAGCGACCTGTCAGTGAGGTTATGTCATGTTTAAACTGTGAATAAGTGGATATGCACACCGATAGCCTTGGTTTTTTAGAAACTCTTGAGAATATAGAAGTTGCTAGGAATTATCTACGTCCAAAAAGTTTTGAGAAAGGTAATTTTTTTTCGATAAGAATAGTATGACATCGATTTTTGGTGCGGATATCAGCTGTCAAAAATACAATCATGTAGCTCCTTGCTGACAATAGAGCTGTACAAATATAGTTTTGGTAAAGATGTTGTGGAAATAACTATTATCGTCCATGAATTTATTACGTATTTAAAAACATCGATCTTTTATATTGATCGATGTTTATAGGTACCTACCATAAATTTGTCATATTACAGGCCTTATGATATCCTTCAGATGGATTGTTACTTATTGTTTTGTACAGAAACAATTCAGTGACACACGGGGATAACTGATTAGAGGCATTACAATTTTATGCCACTGTAAGCCATCAGCTGGTATCTGTGACAGACGTGAGAGGCATAAATGTAGCAGGATTGAACAAGTTTCTCGCGGCCAGCCTCTGAAAAGTTGAACCATTTTTCTTCTTTATCTTGATAATTGATTGGTGACCGCCGTGTATTTGAAAATGCCGATTTTACATGTCGAATATTGTTGTTAATTGTCAACAACGAGAAACGCATCTGAATGCAGCTGCAGACTACGAGCCGTATTATAGTGTGTGCATACAAAATATACTTTGTACACATCATTGAAAAGATAAAAATTCAATTAAAAAATAATGTTTGCAGCGTAAATGGTAGATATTATTATAAACATCAAATAGTCATGTGTTGTTTTTATTTAAAATGTGTATATTATTTTATAAACCATAAAATACATTTCTAATTTACAAAAGTCGAGTTTCGAAGTTGTTTGCTAAACAGGCTCCTAGCTAGGTGGCCGGGCATAAATCAGTTAATATTACCAAACCATAGCCAATTTAAAGGGCTTTGTAATAACATGATTTTAATACTCAATTAATATTTTCAAACTGCAGCCAATTCAAATTTTCCGCCATTATAGAAAGGGCTTTCTGCAGCCAACTTCGCACTTGTGTACTGTACTGGACCGTAATGCGAACGCTTCACGGGCGAGTAGCGCCCCGCCCACTACTAAATTACTCGTTACTTGACTAAATCAGTGGCCTTGTGCGAACTAGCCTTTAGTCCCAGTAGTTAACCAATCTCTGTGAATGTAGAGCTGAAATTTACTAAATCATGTCTTTCAAGCGATTATCACCTTTTACACGCTAATAACAATAGGAAAGGTATGTAACAACAATCTCGCACGCACTATAACTCTCAATACATATAAACTAGCAATTTTCAGGCTCTTCCTACACACCCTACTACATATTTGTTATCTCGAATACACCAATTATCAAAATCAATACAACGCACACTTACTTATACATAAAAACAAATTTATCTATCTTCCACAATTACATATATCATCTTGAAAGCTTTTCGATAGTTTTAATAAGTCTGTTTATTTTATACAATGAATATTGTGAACTTAGTATTGATTTTTCCTTTTTTAATTCAAATCATAAACAATTAACGTGAAAATTGGCATGACTATTTTATGATGTATGCTTTTTGAGTAAATTTTTACGTGTGAATATTCGTTTTTTTTTAAATAATGTTTAAATTGTAAGTAACCTCTTTTTATTTATTTTTACCATTTTTGTGTACATACATTTGGTACTCCTTATCTGCTTTTTAATTTTGTATCATTAACAACCACATGTTTATTTATTTACTTTAACTCTCCAACTATAATTAAAAGCAATCACAAAACTTGAGCATCCGCAAAAGCGGTTCTGCCGACTCTAAAAAAAGCGTACGCTCTCTCTCCAGCCCGGAAATTCTTTTGAGCCTCGGATTTTCGCGGGAAACCTTGCCGCAAGGAAAGCCTTCGTCAGTCTAAGGGGGCGGCAAAAGTTGGGTGGTTCAAGGGAGCGGGAAAAGGGGGGCGGTAGAGCTTTCTGCATGTGGGCGGCGCTGAAGAGTGCAGTAATTGGATATAGCGAGCCCTGTAAGATCAACTCGGCGCCTAGCCCAACCGCTCACTTCTTTTGGCTCGTGCTAATTAATGGAAAAGTGTTGAAATTTGCATTGGAAGCATGTGTAATTGATTCGGATAACATAACGGCCAAAAAAACACTTTCACAAACTCATATGAAAAAAAATTCATTTGAATTTCAATGGGTCTATGCGCTTCGGAAAATACAATTTATTTTCTTTCGAAAATGTAACTTATCGAGTTCTTTAAGATATTGGCATGGACTATTTAATTTGAATTAATTTTCACCTTTCATATATACTTTCATACTCCTTGACTGATAGGTTGGTATGCGGCTGACCACCCATACTGTAAAAAATGGTTCACTTTGCCAATGTCACCCCTGCTTCAGGGAAGGTCGGCAAGAGTTGCAGGGCTTATGTTCATTTGAGATTGGATTTTTTATATTGTAGGTCCACATGCGGCATGTGTAAGCGCGAAATTATGCATGTCTGCTTGTGGGAATGCATTTAATATGAATCTCAAATGATACATATCTTTGCAGCTTAGATTTAGATTTAGATTTAGATATCTATTTATTTTTAAGTATGATTGTACATAAAAACTAACGGTGCTATTCACACGCAGCAAACCTATGGCTCAACCGCCGCCTAACGTGAATTTTCTCTTCAAAGAAAACGATCAACCGTGAATCAGCTTCGGTTCAAACGTGTTGTGAATAACCCTGTAAGTATCTAATTGGTAATAAAATAATACTTAAAATTAAGGAGGTTTCTATCAATGATTTGTTCACTACATTTTATCTATCCACATATCTTTAGAGAGATTTGGTGAGAAGGCGTCACAAGTTTTAAAAAATTAAACCCGATATGATAATAAAAAAATTAACTTGCTCAAAACTGCATTTGGTGAAAAGACAAGTATTGTTACGATACTAGGACTTTCATTCTACCGAGTACAAATTCAACATTCACCTTTTATTGTCTACGAAGTAACCTTGGTATTCAATTTTCATTTGGTAAAGGTGAAAGAGATGCGAATCTTTCTCATGAAAAAGCGCACTCCTCCAGGTGGCTGGATTATAGCATGTGCCGAGAGGGACTCGCCTACATTAGGCATGCGAGCCATCACCCTCGGCCTATATGAATTGGAAATGTAATTTTCCCCGTACACTCCCGAAATTCCTTTTCAAACAATAAGTTTCATTTTCTATGGAGGTCCCGCCAAAAAATACTCAAGTTTTATGATAACTGTTATTCCGCAAGACTCTTCTGGTGACTAGAGACGTGAACACATACAGAAGTTAATCATCATATTTATATACATCTATTATTGCAAGATGCTTTTAAAGTACCTACTAACTGGGTGTTTCAGTTTGCTAATTCAAAATTAAATGGAAAGTAAAAATTTCAGTTTAAATTTGTCAACAATTTGTACTGTCTTTTAATTTAAGCAACATTCAAAATATACTTCAACTTCTTTTATTGGATATATATTATATACATATATATTTTTGTAAAATTAAATGACTGTAAATGAAAAAAGTATTACTTTCTTGCTGAAAAAAAGTATTGTTTTATTTTCAATGGATGCATCAAAATTATATTTTAAAAAAATGACATGACTGTCATTGCTTGTATTGTGAAGTTCCTCAGATGAACTAGGAGTATATTTTTTTCACAAAAATATTTATCACCAAAACATGAAAAAAGAATCTATAGATAAGAGAATATAAATTGGAGAGGCCATCCGATAAGTGTCTATAATTGAAATCGGTTTGTGAAAGAAAACTATTTTCAAACAGGTCACTAAAAAAATTAAGTAGTCATACATATGTGTAGTACATACCCCCGTACAAATTTGTTCAGTATTGTACTTGAAATGATTGCATTTAGCGTTATTTATTTTTGCAGGTGACAAAGCCATTCTAACACCAGCCAGTTGTAGTGTGATTTCCCTTGCTCACTACAGAGTATCACGGCTATTTACAAAACATTTGGTCCACAGCTTATTCATAGATCATAGTTGTTGTTGTATGGAGTCGGTAGTCGGTGGTAGTCGGTGTTATAGCCGCGGGGATCAAGACAGGTTATTTGGAACCGGATAACGCTGGTTCGAATCCCGCGACGATAACTTCGACCCTGGTTCAACAGATGCCGTTGCATGCACACAAGCTTCTGCTTTCGCATGAAGACAACTGGACAGGTAAAATAGGTTGGTGGATTGCATTCCTTTCCACAAATCTATTTAAAAAAAAAAAAAAAAAAAAAAATGGAAAATTCATTTTAGGTGGCGGTTGAGCCATGGATTTTCTGTGTGAATAACATCGTATGAATTCTGAATGGTAGCGCCACCGAATAGTTTTTTTTTCAATCTCTCACATCTCGTAATATCACTAATGTCTTTGCAGAATGAAAGCGGCAACCGAAGTAAAAATATATTAGAAATAACATAAAAAACAAGGATTTTCCCTGCGCCACTTCAACAGCCATAAAACTCTAAATTCTCCTTTCAAGAGGCGGCCCGGCATTTTCATTTCATCCCCGAGTAAAATACATCGCGCCGTATACAACCCACTTTATTCTGGCACTTGTCTGGGGCGGTAACGGTCTGAGGGAGCATAGGCCTAGAATAGGGGTGGAGGGTCGTCCTAGGTAGCCTTTCTCTTTCAAGAGGACCTTAAATTTTATCAACATGGGTGAGGAAAAACATATCAGATAGTTTCAATGAATAAACAATGAAAATAAAGACATCGCTAAATCAAAAATCCTTGATAATAATTCATTTGAATGAGCCATTTCCCCACTTAAACTGAAACTGGTTGGTGTGGGGCTGGCTCCCTTATCCGAAAAAATAAATAGGTCCCGAATCGCCACATGCGACCCCTTCCGAAATAACGCAGTCAATAAGTTACACTATACGTGTAGCTGAGTTGCACACTGAAAAATAATATGAAATTTTAAACTAGGTTTACTTAAGTTTATATAGGGGTATTGAGGTGTGATACACAAAAAAGCAGCGCTCACCAAATAAATCATTCTAATATGATTAGTATATTTACAATGGTTTGAAATCCATATTCTAATGAAAAGAATTTGAATACAGCCCAATAATATCAGTTAGAAAACATATGCTTACATTTAAGATTCATATAAAATGAGCAGACAAGGGTAAATTCGCGCTCAAAATGCCGCGTGTAAACTTACAGCATAAAATCTTGAATATAAACCCTGCAACTCTTTCTTACCTTCCCTGAAACTGGGGTGACCTTTGTAAAAGAGAGAACCAATCTTTACAGTATGGGTGGTTAGCTTTGTACCAAGTTGTTTGAATATAATTTTCAATTTGAATACTAAGTCCCTTCAAAATCTTTTAAGATTCAAAAACTAGTTCAAACACTGCTTCTTGGATTCAGTAATTTAAAAAATGCACTCTCGATAAACGACAGCTTATTCTGTATTTTTTAGGAATTAAGTTGTGTGTGGCATATATTTTCTCACGAGCCAGCTATCTGTTTGCCTATCAGAATCGTCACCGGGTCCCGCGGGCAGTATAAACAAGAGCGAATATGAGGCGCTGACGCGAGCGCAGACTCTGCCAATTACCGCACAAGACGCCGAGTTGCATGGCAAGTGTATGGGAGAGTGTGAGACAAAACACCGACAAACATAGTGCACTCGTATAATGCACCGCCAACTATATACTGAGATGCATACAACCAAAGGCGGCGATCTTTTTTTAAAGAAATCCTGTGCGGGAGACTTCCTAGATCTCAGGGACTCTAGGAGTCTAAGATACTAATTGTTGTAGTGCCGCAGAGGTGTTGTTTACGAGCTTGGTCGTCACTACAAAGCGCCAATACTTAAGCAAGACCCCGTTGCTGTAAGGCTGGATGGACCTTTTGATGCCCGGTCTTTGGAAAAAGTTTATGAATTTTTCAACCCAGCAAAGGGCATATTTGAAAATATAAATGGTATATTTTTTGTGCTCCGCCGGGATTCGTCCCCACTACCTTCCATTTACGAGTCCGAAGTGTTACCACAAGACTACGGCCGGGATCTAGATATTTTTGTAAATTGATATATTATGAAAACAGAAAAATGGCATTCCAATATATTTATTTCATTTTCGAACACCTCTTACATTGCTGTTGTATGTCCGAAACGAGTCAATTTTAGCATACAGATACCGCAAACTAAGAGAATACAACATCATAACTTACTATGAAACTGACAACCCATATTGGTAAAAATGTATTTTGTATATTAAAAAAACTAAAACGCAACTAAGCTGCACATATTACTTAACCTCTTAACACGTTGTCCCCGAAGGGATATGGTGTGTGAAACCTATTTATTTGTACAGTTTAGGGAGCTTTACGTCAGCCATTTTATTTAAAAAGGGGGGTTTCTAGCTCCCAGGGGTTTGGTGTTCATTTTTTATGAAGTTTTACTTAAATCCTTGCCGGTATTTTATGTTGAGTTTGAGTTACATAAATATTTAAATGAGAGATCATATCTGACGCCGTCAGTGGGTATCGAACCCTAGCTCTCGCTATGGAATGTAAGCATTCTAACAAACGGATTTATTCACTGGAAGTTATACATCTATGGAAAAATTGTAAAATCAGCTATTTATATATTTCAAATAATCCTTAAAATACTCATACATAGAATAAGTTACAGATTTCTAATTTCACTATAATTCTTACATGAACGTCGTTTTTCTTTCTTTAATATTAAATTTGAATATCTGCTAACTGTAACTCTGTTGGCATTTCACTAGGAGAGACTAGAGCCTCTGCAGATTTGTCTCCATTATTTCCTATGCTTTTCTAAGTCTTCCGTTGCCTGTTTTTCCTTCCACATTTCCTCTGTTTATACACATCGTAAGTCTTTCATCATCCATTATTTCTACAAGTCCAAACCATGTCATCACATTCTATTCTACTTTTACATTCACATGTTCTATCAACTTGCATTTGCCCTGAAAATAAAAATTTGCGTTTGCATGAAAACAAATATTTCACTTAAATATTTTATGTTAAATATGCATTCGAATTTTTTTTGTCTTTTACTTAATATCAAAGTTTATAATGCACACTTACACATGTTTGTTTGTGGGCATGCATTTGATATGAGCTTTGAATGTTGATATATCCCCGCAACTTAGATTATAGATAACATACAAATACTTGTATGAAAAGTATACATCAATTTCAGAGAATGGGCAGTTCAATCGCCATGTGGGAAGCGCGCCGTTGTTAGGGAGGTAATTTTTAAAATGTCACCATTATCCTGGTACAGCGTGTCTGCCCGTAATGCACCCTGTCTCCCACCCCTACAGACGCGCAGAGCCCTTAAGCGAGGCTTTTTGCAGATTGTAAGCTTCGGAAACTGATATATTGGCGCCGTAAAGTTAAGTGTGGATAAGTTAAGGAAAGTTAAGTAGAGCCGCTTGCTCGATAGTGGTTATTTCATCGTGTAATAGTGAGATATTGTAACTATCTGACTTGTATGATGGGAATTGAGAAGGATAAAAAATATACTAGCTATCAAAAGATGGTGTGTCAGCAAGAATTTAAATCAACAAATTCTGCACACGTTTATTTTACAAATTAAATGAAGACTACACGGGAAAAGCAAGGAATGTCAGCAAAAATAAGAAAATAGATTCGTAAGAAAATAAGTACAATCTCGTGGCATCTGTGTGTGTCTAAAGCTCTGCAAAATTTGTAATGCAACAACAGTCGCTATTGCAGTTTATGGTGGTATTTTCGGTTCTGTGTGACGTGCAATAAACATGATTTCCACTTTCAAATATTGATACACCCATAATTTTCTTCAACTGACATTATTTTAAAGAATTATTAGTGAATTGATTATTTTTCAATAAAAAATTAAAAAATAAAAGAAATTAAAAACTTTGTTTTATTCCACTTTTATTGTTTTTGAGTATGTTACAAACGTTTTCGGAATACCTTCCATCATCGGGTAACAACAATTACTAAAATCAAACTTAAAAATTAAGACATGGGTGTGGGATCTATTGGTGGTAAGGGAGGGGGTAGCAAGGTAGGTATGTGGGAGGGAGATGGTGAGTTTTGGGGCGGAGCTAATATTGTTAGGAGAGGAGACGTAATGGCGGGAAGTTGAATATTTAGCATATTACTTTTATTTCTATGTTTATTTATCTCTAATATTTCTAATATGTCCAACTTTCTCCCTTTTTGGCAGCTATTTATTAATTCTAAATTATCTATATTAAAACTGTGTCCTTTTTCTCTCGCGTGTTCTCCTATTTCAGAGTAAATCAAAACGTTTTTGTCAATAAAAGTGGAATAAAACAAAGTTTTTAATTTCTTTTATTTTTTTATTTTTTATTGAAAAATAATCAATTTTTTAAAATGAATTTCCACAGTGTTTCACAAAAATCTTTTCAAAAATTAATTATTAGTGCATTAATTTTCACAAACTTTGGAAAAATATGGCATCTTTGCTTTGGCGTTCCAACTTATCTCTTTCACTCTGGGTGAAGTGAAATCTTCTCTTTGTTTTCTTCCTTATCTTTTCTCAGTCCACTCCTGGGCGTAGGCTTCCTCTAATCTTCTCCAATTTTGCCTATCGGCTGCTGTGTTCAGCCATCCTCTGCCTGCAGTTCCCTTGATGTCGTCCAGCCCCCTCAGTTGGGGTCTTTCAACTCCCCGCTTGGACATTCTGGATGTATCTTTCTCTCAAAATACACCCAGCCTCAATACATCAGCCTTGTTAAGTCCATCTATAATTTATAATCTAAGTTGAAAAAATAAATTACATTGAAGATTCATAATATTAAATGCATAAATGCATTCCCATAAGCAAACGCGTATAAGTTTGCGCTAACACATGCCGCATGCGGGCCTACAATCTAAAAACTCAAATTTCAAATGAACATGAACCCTGCAACTCTTGCCGACCTTCCTGAAACAGAGATACCATTGGCAAAGTGAAACATTTTTAGAGTATGGGTGGTCAGCCTTATACCAATCTATAAGTTAAGGAATATAATACCTTGCCGGTAATTTATTTTGGGGTTGAAATAAACACCGAAATGGGAAATCACATCTGACACTCTCGGTGGGATTCGAACCAGATCTCACAGTGTGGAATGCAAGCACTCTACCAACTGAGCTATCGACCAGTCTAAAAATTAAAATTTACATACAAGATGGGCCGATTTCTTTGCACAAGTGCACCCTCAGTGAGATGTGGCATCGTCAACTTTTCTCGGATTGTGAAGTGTAAACTTTAGAGAATGCTGCTGCAGTTCCATAATTGTAATTACACGGTCGTCAAAGAGAGCGCGCTGCGAGGAGCTCTGTGTGAGTCCTCCACGAGTCCCAATCATTTCCCGGTCTCAGAGGCGATGTGCAGCTCAACACCAGAAACCAACAACATTTAGCTACGATGTCTTCGATTTTACCAGTAAAATTATAGTAAAAATTACTCAAAATATCCGTCGTGTTCTTACAGAAATTGTAAACAAGGCAAATACGAAATAAATCCCCAATATTTATTGTTTTTGCGCCGATTAGTCATCTTCCAAATTTTGGGGATATATGATAAAAGAAAAACAGTTTTGTTTTCGATTACATGAGTATATTTTTATATACCACAACCGGTTTCGCTAACATCCGTTCGCATCATCAGGTGGATAAATGACACCCTCTAAGATTGATTCCGTTTCTACACCATTTAGTATTAATTTATCCACCTGATGATGCGAACGGATGTTTGCGAAACCGGTTGTGGTATATAAAAATATACTCATGTAATCGAAAACAAAACTGTTTTTCTTTTATCATTTATGATGAACGATTACAAAGTTAATGCCTCTACAATCAATAAAATTTGGGGATATATTTTGTTAAATTGTCACATTTTTGTGTCTGGCGAGGTGGTAATTAAAGTAGTTCGATATTACATATTGTTACGAATGTGTGATTGTGTGTTTTTACTTGTGTGTCTGTGTCTCTAAATGTAGGTTCTTAAATTGTTATACTTGTAATTATTTTTAAAAAATCCACAATTGTAATGTACTTTCACTGTGTGAACCACCAAACCGTAACAAATTTAATTATAATGTATTTGTTCATTTGCTCGATTCATCTTCTGAGTATAGGATATTCTGACAAAGTCACGAATTTTCCAGTTCTCGATGTTTCAAGAACCGTTCTAATGTCATACTTTATAAAGGGCTAAAACTATCTGTAGCGCAGACTTGTATCAGAGCTGTCGAGCTGAACACTGAAAAAGCCAACCTGTAATCGAACCAAATGTGAAATAAATTGTTTAAAAGTAATTAACCGAAGTGTTTATTAAATCTAGCCCGTGAGTCGTCACAATATCATCTTATAGCACCTGATTCTCTGTTTGCCCGAACACCGCTGCATCCAAAAATTGGCCTACATGATTCTATCTGAAAGCTACTGGTAACTCTCGAGAATTTTTAGACAATTTGGCTGGCGTATCCATTCATGTACGCCTTGTATATTTCAAGTGATCTTAAGTGATTTAAATTCTCTGAGGGGAAAATGAGTTTCCAAATATACAGTAAAAAAATTACATTCAATAGAAAGGAAAATGTTGTGCACGGATGTTCAAAGCCTTCAATTTACACAAGCAGTTCGTTCAAAACTTTTCTAGTGGGTATTAAATAATTCAATTAATAAATTATTTACAACAAGTCCTCAACAATATTGACTTCTGAGAAGCTTCCAGAGCTTTTGTTGTTTTACAAACTTAACAATTCAATACAAACCGAAGTTTATTTATGTACATATTTACTCTTTTATTGACGAGTACCGAATATCAATGACCTCGTTTACATGGGATATTTTTGGTTCTAATTTTTCAGAAGGATGCAAGTCTACAGAAATACCCAAAGGAAAGTTGCTGGTCACTATTGTAGTCTGATTGTCGTGAGTTAGAAGTTTGTAAGGACAAGAAAAGTAATGGATAGTTGGCGGCGCTTTATCAAAGAGACTAGAGCTCATTTTAAATCAAAACTCTTTGAAGACATACATACGAGTATAGGAATATTGTTATGATTTTACTGGGGTTCTGTTTCATTGTACTGCGATTAATTTTGCAAAATAACGGTTTCCTATGTACTGATTAATTTTCTTTCTCTAGCTTATCGACTTTGCGGCTCAATGTTTCAGGCAACTCTGACTCTCCACACAATTTCGACTCATATTTATATCGTTCATATGGACGTTTCTCGTGTATTCCAGATTCTTCTATAGTGGATTGTTCCACACACACACACACCCAGCGTGCTTAGGCTCACGTACCAACACTCGCATAATGGATCATACCAGAGCAGTCTACCACCATCCATTTCATCATTATTCTAGCTGTTTCTAGCAGTTGTGCACACCAGAAAACTACGTACCTAGGTACATGTACACACACACCTAATATTCGAGAATTAGAAAATATATATGTTGATGATTCGAGATAAATCAAATGAACTGTCACAGTGTTCTGAGTTTTTTTTCGTCTTTTCATAAAAATAAACGGCTTACAGTTTTATCTTTTCGTATACGATATGCCCCCGATGTATACAGGCAGGTGGCAAAAGAAAAATGTCCGGCGTCGCAGCTGTAATTGGCGCGATTTGAACAAATCCATGTGTTAGTCTGGCCGGCTAGACGTTTACTCATTGCTTAATTAGTTTGATTTAGCGTCCTAAGGCGACGCGCCCGCCCCACTTCTCAAGCCCGCTCAATCGCGCACAACTTTGAGGTGCATTTTTCAAGAGGAATGCAATTCGACAACCTATTTTGCCTCGCCAGTTGTCTTTATGTGAAAGGAGAAGCTTGCGTGCAATGGGGCATCTGTTGAACCAGGGCGAAGTTATGGTCAAATGGGCCAGACGTGATTCGAACAAGCGTTACTCTGTTTCAAATATGCTAGTCAAGAATAGCGACATGACGCCTTCGGCCATAACATCATTCATTTTTTTGTTAGAAATGAGGTCGACACATGATTTCACATAACCAAAATTGTGACGTCACACTGTCGAATGACTAGGGAAAATGCGAACAAATGTTTTAGCATGTGTTCCGAAAACCATTGAAAGAAAGATGAGAAGAAAATAGGATTAGATACTTAATAAACTAAGATAATTAATGAGAAAAGATTCTTTAAACGGCAAGATACCAAAATACTTTAAGTGGCTAAATTAGATAATAATATAAGCTAATATTCAAGAGATAAGATTTTTTATGAGTCAAGATACAAAAGTTAGATAATTTACCTAATGAACTAAATAATAATTACTAAGTTTAGATTCTCAACACGGCAAGATACAAAAAATAAGGTAAGTGACATAATAACATACTTAATGAGATAAGATTTTTAATGCAGAATGCATTTCTATCTTGAACAGATGTATGTACGTATTTAAAGCTTTCATACTTCCTTTTGTTTCGTTGTTAATACGTACATGTAGGATTTCTAGGTAATAGTTGGTAGGATTGGGGTTCCATTTCAAGTGTAATATATTTCAACAGAAGCTAAACACTCTCAATTAAACACTGCCCCTGAGACCTGCCCTGCCCCTGCTCCTGCCCCTGAGACTGGCCCCTGCCCCCCCTCTGCAGTTACCCTCATCCACTACACAAAATACCAGACCCTGGACTTGAACCCCAGAGTATTTGTATAATGTTACATTTGATCCTTAGAGTAATTTTTAATTCATCATTTAACCAACACTAAAACTATATCGCTAAAAACCTTTCCCTTCCAGTTGACTTTGTATTTGTTTATTGAGTAATAGGGTGTTTTGAAGCTGCCCTTCTATACTGAAAAAAAAGTGCAGTAGGAAAAGTTGAAATGTCTATGTTCTTTTGAGAACTGAGGTTTATTTTGTAAGTACACGAGCATCGTAAGCGTGAACGTATAAACGTGTCTTCTTGTGAGATGTATTTTAATTGAATCTAAAATGATAAATTAAATTGTCTCATATCTGATCAAGATTTTGTTCTTTCATTACCGATACAGATCTCTTATTACTCATACTGTAATTGTCTCATTGTTTTGCACTACGAAACGAGAATAAAAAGATAAAGAAGAAGAGTTTTGAATGTTTATCTGCCGACAAACCAAACTGCTTACAGGACGCTTGCCATGCTTTTAACAAAGTTTGGTACAGGACACCCTGGCTCAGGGCCCTCAGCGCTTAGCGCGGCCGCTCTCCGTAATTCTGAATCCAATTTAGATGAATGTGCATAGTTGGAGGTAAAGTTTCATGTTATAACGCATCCAGGGGGAGGGGGGGGCTAACTTGAGAGACGGGGAGAGGGTGGGGGGTTTCTTAGCTACGGGATTCGATAGAACCAAGCCTACGATTACTGTTCCTATGTACGTAAGATCTAGAGTTCTTCCCTACATATTACACACTTCAATAAACTTAAAATTTAATCCTACGACCGGTTTCACAAACAACCCGTTTGCATCATCAGGTGGTTAAATAAATGCTCATTTATAACAATTTATTTAACCACCTGATGGTGCAAACGAGATGTTTGCTAAACTGGTCGTGGAATTGAATATACTCAAAGTAATTGTAAACAAAGTTGTTTAAATTTTTTATTTTTTTAGATGAACCATTACAAAGTGAATGCCTCTACAATAAATAAATTTTAAAAATGTTCATGTAGGTAGGTCCAAGTGAATTATTGTAATTCAAATTTTACCATTCTTTCGGCCTTACAATTGTTTCAGTATTGTCGACAGCTCAGTTGGTTAAATGCTTGTGTTCAAAGCCAGAGTGCAAAAAGTTGACCCCCGCCAAGTGTGACAGAAATGAATTCCCGTTTCCGTGTTTGAAAACCCACCGTCAGGAGCAGTGAAACTCCAACTTTGCATTAAGGTGGTCTCTTTACCTGTGAAAATTAAAAGGGTTTCGATACTTATTTTCACGAGAAGTTGCAAATAAGTTGTTTTTTTTTTCATTTGTCCTTTGCACCTACTTTTTTCTTATGCGATAAAATTTCTGTACTTTAGTATATTTTTTGTAGTTTTTTCTACTTTCAAATCTTCTTACAACTTGCGTTTCAATATTTATTTATATTTAAACCATATGTGGAGTATTACAATCCATTCTTTTTAAATATTTTATTTTTCACTTTAACTCTTAATTTCTCAATCAAATCTGTCCATGCTCTTCTCAGCGAAGTATCCCATGAAATATCCCAAAAGCTTAACCCCTTTGCATACATCACGAATTCGGTCCCGTTTGTCTATGATTTTGGATAGTATCGCCGGACTAGAACCGGGCTAGTCTGAAAGCTCCCATAAAAGCTCATACACTACTGCGCATCGGGTAGAAAAACCATAGACAAATCTTAGCACAATATGTCTAATGTGAAAAGGCTGGTAGACCGTAGCGTGAATGGCTAGAATAGAGACTAAACTGTGTCAACAGCGAGCATTTTGTGTCGTAGAATAATAATGATAAGGTCTTTATATTTTATATAGAGTGTTAATACTGCAGGGATGGCGCAGTCTGCCGGTTCAGATATTAATTATTGGGTTATCCAATCGAAACGATTCACTTCGGGGGCTCCCTGCGCCGCTCCCCAACTATCTGCTAACTTTCATCTTGGCGGGAGAGTGCCTGCCCCGCCAGCTCCGAGCTACAACAAACTGCAACGTGTTCAAATACTTGTGATGTGCAAGGGGTTCATGTGAAATTATGGCCTCGTACTCTGCATGAACTTTGAACTTATTTTAAAGAAAATCCATATCCGACTTATTTTATTCGACAATCTCTGGTTTTACTTACTTTATATAAAATTTAGATTTTTGTTCATTATTTTATTGTTGAGCCACTCTTGCTTCAAAACGTAAAGCCTTAATAAAAAATGTTCAAAAAAGCTCAGAAGAAATAATTATCGTAAAAAAATTGCCTTTTGCTATTCTCAAATTACCTGTTAAATAAATCCTAAAAGATGCCCAAACTGCCTATTTTGAAAGGGTAGGTTGTCGAATCTAATCTAATCTAATCTAATCTAAGTTGCAAAGATATGTTACATTAAAGATTCACATTACATGCATTCCCACAACCGGACATATACAAGTTCGCGCTTGCACATGCCTCATGTGAGCCAACAACATAAAAACCAATCTCAAATGGACATACACCCTGCAACTCTTGCCGTTCTTCCCTGTAACAGAGGTGACATTGGCAAAGTGAACCATTTTTACAGCATGGGTGGTCAGCCGCATACCAACCTATAAGTCAAGGAACATACACGACAAATTACATTTTTTAAATCAATAAATAGTAATATACATGGACATCAAAAAGTTAAAACATAAAACAAATTTCATTTTAATAAACCCTAGCCGCCAACATTACAGATCAACCGCCATTTTTTTCTGTCCTTACATACTTCTTTCATTTCCTCCAGAGTCATAACCTTCTACATGCAGGCTCTTCTTTTATTATGACTCTGGATATTCCATTCATTCGCAATTTCGGATATTTGGTCCATCCATACCTTTCTCGGTCTTCCTCTACCACGACATCTATCTATTCTACCAACATATACTTTCTTCGTCAGTCTTTCCTCATTCATTCTCTCCATATGCCCAAACCATCTTAACAAACTTCTTTTAATCTTCACTTTCACACTTTCTCTTGCACCACATTCTTCTCTTACTTGTTATTTATTATGTGAATTATCCTGTTATTTATGAAAACGACAGTTGAGAACGTTATTTATTTACATTGTAAAAAAAATATGAGCTCGCAACAAATGGCATGGCCGGATTTCTAGGGAAAAGGGAAACAAATATTTTGCTGTAGGTTGCTAAAGAACAAAGCTTATATACGTGGGACCTTTTTCCCATGAAGAATAAAACCTTTTTTTTCAAATTTTTGCTTAGTCTATCGTGAAACTAAAAGTCGTAAAAATTGCTTTAGAGACAAATTTAAAGAATTTTATTCGTTGTCTATTTCTCTCATATTCGAGTGCATCCAAGTTTTGGATTTCTTTTCCAATTTACACCGTCGCTTTGTGCAGGGAACTTGTGTGAAAGTGCAATACAAATGAATCGTTCACCGAGCGTCCCACAACGGAAATCAATCGACGATGACAAATAAAAATACAATCGCCATTTTTCATTTGGACGAACTTTCAAAAGCTCTAATAGATGGGGCGCCACAATCACTGGACAAAGGCTTCAATTGTAGAGCCGGTGCAGACTTCGATAATAATTTGACACCTTGCCTCTCTTCCTTTCTCGCCAAATTCCGGCAGATATTTCTGCAGAGAAAGGCGCTGTGAAACAAAATAGAAATCATTTCTGAAATGTTTTTTATCAAGAGCACGTACGATGCCTGGCCTGAAGAAAAGAATTCTTTTGAAGTGAAATTGATACCCAGAGAAACACGTAGATTTTTTTTCAGGACTATAAATTGTTGAGCTACTTTTTATTTCTTACACATGTATGATTTCTGTAACTCTAATAATAGCAAACATTTATCTTTCATTACGACTTTGCGGCGTTAACCACTAGATTACAGACCAATCAAATTTGATTCTTTCAAATTTAAATAAGAATATTTTCTTATTTCTCAAAGAATATATTAAACTTCATCAAATGCATTCTAATATATCTAAAATAACAATTTACATAATGAACAGAATATACGTTCTTCTAAATCTAAATCTAAGTTGCAAAGATATGTATCATTTGAAATTCATATTAAATGCATTCCCCCAAGCAGACACGCATAATTTCGCGCTCACACATGCCGCATGTGGACCTACAATATAAAAACACAATCTCAAATGAACATGACCCCTGCAACTCTAGCCGACCTTCCCTGAAATAGGAGTGACATTGGCAAATTGAACCATTTTTTACAGTACGGGTGGTCAGCCTCATGCCAATCTATAAGTCAAGGAATAATTCGTATTAAATTTAAAATTATTTAACTTTTCTTATCTTAAAAAGAATAAAACCTTGTTGAAAATAAGTGGATTTATATTCAGGGGTCTACAATTGGATTTCTTTTGTTTCCATCACACCTGACTGATTTACGTCCTGAAAATTTATGATTCGAAAATCAGATGTTGCAAAAGAAAAGAAATAAATATTGCGACCCTCTTCTCGGATGCTCGCAAAAAACTAAAACCATCTTTTGGAAACAACTGGAAAGGTTGCAATTTATGAATCCGAAATCCATCGACTGAGCAAATATATGTGATCAAATTTTACAGCATTTTTTCCAGTGGCACATTTTATTTACATTCAGGACGCAGCTTATATTCATATTCATATCGTATCCAATAAAACACACTGAAATATTAGGTGGATAAAAATATGGAGAAATTTTTTTTACTGCAATCACAATTTTTTTTTTACTTTTCCGTGATGGTGAATAAAGTTTATTCCTGGAAAAATGTGTTTTCTAACAAAAAACATTTTTTTTGTGTTTAAACTGTAAATACGCTTTTTAACAAGGAATGATTTCCAGTTTGATTCTGTTCTTTCGCACACAAATAATTTTACGTAACAAATATCCTGTAACAAGGTTTATAAAATATTGAAAATACATTAGTGCTTGATCCTCTTGGAAAATATTTTTGTGTTCTCGGAGACTAAAGGCTAGTTCGCACAAGGCCACTGATTTAGTCAAGTAACGAGTAATTTAGTAGTGGGCGGGGCGCTACTCGCCCGTGAAGCGTTCGCATTACGGTCCAGTACAGTACACAAGTGCGAAGTTGGCTGCAGAAAGCCCTTTCTATAATGGCGGAAAATTTGAATTGGCTGCAGTTTGAAAATATTAATTGAGTATTAAAATCATGTTATTATAAAGCCCTTTAAATTGGCTATGGTTTGGTAATAATAACTGATTTATGCCCGGCCACCTAGCTAGGAGCCTGTTTAGCAAACAACTTCGAAACTCGACTTTTGTAAATTCGAAATGTATTTTATGGTTTATAAAATAATATACACATTTTAAATAAAAACAACACATGACTATTTGATGTTTATAATAATATCTACCATTTACGCTGCAAACATTATTTTTTAATTGAATTTTTATCTTTTCAATGATGTGTACAAAGTATATTTTGTATGCACACACTATAATACGGCTCTAGTCTGCAGCTGCTTTCAGATGCATTTCTCTGTTGCGTTTTTCGTTGTTGACAATTAACATCAATATTCAACATGTAAAATCGGCATTTTCAAATACACGGCGGTCACCAATCAATTATCAAGTTAAAGAAGAAACATGGTTCAACTTTTCAGAGGCTGACCGCGAGAAACTTGTTCAATCCTGCTACATACGCCTCTCACGTCTGTCACAGATATACCAGCTGATGGCTTACAGTGGCATAAAATTGTAATGCCTCTAATTAGTTATCCCCGTGTGTCACTGAATTGTTTCTGTACAAAACAATAAGTAACAATCCATTTGAAGGATATCATAAGGCCTGTGATATGACAAATTTATGGTAGGTACCTATAAACATCGATCAATGTAAAAGATCGATGTTTTTAAATACGTAATAAATTCATGGACGATAATAGTTATTTCCACAACATCTTTACCAAAACTATATTTGTACAGCTCTATTGTCAGCAAGGAGCTACATGATTGTATTTTTGACAGCTGATATCCGCACCAAAAATCGATGTCATACTATTCTTATCGAAAAAAAATTACCTTTCTCAAAACTTTTTGGAAGTAGATAAGTCCTAGCAACTTCTATATTCTCAAGAGTTTCTACAAAAACCAAGGATATCGGTGTGCATATCCACTTATTTACAGTTTAAACATGACATAACCTCACTGACAGGTCGCTAAGTTTAGGGAGCGGAACATCGGGCTCGCAAATATAAGAAGTTCTTAAGTACTTAAATATTTTTAAACAGCACTTTATCTTTAAATATTCTTGCTGAAAACGGGCATTATCTTTTCAAACTGCAGCCAATTTAAATTGCCGCCATTCTTGCATTTCCGTTTCCCCGCCAAGAGTGAGCGGCCAATGGCGCGGCCGCTAATAAACTCGACTCGGACTCGGGCTTTTCCGTGGCTCTTCGGACTCGGACTTTTCCGTGGCTTCTCGGCAACACTCGCCCACGGACGGTGGGCGGGGCCGCTACTTGCCCGAAAAAATAGAATGAAATGGATCGGCTTGACTAAACCATTGACTTAACTACTGGACTAAATTGTTGGGGTTCGCACACGTTTAGCCACTAAATTACTCGTTACTTGACTAAATTACTCGCCTTGTCCGAACCAGCCTTAAGAGGCAGAGGCCGCCCAATGGCAACATGTCGGGCCAATATTGAAAAAGAAATGCAAAAGATAAACCTGACAGAGGAGATGAGCCAGGATAGAAAAGGAGGGCCGACCCCAAATAATGGGATAAGGCAAAGGGAAAGAAGAAGAGAGAAGAGCATATTCAAAAAATATTTTTTTACTGCACCGGGTAACGAATCCACAATATTCTGATTACGAGTCCGTAGCGTTATCCAATAAAAATGGGCCGGTCGAGCCAAAATAATACCAAAAGCATACATACACGTAAGAATTGAGTACTCTAAGCTTTCACACTTCTTTTTGTAAAGATTGTTCACATAATAGTTTTATCACATCCTATCACCACCAACTACTCAGTTCTCCTACATTTCCGAGCATCCATCATAAAAAATAAACAGAAGATAACTTCTACACGGCGTTTCATAATTTATGCACCGCAGCAACTGTGAAACAATATCCCACGCACCACTCTTGAATTTATACAACGGCCCAATACCCCAAGTACAAAACCTCCCCCAAAACATTCACCAACAAAAGTGTATATAAACTAAAGCAACCCCTCAAGTGAGTGTTTTATTTTCTTTACATTATATGTTAAACGCTACGGTTTAGTTGATACGTGGTTTTATTCTTGGGGTAGAGTTCCCCGGAGGGCTTTATCACGCTCTACGCGTGAGGCTTCCTGGAATCATCAAACAGAAGGACTGAAGAACTGGGAAGACCCTGGAAGACCTGAGAAGACCCAAGAGGCCATCCGGGACAATCCGACACCGGTGTTCCGCCTTAAGCAAGTCAGACAGGACGGCTTATGTGGACTTAAGTCTAAGCCGCAAATGACAGTTGAGTATTACAAGAAAAAATGAAAGGTTTCGATTGTAAGTGATTTGAACCACAAATTAATACATCATTGAAAAATGACATAAATAATTGTTTATATAATTAATTACATATTTCATTTATTACAAAATAAAATCGTTTTTTTTATATTTTCACTATCATTTTTCATTTCAAAGATGTGAATGTGCATATGCTTGTAATACTTAACAATTTTCTAGAAGGTTTTCTAGGTTCTTAGCAGTAACTTTGTGAAAGTTCATCTTTACCTTTTTTTTTTTAAATAAAAAACTTTGTTTAAATTCACTTGAGTTTTTATTTTTTAATACACGACTAGTTTCGGTAGAGCAGTATCCACCATCACCACCTGTCGATGGTGGATACTGCTCTACCGAAACTAGTCGTGCATTAAAAAATAAAAACTCACAGTGAATTTAAACAAAGTTTTTTATTTATAAAAAAAAAGGTGAAGATGAACTTTCACAAAGTTACTGCTAAGAACCTAGATAATATATAGGATACATGTTTTCAAAGCTAAAATGTGTAAACAAGACATAAACTGCCCATGGGTGTTTTTCAATCCACAACTGCTATCACAGGCCTTCGCTCGTCAAACATTTGATTAGCTCGCAGACCTAAAGTAAAAAAAATATGTTTCAACTTAACTTAGCGTTCCAAAATTGTGAAAAAACTTAAACGTACACAAGACGTGTTGTTTCAGTTTACATGTTTTTTTGAAAAACTCAATGGTTGAGTTTGAATGTAAATTTTAGTTCTTGGGATACAGACCACCGCCACTAGCTTGCTACAGGGTGTGTAGGAAGCGGCTTATTATGCACGCGGAGAGCCTTCTGAGAGATTGCAGTTTTTTCATAGCAAGCTTTTGAAAAAGTGAACCTGTTTCCAGATTCAACTGTGACAATTTAATACTCAAATAAATAAAGAGACAGTTATGATTATTTATTTGAATAAATATTTTATTTTCTACCGTGTTGTAGATTAAAATTAAGATTGAGTATCGAAATAAACACTATATACGAGTGTTCGTTGATCCTCAAACTCCAATAGATACTCAAATGAGACTGATCAATTTTTTTGTTGTTAGTTCTTAGAAACAAAAAAATGATCTTAATTTACTAACAAAAAAATGAAAGTGTTCATCATAAAATAGAAAATTCGATATATTAGAGACGAAGTGTTTATTTCAGAAAAAAAAAAAAAAAAACAATTTCACACCATTTTACTTTATGAAGCTAACCAACCTTTGACCTTTTTTCGACCGGTCCCTAGTCCAGGTGGTAACACTTCGGACTCGTAACTGGAAGGTCGTGGGTTCGAATCCCGGCGGAGCACAAAAAATATACCATTTATATTTTCAAATTTGCTCTTCGCTGGGTTGAAAAATTCATAAACCTTTACCAAAGACCGGTCATCAAAAGGTCCATCCAGTCTTACAACAACTGGGTCTTGCTAGAGAATTGGCGCTTTCTACAGCAACGATCAAGCTCGCAGAGGGCTCTTGCGGTGTGATACACACAAAAACAGCGCTCACCAAATAAATCAGCCTAATTTAATTTTTTTTTAACACATTAATTATTTTTTTATGACCAGCCTCTTTTAAAAAACAAGGGCTTTAAGTACATTTACCAAAGGTTCAATATGTCATAATAGTCTGTATGCATAAAGAATATTTTATTTAATCATTCTAGAGTATTTTTCTATAGCACAAAGTTTCCATCGATATATGACAACATTTTTTGTTTTTAACCATGTATGTAATAACACTGTAAAAAAATAATATTACTTAAACGAGATTTAAATAAACAAGCAGATTTGTTGACTCGGACACTGTTTATTTTCGTTACTTTTTACACAAAAAATATTTTTTTTTTTTGATTCATGAAAATCGTTGAGTTTCAGACGCGCTCTTTCTCCCTTGACTTTGCCCTCCATCCGCGCGGGTCCAATGCATATTTAATGCAGTTTTGATAGTCGCCCTGCGCGCACTTTATCTCTGCCTTCGCCGTTATGATGGGCCCGTAAGTAATAGTTCTTGGCAAGTTTTATTAGCTTCGGTGGCACGCCGGGGGAGGGACTTGAGAAACAACCACTCAGGGCCAACACATATCACCCCCAACCAAGGGAAGCGGATAATTGCATCAACATAATACTATTAGTCAGATTATTCTTTCAATTTGATCCAAACGGTATTTGTGCTGTAATGTGTTGTAAGAGGGAAATAAGGAAAAAGTGAAGTACAAAAAGCATTATATGATGGTAAAGACAATGAAGACGATACTGGTGGGAACATGAAAATATAATCAAAGAAGATGGGATCCCACTTAGCGTTTTTCAAAGGAATCCAACCAGGACGAGACCCCCAAGAGCTGGTTTACAACAAAGGTTAATAAAATTGAACTTTTTTTTGTAAGATTTTGTAGGGTTTGTGTATTCACACAGTGAAAAATTATCACTCTTCACTCTTGATAATGACCTGAATATTGATGGTCAAAAGTGCTCGAGATATAAAATATTGTTGTGAAAATTAAACTACGTTTAAACCACATGCGACCCCTTCGGGGATAACGCAGGCAAGAAGTTACACTATATGTGTAGCTTAGTTGCGTTTTAGTTGCGTTTAAGATTTTTTTTTTTTGTAACATTAACAGTTCTTTGACTGACAGCTTGGTATGAGGCTGACTCCCCTAGCTCTAAAAACATGCTTCCTTTTGCCAGGCACGTGCACAGGGTATAGGCAAATACATTTCAGAATAAATATTTTATCTCATTCCTTTTAAATAACTCCTTTGAAATTGACTGAACTGCTAACGATGGCTCCAATCAAACTTTAATTTTGAATTTTAAATCTGAATATCAAGCCTAAATGGTTTTTTATATCATATATTGCCTGCCTATTAGGCGCATGTGCCTGCATGGGATGCACGCCCCTGACTTTTGCCAATGTCACCCCGATTTCCGAGAAAGGCAAATAGGGGTTTATGTTTATGTGAGGTTTGTTTCATTTTTTGTCCATACATGCAGTATGTGTAAAGGCGAACTTTCAAAGGCGAGCTTGCTAGTAAGTATGCATTAAATATGAGCCTTAAATGTCCATATATCTTTGCAACTTTTATAACGGTACGTAAAATAAACTAAAATATATATTTTTCAAAACACGCAGAGAAATATGCGAGTGTTACCTGATGCAAAATAAAATTCTCTGCCACGATAAAGTTCATAACAATTTCTCACTCCATTACACTACTTTTTCCACACATTCCGCAAAGCGGTCCCGCGGGGATACACGTCTTTGTGATTTTCCTACAAAATGTACTCGCGTCCCGGCCAGGAAATGTATATGTGTGTGAAAAATAAGAAACCGACACCAAAAAAACTAATAAGTATTCCGGCGAGGTAAACCGCCGTGATGTTTTTATATTTTTTGTACTTTGAAAGGAAAAGTATCATATTTTTTTGTTTACCTAGGAATGGAAGTACCTACGTGTGATATAAGTTTTATTGTATGTTTACGTATAATCTTAGAGTTATAGTCCGGTCGATAGTTCAGTTGGTAGAGTGCTTGCATTCTATGCCGTGAGCTCGGGTTCGAATCCCACCGAGGGTGTCTAAATCTAAATCTAAATCTAAGCTGCAAAGATATGTATCATTTGAGATTCATATTAAATGCATTCCCACAAGCAGACATGCATAATTTCGCGCTTACACATGCCGCATGTGGACCTACAATATAAAAAACCCAATCTCAAATGAACATAAGCCCTGCAACTCTTGCCGACCTTCCCTGAAGCAGGGGTGACATTGGCAAAGTGAACCATTTTTTACAGTATGGGTGGTCAGCCGCATACCAACCTATCAGTCAAGGAGTGTCACAAATGATTTCCCGTTTCGGTGTTTATTTCCAACCCCATAATAAAATACCGGCGAGGCTTACTCAGCCTTCACAAGAAATGAGTACCAGCCCTCTCGGGAACTGGGAAACCCCCACTTCAATTGAAGTGGTTGGCGTAAGGCCGACCTCCTTACCTGTAAAAATAAATAGGTTCAACTCGCCACATGCGGCCCCTTCTGGGATAACGCGGCAAGAAATTACACTATATGTGAAGCTTAGTTTCGTTACTGAAGCAACGAGCTTGCCATTCAAAACAAGAATTTACAATTTTAGAGAAAAAACAGTCGGTCGATAGGTCAGTTGGTAGAGTGCTTGCATTCCATGCCGAGAGCTCGGGTTCGAATCCCACCGAGAGTGTCAGAAATGATTTTCCGTTTCGGTGTTTATTTAAAATCCAAAAAAATATTTTAACTCAGCCTTCACAAGAAATGAGTACCAGCTCCCTCGGAAGCTTATCAAATTCTAAGTTATTTAATTTTTCGGTATATCTATGCCTTATACTTTACTCAACAATTTTTTTCAATCGCGATATTATCAGGTTGACATAAAACCAGAAATCTAAGGCTTACTTGATATTATTCAATGCTTTAAAAATGCCTCAATTCTAAACAAACCAGGAAAACTCATAATAAAAAATATTTTAACGCATTTAATTGAATATGTAAACCCATCTTTCTTTTACGCGTTACCTTTTTAGAAAGAATCTAAAAGATATTGAAATATTACAACAGAACCCTTTATAAGTCCATATGCCAAAACATCATAAATAGTCGTGTAAAAAGGGTTTAAATGCTACCACTTTATATGTATGGCAATATGTACCCTTACGTCTAATGTCTTAGAATAATAGCATTATGTCCATACTGCCTACATTTTTCCTTCATACAAAATTGGCTTCGGCCGTGGAAGGACCTATACGCTCCGAACATACGTGAAAGGAAATCTAATGGGCACTGTAAGATGACCAGACTTTTCCATACAATGAGGTCGGAACATTTTCAAATTTGGATTGTTTTCTCGGCGAGCAAATTTCAGTCTTTGAATGGAACTGCCGAATTTAGCAACCAATAAAAAAATATTTGTACGCATTTTTTCCCAACCTGGCCGGGTGACGGCACTTTTTTGTCTACGCCAACTTGCGGACATTTATAATTTCTCTTCATGTGTTTCATTAAATATTTTAAATACAACCACTGGTCTGATTAGAAATAAATTTCAATAGACCGGCCCGTTGTCTAGTTGTCAACGCTACGGACTCAAAACCTGAAGGCTTAGAATTCGATTCCAGGTTGAACACAAAAAAAAATCATTTAATTTTCAAATATACTCTTCGCTGGATTAAAAAGTTCACCTTCCTTTATTTTTTATACATTTTGCTCAAATATTTTCGCCTTAAAAGAACAGGAAAAAATGCAATTTTAAAAGTGAATTAGAAATAAATTTCAATAGACCGGCCCGTTGTCTAGTTGTCAACGCTACGGACTCAAAACCTGAAGGCTTAGAATTCGATTCCAGGTTGAACACAAAAAAAAATCATTTAATTTTCAAATATACTCTTCGCTGGATTAAAAAGTTCACCTTCCTTTATTTTTTATACATTTTGCTCAAATATTTTCGCCTTAAAAGAACAGGAAAAAATGCAATTTTAAAAGTGAACTAAAACTGTTATTTTTTTTAAATAAATACAATGGACTGTGTGAACCACCAAACACTAACAAGTATAAAAATTATTTAATTATGACGATGAATCGAAATTTTGCCTTTATTAATTAAAAAAGAAATATCTTCAAAGGTTAAAAGAACGTTGAAAATATACAACAAAAGCACGTGTAGAAACATAAGGTTCCAGTTTAAATTTCACTCATTTAAAACAACATGGTTCCAGTTAGGTTTTCGTAAGAATTCGTCGTCGTGCAGAGAGGATGTTCTCCTGAAAACGTTGGCTACGTCGCCGACGAAACGTCGAGAATGATGTAAGTTCTCTTTAAACGGTTCGTGAAATATCCGAGTTAAATTAAGTTTTGAAAGTTGTTTAGTTTTAAAATTAATATAATTGTCAACATGGTTCCACTTTGTTTTCTTGAATATTATGTCCAACCCTTGTCCGGTCAGGGTGTGGGCTGCGGGGTGTACAGGTGTAAGGGGCGAGGTGTGCCCAGATTGCTTTTCTCGTAGCAACTTAACGAACAACCACTCTATAATAATACTTTATGTTCATTTTTATTACACTCGGGTGGGACAGGCAATCATGCGAGCAAAAAAATATCGTAAGCGCTTCGCTCATTACATTTTTATCTCACAAATACGATAAGTTATGTTGTAATTACATGTTCAATAATAGTATCCTCATTTTCTTTTAAAAGGAATGGGTTTGTTCGTGAGCCTAAGCATGCTGGTTGGTTTGTCTAACACTCTGGTATAGTGTGGAACAATGCTCTAGTACCATCTACTAGGAAATATCTACCTCTACCTGTCTCTTTTGCACCTATAAATACGAGCAAAGATTCTATCGGACAGTAGAGTTGCTTAGATCATTGTAATGCAAACACCTGTAATCAGAGCGTGAAGGGTGTACAGTATATTGTAAACGATTTTGTGAGGAATAAATCTTAATAAATTTAAATCGCAATTTAATTAAAAAAACCACAAGTAAAATCTTAACAGTATTATAAAATTTACAAATTCAAATTAATTCACAAATTCAAATTTCAGAGAAAACGTCATAAGAGAACTTACTTCACTCTGAAGCGCTAATTTGCTAAATTCCTTACGACTTTAAGGTGACGAGATAGCAATTTGTGTCCAAAAATAAGGTGTACTGTGATTTTTTATCCATGGAGTTATTTTGTAAGCGCTAGCAAGCTACGATTTGGATTGATATCCAAAATAAAAGGAATTTAGCAGAATAGCGTTTCTGGACGTTTCATTGGTGTCGTTACCAACATCCTTAGAAGACATCCTTGTTGTGAGATACATAGACGATGGTTAAAAAAATATTGCTTTGTGTGCCAATTATTTATTCTTTTTTGTTACCTATTTTGATGAGAAAATCATGTGACTTTGTTTTAAAGTTTATGTTTTTAAATGCATCATTTGACCATTGAGTTACAAAACGTGCACGTGAACCTTAATTTGCAACTCCTGCCACCTAATATATAAACCCTATTATATATAAACCCTATTATATATAAACCCTATTATATATAAACCCTATTATATATAAACCCTATTATATATAAACCCTATTATATATAAACCCTATTATAGGGAACTGGATTTGGAGAGACTATTTAAAAGACGTCTCAAGACTCACCTCTTCGTCCACTAATATGGACAAGCGCCTTTCTAGTGCCACACTGTCATAAAAGGCGCTGTATAAAATTTGTATTAAGAATAAAAATGACATAATAATAATAATATCAGGCTAATTTATTTTAAATTACAAATGATAAAAGAGCGCCGTTTTTGTGTGTGTCATACCTCAAGGGCCCTCTATTATAATAGGGTAAAGGACATATTTATTATAATAGGGTAAACGGGAAACAGTATTCTTTATCTTACTGTTACTTACATGTTGTAAATGAATATATATATTCATACATATTAAACTCCTAACCTATAGTGTGGCTCTTATTAAATTTTGGTAGCTACCTTGATATTTTTGTTTCCCTTCGTACAACATCCCATAAGCATAAACGGCTTTAATAACAATTCAATCAACGTTCCAAATGGATGTAATAGAATTAAATGTGTGCATTCATTTTTGAGGCCACCGCAGCATTTAGCTTTAAAACACAATAACGTTCATTACATTACCAAACATATTCGCTTTAATAGATGATTTTTAATTTATAAAGGCTGTTAATAAACATTCTGATTGTCCATTTGGCAAATCCCTCCCTCCATTTAGAGAGCTACGTGCTACGAGCCAATAATTATGCTGCTACGCCATGTCCACGCGTAGAACCTTTGCCGACCATTGGATTTACATAATACTCACTTATTACAGGTAGCCACAATATTCAAATTGTACGGTTTGAAATAATATTCAATTCGAAAATAATGACACAGTTTGTTTGTTTTTAATACTTAATTGAATTATCAACTGAAATAACAACGTTTATTGAATGTTGGTCAAAGTGAACTACATAAAAAATATTATTAAAATATTTTCACAGTTTTTTTTTTTATGAAGCTTCCTCCAACTCTCCAGGCATTTTTATTCTAGGTCTTCTGCATCTATTCAACAGCAGTCCTCTTTTTGTCATCTAACCATCGTTTTAGAGTACTTTTATTAGTTATTTTGCCCTCACGAGGTCTCCAATCCACTATCCTTTTGGACCATCTTTCATCATTGAATGTGACAATATACCCTGCCCCACCACTTCTGCTTTACTGCTGTTTTTATAATGTCAGCTACTTCCGATTTTTTACGTATCTCGCTATTTTGTATCCAATCTGACAGTCGAATGAGCAGGCGCATGCATAGGGTATAGACAAATATTGAATACATTTCAGAAGAAATATTTCCTCTCATTCCTTTGAAATAACTCACTTGACGTTGACTGAAGTGCTAACGATGGCCCCAAACGAACTTAAATTTTGAATTTTAAATCTGAATGTCAAGCTTAAATTGTATTGTTTTGAATTTGCTTGAAGTTCTTTTAATTCAATTACAATTTCAATTTATTTCACAAGATTTATTTTTCACAATATAGGTTACAATGTACTGTTCACTGTTCACTCTCTGCTTACAGGTCTTCGCGTTACAATGGTCAAAGCGATTCTGTTTTCCCGTAGAATCTTTGCTCGTATTTATATGTGCCGCAGAGACGATTCTTGCATGTTCTCGAACATGGTTGATACTTCCACTAAGATTGTTTGATACTATACCAGATACATCACACCAACCAATCAGCGTGCCTAGGTCCACGTCCACACGAAATCACACGTTCGTAACAGTATTTTACCATATATTGCCTACCCATCAGGCGCATGTACCTGTAATGGGATTCACGCCCCTGCGTATGTGCAACATAGCTCTTTCAAGCTTTCGTTGCTTCACACAGAGTTTCCTGACAATCAGATATGTAATAATAATAACAATAATCATAACAATTAGCCACAATGATCAGTGCGGCAGTGTATATATATGTCTCCAGGTAAGGGATGGGGTGACCAGGGCGCCATTAGGTAATTAGGTACGTGGCCGCTAGACCCTCCCACCTGCCAGGCGAGATCAAACTGTGGTCACCCCACCGAGCAGTCACTAACGGACGACATTTTAATTGTGACGGCGAAAATAAACTACTCCATAATGAGTGCGGTCAGTTTGTTCACTATTTGTTGTGAATACAAATTATTCGCAATTTATTTACAGTTCACATTTTAAATTTCGAGTCAATTACAACTGTGCTGTGCACACATTTTTTATTTATTTAGGGGCTAAAATTTAATTGATAAAGTAAAACTTTCACAAGTAATGTCGCTTGAAATATCGAGGGGATAAGACGATGGCACTTTAATTTGCGTTATTGACACTACAGCCGGTTCCATCCCGCCTGCGCCGTCATCGGCAGTAGCTTCGACCTGGATCATCAGACATCATTGGGCTAATAACAATAATCATTAATTTAAAGTATAAAATAATGAATTATTAATTAATAATAAAATAATAATCTAAGTTGCAAGGATATATTCATTCAAAGCTCTCAGATGTATGCCCACAAACAAACACGTGTAGTTCGCGCTTACAAATGCTGATTGTGTACTTACAAATAAAATCCAAACCTCAAATGAAAATAAGCCCTGCAACTCTTGCCGACATTCCCTGAAACAGGGGTGACATTGGCAAAGTGAACCACTTTTTACAGTATGGGTGGTCAACCTCATACCAACCTATAAGTCAAGGAATTGATTACGTAAATATGATTTGCACTCCTCTTCACAAATCTATTTTTAAAAAAGAGTGATGGTGTCATATCTGACTCTAAATGACATTGTGTATGACTATTGGCGTGAATAATTTTAATGTTCAACGAACATACCACATAGGTACTGAAAGAATTAAAATCCTTAACAAAAAGGAAACTGTAAAAATGAGTAGCTTTTTAATTAATTAATGAATGCATGTGTCAAAAGTAAAATAATATGTCCTCGCTTCTCTACTTCCTCACACCGCTTGCGCAAACATCAGATGATTATTGGTGAGTCTTTTTTTTTACTTCAATCCTTATTCTTGTACGGCCTTTGAATACCTACAATTGTTCGATCTTCCATGCGTAACTCCTTATTTGAGAGTCCCTTATTTTTTTTAAACCAGCACCTTGCACTCTTTTATCATCACTGTCATGAACTACAGCCCTAGGTAGACTTTGACTGAATCCAGGAGTCTCCTCCAATTTTTGCCTCTCCATCGGCTTTGCTCTCTAGCTACTAATGTCTGCATTGGCTGCATCTACGTAGACACCGTCCATCCATCGGAGTTTGCTTCCTTAGGTGAAACTTAAGTTGACTTCACCAGTAAATAAATAAATAAACTGAAAAACTTTCCCACTTGTTTGTTACATTTTATCCACGCGTTAGTCTGTAAAATTCATTAGTCATAGTTGAATGTTATTACAGCAACACACATACGTCATAATGCATCGCTGGCGTGTTAAAATAATTAATGGAAGTCAGCCGTGTAAGCAACACGTCCCTTTGACCGTCATTCCGAATGCAATCAATTTCATTGCAATTTCACAATCGCAAACGATTGTGCGCATCCCGCAAAATTCGTAGATTAAATGCAAGGCTGCAGTATGATAATGCGCACAGACGGGGTGCAAGCGGTGTGGTGAGGTAGAGGAGAGGGGAAGTGTTACTTTAAAGTCACACATTAACACTCACATTCATAGAGCATACTATCACATCTTACAAACAATGCAATGACAGTTGAAAGATGGTGCTACGAAGGCTTACAAACAAACAAATAATGCTATATTTTTCTTCTTGTTCAGCCTTTCTCAGTCCACTTCTGGGCCTCCTCCAACCCTCTCCATTTCTGCTGTGTTCAGCCATTCTCTGACTGCAGTTCTCTTGACGTAGTCCAGCCACCTTAGTTAGGGTCTCCCCGCTCCCCCCCCCCTCTCCCCCCGCTTGGACATCCTGGATCGCCACTGGACGATCCTTTTCGGGCAACTATCATGGTCTTGCCTTGCAACGTGACCAACCCAGCGCCACTTTAAGCAGGCCACTCACTGTATGACATCAGTAGACATCAGTAGACATCAGCGCGTCTACCGATCTCCTGATTTGGAACCCTGTCTCTCAGACTGATTCCCAGCATCCTTTTTCAATGGCTCTTTGGCACGTCCTCAGTCTGCTGGCGCTATACTGAGTCAGCTCTTTTGTTTTTAAGCCATAGCATAGGTGGATATTGGAAGCACGCATGACTCAAAGACCTTCCGTTTCAAGTTAACAGGCATTTTCGTGTCATTAAAGATGTATCCCAGATTCCCGAAAGCATGAGCATGTCAGTCCTACCCTTCTGGTAATTTCGGTTGCTTGATTCCCTTTACCTAATTTTATATTGTGACCAAGAAGAATAGTGTTATAAATTTTATAATGCTATTTAATTTTTTTTAAATGAAAATAACCTTTGTTTAATTCTACTATTATTTTTATTTAAATTTGTTACAAAAACAAACTAAATAAACGAGTTGACCGGTTTCTCTAAGCCGTCTTCAGAGTAACTTACTTTAAGTACTCTGAAGTAACTTACTTTAAGTAAGTTACTCTGAAGACGGCTTAGAGGCCGAAACCGGTCAACTCGTTTATTTAGTTTGTTTTTGTGACAAATTTAAATAAAATTAATAGTAGAATTAAACAAAGGTTATTTTCATTTATTTAAATTAAAATGGAGTTCTACAAAGTTTCCGTTGAAACATTTAAAAAATCATAATGCTATTGTTATGATTTTATCTCTTTTACTAAAATTGCGGTTTTATTTAATTCAACTTTTTTTTATCAAGTTGATTACATAATTTGGTTCACTCTTTACACTTCTGTTTTGTGGGTTTCAGCCGTGAAACTGACAAGTTTTATATCAAGTTTCATTGAAGCGTTTTTACAAATTTTCAATTTTTTATATTATTCTTACCTGAAGATGATCGACACGATCGAAAAAGTTAGTAATTTTAATTGAAATAAATTAATATCTGGTGAAAAGAAACAGTGTTTTTAATGGAATTTTTTCCTAAAAAATATAAAAAATACTGTAACTGTAACTGTAACTGTAACTGTAACTCTGTCGCCATTCCGCTAGGGGTGGCCAGAGCCTCTGCAGAGTTGCCTCCATTTTTTCTTTTATAAAAAATAAAAGATCGATATGAATTTTCACAGCACGTTAATACAAAAATAATACAAAATATACTTTATAATAAAGTTGTTCTTACGTGTTTCCTGAAAGTGAAAGCTTACTTTAAATATTTCCATATAAACCATTGAACTGACATGAGGTTGTAAAATATTCCTCCGTTTGGTTTATCGCTGAGCCGGCACCCCTCCCCCTCCCACCGCCACCTCAGCGTCATCCACATGCAGCTTGCATCCCTCCCCTGCGAGAGGGAAAGCCTTATTCTGCATAGGGGCAGCGAATCCAAATCACATACGGGAAATTTGTGAAATCACACTCTAGGGATTGCTCAATTAAAAATGGTGCCATCGTGCTCTCGTGATATGCTAGCCTGAAATTTGATATCAAAGATGGATTATTTGAATCCTCATGATCTAAAAAATATATCTTGATTTTGAAAAAATCTTTGTACTTCAATCATTTTGGCGTACTGTCCTTAACAGTTAAATAGCGTTTGTAATCCTTTAAAAAAATGTGGCAGATAATATCAGGCTGCTTTTTTATTGGGATATTGAATAGAATTGATCACGAGTTGAGATTTAACGTCATGATTTCCAGACTAAAGGACGCACGTTTCAATCTACGGCCCAAATTATATTTTTCTTTAATGACGCAATCTAATAATCTGCAATGGGGATTTCTAATGTTCGTTTATTAATTTGCTACATTTTTTGCATAGGAAATTTTTGACTTTTTTTGTATGGATTTCTTTTTAAACGTTTGTTCTTTTTTATATTTAAATGTAATTCATTATTCGTATGCCTTGACTTATAGGTTGGTATGAGGCTGACCACCCATACTGTAAAAAATGGTTTACTTTGCCAATGTCACCCCTGTGTCAGGGAAGGTCAACAAAAGTTGTGGGGCTTATGTTCATTTGAGGTTTGGATTTTATTTGTAAGTACACATATAGCATTTGTAAGCGCGAACTACACGTGTTGGTTTGTGGGCATACATCTGAGAGCTTAAAATGAATGTATCCTTGCAACATAGATTATAGATTATAGACGCCATAGCCCAAATCCAGCCTGGCCTCTTGTATTATTCACATTTTTTTCAATACTTTAAAATCCGTGCACAGCAGAGATGCCTCTATAGTTTTCACATTTCAGCTTGTGGCCATTATTCTATATTGGGAATTTGATGCTCTCCAGCTTTTCCTAGGGAATTCTTTCTATTACTACTACTACTAATTTTTCATATCAAACTACATTTGCTTTCATGAGATCATTCCCTCATTTTAATACTCGGCTTATTTGCTATCTAGTCTTGGTGTTTTCTTTCTAAGCAAATCTAATAAGGCTAGATATACAGGATGTGCAGAGGACTCCAAGATAATCAGAAATATCTTGAATGGTACCGCCTCCGATGTTTAAACCACTCAAACGTCCCAGGATGCGAAGGACAGACTTTTTCAAGAAAGAAGTCGAAATTTTAGGAAAATTGGGACCATGGAGGGAAGCAGCACAAGACAGAGAGTCCTTGAGGATTGTGGTTAGGAGGCCCTGAGCTTTCAAAGCTCAAGTAAGTAAGTATAAGGACGGGTTGAAAAAAATGTGAGAGGCCTTCTTTTAAGAGAAGATAGAGAGACTTACATAGAAGTTAACGAAAACGTTATTAATTTTTTGACTTCTGAATTATTTTTTCAGTCTAGTTCAGAATAATGGTTCTACGCCTGGAGCGTCGCGACGCAATCACAAAACTGCCAAGTCAGAACAAAACACACGAATTAGTAGAGTTGTGTGGAGGAGATTAGTAGAGCGGGGAGGAGCTTTAATCCACTTATTTTTAATCGTATGCGGTTAATTATTGCATCGCAGGTTTTTCAACCACACTCGCAATTTTTACAGCGAAAATATTGTTTCGCTCATAGCGAAACTGAAACATTTTTACCTGCATCAAAAATGTTATGTTATAAAATGGATAACAGTGCAATACTGAGAATGAAAAAAGCAGGTAAAGGTTGATTACAAATAATATGCTTGATCATATTTCTTAAAACCTATAATTGGGACTTTATTAAAGCATGTTATGTTATGAAAAACATGCGGTTGTTTTTTCTAAGATGTATAAAAATAAAGTGAAATTTTTAAACAAAATAAAACTTAACCTTCTTCTTCTTTTTCTTCTTCCTCTTGTTGTAGATCTAGGATCTTTTTATTGTGGAACTCCCTCTTGTGATACAGAAGACCAGCTGGTCTTCTATCTGAAAGAGGGCGACCTGGTTGACTCTGGATGTTCGGTATCTCCTGTGCCACGACTCGGGCTATCCTTCTTTAATACATGCGGTATATATGGTCCCTCCAGAACCGTCTCCTCTTCCTGCTCCAACGAAATAAATACTTGAATTGATTTGAAATAGAAAAATGTTGACAATAGAAAGAGAAAAGATTGGGGTCATCCGTAATGAAATGACCAAAATATTGAGTTACTAAAGTATAAGGCAACAATAAGAGCGGGGGCGCCAGTGTCAAGCTGCCTGGCAAAGTTTCTTGACTTTTTTTATAGAATGACACTTAGTTATTATTTTACTTCCTGTTTTAATTTTGTACGTACATTCTGAAATGTTAATGAGATACTTACATAAATTTCCATATAAAAAATTGTGACATAACGCACACGGGTTGCTTGAGAAAAGGCGCACAAATATTTTGTTATTGGTTGCTAGGGACCGTCGTTGCATCAAGTGTGACGTTTTCCTTTCGAGTAAAAAGTTCGGAATTAAAAATTATTTTAAATCCCTTGACTGTGAATTTTCATTACATCATGTACATTCCAAGCTACACATACAGTGCAACTTCTTGCCACGTTAACCCCGAAGGGTTCTGCATGTGGCGAGTAGGTACAGCCTTTTTTTACAGGTAATGGGGGCGGCCTTACGCCAACCACTTCAGTTGAAGTGAGGGGTTCCCAGCTCCCGAGGGGGTTGGCACTCATTTCTTGTGAAGGCTGAATAAACCTTGCCGGTATTTTCTTTTGGTTGTTGAAATAAACAATGAAACGCAAAATCGTTTCTGACACGCTCAGTGGGACTCGAATTTGAGCTCTCTGTATGGAATGCAAACACTCTACCAACTGAGCTATCGACCGAACTAATCATATTAAATTTACCCATTAAAATTCAATTGCAATCGATCACCTTTACATGCTTTTTGTGGAAAAAATAAAACTGGATGATTTTACACGCATTGTATAGACAAACCCCAAATGCCATTCCCGCGTTTTCCCCCTGCACTTTCAAAATGGCGGCCGTCCCGCGCGCGCGTTTATCAAGCGAACGCCTGCTCATTCGCGTTATTAATTATTCATTGAATCAAGCGAAATCAAAACCAATTTCACGCTTCTTTGCTCCCTCACATATTATCCGCTAAAATCTGCACCCCTTCCCTTCTCCTGCCTCCATACCTCAATCCCTCCATGCACCACGCATGCGAATAATTCCCATCCAGTACAGCGAGTATACAGCCACAAATTAAACTCAACCCCTACATTTTACCAAAAATGTACGCAAACCGAAGCAGCACTTCTAGTGAGCGTTTTAATTTCCATGTATTTGAGGTAAAATGCTATCATGGTAATTGAAGCTTTATACTAGGTGTACCGTACTATACGTCTAGATTTAACTTTAGCGTTTTCCAAAAATGTATGGAAACTAAATGGCGCATCTAGCGAAGGTTTAAATTTCCATACACTTTTCATAGACGGTAAGTGAAGTACCATGCTTGAGGCACAGTACTCAATGTTCAAAACTTAACGCTTAGACTCAATCATAGTTTTTGTAGGGTTTGTGTATTCACACAGGGAAAATTCATTTTATCTAAAATAAAATTATTTTTTCTTAAACGTAGTTTAATACAAATAATCAATTTAATCAATCATAGTGATTTACCGAAACTGTATGAAAACTGAAGAACTCCTCAGAGGAGCTGTTTCAAATACCATATGTATGTTTTATAAACGCTATGGTTGAGTTGAAAGATAAAGTTTTATACTTGATGTATGCCATAGGAACAAACGCGAGTATACCTACCTTTCTGAGTTATATGCGGTCAGGATATTTTATGGTCGCAAGGATGTTCAGGAAATTAGAAATGGTTTGGCAGGTGAAGGCATCATGACAATTGATCATATGCTTCCAACATTGGTTTTAAATATTGTATTAACGATTACAAAGTTAATGCCTCTACAATCAATAAAATTGTATTATTATACTGATTGTTTGCATTTGTGGTAGAATTACATTAAAAAAAAGACTAAAATAAACGCTTGTTCATCATTTTTTGGTACAATTTTCATTCAAATAAAATCACGATAAATGAAGTGAAACAAGAAAATACGAATCTGTCATTTTGTTTATTACCACGGTCAAAACCCGGAATATCAATTTCAAGAATTGTCATACCTACTTAAAAAGTTTAGTATTAAAAAATTGTGAGAATTTTGTGCAGCACTTTGACAGATCATATCAATAATTAACAGATTTTCAAGGTTTCGGAGCTATTCCTGTAGGGATCTAATGTGGAGGATGAAACCTATTTATATTCACAGGTAAGGAGGCAAGCTTTAGACTAACATTAACTTGAAGATTAGGTTTTCCTTGTTCCCGAAATAGCAGCTTCTCATTCATTAAAAATGTTAAGTTAAACTGGTACTGTGATTTAGACTTGAAGACATTGAGGTATATATACTAGAGAAGTAACTCTTCTCGAAACACGTAGCACCCTGCAGTAGGTCAAAAATCGTACTCGAGAAAAACGGCCCGCCAGTCTCACGCAGACTTACTCAGCGAGCGGACGAGACAGGTGCTAATACATACTGCTATAAATGGCTAAATATTGTGATTGGAGTTTTCAAACACCTTTGTTTGTGAACTTGATCAATTATACTACATGCACAAATTAAAAATATATAAAATCCTAGCACAAATTAATTATTAAAACAATTGTTTAACTTTAAAAATTTCGTCGCTGTGAAGTCAGCCCCACAGAGTATATAGGTACTTAGAGAAGCCACTCTATAGCTTTGAGGTAGGTACGTACTTCGAAACCCCCTTCTCCGTCTTTCTTCCTTCGCTGCCTCAACAAGTACCTATTCGGACTTTGATCTTGTATGCATGTGTGTATAAACACGCGACAGGCGGGTACACCCACACCACTATATTCATATATTATTATCTGCCCTGATATTATTAATAAATATTATTATTATTGCTAAAGCTGTCAAAATAAAACGATTAGATTTTGCACAATATTTATTTATTCAAAAAAGATTAGTCATACAATCACAAAAATATAGGTACACTGTGCAAAGAAAAAAAATAATAAAAAACAAATGATATGGCAAAAATAAACTAAGTAGGTAGATAAACAATCAAATAGGCACCTGCCAGAGAAGATAATATTGTCAAGGACACTGGCATTCTGTATCTGTATTTCTTGCAAAAGTTTTGGATCCCTGATGATTGTCCTGATGATGGTCTGAGGACTGGAAATGTTTATAATATGAAATCTATACACTTTACTTTCACTTCCTTCGGCTCATCAGCCTTAAAGGATCCAGGGACTCCTGCACCACAATCCTCCAGGACTCTGCCTTGTGCTGCTTCCCTCCATGGTCCCCACAGATGGTCCCCTCACTCCCAAAACTTCGGCGTCAGCTTCGAAGTTCTCTGCCCACCGCATCCTCATCTACGTGGTTAACACCTGAGGGGGCACCATCCAAGACAGTTCTGATGATCCTGGAGTTTTCTGCACGTGCTACATTTCCGGACACTCGAGTCTTCTTGATTTCATTAATCTCTACACTCTCTTCAATTGCAGTGAAAATATAACAGTTAATTTCAAATACGCTTGACGCATTGACGTTCACAGAGTTGACGTGAGTTGACGTTTGAGACGATCGACGGCGTCTAACAGGCCGGTGCTAAGCACAGTTCAACCATCATTAAATATATATTTATTAATCAGTTTTTTATAAAAAAAAACAGTAATTGAATAAATAATAAACAATCCAAAGTTAATTAACACTTAAACTCTTTTTTTAAATGAATAACAGTAGGTAAATATAAATCATTATTTCAATTTTATTTACGCTCATTCTGATTTCAGTTAAAAAAAAAACCACCTCTGAACTGAACTTAACCGAACCTTAACCGAACTTAACCGAACCATAACCGAACTTAACCGAACCTTAACCGAACTTAACCGAACCTTAACCGAACTTAACCGAACCTTAACCGAACTTAACCGAACCTTAACCGAACATAACCGAACCTTAACCGAACTTAACCGAACCTTAACCGAACTTAACCGAACCTTAACCGAACTTAACCGAACCTTAACCGAACTTAACCGAACCTTAACCGAACTTAACCGAACCATAACCGAACTTAACCGAACCATAACCGAACTTAACCGAACCTTAACCGAACTTAACCTAACCATAACCGAACTTAACCGAACCATAACCGAACTTAACCGAACCTTAACCGAACTTAACCGAACTTAACCGAACCTTAACCGAACTTAACCGAACCATAACCGAACTTAACCGAACCATAACCGAACTTAACCGAACCTTAACCGAACTTAACCGAACCTTAACCGAACTTAACCGAACCTTAACCGAACTTAACCGAACCTTAACCGAACTTAACCGAACCTTAACCGAACTTAACCGAACCTTAACCGAACTTAACCGAACCTTAACCGAACTTAACCGAACCTTAACCGAACATAACCGAACCTTAACCAAGAGTTGCAGGGTGTATGTCCATTTGAGATTTGGTTTTTATGTTGTAGGTTCACATGAGGCATGTGCAAGCGCGAACTTGTATGTGTCTGGTTGTGAGAATGCATGTAATGTGAATCTCCAATGTAACATATCTTTGCAACTTAGATTAGATTAGATTAGATTTTATGAAACCTTTGTTTAATGTAAAATGTTATTCTGGAAATTTCATTTTATTTTGACATGTATATTTTAATATAATAACTGTAGGGGAATTCTGTATCATAGAATAATGAGATCTCAACCCTTTTTGTCGTGTTTGAAGTGTGCCATGTGTTTCGTAAAATTATTGCTATCTCGTTTTAACCTGAGAGTACAGTGCGCGTTATTCGATGCAGAAGCGGGATAAAAACTGATTGTCTCCTTGCATCTGCATTAAAACGTTTCCAACGGACTTCGGCTTGACATTTTTTTCCTGATTGTATGATGGTTGCGACTCTATAATATATATCTCAATGCTTGAAGATTAAAAACACAAATCATTTATATCGCCCAATGCGGGTTTGAACCCAGGCTCTCTGCTTTTAAATGCAAGCATTCTACCTATTCAACTATCTACCGGGCTTAATTCTGGTAATGCAGAGTTAAATGATTCACATTATGTGAACTAATGTTTAACTATTCAGATGGTCAGCCTCATCCCCCTAGTCCCCCTAGAATATAAAATTCAACGGCCTCCCCATACAAAATAGTTGTGCGTTAATGGCATTCAAACTGAAGAACTCCTGAACAGATGCACGTCATATTCACAACAAATATTGTTCAGGACTTGGGATGTGCTTCCTCATCATTAGTAGATTTTAAATTGTTGTTTTTTAAATAAATAAACATGATCAATCACAACACCTTTTTATGTAAAACCTATGCGAGAAACAAAACTCATTTTGACATTCGAATTTCAAATAAATTGCCAGCACTTCAACATAGGCTTCAAAGTTGCCATCGTTGCCATTGCCAAGTCGATTCTTTTTCGGTTGAATTCCGTTGAGTACCTACCTACCTATATTTTTTATTCATTTCAAAATTATACTTCAACCAGTTATAACATGTATTTTTTAGAAATAATGACGATCGATTAGGTCAACTTTTTATATGAAACCGTACTTATTGCGGCATTTAATTTTTTTAAAGTATTATTACAATATACAATCTAAGTTGCATAGACGCATTAACATTTATAATTCATATTCAATGCACTCCTCTTCGGAGACACGAGTGAGTTTGCGCTTACAAATGCTGCATGTGTATTTACAAATAAAAATTTCAGCCTCTCATGACCATAAGCCCTGCAACTTTTGCTGACCTTTTCAGAAACAGGGGACACATTTGTTAAGTGAACCCATTTATGCGATATGGGTGGTAAGCCTCATACTAACCCTTAAGTCAAGGAATTTGAGTTTGAAAAATCCTTAAACAACGGTAATCTTAATTTATAATCTAAAGTTGCAAAAAAAGTTATTTGATGATTCAAATTGAATGCACGCCCACAAACTGGCAAATATCATTTCACGCTAACATATAGTTGTGGCGCTTGATTTTATTTAAATATTAGAATATATAATCTAAGTTGCACAGATACAATAACTTTTATAATTCATATTCAATGCATGCCCCCCTGGAGACACGAGTGGGTACGCGCTTATTAATGCTGCATGTGAACTTACAAATTAAAATTAAGGCCTCTAATGAACATAATTAAGTTAATATAACATATTAAGTTAATGCCCATCAACAGACACGCGAAAGTTCGCACTTACAAATTTACAAATACTGTATCTGTACTAACAAATTAAAATCCAAACCTAAAATGAAGATAAACCCAGCAACTTTTGCCGATCTTCCCTAAAACAGGGGTGATATTGGCAAAGTAAAACATTTTTACAGTATGGGTGATCAGCCTCATATCAACCTATAAGTAAGTCCTTTCCATTATTTGATGGAACCAATTGCCATTGATTCAAAAGTAAAGTTCCATGCATGGGATGTAGGGTGACATTTATTCCAAAATAAAATGCAAGCTTTCAGTGAGGATTGTGACGCGTCCAAATGAGCGGTCTGCGCTAATGAAAACCATTGTTGGCATCTTCAGCGGACACGGCGCCACATAATAGCGGCCCTAACTGGACCGATTAAATGCGCGGGAAAACTAATGATTGCTGATGCCGCGCAATATGCTCTGTAAACTAAACTGTGGACGTATTTGTTTCATGGGAGAGTGGGAAATGAAAATGCCTTCAATAATAAAGTCGGAACAAAATACAGTGGATAAAAATTGCGATGTAGCTCAGCCGTGTTGTTGCATCGTATTCTGCATTTTCCTCCTGGAAATAGTTGAGTAGTTAAGAAACGTAATTAAGAAATAAGAAGAAAAGGAAGAGAAGAATTAAGATAACAGGCAATAATAAAACAAATACATAAATTTATGAACTTTAAGATGTCCCTTGGTTTGTTGATCTTTTTATTTTAAAATTTTCAAAGAAGGTTTTATCTACTTCGGAAGGTGACCAATAATGCATATCTTGTATTTGTATGCATTTATATTAATCAAAAACTATTGTACTATTGGTTGCAGATTAAATCAATGTGGAAAAATAAAACACAAATGAATTAACTCAAATTAATTTTGAAAATCAAATTAAGGAATATGCGCATTTCCAAATGAGCTAGTTTGGGGTTAACGAATATATTTTTCATCGCCGTTGTAATCCATCTCATTAAAAATTCCCTCGCCGTGCGAAAACCTCACAATAAAACATTTATATCCTGAAATTATTTCATTAAATTGCAACCATTTACTAGGGGCGAGCTGCCGGGCGGACGCGCTGGGGTATTTGTCACCCCCAGAGCCGATGCCAATTTTTCAATCCCCATGAATATTCATTTCCAGCAGTGCGAGACCGGACCGACCCCGAACACTAAATATATCTCCCACCTCGACCAGGGTTACATTACTGCTTTGCACTTTTTTCCATCGGACATTATTTCATTATTTGGAATCATTGTAAAATAGACTGCCAAACTTTAAAGTGTACGAGTAAATATTTAAGCTGAACATTAGCCCTGCAACGAAACAGGGGTAACATCGGCAAAAGGTGTAGGAGAATCTTGGATTCAGGAAAGGCCCACTAAGGATTGTTGAGAACGTGACGATTTTGATGATTATTGGAAAGTGGACTCACATATATCTTACAAATGTATAATTGTATGTCTGGATGAGTTGGTGTGAGTGTCTGTGAAGTCTCTAGATGTAGGTGCTTGAAGAATAGTACTTGTATTCGTTCGATATTGTGTGAATACTTACTCGAATATTCTAAATAGAATATTCTGGTGAAATCTCTTATGCTCCAGTTCCCAATGTTTCAAGAACAATCCTTAATATCGTGCTATAAATAAGGTCAAAGCTGTCTGTAGCGTTAGACTTGTATCTGAGCTGTGTAGCTTAACAGTTAAAAAACCACTCTGTGTATGTACCGTATGTAAATCGTAGCTTAATATAAATTGTGCAAAATGAATAACCACAATTTTCTTTTAATTGAACCCGGTAAAATCAAAACGTATAGAATGATTAAATGAGTTTTCAAATGTATATGAAACAACAACAAAAAACTGTGGAGAAATTATGCATTGTAATATAGCACTTTTGAATCAAGTATTTTACTTGAAACTTCCTTATAAATATTATAATATCTGAACATTTATAGTTATAAAAAAAATCTGCTTAGAACAATCGTACTTAAGCGGGTGAAAAAAGTTTGAATCCAAATTTTCAAGACAAGTCATAATAGTCACCATCGTTACCATAATTATGTTGCATTTAAGTGCTTCAAAAAGTTCTCAAAAACACATGATTTTTTCTTAATTGTAGCAAATAAATTTTATTGAAGTTTTACAATATTTCGGCTAGTGAGCCACCATTGGCGTCCATGGGCCGTAGATATAAAATATCAGAGAAATATGGCGCACCGGTGACCCGTGAAATTGCTGCTTGTCACACCCATACTAGGAAACGCCAATAACCACTTCCCTCACAACTGTCCTCTATCTACGTACTTTTAATTTTACTGTTTGTTTCATATTTGACATTATTTTCATGAGAACTTTGCAACCTAGTAAACAGTTTAAAATCTGTACATTAAGGCTTTCACGGCCGGCACTTGACACAATCTTAAAAATATTTCGGGTTGTGTAGGGTCGTGTTTAAAATCTGTATTTCTGAATCCATGGAATATTTTTTCTTCAGTAAATCAAGTAATGAAATTTCAATATACCTTTGTATTCTTCACATTTTTTTAGTGTTTTCTCTCGTATAAAATATGACAAATGGTGCATTTATATGACAAAACCATGCTAGCTTAATACGTCACTTATTCAGTTTTACGTTTAATGATGATGATGAGTTGATGATTTCTTTATAGCGCCGTTTGGTGATGTAGTCACTCCAAGGGATATCAAGATATCGATATGTACCTATTCTGTGATTTGACCATCAATAGTTTCTGAATTTCAGTTGATTTTATTTCTTATTTAAGTCTATTATTTGTGAAACAGATAAACGACACCGTTATTTATACCTGACGTCATGAACCCTAAGCGTCACGTCAAGAGGTGAAACAACAAACAAGGGTGATGGAACAGAAGCGGAAGGATGAGTCACCAAACGAAGCGATCGAATTTCAGCAGACCGCGATACTAATCCCACAGGAGACATTATCTAAATCTGCAACGCATGGATTGAATGCCATATTTTTACATGCTGTTTTTACCCCGCGCATTTTTTTTAAATGAGGACCGTAAATTATTGCTGTTATCTTTATTGTTTCAGTGTGTAAATCATGACAGATTATATTACTAAATGTTTTTTTTATGTACAAGGTTTGACACAAATATATGACTTTTAAAATTGAATAAAGTTATGAGTCTCATTCCGACTTACAAATCAAGGACTTAGCAAGGATTTGTAAATTCCTAAATAGAAGTTGTTTGCTTTAAAAAAGTTTATTTAACATCACATATGAACTCCAACTCCAATAGATTACAGCAACACGCTTGTTTGGCGTATCTACCCATGTGATTCAAAGATGATCTTTCAATGATACTGTCTCAAGAATCACATTCTACACAAGCTAAGTTAAGCAAAAAAAAGGAAAAACGATAATGTGAGAGTTTTTTTTATATTTTAAAAAATAATTTCCAGTTTTCAAAAGACGCATTGGTCCAGTACACATACAAACAATGCTCATGTGAAATTACCTCTGATGGAAATAAGACAAATAAGGGGACGAACAGATACCGAAAAACGACTTTTCTATCTATTTACCTTTGTCCAAACACATTTATTACATGGTTTGATGGAAAATGTGGCTTGATTTTGTATTTTTTATTATGTATTTGCATTAACTTAAATACACTTTTCTTACATCCGTAACGTTTCGTAAGGATCATACTGTTTTTCTATTTACTTAGACCCCTCATTTCTACAAAATCATTACAGCAAGGCACTATATAGAAAGTTACTTCCAGTCAACAAAATGGCAGCAACTTACAAAGTTTCTCGTCCAAAACTAGACACTTGCGACAGATCGTCGAGTCGCACCGGGCGCCAGTAGCTGTCGTCCCCTGCTCCGGAACTTCCCTCAGTTAATTCGACTGCGAAGTGTGAAACAACTGACAATGAGTCCATCCCCTCAGCAGTCTCGTGTACCGGAGAATGCGAACGCCCTGGCCGGCAGAATTCCCCAATTAGCCGATTGTGATCCAACCACGAGTAATTGCCATTCAATGTTATTAATGCTGTACCTATGTGAGCAAAACAATGCCACTGCTCACCGTGCGTAATGATTTAATCGGCTCTGTTGGCCAAGGAAGTTTCAGACCAACTTGCTGAATTTGGGAAATGATCTCTATGTTACCTTGTCATACAAATGGAACTAGAGGTACCAACAAGTGATAATGGCAATCAACTTTATGACGGTTGCATGAAGACTTTTAAGTGGATGAACGCAATAAAATAATTCTAGCATTTTTTTCAGAATTCAGTAACTTTTGTACGTACTCGTATGTTAACTCAGAAATATTTTAGTCTATGTTCTTTGAAAAATGTTTCATTATATTATTTTTTTCAAATTACATGACTTGTTAGAGGTTGAATAATGTTATTTCTTTATTATAGAAAAAGCACGTTATATTGTTTATTTTTGTTAAGTTTTTATTTAAATCTCTGGGATCTCTGGGAAGTTCTAAAGGATTATTTTAGGAAACCTTTCTCACACCAAGGTAGGGAGACAGGAAGGCCTATTTTTTATTTTAAAATACATTTGTGAACAAGAAATCAATCCACCAACCTATTTTTCCTGGCCAGTTGTCTTCATACGAAAGCAGAAGCTTGTGTGAATGCAATGGCATATGTTGAACCAGGGTTGAATTAATGGTCAAATGGTCCAGACGCGATTAAAACCAACGTATTTCTGCTCCAAATATGCTAGTCAAAAACATTGAAAACCTTGGCCATCACACTGACTACATTTTATTTGATTTAAATGATAGGATTCATTTTCATTTTCTCATTTCAATTAAACGACTACAAAATGATTTCATATTTTTTTCTCAACCACGCGTATCTTTTATATGAATGAGATGTAGATTGACAAAATTCGTATATTTTGTAGCAACAAGCCTCCCCCTGTGAGCGTAGGTACAAGCATGGTAGGTAAGATATAATATTTGATGATCCCTCATATTCTTGCATTACGCGGCTCGCCTCTCCCGTCAGATGACACCCAGCCACCCAGGAAACGGTTAACTAACGTCTCGTCTGAGACTGGAGGCGAATATCCACCACTCCTACCAATAAGACACACCAGGGGCGAATTGGACCCCAGAAGTTTAAAAAATCGGATTGTAATAATAATATAGGTGAGCGTTGTTTTGTATGAAACAACCCTCAGTGAGTCCTCTGTGAGCTTGGTCGTCGCTGTAGCAAGCGTCAATTCTCAAGCAAGATCCAGTTGCTGTAAGACTACATGGACATTTGGGGACCGGTCTGTTGTAAACGTTTATGAATTTTTCAACCCAGTAAAGAGCATATTTAAAAATATAGATGTTATATTTTTTGTACTCCGCCGAAATCCAAACCCACAACCTTCCATTTACGAGTCGTTACGAAATTTACACAATGTTACCACTGGACTACGGACCGGTTGAGATTTAGAGTTTTATATTTACGTACCCATGCAGCATGTGTAAGCACGAACTTACACGTGTTGGCTATGAGCAAGCATTTTATATGAATACCTGATGTAAGTTCATCTTTGCGGCTAAGATTATAGATTATAATACAGATTTTAACGCTGTTTTTGTGTGAATTGAGCCCGTAGATGTTTGTGGAACTGAAGCTAGGGTACAAAAATTGAAATGGGATAGTTCGGATGTGTTTAAAAAATGGGTAATGAAAGACTGGCAATGTGTATTTGCAGAGTAAAAAAAGGAATAATCAAGACTGAAATGGTATGGCTGGAACGGAAAATGAAGTTATGAAAGAATGGGATACAGAGTGAAAGAAAATGTATGAAAAGGATAAGGATAGGATTAAATTATGTAAAAGAAGTATGCAATGCATTTATACGAAATTCTTTATCGTAGCACAAACCAATTGCCAATTTCTGTCCCAAAGAAATCTAGAGATATTTACCAATCTTGCGTAAAGAGCTCATCAGACTGTCAAAAGTTTTGTTCATGCAAATTGTGTCTAGAAAATCAGCTATTCACGTGCCACCATATTTTATTGTTTTCTATCTACTTTTATGATCGGTAAATGTGTTGAGACTTCTAATGCAGGATATATAACATTATTTTAACAGCCTAGTGATTTTTTTAAACTTTTTTGTACGTTTTGAATCCGTTACTGCGCGACTGTGGGCGGAGTAAGTTCCATGCAAGAGAGAGAGGAAAAGTGTGAGAGAGGGGGAGAGAAACAGCGGCAGCCCGCCCCGCCAAAAGTAGATTAAACTGCGTGTAAAATTTATTTCGCATTTGAATAACAATGAATATTAATGAGATGGTTGCTGTGTGTAATGAACAAAGGCATCAGAGTGATCATCACAAACTATTATAATACCATTAGTGACGCCTACATTGTGAGCTACTTCCTAGTGAAGGTCTCCTACATCCTCGTTTAGAAAATCTTATCAAGGACTTAAGGCTTCCTTACAAAGTTATTCATCGTTTTTTTCCTTGAAATACCACATTAAGTAATGTAACTAAAATTTATCACTGACTAAAAACGTTTCAATTTATTATTGTAAAAATATAACATAACAAAACAATGAATTATTAAACTGTCATTGTTTATACTTCAAATGTTTTGAAAGAATCAAGGTTCAAATATGCCTTGAAGATCTTTCTAGTTTATAGGAAGAATAAATCATTCACTTTGGATTCAAATGTGGATGAAAAATGTTTGTTTCTGCAGAACATTTTACGAGAAAGATAAACAAAATATTGTCATCAATTCAAACGTGAATATTTTGAGTACAAAACCTGCAGCGTTTGTAAGAATACGAGGTTTTTCAGGCGTGTCACTTGTTAAGTCAAAACGAGGACTTATCAGCACATTTACAAGACACTTACAAGTACTACCCTTATATATTGAGCTTTAATTAAGGTCGGTAGGTAGCTATCATGAATTTGTTGTCAATAATAGGTAAAGGTAATATAGATGTTATGATGTAATAAAACCTGCATAAGCATTTCAAATCAAAATCAAAATGTGCAATCGTTCTCAAGATCTGGCTTAACTGCCAGATTTAGATAATAAGCTTTAAATTGAATTGAAACATCTCAATTAATTTAAAATCATAAACTCTCGGTTAACGTGAAATATCGTTAAACCCACCAAATTAATTTTATCGTCTTGCTGTATCATATCCCAGTACGTACTTGTATCCTTAAATTGCTATTCACAAAACATTAAATCCCTTGATGATTCACAGATCATCGGTTTTTTGTATGGAGAATTCACTTTAGGCGACGGATGAGCCATGGATCTGTTGGTGTGAATATCAACGTTTGTGTGTTTCCTAATTTACATAATACCTGCGATAATATTTCCATCATGTTTATTTCATTCCGAATAAATTAATGTGATAAAAAGGAAATAGCGCTCTCATCTTAATTCAAAGCTCGGAGAATTGTTACAGGAACGGGGAAAATTATTTTTCGATTTACGCGAACCGTGAAAATTTCAATTTGTTTGAAAGTAAATACTTCCATTTTTAATCCATTCTACTTCGAATTAGAGGGCTTTTGAAGTGTGATTCATATAAAAACTGTAATCACCTAATAAATCTTCCTAAAAAATTTTTTATCCATTTCGAAACCCAAAAAGCTTACTTATTTGTATTGTATTTATTTTCTTTTAATAATTGCCGTATTTTTCATTGTAACTCATGGACTAAGGTAAGAACTTAATATAAGCTTTTTCAATTCGAATAATCTGCAAACCATCCTACATAATTATTTATATATGTATTTAACATTGAATTAAAATAAAGTTAAATAAACTTTATACTATAATTTGTTTGTGGGGGCAGTGGTAAACGCTTTTTTAGAGAAAATTAACCATAAGAAAAAAAATACATCGCGTTGCAGTTTATCAAACAAGAAAGTTATTAATTTGATTATTCATAATATTTAGAACAGAATTTTGTTTTCTATTTTAAGTTTCATAGTTTATTTTAATTTCGAACATGTTTGTAGTAAAGATGTATGAGTATGATCTTTCATGTTTATAATAATTACTAGCAGTACCCGGCGTGTTTCACTACGCCATTTGGGCATGTGGTATCAATTTTTTTCTACAGATAAAAGAGGAAACAACAGGATCAAAAAAAAAAGTGTGCTAATCGGAATCAAGCTTCACACAATTTATCTCTAGGTTAATCTTCACGTTTTCTAAAAAAAAAGGTCTAGGTACAACTGTTAAGCAGCAGAGCCAAGCATAGGGAAAATCGATTGCGGTGCTCCATTTATATTTAAGATAAAAAAATCGGCTATGTAACGTCACTCATCTAATCTATTCTAAGTTGCATGGATATAATTGTTACATTTGGAATTCACATTAAGTGCATGCCCACAAGCAGACACGTATAAGTTCACACTTGCACATTCTGCGTGTGAACCTACAACATAAAAACCCAAATCTCAAATGAACATACACCCTGCAACTCTTTGCTGACCTTCCCTGAAACAGGGGTGACATTGGCAGAGTGAACCATTTTCTATTTATAGTTGGTCAGATGCATATTGACCTATACAAGAAAAGAATATAAACAATAAATTAAATTTTATAATCATACAATTAAAGAACTAATCTATAAAATTCACTATACTCTTTGAGCAAAGTGAAGAAATAAATGTATTCCAAACAATCAGGAATATTTTTCAATGTAACCGCACTGTGAAACGTATGCAGTTGGGGAAAATGCTTCATACAATATGATGCACTTAAGTGTTTTTTCAACTATCTCCATAAAAGTGTTTAATTTATGTTGAATTTTTGACTCCCTGTCCTGTCTTTATCCCGGCCAAGTGAATTCACATTTTTTCCCCACATTTAAAATGTGCTCTATCCATTATTTCAATAAGTGAAAGTTTTAGGTAGTGCACACGGAACATTTTCTATTGACAACAAAATTGTAAGTCGCACGGCCGGGTTAGGTAAAAGGCAAACATTTTGTTTATCTTGGTTGCTTTGGACCATTGTCACATAGAAGAAAGACGTTTAACCGCCGAGAAAAAAACGATCTTTAAATTTGTGGTGAGTATATAATTTTACAGAAATGCGTTTTTTGAAAAAACAACTATATTATGTATATTTTAATTAAAAGTATGTTTCAATAAAAGGTTTTAATAATAAAAATATATTTCAATATGGTCTTCTAGTTGTGACCTACGAACTTTCGTTAATCGTATTTTTTATAAGTGCGGGATATAAAAGCTTTCTTACATTTCTAAAATTCAACTTGGAATACTTGAATAACATTTTTTGATTTGGAACTTTTGTCTAGGCCAGGGGTCGGCAACCTTTTGAGTCGGAAGAGCCAAAAATTACAATTTACAAATTTCAAAGTTTTTCCTTGACTTATAGGTTGGTATGAGGCTGACCACCCATACTGTAAAAAATGGTTCACTTTGCCAATGTCGCCCCTGTTTCAGGGAAGGTCGGCAAGCAGGGCTTATGTTCATTTAAGATTGGGTTTTTAAATTGTAGTTCCACATGCGGTATGTGTGAGCGCGAAATTATGCGTGTCTGCTTATGGGAATGCATTTGATGTGAATCTCAAATGATACATATCTTATTTTGGATTTGGATTTGTAAAGCGCCACAAATGTTTTTTTGCCAACAATAAATAGCATCAATGGGGCGGAGGGAGGGTGGGGGGTGAAAAGCGAGTACAAGTAGCGGAGAGATCGTTAATCGATTTAGAACGATTTAGTTTTTTTCGATCAGAAGTATAATTCTGTGTTTTTTTTTATATTTGCGTATGAAGCTAAAGAGCCGTAACTTCACATCCAAAGAGCCGCATGTGGCTGGTGAGCCGCAGGTTGCTTACCCCTAACCAAACCGATATCGATCCACCATATTTGTAAAAAGTCCGGTCTATAGCTTAGTTGGTAGAGTAACTGCATTCCATGCCGAGATCTCGAGTTAGAATCCCACTGAAGTTGTCAGAAATTATTTCTCGTTTCAGTGTTTATTTCTAACCCAAAATAAAATACCGGCAAGGCTTACTCAGCCTTCATAAGAAATGAGTGTCTAGCCACTCAGGAGCTGAATAACATCCATTTCAAGTTGGCGTAAAGTAAAAGTTACTGGGTTGTTCATTTTAGATTTGGATTTTAAATTATGAGTGGGTACACATGCAGCATTTGTAAGCGTGAACTTACATGTGTCTACTTGTGAGCATGCATTTTATATGAATCTTTAATGTAAATGTATATTTGCAACTAAGATTATGTATTGTAGTTGAATATAATGGTCTTCTTCTATTGGGTGGTTTCAAAATTTACCGACCTCGTTGCTGAAATATTGAGAATTGAGAACCATTGTTTATTTGATCACCATCAAACTTCACAGAATTTATTCTAAAAATATGTTACATGTTTCCTGAAAATTTCGTCAAAATCGGATGAGCGGTTTATGAGTCTATAGGGAACATACATACATACATACATACATACATACATACATACATACATCCTTCTTTATAGATATTGATAGATAGATTGCATTCCATGCCGAGATCTCGAGTTAGAATCCCACCGAAGTTGTCAGAAATTATTTCCCGTTTCAGTGTTTATTTCTAACCCAAAATAAAATACCGGCAAGGCTTACTCAGCCTTCATAAGAAATGAGTGTCAAGCCACTCAGGAGCTGAATAACATCCATTTCAAGTTGGCGTAAAGTAAAAGTTACTGGGTTGTTCATTTTAGATTTGGATTTTAAATTATGAGTGGGTACACATGCAGCATTTGTAAGCGTGAACTTACATGTGTCTACTTGTGAGCATGAATTTTATATGAATATTTAATATAAATGTATATTTGCAACTAAGATTATGTATTGTAGTTGAATATAATGGTCTTCTTCTATTGGGTGGTTTCAAAATTTACCGACCTCGTTGCTGAAATATTGAGAATTGAGAACCATTGTTTATTTGATCACCATCAAACTTCACAGAATTTATTCTAAAAATATGTTACATGTTTCCTGAAAATTTCGTCAAAATCGGATGAGCGGTTTATGAGTCTATAGGGAACATACATACATACATACATACATACATACATACATACATACATACATACATACATCCTTCTTTATAGATATAGATAGATAGATTGCATTCCATGCCGAGATCTCGAGTTAGAATCCCACCGAAGTTGTCAGAAATTATTTCCCGTTTCAGTGTTTATTTTAAACCCAAAATAAAATACCGGCAAGGCTTACTCAGCCTTCATAAGAAATGAGTGTCAAGCCACTCAGGAGCTGAATAACATCCATTTCAAGTTGGCGTAAAGTAAAAGTTACTGGGTTGTTCATTTTAGATTTGGATTTTAAATTATGAGTGGGTACACATGCAGCATTTGTAAGCGTGAACTTACATGTGTCTACTTGTGAGCATGCATTTTATATGAATCTTTAATGTAAATGTATATTTGCAACTAAGATTATGTATTGTAGTTGAATATAATGGTCTTCTTCTATTGGGTGGTTTCAAAATTTACCGACCTCGTTGCTGAAATATCGAGAATTGAGAACCACTGTTTATTTGATCACCATCAAACTTCACAGGATTCGTTCTAAGAATATGTGACATGTTTCCTGAAAATTTCGTCAAAATCGGATGAGCGGTTTATGAGTCTATAGGGGACATACATACATACATACATACATACATACATACATACATACATACATACATACATACACACATCCTTCTTTATAGATATAGATTTACATCAAGGTATGAAAATCACATGATGGCGCGTAAATGAAAGTGTAGCATTTACATATGTGGCACTGAGATTGATCACCCACCCCTTTGTTGCATATTATTTCTAATTTCTATTACATCCAATGAAAAATTATGGAATTTACATCAAGGCACGATTTTTGCAAAACAACATAGCGAGTACTTGTAAGTGAAGCGAATCTTAACACACGTATTTACTATTTACATCGAGGTATGTAAAAACAAGTCGTAGCGCGTAGACGCACATAAGCGTAGCATTTACATATGCGGGCTGAGATTATTCCCCCCCCACATTGTTGCGTATTATTCCGATTGCCTATTACGCCCCTGCCCGGTCGCGGTGCAAAGAACAAAACACTCTCCACTGGTTATAGGGACGTACATTACTTCATATGAATATATTAGTATGGCTCCGTAGAAGTCAAGTTGAATATTTTGTATTTTAATTTATTTTTTATAAAAATAATGTTACTAATGTGTATTAATTACTGATGTGTGTACTAAAGTGTGTTTTAACTTGTGTGAGTGTGTCTGTGTCTCTAGGTGTAGGTGTTTAAATAATTATATTTGACTTAGAGGTTGGTATGAGACTGACCAACCATACTGTAAAAAATGTTTCACTTTGTCGATATCACTCTTGTTTGAGGGATGGTCAACAAACGTTGCAGAGCTTATGTTGATTTCTGAGGTTTGAATTTTAATTTGCAAGTACACATGCAGGATTTGTAAGCGTGAACTTACAAGTTGTGTTTTAGGGCATGATTTAATATGTATTTTAAATATTAATAAACCTTTGCAACTTAGATTATGAATTACAAGTCAATTGGTTATGCATCCCATTTTCAAAGAAAGAGGCCAAGACAAAACTAACTAAACAAGTGAAAAACAATAACAATGCAAAGGATAAGTTTTATCTGTAAAAATTAAAAGGTAATTTATTTACTAAAAGCTTTCTGCTACGCCTGTTAAATACAAATAATACATCAAACATTTCAGTTTTAATATTAAAATAAATCAAAGGAAATACATTGTATGAAATAAATGCGTAGCGATACAGATATCGATCACTAGCCCCGCTCTCTTTCCCTTAATTAAAAGCACCCTCCCCCGGCCTACACATTCTATTATATTCTTGTTAAAATTAATAGTGTTTCATAATAATGGGCGGCAAGAGTAGGGCATTTATTTCGAGTCCGAATAACCCACTCACCGTTTCATTTCTCGTTTTAATTTAAATCTAACTTTTCCCTTGTGTAATAGTTTTTCATTTTAAATTAATAAGCCCTTGTATACTCAAATGAGGTATTTTTTTACATATTTTCTGCCATTGTGTAAGTCCGTTGAATTCTCAGTTGGTAAATAATTGCGTTCCATGCAAGAGGACTCGGGTACGAACCCCACCAAGGGTGTTTATTTCCAACCCAAAATCAAAATAATTGCAAGTACTTGGCGTTAAGCCTGGTCCTTAACCTGTAAAAATTAAACAGTTGTACATGCCAGATGCGATCCTTACGAGGAAAACACGGTAAAAAGTTGCACTAGCCTATTTAATTTTGGAATTGTTATGGGGTAGAGGCCAACGATGATGAAGTATGATGCACCCAATCCTCTTCCCAATTTCGTCTCACTGAGATCTGAGATGACATGGAGGTTGTTATGCTGAGCCGAAGGACTACGGAAGTAATCGTGTTTTTTCGGCACAACCCGAAGCTGCACACCGCCTGAATGGAGACAGCAGTCTGAAGCGAGATGTGACCGAAGGTGAATGTGTGACACATCGCTGCTGGGTGCATGACGAAAATATAATATAGATTATTAAATACCACTAGAAAGAATTCCCACGCCCTGAGTGATGATGATGATGATGGCTAACCGGGAGTAAGTATTATACATACATCCAGGAGGTACCTTCTAATTTTGTATGTATCAAGATAAAGAGGTCATAAAAAGAACAAAACTAAAATTACATTTTTTTACCCAATCAATCATTTGATAACACTGATAATGACGATGTCACAACACATCATCATCACGCTGAAGAAACTCATCGTAGATAAGGTTGAAACGTCTGGAAGCTACATATCAATAGATCCCAAAGAACAAATCTTCAGTATCAACCGCCGGCCGTGTAAGCCCAAAATTCCTATTCAATCACCTATTTTACTTTGTAGAAACTTGTAGATGGGTTTACTCACACCACACCATGATGGTTTGCAGATGCAGGCTACGGGCCCGAACATAATATTTTTCCACGAATGCTCCCGTAGATTTAATAACGCTCGCTGGGCCGGGCGAGACCTTTGACTCGGTGGCTGGGGGAGGGAGCAGGGGGAGGGGGTGGCGGGGCCGTTTAATTAATTTTTCGCTCTTTGACATTTTAATTAGCAGCGACCGCATTTTGCACGCGATAAACACCAAAGTTATGATGGATGGATTGCAGTCAGAAGTCAGTAGCTAGGTGTTTGCAGTCAGCACAGAGAAGTCTACACTGAACAGTACCACTCATCAATTAGCAGCTATGAATTCGAAGTCAGTAGCCAGAAGTCAGTAGTCTAGAGTAAGTGCTGAATAGCAAACAGTAGCTAGTTAAGAATGAAGGGATAAGATATAAATGTAAGAAATTGTATAAAAAAATGCGTTGAGATGATTTGGATATGAAGAAAAAATGGATCATGAAATACGAAGAAAGCGAATATGTAGAGGAAATGTGAGAGAAAAAGGAAGACTAAAAAAGGTATAGCAGACCGCTGACTGCCGACCGCCAACTGCCAACCACTCACTGCAGCTAATCTGCAATCATAAATCAGCAGTCAGTAGTCCTAAGTTTGCAGTGAGCACCGAACAATCAGCACTCAGCAAACAAAATTCAGCAGTCGATATGGAATACCGAGCACTGAAAAGCAGCTATTCAGCAATCAGCAACAATAAGGCAGGTAGCAGGCATCAGTAAACGAAGAACAAAATAAAATTGACAGTCGGTGGTTGGTAGTTGGCGGTCAGTAGTCGGCGCTCTGCAGTGGGCGGTTGGCAGTCAGCGGTCTGCTATACCTTTTTTAGTCTTCCTTTTTCTCTCACATTTCCTCTACATATTCGCTTTCTTCGTATTTCATCATCCATTTTTTCTTCATATACAAATCATCTCAACGCATTTTTTTATACAATTTCTTACATTTATATCTTATCCCTTCATTCTTAACTCTATTTCCATCCCATCCAATTATAAACTCATTCCATATCTCTCCGGCTCTGTCGCATGTAGACTCAGTTTTTTTACAAAATTCTACATTAGACACAGTAATATATCAAATGTTGGTAATCCTGCCGCATATGACATTCGATTCTAAGGGTTATTACATTTTGATTTGGGTATTCCGCAATCCGCTTACGTGGGGGGTCTCGCCCCTTACCTCACCCCCCTGTTCTTACTTTTCCTTCGCCACAATGTCCCCTCAGCATGTCCTAAGGGTGTAATATCATGACAACAAATAATAATATTAAATTTTTAAATCTTCATCAAAGTACAATCATATTACTTCAGAGAAGAGATGTTGTCGCCTCAAAGTATTTTTCAATGTGTGAATCAAATTATATAGAACCACAAACTGCGATTCAGGATTTTATTTGTACCTACATATATAAAAAGGGAAGCACAGAACATGCAATTTTCTATTATCCCTTACATTTACCTTGTTTGAAAGAATCGTTAACTTTTTGTATTTTTAAAAAATATCTTCGTGTTCAATAATTTTTGTGCTCCTTTTCATGTTTCATCTGAAAAACTTGACATGAAAAAAATATGCATTTGATCTGCGTCTTTATTCAAAAACAAGCAATCGTGTGTTTGTTTCTGAAACTTCTGAACGAATATACTTTAACATATACATTTTGCCGAGAACAATTGAAAAATAACCTACTAATCATATTTTTTACTCCATGACTGAACTACGTATCTACTAAACAATTTTTAGTAACATACAACATTTTAAAGGATGAGGAGAATTTCTAATTCTCACATATTTTTATTATTTTGTACTTTTGGTTATCATGAATGGAAAATATTTTATGTTTCTTTCATAAAAAAATGCAATTCTACGTGCACTTCCACAAACAATTAATTCCAGCATTTCATCCGAAAAAGATTCATATTATCTTCACTCAAAACAAAAATTCATTGTAACGGTCCAGTAGCCAGTAACAGCCACTACAATACATAACTGAAAGTACACAACTTTACGTTCAAACTTCACCATTTTTTTTACAAAAAAATATATGGAAACTAAAACAGGGTCTCTAATGGATGTTTTAGTTTCCTAGCATTTTTGGTAAAACGCCATGGATGGGTTTAAACGTAAAGTTATATACTAGGTAGAACAGTGTTCGGAGCCGCGCCCACAGCGTTCATTTTTTCCGCACCAAATAGCCCCACAACATCGGGGGATGAACTTTTAAAAATTACGCAACTCGTTATGGCCGTTTTTTTTTATTCGGGAACATTTTTTTGCCCGGGAAAAAGGAAAAAAGTGTACGTTCACAATAGGTGAGCAGCCAGTTACTAACGGCATTTTTGCACAGGGTGCTAAAATATTCAAATGGGCTCAATTTGCATGTAGCGCCATTCACCAGTAGTTACTAAACACTTTCCCGGGCGGTTATTGTACAATAAAGAAATTTTCGCACTACTATCCGTATTTGAAAATTTTCGTTCAAATTTACTTCGATCTAATTTCTAAGGCGCAGTATTTTCAACGTTAACATATTATATGACTTTAAAGTGTTAAAAAAAACTACCCACACGATGGGCATAAGTGCATCTTCTTAATTAAGTATTAAGTCGCTATGCTAACGCTGAAAATACTAGGCCTAAGGATGTGTTCTTTAACAAATAGCTTATCTTCTTTATTCTAAACAAATAGACAATACACAAAGTTTTGTTTTTTTGTAAAAATGAATACAGGCAATGAATGCCTAATTTTTCAATGAAAAAAACAAACTTGTAGGAATTGTGAGGGTATTTTTACGTTTCTGTCACGAGTTGTTACGAGTCTTATTTTTGTTCAGTTTACAATCATATAAGCTTATTGTTACATTGAAAATATAAACTACACGCCCTTATAGAATCAACATTTAAAAGACATTAATTATTGAAGTCAATTTTCAGTGTTAAAGTATTTAAAGAGACTGCAAAATTTCCTCACAAACTTGAAGTTTTTTATCCTATCCGATTTCTGCTTCATTTATGTCATTATTGTCTTAAGAAATTCTGTCTGAATGTTGCTTTTGAAAAAGAGTACTCGAACTTGTATATTATATTGTAATAAACATTCTTTCAGGTGACGATCTCAACTAATTACGAGTATATGTGAGTCTCTTACTTTTTTTAGTTGTCAATGAAAACGACTTTTTTGTTTTAAATTTTCAAAGAAACTTCACATGTAAACACCAAAATTACTCGTAATTTTAACTCTTTTACAGCGTGTAAAACAGCCATTTTTGGCTCAATAAAGAGCGCACATACTTCAATAAATCACCGGTTAAAGTATGAATATTTGTATTTTTCCCGCGGCACGGCAAGTTTCGCTATGATAGCCTCTCGAACCCGCGCAACCTCTGCACACTGGCGCCAATAAATCTGCAGGGCAGGCCGTCCCACACACGTGACGCCGCGCCGTGCCGGTTTGATTTAATACGTGAACTCGTAATCAACCTCACTTTATAATTGTACTATTCCCAACAAGCTTTAAGGCGGGACATTTCACTTTACGGAATATAAACTAAGCTACACATATAATAATAAAATAACAATATTAGGATGATTTATTTGGTGAGCGCTGTTTTTGTGTGAATCCCACCTCAAGAGCCCTCTGCTAGCTTGGTCGTCGCTATAGAAAGCGCCAATACTCAAGAAAGACCCAGTTGCTGTAAAGCTGGATGAACCTTCGGTGACCGGTCTTGGTCTTGGTAAAGATTTATGAATTTTCAACCCAGCGAAGAGCATATTTGAAAATATAAAAGTATATTTTTTTGTGCTCCGCCGGGATTCGAAACCATAACCTTCCATTTACGAGTCTAAAGCGTTACCACTAGACTATGGATCGGTCAAATATAGTGTAACTTCCTGCCGCGCTGCTGGCTGAATAAACCTTGCCGGTGTTTTATTATGGGGTTTGAAATAAACACCCTCGGTGGGATTCGAACACAGGCTCACGGCATGGAAGGCAATCACTCGACCAACTGAGCTATTGACCGTACAGTCATGCTATTAAAAATTTGAGATTTAATCTGCACCTACCAATACTGAAAATAAACTTCTTGTGTAACAGAATAGCGCGTCAATCTTTATTTTCTTTCGTAAAAAAAATGTACTTCAGCTTCACGGATAGCTCAACTTTTTACCGCATTATACGCGTACAACCACCCATGAGGTCGTAGGTGGCATATATAACATATTTCTTTTACGGGTAAGGGGGTTGGTCTTACGCCATCTACCAGCTCCCGAAGGGGCTGGCTCTCATTTTATGTGATGGTTGAGTAATTGCATTCTTTCCTGTAATCCCATCCTGGTATTTTTTTAATTTTTTTTTTATTTCAAATAAGGGGACCAAACTTTAGCCCTCTGGCATGGAACACAAGCATTCTTCCAACTGAGCTTTCGACCGACCTTATTTTTTTTAAATATATTTTCGTTCAAATTGGAAGTAATGAAGCTGAGAATGCGTCGTGTACTTTTTTCCCCTCCTTTGATCTCAATTTCAATATTCCTCTTTTGTTGAATATTTGACCAATAATTTTAATCTCTGATGGATCTGAACAAAAAGTTTAATTGATGTACGCACAGCTTTGGTGTGAGACTTAAAATGAATATGGTCCTGAAAACTTGCAGTTAGGCCTCTACGTAGGGGAACCTTAATCAAGGCTCGGTAAGGCGGCGCACTATTATAAACGCTACGTTATTTGAGCAACTTTGCAACCACGAGTGTAAATAAACAGGCTGACTATTCAGGCGCGGCAAAAACATGGCTTTGAATTACGATCCCGATGGTTGCAAAATTTGTCTCTTCAATTTACGTTCACCACACAATGTATTGTAAAGTAAATATGTGAACGTTTTCAAATATATTACTCGGCGGAGAAGTTATCTATTGTTGAAATGCATTGAAGCTTAGAGTTTGTGCTGTGCCTTAACTTCTATAGTTAAATAAATAAAATGTCCCATTTTTAATGAGGAGGGCCCTTGACCGGTCCGTAGTCTAGTGGATAACACTTCAGGCTCGTCATTGGAAGATAGTGGGCTCAAATCCCGGCGGAGCATGTAAAAATACTAAATTTTCCAATTATGCTCTTTGCTGGGTTGAAAAATTTATCTACCTTTACCAAAGATCGGTCACCATAGGTCCATTCAGCTTACAATTTATAATTGTTGTACCAGTTATAATTAAATAATTAAAACAGCAATGAAATCAATAAGAGTTTTCAGTAATAGAATAAAAAAATGCCCTTAGTTCTAGTTTCCTTTAATGCTAGTAATAATATACATACATCTGTATGCAGATATTTTCCCCCCGCTGTGACACAAAAAAAACTTTGAAATACATTTCCTGGCATTTTCATCTCAATTATTATCATCCAGTCTATGCGTTGTAACACGAGATTTTATGCTGATTATTTCTCCTGCAGAATCACCAAATCATTCAAATCGCATCATAAAATTAAACGAACAAAATCCCGGCCGAACAAAAAAAACCTTTTCGTTGTTGAAACATAGAATAACGACTAATTGAAAAAAGAGTGTACCTTTTTGCTTCCGAATTTGATGTCGGATTCACCTGGAGGCTAATTATGTCATGGGACTTTGGATTGGCGGGGGTAATAACAGGTTGTGCGGCTGTAATGAAGGCTAGTCGGCGTTCAATGACGCCGCTCGTAGTATTCGGCGTAGCGACTACCGTAGCGTCCCTCGTAGGTAGGGTTACCATTCGTCCCGACTTATTGGAACTATTCCAACATCAAAACAAGGTCCAATTTCTCCACAATTTGAAGAATATATTTTTGAGAACTTATTTGGAGTACTGAAATAACAATATTTATTAGATCAACATGTAATGAAGTCCCAGTGAGTTTTAATTATGTCAACAAGTTTATATTGTCAAGTTTGTTAAAAAATTTTGATTTTTTTACAATAAAAACAAATTTAAAGTTCGAATATAAAACAAAGCATTAGTCAAGAACTTAAAGGATTGTCGTCAATTCGATGGTATTGCAATCAACTTCTTTAGTAGATACCCCTGTTGCGTGATAAGCAAGAATGGAGTCAGGATAAACTGATTTCTTAGTCGTCGTGCATAGAGGCTCTTGACGATGTTGGCTACGTCGCCAACGAAACGTCGAGAATTTTGTAGGCATTCCATAACGGTCCGTCTTATATCCGAAAAGTGTAATTACCATTAAAATCCGTTATAATTTGTAAATATGCTGACCGTAGCTCCTGCTTAAACTGACCAAAAATGAACTGTTCAGCTTTGCTCATATAAGTTATTATTTAAACTGGATTCATTTTTATGAAATAAAACCAAAACTGTGAACGCAAATTAAACTTGCTAAGATTTTGTAGGGTTTGTGTATTCACACAGTGAAAATTCATTTTATTTCAAATCAAATTATTTTTTATTAAACGTTGTTTTATTTTCACAATAATATTTTAAATCTCGAGTACTTTCGACCTTCAATATTCAGGTCATTATCAAGAGTGATGTATAAAAAATTATAAAATATATTTTTTATACATCACTCTTGATAATGACCTGAATAATGAAGGTCGAAAGTACTCGAGATTTAAAATATTATTGTGAAAATAAAACAACGTTTAATAAAAAATAATTTGATTTTAAATAAACTTGCTAACATTTTGCAAGCATTTTTTTGTATCCGAGTACACTAGAACACTATGGAAAAATATTTTTTTTATGTCACTCCAGTAAAATGTTGAAAGAAATCTTCTGCATTTATGGAAATCTTTTAGAAAAAATGGAGTACCAGCTATCTGCTTCTAGCAGAATTAGTTCCTTGTAATTATGTCCCATTGAAAAATAACGAGGTCCACACGTGAACTGGTATCGACAGTATCGTTTCGTCACCCGGCCGGGCTGCCAAAGAAAAGACAAACAAATATTTTGTTATTGGTTTCATTGCAGTCCCATGCAAGACAGATGTTTGCTCGCCGAAGAAAATTTCCGAATTAAAAAATGTTTAGACCTCATTGAAAACCCATTTTTCATTAATTTCTACACTTCTATCCTAGACTGTCCCGTCTTGGTCTCAGATAGATATGGTGACCCTAGTCGTAGCGCCCGGCGTAGCGGTCCGGGGACCAGCGATACGGTACGTGACTGCCTAATGGCGCTCTACGCAATACGCCCGCTACGATCGCTACGCACACAGTATGACAGAAAAAGTGAATTCCTACTCTAATTAAAATGTTTTTTTTTTTACTTTCATATAAAAAAGTATATTTTTGAATAAAAAAGGAAGATACTGAAGTCATTATGTGGGGAATATATTTCACTGATTTTAAAACCAATATAAGATAACATTTAAGAACTTGTCCTCTGTCTAATAATGTTCCAACTTACAAATATTTTTTTGGATTGGTGTACAGAAAAAAGGGCGTTGTTATAAAATTTTCATAATAAACCAAGATATATTTTTAAGTGTTCTCTTTGCAGACGTACAATTTCATTATCGGGTTTTTTTGTGTCCTTTTATCCATTGAGTTAAAGATTTCCATCACAATTTTATTACAAAAAAAATGTAATCTTAAAATAAATGCTACCTGACTTCAATAACCTAGTATATCTATACCTATATAAACCTAGTATACGATAAATTCGAAGACTACAGTAAACATTTTATTTTTCTTCAGCTGTGTTTTTCTTTAGTTTTATTTATTTGTGTTTATGTAAAATAACATGATGCACAATTCAAATTATATCCATTCTTTCTAATTAAAAATTTACTATTGGTGTCGCACCTCCCACCCTGTATCTGCAAGTATTTCTGTTGAGGGGTGACGAGAGACTGGCAGGAGGAAGCGGAGGGGAGTTGGGAGGGGGAGGGGATGGATGCACCTGACCAGATAGTCGCAGATTATCCGCTTTCATACCTACAAATTATAGCCCCAACTCTCCCTTCATCCACCTACCCTCATTCAGAGTAGGGACGATGCGAATCTATTATACAAAATTAACAGCACAATTACTGTAAACGACTTTGGCATATCTACGTGGGCCGTTCAACTATGGTCATAATCGACGCTGAATGTTAACCGCTTTTTGGTCTAGGTATATGGCATTTTGAAAATAAAATAAATATATATACACATATATATATTGAGGAATCTTGTGTGGGAGACACCCTAGATTTCAGAGATTCTAGGGGTCTTAAACACTTGTTGTAGTACCGCAGAGGTGTTGGTGATTTGGTGGTTGATGTCCTGATTCTTTGTAGCAGGGCTGTTTACTAAGGTGGATCGAAATCGTTTTTTTGGGAATTTCGATTTCGCGTTATAACCAAAAGCTGCTCTATATCAATACAAACAATAAATTGTACTACCATAAGGTCGAAATATTTGATCTTATACTGCCCCAAAGACTCGAAAAGTTAATAAAAATCATAAAAACTGCTATTTACTTAACTTTTTTTTTTGTTTATTAAGAAAAAAATAATTGAAGTATAATGAAGTTTAAATTTAAGCACAAAGCATGATTTTCTATAAATGATAGAAAAAAGACCCTTTTATGGCAAAAAAAAATGAAAAAATGGCAATCAAGAGAAGTCTAGAAAAAAGTGATTTTAAGAGAATTGGTGATCTTTCTTTAAATTGAAAAATACCATTATTTGTCGTGATTTCAGGTTTGTTTTAATGAATCCATCTTTTTTGATCAGACCGTAAACAGCAGCTGAAGTTTCTGTTACAATTTTTACTAATCTTTCAGTGGCTAACGTGTAGCAAGGAAAATGGAAATGGCTTGAGATTAGTTCGTCAACAAGCAGTGGATTTTCTTAACAACGTGATGTTAATTCACCGTTCATAAATTTTGTAACAAGGGGCTTGGTCACATTATTTTCGTGCCACTTTATAAGGTTTTTTATAATTGTTTGCATCAAAATCAACTTTTGGCCGATCGTAGTTCGAATTCTCAAAATTGTTTCCTGTCGCGTTTCAATATTCTTCACAAGGCTAGAACTCATAAAAAGGCAAAGCAAGTAAGATGTTTTTTGGATGATTGAAATATCCATTTCTTTTATAACAGGATGTAGTATCTGCTTAAAATTATCTGTCAAATATCGCGACAGCTAGATTGTCTTGTGTAAGTGTCTAGCACCATTAATGCAATGTGGTTAGTTTTGATGTAAGACCACATAAGAGCATCCACTTTCATTATATAATTGATAATATTAACAGCTTGTCAGATGGTTAAAAAAAAAAGAACATAAAGCCGTAGTATTCTGTGAGCCATCTTGAATGCACTAGTTTTCCAGGGTTTCTTTTTAATAAGCTTTGAGAACAATATCCAGACTTTATAGTTATTCTTCGTCCAATAGGTAGATCACATTGGATAGTTAGAAACGAGAATATTGGAAGCTCTTCAAAACTTTTTAATACCTTTTCTATGGGTTCAGAGTAACTTCTTGGTCCACTTGTACAACCATCAATATATTCAAATAATTGGCGCGGCAGTTCGTTGGCATGGAGTTGACAAATACACCACTGCAGCGGTTTTACTAGATATTTTAATTTTTTGGAATAAATTTACCAATTCCATCTGTATTAACAATAGTTCTATCACGTCCGATTCCAGCAAAAAGGATGACATTGATATCTTTACTGATTAAAATATCCATAATTTTTCTTGTTATTATTGCTGCTTTATCAGTGCTCAAAGAAATATGACCAATGTACTGTGACCTTGCGTCCTTAAGTAACTAATATGCTCCTCTTTAATTATATTTCTCTTATGATCCACCATATTTAAGGTTTTATTTTTACGTCCATCAAAGTATAAACCCAAATATTAGTAATCAGAATCAATGGTCACACCGCTGAACTTAGTTCTCTACTTTTCACGGACTCTTTTTATTTTATTTTGATCGAAAACTTTGGATGAATTGTTGTCTGAAATAATACCAACGCTTTGTTGCCAAAACAAGAACAGCTTCAGCCTTATTGGAAATGCCAAATTGATCCACAGGTGTTTCCAGTATGCCAAGGTCAATATTTTTTAATGAATATGAATACGAAGTTTGAGGTAGCATTCTCTGAAGTGCTAGTTTTTCTATTACTGTTGAGAGACATCAGTTGATAGGTCAGACAGATTTGGCAATAAGCTTGTAGCTTTTTCTTCGTATGGTTCATATTTCTGTTTCCGGTTCAGCTTTTTTTTAATTTCCCGCAGCAGTTTTCAAATCAACACTCCTTATGATCATTTATCTTTTGGTTCTTTAATCAATCAGAGTATTTTTCAGTTATGGGTACTTTAAGATGTTTTTCATAGTTAAATGAAGCCAATCTGTTGCATTAACACGCTGATATATTAAAACTACACTTAGGATCTCTCGCAAATTTGTATGCGCAAAAAATATGAGTAGCGTACAACTATAGTTACATCTCTGAGAGCACCGAATTGGTGACGCGCGTCTGCGCGGAGTAACAAAGTTAGGGGGTGCCCCCACCCACCCCTCTCAAATTACAAGATACCAACCACGTAATAATAACTATTTCATTCATTTTAAAGAAACAAAATTTTATTTCGTTTGATTTTATCTAATACTTGATTCTTAAACTCAGGGGTAAAAATGAGTAGTTTTGTGTATTTTTGTAATTTTTCTGATGACTTGGGGCAGTATAATTAATTAATATTTTGATAAGATTTTTTTTTATATCAGATACTCACCCCATAGAGCAACTGTTCTGCATAACGCAATTACGAAAAAATTGTTTTTAATTTTTTCCATACATACAGCGATCCACCTTACTGTTTACTACAATAAAACAATATAATAATAATAATAATTTTATTCATTAAAAATATACAACAAATAATAATTTTACAAAAAATACTACAAAAATGTACACCAAAGCACATCTTAACATTATATTACATTACATTTGTACACATTTAACTTAACAAGAAAATAATATCTACATGTGCCTGAACTAGGAAACTCCTGTGTCTCAGGCGTGGAGAAATTCTACACAATATTATGTACCTAAACAATTATTTCTACATGTATTCATATTTTTATACTATTATCTTAAATCCTGATTCTAATACGAATAGACTTAGTTACTCAAAAAATTAAAAACAAATTAAAGCAAAATAAACAAAAGTAAAATAGAAATATAAATTTACTCTACTACAATTAAGAGCCTTGCATATGAATATGCAAGGACCAAAAAAATGGCGGTTGATTTGTAACGTCAGTGGTTAAGGCTTTTACATGAATCAAATGTTCAGTTCAGTTCAGCTAGGTCCGGTTGATGGCTTAATTGGTAGAGTGCTTGCATTCCATGCCGAGAGCTCAGGTTGGAATCCTACCGACGCGACGGTGTCAGAAACGATTTCTTATTTTGGAGTGTCTTTCAAACTCAAAATATTTTTTAGGATATAATCAACAAGGTTTACTCGGCCTTCACAAAAAATAAGTACAGCTGGCAAACCTCCACTTACATTGAAGTGGTTGATGTAAGGCCGGCCTCTTTACCTGTAAAAATGAATAGGTTACACTCGCTACATGCGACAGTATATGTGTAGCTTAATAGCATAGCGTAACTTGATTTATAGGTAAGTATAGGACTGATCATGTGTACAGTGAAAATTGTTTCACTTTGACAATTATATATATTTTAAAACTAAACAAATTTCAAAACTTAATTTAACTAGGATATTTAACGAACCGTTTAGAAAGAACTTCGTCTCGACGTTTCGTCGGCGACGTAGCCAACGTCTTCAGGAGAACATCCTCTCTGCACGACGACTGAGTGTGTTGTTTCACTTTTACCAATATCCCTCCTGTTTCAGGGAAAGATGCAGCTTTATGTTAGACCTGTCAATAAGTTATACAAAACATACAAGAAAAGGATACAATCCATATCTATGCATTTCCACAAACAGGCGCATGTTAATTATACACCTACATCATTTACGCTGAAGATTCACAATATTTCATTAATCGACTTTATGACGACGTGATGAAAGTGTGTGCGACTTCTCTGCGTATATCTGCAAAAAATCTTACTTCTTAAATATTTAAAACTACAAAGATAACAAACGAGTTTTTTTATGAAGCAAAACAATACAACGTCTGAAAACTCTCACTCAAAAAGCTCTATGATTGAGTTTTTTAACCCTCAAAACGCGAATATAATCTCGGTGACCCCCTCTCATTAAATTCGTGATGGAAAAATCTAAATACTGAATAAAATACAAAGAAATTATGCAGAGATAAAAAGAGACGAAATTTAAATAATAAATTACAATTTTCACCTTGCCGATCATGTCGACTCGCTGAGTGACTTTTCATTTCGTTTACAGTGACTTTTACGACGTTGAAAAGTCATCGAATTTTACGAATTTTATTTCAAACGTTGTAGAGTAACTATCCTATTTTCCTGAATGATTTTGAACTCTCGATAACTTCGTTACTTCATAAAAGAATCTACAAGATTATACTCTTGGAGCACAGAAGAGAAAGATTCAATATGACCTGGGACTTGTATGAATTAAACATAGCTCTGAGAGGAACTCTGTTTTGTGCGTATGGAGGCCTCTGTATGAATGATATTATGTATGTATGTATGTATACGGTGGCTGAAAGGTCTACCTGAACGCCTAGAGAGGAAATCGACTTGCCAATCTTGATAATACAAGAAGTTGGTTGAAACGCGATGTTTGTATAGCAAAACCTTTTGCCGAAAGCTAAGGCGTCACGTGAATATTTTACTTAAAATATTGGACTGAAACTGAAAAAAGTTTTGATTTTGGTGCTTAAATTCGTTTCGTTTTCACGATAGGCATACAAATAAGCTATTGACAACACATCCATTTATTAAATTTAAGATTTAAATAAGTTTTATTAAATTGCATCTGTTTATACTGAAATGGCATTCGGAAACACCTGATTTGATCATTGTAGCTTGCTTATTACATAGTTGTATTTTTCAAACTAGCTGCTTTGGACTGAGAGACCTACGCTCAAGTGATAGTCCACGTCAAGGGCACCAGGTAGGACAAACAAAAAAGGTAAAGAAAAGTATAAGACATAAATTTCAATTTGGTTAAAAATAAATTTAAATAGAATCTATACTTTGAAGACTAATATTATGAAATATTGTTCAAAATTTAACACTCATACAAAAAGTTTTAATAACATTGTGCAGTTTATGGCCTTAACACAGCGGTTTCCAAACTTTATGCTACCATGCCTCCCTAAAAATATTTTTTTTGTTCGCGCCTCCCTTTGTACGTTTTAATTTTTTTTCGCGCCTCCCTTTCTACGTTTTATTTCTAATATTCATACTAATACTACTATAGACACATTTTTGGCGCCTCCCCTAGCCATAGCCCGCGCCTCCTCTGGGAAGCGCGCCCCCCAGTTTGGAAACCGCTGCCTCAACAGTAAGTAAAAGATAATACGAAAATTTAACAATCGCTACTTTTTCAAAAAAAAAAAAATTCTAAAATCTCCACAAAGTGCCGCCACTGCCTTCAATAAAATACACATGGCGCGGTTGGACCCCTTTTCCTTCGCGTTTCTTTGCCGCTGACATCGGCAACTGACTATGACAGCCTGTAATGTCAACAATGGAGCGGATCTGGCTTGCCACAACCAATCCATTCAGATGATTGCCTTCCCTGTAGACAGAACCACATTACTGTCTGGCGTTCGCGCTTGTCCCTTACAAAATCTCTGACAGATGAAAGAAAGAAAACTTTCCCCAATCAATGAGTTTTATTTCGTGAAACCTCCCAACCTTCCAATCTTCCAACCCTCAAACCTTCCCCGCCGACTTGTCGAAGTAAATTGGCCATTAGAGAAGTTTTTGTCTTACCTGAGAGGTTTTCTGCTGTGATGACGGTGTAGCCAAACGAATAGATGCAGTTTGAATTAAGTCGATGGGGAAAGACACTCTCAATTGTATGGCGAACAAGGGGAGACCTTTTTTTTGGGGTGCAAGTAAGACGATGGCGATTGTGGTCTGTAACTACAGATGAAGACAAAAATCTTTTCACGTCCTGACAAAAACACTTCTACATTATTTCTTCCTTTCTAGTACATGATGAGTTATGTGTAATTTCTTCAAATTATTCTTACCTTTAATTTTCAAAGGAGACCAGGATGATTTTTTTTTGTTGAAAAATTATGTCAATAATTGGTATTTAAATTAATTTACACATAAATAGTTAAAGTATTCTTCACAGTTTAATTATGTTCCGTATTAAATATGACACATTTGCAAAAATACGTCTTTAATGAATACTTTATTAAAGCACAAGAAATACGTGTAATTTTTACTCAGAATAATATTAAGTTTTTTTGTACAACAATCCATTATTTTTCATGTACCATAACAAATGAAGTAATCATTCATTTTTCATGTACTTAATCTAATTAAGTTTTTTTTTCAATCGTAAAACTAACGAGATTCTGTCGTGCAAAGTTGATAACACTTATCACCGTTTACATTGTACCTCCAAGTATAAAATATCACGTTTAAACTCAACTAAAAATGTACAGAAAATAAAACGCAAAATAGAGGTCCACTTGTATTTTACATGGATTTCTTGTTGAACTGTGGTTGAGATTAAAAGTTATGTTTTGTACTTGGCGACTGGGGTTCAGACTTATAAAATAACGCTCGTCTGGCGTTTATGGCTCACCAACATTCTCGGCTCACGACAGAAAAAATATCATAAAAATTTCGCTGACTCAATAGTGTGGTGAATATTACGTCCAATAATACGAAGTCTGGCCCATAAAGGATATTGCTGGAGCGGCCGGTACTGGGCAGGCCTAGTGTCTGGAAGACGAAGGTCGTACTAGCGAAATATATTGTTTTCACAAGCAGTTAAATCAGCTTTAAAATATTGAATTTTTAAACGTTTTGCTGGTGCTAGCATTCACTGAAAGTTATTACTTTTTTTCAGTTTACCCAGCATTTAAATTTTGAAATCAAATAATTGTTAAATGGAAATTCCTGTTTCTTTTTAAAAAAAATAGCATGACGTATAGTACATATACGACATCTAAATCTTTTCATAGCCAATTCATTGATGCAATAAATAAAAACGTAGATCTTTTTGGGATGATAATATATTTCTGTTTATTTATTTATTGGAAAATACATCTATAGTACATTGTCAATAATCTGTACGAAACAACACAAAAAACAAAATCATGTGATGACCATAGTCCAGCGACGACGTGTCGACCCTCCAGTGCTTGTTTGACGTACCTACCATTTTATTCAAAGATGATCTTTCAATGTAGTTGTCTTAAGAATCACATTCTATACAATCTGAGCTAAGAAAAAAACGCACTACACGATAGTGTGAGAGTTGTTTTCAATATTTGTAAATCGATTTCCGGTTTTAAAAAGACGCATTGGTCCAGTACACATAGAAACATTGATCATGTGAAATTACCTGCGATGGACATAAGACAAACAAACACTGAGGGGACGATCTGTCACGTAGTTTATTTTATCAACTTAATCATAACTGCAGAAAAAAGACAAATTTCTGCTTTCTTAATTTTATTTATTAACCTAAAACTTTCATTTATTAAACTATTTTTCAGTATATTCCAGAAGTAAGATGGTTACCTAAATGTTTCAAACAAAAAATTAAAACGAAAGCCATCTGTGATATATTTTCAATTTCGCATTTTTTTATTAAAATAAATTCATTCCTACCCTTGCTCTCGCATTCACGTAAGCACATTATGCATCCATGAGGTTTTCCCGCCAACCCTTGCTACCTGCACACTGCGACGTTATTAAAGCCTCTCCATACATAGATAAGTAACTGCACGTGCCTACTGTACCCTGAGTATAAAACTTTGCATAATCTCACCTCGGTCACGTAAATCAAAAGTGTATGGCATACAAGACGACACTCGTAGTGTGTGATTTAGTTGTGATACATTTTATTTATTTACGCAGTCAAAGTGAGTTTACGCAACTTTTACACTTGGGGTATATATGCAGTTCCTTTAGCGCTTTCTCAACGCAACAAAGCTCACCTGCCTCACGTGGGAAATGCAAATTAACGCCAAAGAAATGCAACTTGACATTTTTAAATAAATCTTGCATTTTTGTGCATTTCCCCTGCGAGTGTTTGGTTGCAGATAACTAGCACTGAGCCATGCAAGTATTCCGAAATTAATATTTTTACGTCTGCTTTAACGTTTTATTTGTATTATAAAAAGTAGATACTGAATACTGAATGAAAAAGGCAGACCCATTTGTGATAATCATATTTCAACTTCTTATTTCTGAACTTTAAAAAAAAATTAACACCCGGCTATAACATATGTATTTTTGCGCCATAAAGCACACTTGTACTAATTTAATAATTCACATTTTGTTTAATCTACTTCATCTTACGAACTCACGGCATTCGATGCCTTGAGCTCGGGTTCGAATCCCACCGAGGATGGCAGAAATGATTTCCCGTTTCGGTGTTTATTTCCAACCCCAAAATAATTACTGCCAAGGCTTACTTAGCCTTCACAAGAAATAAGTACAAGACCTCTAGGGAGCTGGGAAACCCCCACTTCAACTGAAGTGGTTGGCGTAAGGCCGGCCCCTTTACCTCTAAAAAAAATAGGTTCAACTCGCCACATGCGACCCCTTCGAGGATAATGCGGCTAGAAGTTACACTATCTGTGTATCTTAGTTGCGTTAGTTGCGCTTTACTCCATAGACATATGTTGAACTAGGGTCAAAATTATTGATAAGAGCCCGATGATACTCAAACCAGCGTTATTTTAAATTCAAACACGCTAGTCAAAGTTATATTGTGACCGCTTGGTCATAGCGCCAATAATGTATTTTAGAACTAGCAGACCAAACCGCGCTCTCGCACGGTTGGCTGCTAGGCCCTACGGGCAGTTTAAGCTCCGGCTTCGCCAGCACACTTTACCCTTGCTTTGATTTTTAAAAGATACATGAGAACTGACCAACAATAACAACAAAAAGTGGACAATTTTATGGTAGAATCCCAGGCCTGATCGTGCTACTTCCTATTGTTGTGCAGGTGCTGAAGTCTTTATCCTGTTTTTTATTTCTGCTCTTTAATTTTCTGGTGATGGTTTATAATGATGCTCGACCCGTTCATTATCATTTAAGTGTATAACTTGTCTTTTTCTGCCCTTTTTTCGTTTTGCTGGTAATAGTATCTTAAGCGTACCTGTGTTGCTAGCAATTGTCTTATAGTGGCATAAAACATGACTGCGTTTGCTTTACGGCATTGTTTTGTTGGTACTGGTGCTTTTGTTTTTAGATTGTTCCAGCTGCTCTTATTGTCATGAAATGCCTTCAAACTGCTCTTCCTGCTCTGAATTATCTTTTGACATCTTAAAACTGCTTGTGATACTTTTCACGATATTTTAGTGTCTGATACTGCTTGGTACCTGAAGATACCTCAAAATGCCTAAACTCACAATCTACAAAAAATCTAAGTATGGGAAAACGTTCGACCCATCGACAGAACTCTAAGAAAAAAATGACTTTTGAAAATTAAAAAAAAAAAACTTTTTAACTTTTTTTATTTTTATATATAAGACACTTTGTATGAAATTTTACTTTTTAAAAATTTGTTTAAAGAAATTTGCCGCAACAAAAAAGTTTCTTCCAACATTTATGGGGTTTACTAAAATGCATTTAAAATTCGAGTTTGAGACCTAGACATCCAAAATGGCCGCCTGCAGAGCAATGTATTTTTTTAGTTGGTATCGCGGGTATGCAAAATATATACTTGGCGGGATTGTCCTATTACATATCATTACATTTCGCTAAATTATAATTGTTTGTGTAGCATCAAAACAGTTGATTTTTTTACTTATAAATTTGACTTTTTTTGTGAAAATCAGGTTTTTCAAAATTTTGTTGGAAAAAAGTTGTCATTGAAAAAAGTTTTCTTTCAAAAAATGTTGACATAAGCAAAACCAAATCGATCATTGAGGAAAAACCTTCAGACTTGTAAAATGAACGCCAGTTGAATGTTAAATATTGAAGAAACCAAAAAAAATGTACAGCAGCTACTCTTAATCCTTCATGTATTTCGTTGTTCTTTTAAAAATATTTAAGTCTGTTTATGTTTAGATAGCATGCCTAATTTCAATGTTCCAACTTTATGCATGCGCCCGTTGTGCCACCTGAAAGTTATTATTTTTTATTTTTTTCTATGTAGGTATTTACAAATTTAGTTTGAAGAATTTACTTTTTGCGAAAAAGTTTCTTTCAAAAGTTGTTAAAATTACTGAGAGGCATGACTGTTTCGAATATCAAGTCTGTAAATTCAAAATGGCCGCCAGCGGCAAGATTTCAATTTTGAGTCTGTATGGCAGGTATGCGAAATATGCACGTGACGTCATTCGGACCCTGACAGTTGGTTAGCCACTAACACTTTATGGGGGTGTGCAAAATTTCAGCATCGTGCTGCGAACGGTGTGGGCGCCTATAATGGTACAAATATACAAACAAACAAACAAACAAACAAACACCAAAAATTCTGGAACACAGCGTTAGTTCAGTTTGTCAATAGAAACACTTTGTAGAAAAACATTTTTGCAAATTCGAAAAAAACAGACGCAAATACCCTCTCCTTTTTTATATATAAGATTATCGTTAGCTTGCCATTTAAGGGGTGCTTACAGTTTTGACCGTAAGTGAAATTTCCCAGCTTGTTTAAATTATTAAATTTTCCAATCACAATTCGATTGCCTAGATGTCTATATTTCACCTTTAACGGTCTATTTTTATTTATTCAATTCGGTCGAGTGCGAGGTCAAAAAATAACACTAAATCGTCGGCTTTATTTATGTGTCTCGTCTTATCTTGCTCCGTATATTTTATTTATAAAATACGAGCGTAAAGTCTTTTTATTCAGAAGAAAGAAAACCCAATCACAAAAACAATGTCTTCGACAAATAAGCAAAGCTTCTACGTTATAACGTACAACGTATATCTACATTTATTTAGCTTTTTCTAACCGTCCTTTGTTTTTTGTTTCGCACTCAATTATTTTGGAGCCAGTGAAGTTTTAGAATTATAGCTTCTGTAAAATAAAACCTTTTCCAACTTATCGTAAACATTTTTTACCGTATTCAAGCATTTTTCATGTAGGTACACACATACATATATCCCTTAATTTATATAAAAAATTTAAAAAGGCTTGACATTTTGTTTACATACTTTAAACGTTCAGGTACAATAGCACACATACCTACGGCCTTATTTATTGAATTTTTCAAACCAAAAATTTGGCTTAAACCTACTGCTCTTTTTTGTATGATTAAAACTGGCATTGAACCGGATTAAATATAAAAATTATTTTTGTCCATGAGGGGGATAATCTTGAAGATTTAAAATGACCATAATACATATAAAATAAATACTCTGCTGTGAATGTTTTGACAAAGTAATTAGATACTGATTTTATAATTTGTATATTCATATTTTTTAAACTTGAATGACAACCAAAGAACCATTTTCAATTGTTCCAATGTGAGATTTTTTGTACATTCAAAAGAGCTCTGATTCATATCTCACTAATTTTCCGAGAAAACAAAACAGCGTTATTATTTCCCATTCTGTATTTCATTATAATGGGATAAACAATACAGCATTTCATAAATCACGTCACTTTTTGCGTATTCGCGCCTGTGCCAAAGTGTTGCAAGTATAAAAACACTATTACCCGAGCAAACATCCCGCATTTTTTGCCCCTGAACATATTGTGGCCCAGCCTGCGGGGAGGTCCACGCTGAGCTAAAGGCACCCTCGTGCTATTTAGACGATCGATCCCTACATAGACTCTATCACCCATTAATCTTTGTGAGGAAAGCGAGTTACAACCACCATTAGCTACGACTGTTGAACTATCTCTGGAGGCACAAATAAATAATACACATCTGCATGCTACCATCAAGCAAGGAACAACGTAAATTAGTCAAACACAAAACAAGGAATTTTAATCATCTTGTTTTGAAGCTGATTGGGTAGAATTTTGATGATTGAAGGATTTACAGAAAGCACAATTAAATTGATTCTATGTTTTTTGCTTCTGAATGTCTCCTTACCACTTACAAGAGGTAACGGCTTGGCCTCTGAATTTAAAGATGTAAAGAAAAACGAATAATAACTGTATGTCCCTCAAACGATTCAAAAAAAATATTTTAAAACTTAAAACTCTATAATTTCGTTGATCAAAATAACATTCTTTTAGTTAACAATTTAGAACGACGCGACGGCTTGAATAGATAACAGTAGATTTTTTACAAAGAAAAAGCCATTTCATTTTCATTGGCAAAACAACTTCACGTATTCGATTGTTGGTTCATGCTTAATAATATACTTTATAGACAACGCAACACACAGGGAGAGAGTATACAAAGCTGTATCCCCGGCAGAGTATCGGAAAATAGCAATTCCTGTATTTGCCGAGAGTGAGAATGGATGGCCGCCCGGAAAGAGCGCATTGTTGGAAAAGAAACGCCAAATTAAGCTCATTCGGCAGAAGCTGATAACGTCCATTTATTTTGGTTTCCGGATAACGCCACGAGTCTATTAACCTTTATTTATTTCCTATTTACGTAATTTCTGAACAATTTCAACAAACTCGTTTCGAAACAAAATTACAAACTCGGATTGGCCCGCCGGTAAGCCTGTGAGCAAATAATTAAGGTAAACTACGTATAAAGCTGGGTGAACATTTCAGGTCATGAATTTTTAATACGGTAAATTATGATAATTGCCTGTGATATTAAAAATGCCATAAAACTGATCTCCCATACTCTGAACATTGGTTACCTTCGGAAATTTAATGTGAGAAAATTTAAGGTCATGAATTTCTCATACGGTAAATTATGATTAATACCTATGAGATAAGAAACGGTAAGTAGCTAAAATTTGTTTCACTTTTGCTAATGCCATCTCTGTTTCCGAATAAAGGCGGCCAAAGTTGTAGAGTTAATGTCCATCCAAGGTTTGAGCTTTTTTCTGTGAGTACACAATATGCAAAATGTGTTAACAAGTTTGGACGTCTTTGGGGGTGAGCATGAAATGTTAATATATATTTGCAGCTTAGAATATTATTTCAGATCTACCAATTAACACCAGTTGATTCATCAAAATAATATAATGTGATTGCGTGGAACTTTTTTTGTTTAATTTTATTTGATCGTTTTTTTACGTTTCACACTGTTACTCTCAAACATTTCATCCGCAGATGATATAAAGATTATCGTTTGGCAAAATTCCCAGCAGTCGGTGGACAATCCATGGCTTTAATATCCGTGAATAGGTAACACTGTTAAAATTCAAATCGATTAGCAACTTCATTTTTAGGTGTATCAGATATGGACATTTTTTCACAAAATTACCTGTATTTTTACCTAATAAAATATTTTTACTAGTTACAATTTTTTTTATAAATAATAAACATGTATAATGTATATATATTTTCCATAATATGCAACACACAACAATACTATTGTTATGAATACATAGTTTCATGCCTGCGTGTTTTTGTGATTGTGTGCCTAGACGTGTTTACTTGCTGTGTATGTGTGTGTGTCTGTGTAAACGTGAGTGTTTGAAACTTTAAACTGTTGTTACTCTCTGGAAATACTCATTCTAGAGGCACCTTGTCAATTCAGGAATGCGCGAGAATAGGCCTTGGTCACATATAACTAGGCTTCAGTTCTGTGAAGCATGGGGTGATCGATTAATGCTCTAGCCGTGAAACCGACAAAGACAGAAGTTGCAGAGTGAACCATATCAAGTTGTTAAAATATAAATAATATGAAATAAATATACATAACTGAAATTTTATTAAAAGCGAACCCGAGATAAAATCATAACACTATATTCAAGCTTTTATACATAAAACATTTCTATATTGATAGTTTTCTTTATTTACATTGACTTTATCCTGAATACTTTTCTTTAGCCCGACGACCGTAGGCAGTCGAATAGAATTGAAACGATATTATTTTTCAATTTCGGTCCCTTTACGATCTAAATGAGGGTCCCATCCTGGGGAGAGCCGCGCACGACGTACGCCCAGACAAGACACACAATAGAGGAAGAACTTATCTTAAAAATAAATATATTTATAAATGCATCAAAAAGCAATGCGCTTATACAATTTCATAAAAACACTAATACTTACGAAAGGTATAATGTCTAATCTATCTATGTAACATTGGGGATTCACATTATATGTATTTTCACAAGCACACACGTATAAGTTCGCCCTTAAACATGCCACATGTTGACCTACAATATAAAAACCCAAATCTCTAATGAACATACACCCTGCAACTCTTGCCGACTTTCCCTGTAACAGGGGTGAGATAGGCATAGTGAACCATATTCTACAGCATGGGTGGTCAGCTTCATACCAACATATAAGTCAAGGAATACAAATAATAAATTTAAAAAAAAATGGCTTTGTATTTTACTTTCTTGTATATGTGTGTCTAGAAGTATTTGGATGTATCCACTCGTGCCTACTCGAAACGTCTACCCGAGATCATTCTTCATGGGGCTTCCACACGCTTGCCTCAAACGCCTTGAGTCAAGGGCTTGCAAGCGCTTGCAAGCTCTTGGAAAACCAAACAGGGTCATCCACACGCTTGTGCGTGCGTCTGTGTGTGTGTTAGAATAAGCAAGCATGGCGGACGTCCAGCTTTTAGCTATAACATTTGGATAAACTTATTTTTATTTAAAAAAAAAACAAAACAAAAAGAGAGAAACTAAAAAGAAACGAATAATTCGGCAAAGACGATGGTGGATGATCAAAATTCATAGAAACCGTACCGCACCAGAATGCGCGCGCACAAGTATGTGTGTGCCTGGCATGCGCATGCGTGAATTCCCTTTGACTTGCGTCAAAAAACCGACTCTGGTCGGATCGGCGACAAGCTGAGCCAAGGCGGCTTAAGCCACGCCCCCAGCTGAGCCAAACGGCCGTCCACACGCTCGACTTGGCTCGACTTGGCAAGCGTGTGGATGCCCCATCATAGGATGGTACATGCTAGCCTAGCCTTTAGTCACTCTATAAATATGTTTCTTTTTCACCATTTATATAAAATGGAATTTTTCATTTCACCATTTCATCATCCTTCAAATCAACTTCCGTTCCACTCGCCACATGCCACCCCTTCTGGGCTTCTGGGAAAACGCTGAAAGAAGCTTAAGTTAGAAGCTTATGTGCAGCTAAGTAGCGTTTTTTTTCTTAATATCTCAGATAAACAGTCTACTTTTCTTCTTAATGATCTGATAGAACTGTTTCCAGCTTTTCGTGATAATTCTGTTACGGCCCTGATGAGCCTCACCAGCTCAAAAGAGAGGCAATCTTCTCTGCTCTTCGTACCCCAACTTTAAAATTCACACACAAATTAAACCACAGCGTTTACCAAAAATATATTGAAGTTAATACAGCACTGCTAGAGAGCGTTTGACTTTCAAGTCGTTTTTGAGTAAACACGTTAAGTTGGGATACTGAAAAGGCTTCAAACTCACTTACATACAAACTACATTTGCTTTGCTACGCGACTTTTCCTCTCACAATGGAAATCATGATTTTTTCGTATTAAATGGCACTATTTTTTTCATCTTCCCACTAAATAAATAAAGAAAAGAGCTGCTTGACCGAGATTCATTATCTCCTATTGACCTGATTGTGAACAGGAATATTCTAGACTTTTTCTGCACAGCTGCGGTAATATAAGCATTCCTACAGCCCGGTATTTTCAACGTTAGCATAGCGACTTTATATTATATGAAAAGAACGGACTTATGCCAATCATGTGGGTATGTTTTTTTACAAGTTTACAGTCACATGTGCTCACGTTGAAAATACCGATCCTTAGAGCAAACAATCAAATTCTAAAACACATATAAACGCAAATAAGCTACACATATAGTGTAATTTCTTGCCGGGGTAGGTACTCCCGAAGGGTTTTGCATGTGGCGAGTGAAACCTAAAGATAAAGGGGCCGACCACTTAAATTGTAAGTGGGGTTTCCCAGCTCCCGAGGGGGCCGATACTCATTTCTAGTGAAGGCCGAGTAAAACATTCTCTATTTTTTTCATTTTCCTATTTAGAAACGGGAAATTTTTTCTTACACCTGGGTGGGTTTCAAAACCAAACTCTCGGCATGGAATGCAAGCATTCAACCAACTGAGCTATGGAATGCAAGCACTCAACCAACTGAGCTATCGACCGGGCATTAACATTGTATTAGAGGTATTTTTAGAGCAAAACATTTTATTTGGAAAATCCCGTAGATTTTAGAGCGAAAAAGAAATCGGAAAAAACAAATCCGCACTTTATAAAGTGTAGGGCGGCGGTAGACATGCGGTTCCCACGAACTATTTATTTCGTTTTTTTCGCCAACATTGAAAAAGTTTAGTATCCAACATAAAACAATGTTGTCTGCGAAGAAAAGCTCTCTGAACTTGCACACTTGAACTTTGGCTGGCTGCGGTGCACCTCCCAGTCTGCACGGGAATACAGCCCCTACAAACGTGCTGCATAAGGTTCAAGATCCCCGGAAATGCTATGGATAATGTTCGAGAACTCTACTGAAAAGGATATTGTAGAAGGTTTGGATTCATGGAACCAACAGAGGTCCAAAGAAAAGGAAGAAACCTTAATAAAAGTTGTTTTTTCATTGATTTTTAAAGAGGAATGCAATTCATCAACCTATTTTTCCTGAACAAAAACAGGTAATAATATTATCAGTTAATAATTTGTTGAACCAGGGTCAAAGTTATTGTCGATAGGACTAGGCGCAGGCGGGGTCCGAACCGTCGCTAGTGTCAATAACACAAATTCGAGCACAACGTCTTATTCCCTCGGCTATTCCAGCAATGTTTGAAAGTAATACAATAAAAAAATACCAAGAAAATGTGTAAAAAAATATTTGTACTGAAATTACGATCGTTTGACATATTTACAAATTACAATAAACTGTAAGCTTAATTAAACTTTAAACGTCGCTCTTGATCGTCACACAACAAAGGTATCTCATGAAGTCGTTGGCTTCAACGCTTGCGAAACATTTCGATTAATGCCTCTTACAACGGTTCGTCAAATATATGTTACTACTACCTTCGCTTGAAGGTATGCTGTGATTTGTGACAATTGTTCTGAAAGAACAGATCGGTTCATCCTCAGTCGTCGTGCAGAGAGGGTGTTTCCTGAAGATGTTAGCTACGTCGCTAACGAAACGTCGAGAATAATGTAAGTTATCTTTTAACGGTTCGTGTAATATCCGATAAACAAATTTTAACTGTTCACTTAAAATTATAGTAAATATGTCAAACGATATTAATTACAACCTAAACCTAACAAAGATATGAAAAGTTTAATTAGTTATATATATATATATATGTCAGGCTTATTTGTTTTAAATTACACATGATAAGAGAGCGCCGTTTTTGTGTGAACAGTTGTAATTTGTTAACTTCATTCTTTTATAATGTAAAAAAATATTTCTTCATTTTCAATTCTTACAATTTCAATAAAAAATAGCCACTTTAAAACTAAACAAAACAAAAAAAGATTAAAATTTTGTTAACAACGACAAAAAATAAAGATGTCATTACCATAAATTTTCATCAACAATCGTATCACTTTTTAGTGTTTACAATTCAGTTTAATTATTTCAAAAAGTGATAAAAAAAACTTTATAATTGGCAGCCTTGCTTTTCTCGCGGGAGAAACAATCGCGATCAAATTAATTAAAGTCTTCTATAATTTCATTACAAAACGGAATAAAAGAAGCAATATTCAAAATGGCGTTGTTGCCTCACGGCGCACGGCCGACCGGCAGACTTTTTATAAACTTGTTTTGATTGGAACAACTTTCGCAATTTCGAGAATGAAAAGCTCCGTCAGGGAGAAACTTTTGGGTTATGTTTTCAAATTGTAAAGTAAATAAAAACTTTGATAAGTTGGATGAAAGCCGAGGCCCATCTAAGAAATCCCCAAAAAAAACATGCGTGATTTATTTGTACTTACGTGCTACAAGTGAGAGTTGCGATTTTATTTATAACATGTCAAAAACATGAATCATATTTTATTTCAAAAGATAGATTTCCCTGCAAAATATTTTTATGTCGAAAACTCATAGGATTACATGAGTTTTATTTAAATGCTGAATATGACAACTCCGTGTTTCCAAACTCTAGAAAAGCACCTTAAACCTGAAGTTTGTCAGCCATCAATAGCTTGGGTTTTCCAGGCTGAACTTTAACGGCCTTATTCATTAGATTGGTTGAACCTAAAATCAGAGTTAAACCCATTTTTCAGTCAGAAAATATCAATTGTACAACTATCTTAAAAATAAAACCTTTTTATGAATAAGCGCGACTAAGTCTACATCTTGTGTTATGTAGGGCTGGAAATAAGTTCATCCTTGCTCACCGCACAATAAGAATGGTGATGAATAAATTGACTTTTTTCGAATTTGCAGTTTCGTGATATTATGAGTCATTCATATCATTCCTTGACTCATAGGTTGGTATGAGGCTGACCACCCATACTGTAAAAAAATGGTTAACTTTGCCAATGTCACCCGTGTGTCAGGGAAGGTCGGCAAAAGTTGTAGGGCTTATGTTCATCAGAGGTTTGGATTTTATTTGTAAGTACACATTCAGCATGTGTAAAGTTTGTTTTTGGGCATGTATTTGAGAACTTTAAATGAATATATCCTTGCAACTTAGATTATAGATTATAGATCATTCCAAAGGCGCCCCAAACGACAGATCAGTCTTGAGGCGTCTCTTGAAAGCCCTAAGCGTTAGATTCTATCCAAGTTACTCAAATAATTTTGGAATTTGAATATAACTTGACACAAAGGAATAATTATTATACCGGACTGTTAAGACATTTTAAAGATTTTCCTAATCGTATATTTCTATTCAAAGATATTTTAGCATAATAAATATCAGCATAATGTGTTTGTTTTTTTTTGTCAAAGATAACGTCAAATGAACAATGTTCCCCCTCCAATATGTTATCATGTAGGTAGGTATAATAAATTTGAAAATGGAAAATTTACTAGTTTAAATCAAGGCGCGGGAATAAATTACGATATTAAATTGTTTTCTTGGCGTTTGTTTTATTCCATTTCCGTTATCTTATCTTCGATCCCAAAATATATATAACTTACAATAAGCAATATTTCATTCAGAATGCGCGGGAAAGTGTTTTTCCAGCCCGCACAAGCCCGCGTGGTATATGTCTTTGTATATCTACATGAACAGTAGGGTTAGGGTGTATCATCAAACCATGTAAACAAAATTTCGGATATTTTGCGTAATAAAATATTTTTTCATAAGTTCTTGGCATGGATTTTTTTTTATTTGTTAGTTTATTGTTTTATTAGAAAATCTACATACCTGGTGACAAGTAAAATTTTAAAAACATTTTGGTGTTAACTTTATTTTTTGGTGTTCTTTTAAATTGTGGCGTTTTACAGAGATACCTAATCTTGAAAATTAAAATCACCATTTCAGACCAAAAACCTACAATATGTCATCCGAGGAAGCCGAAAATTTTTTTTTTTTTTACATTATTTTAAATAACTTTTTTTTAAGTATTATTTTACATTATAAAATGATTAAACTACTCAAGAAACACTTAACAAAAAGTCCGCTCTGGTATTAAAATACGTAAAAAACATTTATTTCATGCAGTTTTTCATAAATCTGGCGTAAATCTGGAATGTTATTCATAGGTGTATATTTGCAACTTAGATTATAAATTATAGGGTCACCTGTCCGTTACTTTACTTTTCGTGTCCACGAGCACTATTCTACTGAATTCCTTACACTTTGGATGACAATAAAAGTCGGAGCTTTCTAGCGCTTGAAAACAACTCCATAGATAAAAAAAAATCACAGTACACCATTTTTTGGACACAAATCGCTATCATGTAGCCTTAAGGTCTTAAGGAATTTAGCAGAAAAGCGCTTCAGAATCACCTATTCGAGGTATTTTCAGTGACCTTGCCGCTAAGTTTACTTTATGAAACCGGCCCAAAAAAGTATAAATTTCAAAAAAATATTTTTATGATCCACCCTAATTTTTCAGTACGTACGGTCATAATTTTGCGAACGGCAAAAAGCAACGTCCCGATTGCGTACCTCGATTGTATTTATAAGTCAAAACCAAAATAACCGAAATATAATTGGCGCGATAAAAGTTGCAAGGGAAAACTCATCTGGTGGGTTGTGCTGTTATTCCGTGGTGCGATCTCCCAAGGGTAGGTTACAGACTACCTACTTAACAGGCAAACTTCGCGAATACTGGCGATTTAATTGTTTTCATTAAATTTTCAGTGTTTTATCCGAATGCCCGAGCATCAAAAGTGTCTGCTTGTATTCTTAAATCGCAAATTTAAGTACACACTAGGATATTATATAATCTACAATCTTAGTTGCATGAATTTATAAGTATGGAGAATTCATATCAAATACATGCTCACACCCAGTTTTGTTATCAGTTGCTTAAAACGGCAGTCACAAACAAGACTGACGTTAGCTCGTCGAGTTTAAAAAGACACTTAGGTCAGCGGGGTGTCGAGCTGTCAGGTTGATGCAGCCTCGCCGTCAAATATGCACTAATTTTGGGGATCGCGCTTTCCGGTTTGCGGGACCAGTGGAGTGGAACAGACTGCCACCCGGAGTGAGGGTTTCGGAATCTGTTGGCATTTTTAAAAAAGCACTCAAACAGCACCTTTTTAAAATATCTCATTTATGATTAGGAGGGCCCTTGAGGTGTGACATACACAAAAACGGCGCTCTTTTGTCATGTATTAATTTTTAATTAAATAAATTATCCTCATATATATATATATATATAAAAAAGTTCCAAATTAAATATTCCGACCTCATTGCATTTATTGCAAGGAAAATTTAAAGTCAAAGTGAATTTTTTATTTTGAAATTTTTGATAGCAATAAAACCATTCATATGGTTTTATTGCAAACGACGTATAAGTCACCAAAACATAACTACTCTGGCATACAACAGACCATACGAGAATCTTCTCGATGAGAAGCTTCGAGCCAAAACTAATACAACCATCCAAATACCTACGTCTTGAGACACACTCACACAAGTAAGTTTTTACTTACTTGTGTGAGCTTGTATGTCTTTATGCAAAAGCATACTTGTCTGTATGTTTTTGCATACAGACATACAATCATAAGTAAAAATATACAGACATAAAATCAAACATTCGTATCAATGTAAAAGATTTTTAACGACTCAGCGGTTACTTTAAATTCAGAGCGTTGAAAATATCATACGATCCCATTAAACATCAAGATACGTTGATTTTATTCTCAGGTATACACTCGTATGCTTTGTTTAATGTAGGAGAAATATCGTTTAAAGCCGACAACCGTCGAATAAAACGACCGATATTCATTCCGCAGCCCCAAGAGTCCTTCCTGAAGACTCTACCCAAAGTATAAAACACTGTGCAAACTCACCTCGATTACGTAAATCGAAAAAATGTATGCAAACTAAATCACTCTATAAGAGCGTGCCGCTGTATATCCCATACATTTTGGTTCTACGCAACCGAGGTGAGATTTACGCAACTGTATTGAAGACTAGACTCCAAGTAAAAAGCTTAACCTTTAAAGTGAACCATAGCTTTTTCCAAAAAAAATATGGGTAAGAGAGCAGCGTCTCTAGTGAGTGATTTAGTTGGCGCACATTTTTAGGGGAAACGCTAGGGTTGAGTTTGGAAGTACACTTTTACTACTGAAGACGTTGTACAAGAGGTTTGATGCGGCGCGAGAGGTCCCTGGAGAGCCCCGGCAAATAGCTTTTAAGATTCAGACGAATTGGATAAAACCAATTTCATAGTCTGTATTAAATGAATGAAAAGGGGAGTGCGGGGAGGATAGCGCCGAGCAGAGTCAGACGTAGCGTCAGGAGCCTGCCTACTTGTAGACAATACCTACAACACTAGGCGACCAGGGCAGGAGCAAAACTTCATTGAATTCATTAACATTCTTCTTGTACCCTTTCTTTATAATGTTCCCAAAATGAACCATCTTATACTTTTTTTTGACGGACATCAAGAGTCTGGTAATTTTCCGAGAAAAACCTTCAAAATGTGTTGTCTGATCCATTCAGGAGATTATTGACATCTGATAGATTACCTAAATCTCACAAGCAGTGATTTTAATACTAAGGTACATATTAACTTTTTCTTTGTATTGTAAAATTCTAAAAATGTATTTCTGTTTCTGGAAAAGGAGTGAAAAGATGTGATGTTTGTATTCTTCTACAGATCAGATTAACTTATGGATATTTCCTGCACGCTTTTCCAAATCTTTCATTTCCTTGCTTCTTATGAACAAAATCCTTTATTTTTCATAAAAAGACGGTTTATTATAGAGCTCTCAATCATTCGGAAATGTATATTTCCAAAATATTACTACAAAAATAATGTATTTATTTTTCTGTATTATATTTTCATCGTAAAATAGCAAAATGCTACGAAGGAAGGAGCTACGCCACTGCTCTAATATTCCCTCCAGCCCCATCTTACGTTCCATACTCCAAATGAAAAGCTGGTCTGCCTTGGTTTTAGCTTTTCCTACTTTCCTACAGATCTCCCCCAACCTCCCGCGAAACCTCCCCCTTCCACCCGCAATACACGATAATTTAAGGCCTCATCCAGTCATGTTTTGGAAGATTACGTTTTTAGCAATTGAATTTAAATTCATCGTGCGTCATACTTTTTTGTTGCTGCGAAAAACAATGAGACGCATCTGATAAATTATTCATCGCATTATGTATGAAAATTGTTATGTTTAATCAGAAGGAGCATGCCGAATTCTATGTTTTTATTTTCTCATTTCATCAAGAAACAAACACAGGATAAAGATGAAATTTATTTAAATGAAGGTAATGATATTGTAAAATTTTCAGGGAAACAATACATGATTAATTTTGTAAAATTTAGAAAGTACCTATCATTTTTTATATCATTTCAGTACCTGAAATTTTGAGTTTTCATTATTTTATACTGAAGGAACAGCTTTTTGGGGTTTCAATTTACTAAGCTACTTCAATACAGAGTCTTTAACTAAACCTTTAAATGTGTTTCAAAAAGTATAATATTCATAAATTTGTTGTCTTGTTAAAATTAAGAAAACTTCGATTAAGGGCAAGGATACTAATTGGGTACTGACTCTACAAAGCACTGTAATCCGTATTTAAAGAAGGACTTAAGGCTAATCTAGCATATACCAGACCATACAAGAATTGACTCGAACAGAAGCTTCCAGCGAATACGAGAGTAGGTACAACCATCAAGTACTTCCTACACATATGCAAGTAAATAAAAACACATAGACACACAATCATAGGAAAGCATGCACAAACATAAACTCATACATTTGTAACAGTATATGTATAGAATACAACTAATACATTATAATACTTAGTTCACTAACTTGGTTTCCGCGTCCAGAACCAATTGTGTATAAAATAAATTCAACTGCAATTTTATTAAAAGTGGACCCGAAATAAATCAAAGCAATATCATTTATTATTAGATTATAGAATATCATGTTCCGATGATTGAAATACCTTGCGCATTCAGCGATGAGCCTTGATTTTTGCCGGTGAGGGTGTCAGCCTCACATCAACCCTTCGGTCAAAAAAGCGAATAGGCATTCCCCTTTACTGCAGCCATATCCTCAACATCAAACAACACGTGTAGGACAGTCTCTGATAATAATTACTTGATTGCACGGACACAGGTCGGATTATTCTAGTTGCAAATAAAGCAGTAGGTACTCCAAGTATAAAAATCTACGATTAAACTCAGCTATAAAGTTTTCCAAAAAATATTGATAGAAACTCAATAGCATATCTGGTGAGTGATTTTTCTGTATATTTTTTTCACAACGCTTTGGCTGAATTTCAACGTAAAACTTTAAACTTTGAGTGCTAGTCAGGTGAACGGTGGACGGTTCATCCCTTGTACTTCAAGTATAAATTTTGCAGTTTAATTCAAACATAGAGTTTTATTAACAAATATTAAAAAAAACTAAAGCAGTGCCTTTATTGAGCGTTTAAGCTTTCATACATTCTTGGTTAACGCTACTGTTGAGTTTCTTGGGGTACCGGTCAGGTGTGGCGGTTGGTTGGTTGGTTGGACGGCAGATATGGCGCCCGTAAGGCGTAAAGGTGCCAAAAAACGCAATAAAATTCAAATTACACGCCGGAATAAAATTGAAAGGGCTTCAATTATCCATTCTGTAATTGAAAAGATAGGAGAATGTACCGGCGCGGGCTTTGACTCGGCAGACTGCACGTATTTTTGAAGCATCGACTACGTACATTTTTGTGACCTTTTATAAAAAGTCAATACCCATTATAAGCACTAAGCTACAAATCTGTCCGTATATCTAAAATTAAAGCACTTTTAGCACCAATACTATTTATTTGGTCGCGTATTTGTGTGTGTATGGTTTTGTAAATTTGAAAAAATGGATTAAATTCTCGCACATTAAAAGACAATTTGTACCAAAATGAGTGACGGAGATAAGCACGTGGTATGAGCTTCAAAAAAAGGTCCTATATTGATTACTGCGCGATAATCTGATAAATTTTTCTAGCCCTCTCAAAAATGTTTTCCTTTGTTCTCAGTTTAACCATTCTGGTAATACCTTTTTTTAATTAAACATTTCATAATATTTATTTACATACTTTACAGGGAGACATTTTCACAAGTGATCGTGAACGTCGAAGGGACCTGACACTGCACTAGGCAGAAGTGGCAATATTAGAATTTAACAATGATGTTCTTTATACAAAGTATTTTCCCATTTTACGTTTTTTATGTTACAAGATAACACTGCTAGTTAACAGAGCTTTTTTCTTACTTCATGACTCACATAAGTTGTCGCAATAATTGTCTTAGTATTCCAAGAATGCAAGATGGCAGAAAAGTGCAGGCTACTTCTTGGATGCACGTAATCAAGAAGCCCCAGAACGGTTCTGATGCTAGTTCTGCTTCTCGTACTGCGACTACGATACGAGATTTGTTTATCTATTGCACCGTCGGGTACAGTCTCGGCTTTCCTGCACCCAAAGTACAAAACATTACATTCAAACTCAACCAAAGCGTTTTACAAAAAAATCATATCAACTAAAACGTTCAATATAAGCGCTGTTTTAGTTTTCTAGCATTTTTTTGGTAAATGCTTTGGTTAAGTTTAGACGTAAAGATTTACACTTGGAGTATTGTTCACTGCGGCGTGAGAGAGTAAACATGGAAGTTCCAAACGAACAGAAGGCAAGTCCAACTAAACAACAAAAAAGACAACCGAGACTTCACATTTTAAATAGACGATCCTCGACTTTCAGAGCTCATAAGACGAAGCCGAGCAAACAGTGGACGCAGAATTGCAGCCAGCTGAATACTTCTGCTGTGATCTGTGCATTGTGCCCCAAGTACAAAGCTCTACGTATAATCTTAACAAGAGCATTTACCAAAAATGTATTTAAACAGAAAGAGCATGTCTAGTAAGCGTTGCAGTTTCAGTAGATTTTTTTAAATACTGGGATACTGTAGCCTCGTAAAACCTATTGTTCCACAGAATCATACACATTATTGAATCACGACTTAAATCTAACAACCTAAAATACATCAGCGTTTAAAACCTAGACAGCTTCAAGGGTTTTTTTTTAAATGTAAACTGCAAGTCTACTTCCTCACACATATATACATACATTACTGAGAGGAAATGGCGATTGATATGAAATATGATTTGAAAAGGGATACATTAAAAGGGAAAAATATATATTAATATTTTAGGTTTAAATGCATGTCCGTACAAAGACACGCGTAAGTTCACGCGTACATACGCTGCATGGCTACTTAGAAATTAAAATCCAAACCTCAAATGAACATAAAACCTGCAACTTTTGCCTACTTTCCCTGAAAAAGGGGTGACATTGGCAAGGAAACCATTTTTTACAGTATGAGTGTTGCTAAAATAGATGGATGTCGTGGTAGAGGAAGACCGAGAAAAGTATGGATGGATCAAATTTCTGAAATAGCGAATGAATGGGATATCCAGAGTCATAATAAAAGGAGGACTTGCATGAAAAAGGTTATGACTCTGGATGAAATGAAAGAAGTGTGCAAGGACAGGAAGAAGTGGCGGCTAATCTGCAATGGTGATTTCTAATGTTGGTGTATTAATTTGCTACATTTTTTGCATAGGAAATTTCTGACTTTTTTTGTATAGATTTCTTTGTAAGGTTTTGTTCTTTTATATATTTAAATGTAATTTTTTATTCATATTCCTTGACTTATAGGTTGGTATGAGGCTGACCACCCATACTGTAAAAAATGGTTCACTTTGCCAATGTTACCCCTGTTTCAGGGAAGGTCGGCAAAAGTTGTGGGGCTCATGTTCATTTGAGGTTTGGATTTTATTTGTAAGTACACATTCAGCATTTGTAAGCGCGAACTACACTTGTTGGTTTGTGGGCTTACATCTGAGAGCTTTAAATGAATATATCCTTGCAACTTAGATTATAGATTATAGATTTATAGTGGTCAGCCTCATACCTACCAACATATTAGTCAAGGAATAATTGTGATGGGTGACATTGCCAAATTCAATCGTTTTTTACAGTATGAGTGGTCAGACTCATACCAATCTATAAGTCAAGGCACAAAATCTCAAGGATCAATCAAAAGCTTAAATTCAAATAGAAACACACTTTTAACAAGTCTGAATTTTGTCTAAGCGTCAAGGAGATAGATCCGTTAGCAAACAGCACTCGAAGAATCGCAAATAATTCCACGAGGACGAGATGAGCCAAGTCGGGGCTGGAAGGGGGAGGTCTCATAAAAGCTATTGTGCCGCTCAAAGGGTTCAAAGGAAAAGAGGGGCTGATATTTATTGCCTGGGCTGAGATCCCTGCGGAAGATTCCCGCGCTCATTTACACGGTAAGTGAGAAGAAGAATATAAGGCATTGCCACTCACAACAAAGAGCTAGTACTGTCAGGCGCGGATTAAGCCCACCGGGGGCCCGGGTGCGAGGAGAACTTGCCCCCCCCCCCACATGTTTTTTAGTAATTGAAAACAAAAAAAATCCTTGACTTATAGGTTGGTATGAGGCTGACCTCCCATACTGTAATAAATGGTTCACTTTGTCAATGTCACCCCTGATTCAGGGAAGGTCGGCAAGAGTTGCAGGGCTTATGTTCATTTGAAATTGGGGTTTTATATATTATTTATATATATTATTTAGAGGAAAGACTGACGAAGAAAGTATATGTTGGTAGAATAGATGGATGTCGTGGTAGAGGAAGACCGAGAAAGGTATGGATGGACCAAATATCCAAAATTGCGAACGAATGGAATATCCAGAGTCACAATAAAAGAAGAGCTTGCATGAAGAAGGTTATGACTCTGGAGGAAATGAAAGAAGTATGTAAGGACAGAAAGAAATGGCAGTTGATCTGTAATGTTGGCGGCTAGGGTTTATTAAAATGAAATTTGTTTTATGTTTTAAGTTTTTGATGTCCATGTATATTATTATTTATTGATTTAAAAAATGTAATTTGTCGTGTATGTTCCTTGACTTATGGGTTGGTATGCGACTGACCACCCATGCTGTAAAAAATGGTTCACTTTGCCAATGTCACCCCTGTTACAGGGAAGGACGGCAAGAGTTGCAGGGTGTATGTCCGTTTGAGATTAGTTTTTATGTTGTAGGCTCACATGAGGCACGTGCAAGCGCGAACTTGTACGTGTCTTGGTTGTGGGAATGCATGTAATGTGAATCTCCAATGTAACATATCTTTGCAACTTAGATTAGATTAGATTAGATTAGATATTGTAGGTCCACATGCGGCATGTGTAAGCGCGAACTTATACATGTCTGCTTGTGGGAATGCATTTAATGTGAATCTTAAATGATATATACCTTTGCAGCTTAGATATAGATATCGATATAGATATATAATTATATAGAAAACCAAATTGAGCCAAAGAAGGTTTCAACAGGGCGTTATTTTTTAATTTTTAACAATGAGGTCTGCACATGCATTAAAGTAGACAATATTGTAACGTCACATGTTTAGGGAAAGGGCAAACAAATCGTATTTGTTATTGGTTGCTAAGGACCGTGGTGCCTTAGAAGTGTGGCATTTGTCGCCGAGAAAAGAAAGTCAATTTTGTGAGTCTACTACGATGCTATCGATTTATCAGTAGAGAAAAATTTAATTCCGTTTATTTTACTGGTTGAAATAAATTAATTAACTTACTAAAAATCATTAAAAAAATCTGGTCACTCAGAAACGCTACCTCATGGAGATTAGTCTTATTCAAAATGTGTTTTTTTGTTACATTACTAATATTCTTTGGGGTCTCCATCTATACTCTAAGTTGCAAAGATATATTACATTTACAATTAATATTAAATGTATTCCCACAAGCAGACACGTATAAGTTCGCGCTCAAACATGCCGCATGTGAACCTACAATATAAAACCCAATCTTAAATGAACATAAGCCCTGCAACTCTTGCCGACCTTCCGTGAAACAGGGGTGACATTGGCAAAGTGAACCGTTTTTTTAAAGTATGGGTGGTCAGCCTCATACCAACCTATAAGTCAAGGAAATGATCCATGATCAAGGGAAATAATGTTCAAACGTTATTTTTAAAGTCTGTGGGTACCCCTTGAATTAGGGGGTTCTGGTGCGGTTCACCGCTCGAACCGCCCTTCTTCCGGGCCTGAGTACCGTACCCAAAGGAAAAAAACTTTAAGCTTCATACCATCAACAGCACGTCTACTGAGAGTTTTAATTTCCATACATATTTGGTAAAACTCTAGGGTTGAGTTTACTTAATACTTGGGATAGTGAACACCAAATCGCATTTTCTTACAAGAGGGGTACGACTAGATCCCTGTGAATCCGTGAAAGGAAAACAGGATAGAATATTTAACAACCCATGCAACATTGGTAAAATATATGCGCTTGGTGAATCACAGTGTCCTTTTCTATGGCAATTATAATAGGTAAATTTTATTTTTGGTCAATCAATTGACCAAAAAATAACAACAACAAAATGAAAAAGAAACGTGATCAAACAAACAGTCCATCTGTTGATACAATCATTTACCTATTTTCCATGGAAAATTTTCAAAAAAATGACACATCCCAACCATTGCATTCTATCCAATACAATGTTTCAATAATCTAAGTATAATCCCAGTTGCAAAGATAATATGTTGACGTTTAAGGTTTGCATTTAATGCATGCTCATAAGAAGACACGTGTAAGTTCGCGCCAACACATTCTGCATGGTGCTGGTGCGACAAAAATAAACAAACCTCACATGAACATAAATCTTGCAACTCCCACCGCCAAAGTGAACCAAGGTTTTACAGCATCAAACTAACGTATTAGTTATGTCAATGTTTGAATACAAAAAAAAACTTTTTGAAAAAAAAGGCATATTACAACCTTAACAAAAAAACGTATTTTCTGCATTACAATGTGCGCGAGCATTTCGATGAAGCTTTCATATCATGTCGTATAATAACGCGGGCGCATAACAAATAACGGAAGATCCAATAGACTGGCTGGTGGCGCAGATTGCCTGCGCTCGGGTTCGAACCTGGAAAGCTATTTCAATATTTGGTTAAGTGATTCAAATGGATGTATTAGCATATCGTCCGCAGTGAGCTTTTAGCCACTCACCTCCCCCACCCACTCGCCCACCCCTCACCGCACCCACTACAGGCTTGTGCCATTAGAAGGAATTATTCTTCGGTCTAACTCAGCACTTCATACAGCTTTTGATTGTTCAACGTTATAATGCTTTCAGTAACTTTCAACCTGAAAAAAATCAGATCAGTGAACACATTTTTTATACCAATTTAAGTACAATACAAATTTAAGTGGCTTTTCACACTAAACTCAGTCTACCCGGATTTTCGTTGGTTTTTTCTTGTTCGGAAGTCTAGTAGTATGTGAGGATCTATGAAAGCTTTCACATGGCTTGTCCGGCAATCCATTGACAAACCATAGGCAAACTGAACAGAACGTGCTGTATGAAAAGGGAGTAATTATCCGAATCAATAGGGACCGAGTCCATTCTGTAATTTAAAAAAAAAATGTTGACACATCATCCCAATACCTAATGTTAGCGCTGCACCTACACTATCTTCCCTAAGGGAAGGACAATGGCGGGCGTAGACAGAATCATTATATTTCGATTCTAAAAACGATTCTTATAATTGGCGATTCGGAAATTCGGAGTTTGGATAATTAGAGTTCTTCTGTATCACCTAACAGTCTAAGCCCTAATACGATGTAAACCCAAGAAAACCTTCCTTAGAAATTGCTGGTTTGAGTCAGTTCTACGACTAAATCATTTTTGTCGTAGCTGTTACATTTAGTTCAAACGTGAAGCAGAATCCACGTCCAAACCCATCGCTATTCAAAAATTGTCACGCTCTATAAACTAACATCACACTTCAGCACAATCCTGAAACTTTATAGGTATTTTATCCAGCTTTTTTACTTAAATGACAATAATGGTTGAGCTTCTCATGATTTATTTGCAATTCGACAAAAAGGTAAAAGACGACCACCATAAAATGCCGCTAAGTAAAATAAATTGTAACTGGCTCTGTTTATTTCTCCAGATATACAAGTGGTAGTAGGTTTCTTATATTAGTATTTTTGTTGTGTGCGGCTTCCAGAATGTTCGCAAGTCGCTACAATGGAAGGAGCTCGTCTCTCGTGGATTTGAACGCACGACTGGCTCTCCGTGTGTATTTCGGCGTAAAAAGTAAACAACGACCCTAATGAAAAGGTTGGCGATGCTCGCTGCATACGAGAGGCGACTGGATAACACTACTAAATGGATTTACATAAGAAGAAAACAAAGCAAGATTAGGTAGGTACCTATATAAAATACATCCTCATAATTATATTTGTTAAATGCATCATTTTATTTTAAATTCAATATGTTTAAAACAACATGTATTTACAAATAAAAATCTAAGAATTACACTGTATGGCTATAAGAATATCACTTTAATAAAATTTCAAACAAACACAAAAGATCTAAGGTGCCTACAAATGATCTAAATATTGTCAGCACAAGCTCCCGGCTGCTACTCAGATCTAGGCGTTCACATGACGCATAGATACTTTGTTAAGTACTTTCGTTATGAATAAATCATAGCAGCACACTTCTTTCATAAAATCAGTAGATTTCAATTACTTTTCAAATAAAATACTTTTCATAATACCCACTTATTACTTAAACTACTAACTGGAAAATATCGCGATTGCGATAAAACGAATTTATTCGCGAATTTTGGTGTTTTTACGCGAATAATGAGGTTTTACGCAAATATCGCGAATTTTCGTACTTTTGGTAGAAATTGTTCGAAAAAGTTGTCATGTGTCGCTATTGCAACGCAACGATTTTGTGGGAAAGAAAAGATTCCTGCGAAAACCCTTTGCAAGGTGCAAAGCACAGGAAAATTGGTCGGTGTTATAGCCGAGGGGGACAAGTGGGTTAATCTTTCAACGTTGAAACACGCAAATACGCTAGACGCGGGGTTCGATCCCCGCCTGGAGCATTTGACCACAAATTTGACCCTGGTTCGACAGATGTAATTGGGTTATTATAAATTAATAATTCATTAAAATAAACAATAATGAATTATTATATTAATACCTGTTTCTGGCCAGGCAGAGTAGGTTGGTGAATTGCATTCCTATTCACAAATCTATTTTATTAAAAAAATGAATGATAAGCAGAACTGTCCTGGATAATTCAAACAGACTGAAACAGAGAAATCAATGAAGGAAAATACTTCAAGGAGTGAAGCTGTTGCTGGATTAGCCAAGAGCACAACTTGAGGCTTTCATAAAAGCCAACATCCCTTGAAAGTTAGATAACCCTCATCTAGAGACTAAATGCACACAAATTAAATATTTTAAAAGGATATTGCAGGGTTTTCAGAGTGTCATTGAAATATTAATATTTTTTTCAATCAATGGTTTTTTGTAAGTTAGGTACTCGTATTGATTCAGTTGTTTATTCATTGTTTTTAAAGGTACATATTGTCGTTTATATAATAAATTGTAAATATTTGTAATATATATTTTGATGCAATTATAAAATACTATTATTTTTACAAAATATTATTTTTTGCATAGGAAATTTTTGACTTTTTTTGTATAGATTTCTTTGTAAGGTTTTGTTCTTTTTTATATTTAAATGTAATTTATAATTCATATTCCTTGACTTATAGGTTGGTATGAGGCTGACCACCCATACTGTAAAAAATGGTTCACTTTGCCAATGTCACCCCTGTTTCAGGGAAGGTCGGCAAAAGTTGTGGGGCTTATGTTCATTTGAGGTTTGGATTTTATTTGTAAGTACACATTCAGCATTTGTAAGCGCGAACTACACTTGTTGGTTTGTGGGCATACATCTGAGAGCTTTAAATGAATATATCCTTGCAACTTAGATTATAGATTATAGATGCAATTATAAAAACCTTTTTATTTTGATCAAAACAACCCTAAAAATTACCCCGAATCTTCCCGTTTATCATGAAAAATAAAGCGAATTTTCCTGTTTTCGATCAAAAATAACGCGAATTTCCCAAAAAATAACACCACTATTTTCCAGTCCCTACTTATAACAGATCATTCCCTCAAGTAACAAGACGTATAACCAGGGACTGGAAAATTTCGCGATCGCGATAAAACGAATTTATTCGCGAATTTTGATGTTTTTACGCAAATAACGCGAAATTTGAGGTTTTACGCAAATATCGCGAATTTTCGTACTTTTGGTAGAAATTGTGCGAAAAAGTTGTTATGTGTCGCTTCTGCAACGCAACTATTTTGTGGGAAAGAAAAGATTCCTGTGAAAACCCTTTGCAAGGTGCAAAGCACAGAAAAAATGGTCGGTGTTATAGTCGAGGGGGCTAAGTGGGCTGATCTTTCAACGTTGAAACACGCTAGAACGCTAGACGCGGGGTTCGATCCCCGCCTGGGTCATTTGACCATAAATTTGACCCTGGTTCAACAAATGTAATTGGGTAATTATAAATTACCCAATTATAATTAATTAAAATAAACAATACTCGTAATGAATTTTTCATTAATGATATTAATACCTGTTTCTGGCCAGGCAGAGTAGGTTGGTGAATTGCATTCCTATTCACAAATCTATTTTATTAAAAAAAAAAATGATAAGCAGAACTGTCCTGGACATCCAAACAGACTTGAATCGTGACATCAATGAAGGAAAATACATCAAGGAGTGAAGCTGCTGCTGGATTAGCCAAGAACACAACTTGAGGCTTTCATAAAAGCCAACATCCCTCAAAAAAATTAGATAACCCTCATCTAGAGACTAAATGCACAAAAATTAAATATTTTAAAAGGATATTGTAAGTTGTAGCTCGTATTGATTCAGATATTGTTTATTCATTGTTTTTTAAGGTACATATTGTTGTTTATATAATAAATTGTAAATATTAGTAAAATCTATAGTTTTGCAGTTACATAAACTTTTATTTCGATCAAATCAACCCTAAAAATTACACCGAATCTCCCCGTTTATCATGAAAAATAACGCGAATTTCCCTGTTTTTGATCAAAAATAACGCAAATTTCCCAAAAAAATAACGCGAATTTCGCAAAAAATAATACCACTTTTTTCCTGTCCCTACGTATAACTGCTACATCGTCAATTTTTACTAAGCATGTTGGGTGTTCATGGCACATACTTAGCACATAAGAGTATTATTACCTTCTCATTTTATGGCCGGTCTTTATTCAAGCGCTAATACTTTAAACTCATAACCGGAAGGCTGAGTTCCATTCCCAGCGGTTCACAAAAAATGACATTTAATTTTCAAATATGCTCTTCGCTAGATTGAAATCTAGTTCAACTTCATCATCTGCTTTTGCTATGTACCTCGTAAAATTTCATTATTTGTGATTTTTTTCAATAATTTGTTGGGTGAGCGCTATTGTCGTACTATGCAAACACACCTCAAAAGCAATTTCATCACTGTTACAAGGCTCCAGACTGGAACTAGTTGCTGTAAGGCTGACGGACTTTTGATTGGTCTTTGGAAAAAACAGATCATTTTTGTAACCCAGGGAAATACATACATCAAAAACTTGTATTTCTTTTGTAGGTACCTACTTTGCTAGGAATTTAACCACAAGACTACAGACCAGTCATGAAAGATGTAAACTTTATGCATGAAAACAACTTCGCTGTAAGTACCTATATTTTTCCACTAAAATCATAAGTAGGTATATGGGTATTGCCGTCGAAATTTGTATCTTTTGTCTTGTGCGTGTGTCGCCTAATGATTTTCAGTTGTTTCATAAAAACTGGTGATGTCTACTAAATTTTAGATTTATTAGAGTAAAGTATTTGAAAAGCGTATCGAAATACAAAAAAAAATCTGCAAAAAGCATGAAATGGCAATGTAATTAAAAAATAAAACAAAATCGCCTTTTTTCCATTCTCATACAAATTTTACATGTCCGCAATCCGTTTTTGACCCTTTGATGGCTAGATACGATAAAAAATAGTACCTATTTTTTTTATAAAGTTGAGTATTTTGTCATATACCTTAGTAACGTATCTTTTGTTTTCTGTACTAGCCACAATAATATTTATTTATTTATACACGAAATATTAGTTGCTAATGGTTGTCTCCATTTTTGGTTCCGAAATTTTTCTTTTAGTGTGTTACCATTTTCATTGAAACTGACAAAAATCTTGCATCCCTAAGTATTTTTTCGCGTATGGTAACTCTTTGATGCAGTATGGAAAACACAAAAAACTGATTCGCTACCTTCATTTTCTTCTGAGAGGGTCTACGTCTCAGCCGTAAACTTGTCGTGATTGTTTTGAGTGGGATTTAGCTTGGAATTATTAGGGTAAATATCGGAATCTGTTGTCAATTGTGTATTGTCTACTTAGACACATTAGTGCTGCTTAAGATTGTGTGTTTTTATAGTCGCTGGTATTATTAGTTTTCAAATAAATCAATTTTAGGATCATGTCTGGCGTGTTTTTTATTAACGAACGCCACTGTAACCGTTACCGCGCTATGTCACATTTGTGAGATTAAGGCATATTAATATCGGTTAAAAAATTATACTTACTTAAAATAAAAATAAACGCAACTAAGCTACACATATAGCGTAACTTCTTGCCGCGTTATCCCCGAAGGGGTCGCAACACTGAAAATCATTAGGCGACACACGCACAAGACAAAAGGTACAAATTTCGACGGCGATACCCATATATTACTTAAACAGTAAAAAAAATTGTATTTTGTAATTTAAAATAAACATTTATTCAGTAAATAAATAAGCTTTTGTTATCAATATATTTCATAATATTATTTTCATACACATATAATATGTACTACAATATTTACAATTGCACATTGAAATCTAGTCTTTAGCTAACATTTAAGTATATTTTTTGTAATATCATTAATTTACTTTTGCTTTTTTGGATTTTAATATACTGGCTATAAAGAACTCGCCAGCCTTATAGGAGGACCTCACTAAAGGACCACTCGCTGTATACAAAAATCCAAGTTCTTGTCCTTTCTCTTCCCACTTTTTGAACTTTTCAGGCGTCACATACTCCACAACTTTCAGATGTCTCTTTGTTGGTTGCATGTACTGTCCAAGAGTAACACAGTCTACGCCTGCTGACCTTAAATCTGCAAAACAAAAGTAAAATTGTTAAAAACTTTTTCTTATCGAAGTTACTTAAATCAGCAACTAAACTTATGTTTGCAGAGGAACTACACAGTAAATATTATACTTGCTAACTACAGTGATTCTAATAAGCGCATAGACCCATTTAATTTTACCGTTCACATCTAAGCCCTTAATGACCACTTGTAATGCTTATGGAGTATGGACACATCGGTCAGAGGGGTGTGGTGCTGTGAGATTGATACAGCCTCACCGTCAAATATGCACTAATTTTGAGGACAGTGCTTTCCGGATTGCGGGACCGATAGAGTGGAACAGAATGCCACCCGGAGTGAGGAAGGCAGAGTCCGTTTTAAAAACGGAGCTCTTATATAAGTAAAGATCAATATACAAAAATATCCTCACATATAAGTACATATCGCTACTAGGGATGGGCCGAATGTGGTTTGAACCGAATATATCGGTTTGCTAAAAAAAGGTAAAAAAAGTTACGCATTATAGTTTCTTGTTACTGTTATTTGTTAGAAGAATACTAAATTTATTTCATTTTTGTTTCAATCTGATATCTATGTAACGGAGTAGAGGAAGATTTAAGTTTTATCAAATTGTAAGATAATGTTCACATGTTCCTACTAAAATATATGGCCATGAGTGAGTATATAAAGGCCTAATTTTTATTTTATGGTCATAAAATATACTATGACATCCAATTATAACAGTCAAAATGGTGCAAGTAGGTATTATGTTTTACTTTTTCTTACACCGAATGTTCGGTATTTGAACCGAATTTCGGCAGAATACCGAAGTTTGGTTCAAGCTGCCGAAATTCGGTTAAACCGGATATAAAACGATTTTCGGCCCATTCTTAATCGCTACAGACACAAGTATGACTTCAAAAATATAATACATGATTTTTTCCGACCCCCAACTGCTATAAGTTAGCTAGATTGGGCCTGCACTCTGAACAAAACATTTAAGTTGATTTGAAAATTTTAAATCCCCATAAAATCACTTCATGCCATTCAGCTGTCTATCATAAAGCTGTACTATTTTTTTTTTTTAAGAAAGCCTCTGCGGGAGACTCCCTAGATTCAAGAGACTCTAGGGGTCTATGACACTTGTTATAGTGCCGCAGAGGTGTTGGTGATGAGGCAATTGTCAAGTTGTTAGCTGCGCAGTGCTGTCGTGTGTATTGTGTTGCGTTGTGTTTTGAGACACTGCGAGGAAATGGTGATTGATATTGGATTTGAAAAGGGTAAGGTTAAATTGGGATGGAAACACAGATACCGGTAACTCATTCCATAAGCGGGCAGTTTGGCAAAGGAATGAGTCGTGAAAACACCAAGTTCTCATAGTTTTGATATTGACTGCAAATGGTTGAATGTGAGCCGTTCTACGAGTTGCCCTTGTTGTGACGAGAGGAGGGGGTATAAGTGAGGATATTTCATCAGAGCAGACACCATTATAGTACCTATAGAAAAGACTGAGTTTGAGGTAAGCGAATCAAATAGCATTTATCATCTTAACCGGCATAAAAACTGCAGTAGTTAAAACGCTATACGAAATTGTAAAAAAATACCTTTCATTGTGGTTTCAACTTCTTCATCCGTCTCGCCTAAACCAAGCATTATGGAAGATTTTGTAATAAGATCTGGATTAAATTCTTTGGCCTTGAGTAACACTCCCATAGTTTGTTTATAGCTGAAATATAAACAATATTCAATCAAGTAGAACATAAAAAATAGAGCTAGACTTGTTGAGAACATGAATAGAATTCTTACCCAGCTCTCATATCTCTGACGAATGGAGTCAAGCTCTCAACAGTTTCTATGTTGTGTGCAAATACATCGAGTCCACTGAGAGCAATGCGTTTAATACATTCTTCATTCCCTCTAAAATCCGGCACCAGGCATTCAACTAGTATGGCATCATTTCTACAATTAAAAAATATTATGAAACCTTGAAAACAAACACGTCATGAATTGTGGAGTTCTAATTCCAAAGCATAGAAAAGTCATTTCTACTAATTGACAATCAAATTTACGTTGAGACATTTTTTTTCTAAATAAATTTGGAAAGCGATACTGTAACTGTAACTGTAACTCTGTCGCCATTCCGCTAGGGGTGGCCAGAGCCTCTGCAGAGTTGCCTCCATTTTTTCCTATCCTTACATACCTCTTTCAATTCATTCATATCCATCACCTTTTTCATGCATTTTCTTCTTTTACGCTCACTTTGTATATCCCATTCTTTCACAATCTCCTCAATCTGATCACTCCATACTTTTCTCGGTCGTCCCTTCCCTCTTTTTCCTTTCACACTTTCTTTGTATACATACTTTGTCAGTCTATCATCATTCATTCTTTCCACATGCCCAAACCATCTCATCACATTCTTTTGTACTTTAACTTTCACATCCTCTTTCAAATTACATTCTTTTTTTACCCATTCATTCCTAACTCTATCCCTCAGAGTTTTTCCTGTCATGCTTCTCAAATGCTTCATTTCCACCGTACATACTTTACTCATTTCGCTATCGTTCACTGTCCATGCTTCACTTCCATACATCAAAGTCGGTAACAATATGCCATTGTGTACCGCCATTCTCAGATCCATCGTCAATCGCTTGTTCTTTCCTATTCTTCCTATTGCACCGACCACTTGCTTTCCCTTGCACACCCTATTCTCAAGTTCTCTTGTCATCTTTCCATTCTTCTCAAACATACTTCCCAAGTATCTAAATTCATCCACAATTTCAACTTTCGTATCATTCAACATAAACGTGCATTCTTCATTTTCATCCGTTCTGTCAAAAATCAGTACTTTCATCTTACTTGCATTAATTTTCAACTTGTTCACACACAGAGCACTTCTTCACTGGCTCAAGATTCATGAACGGGTCCAGTATAAGATAGGGTTGCTGGTCTTCAAGAGCCTGCGTGGGACCGCACCGAAATATTTAAAGGATATGATAACTCCAGCCACCACAAGCAGCAGAACAGCAACACTGCGATCAGCAGCATCATGTCGCAGTCGGATAGAGTTTCCAAGAAGGAAAAAGAAGACCGTTTTTGGAGATCGAGCCTTCAAGGTGGCTGCTCCAACGATATGGAACGGCCTCCCAGATGACCTGCGCGAAATGGATCTGGAGAGTACTTTTAGAAAGGGGTTGAAGACCCACCTGTTCGCGCGCTCATATGAGCAAGCGCCTTTGGGATGACCAAGAGTCATGAAAAGGCGCTATAAAAATATTGTATTATTATTATTATTAGAGCATGGTTCAGACTAGAGAGCATTGCCTAAAGTTCTGCTGCTGAATCAGCAATTAATACTGCATCATCAGCATAAAGCAGAACTCCGACTTTTCTCTCTCCAATCTGTATGCCATGCCCTTCCAGATTCGCTTGTTTAACACAATGATCCATAATTATATTGAATAACCATGGGCTCATTATGCAACCTTGTCTCACACCCTTGTACACATTAAAATACTCGCTGTATTCTCCATCCACCCTGACACACGCCCTGCTATTTAGATAGATGGCGCGTATCGCGTTCAGAAGTGCTTTGTTCACACCATACCTCTCAAGCACACACCACATCATACTTCTATCCACCGAGTCGAAGGCTTTCTCAAGATCTACGAAAGCCGCGTAGACCTTTTTATTTACGGCCAGGCGATGAGGTTGATATCAACACAAATGACAAAAAATTGAGATATCAACCAGCTGGGTTGCTATGGAGAAAGCTTAACTATTTTTTTTTTACTTTGTTATTGCTAAATCACATAGACAGACCTATGACGTTTGCCAGACAAATAAAAAAAGGAAAATTTGGAACTACCATCCTAACTCCGTTGGCGTTGTAATTGGGTCAATAAAAATAGAAATCTTATTTTATCACAGCTCCACAAGTGGCAATTATTAATGTAATAACTCACCTTAATTTAATTTCTTTGACAGTTTGCGCAAAATGTTCGGACCCTCCATCGGGCATATCTAAAATATTAACCATTTGAAAATTATCCAAATACAAAGCTTTCATCACATTTTACAACTAGCAAGACATTTAGTTACCGTCTCTGTCCACAGATGTCAGTACAACATAATTAAGTCCCCACTCCGCAATAGCGTGTGCTGTGTTTTTTGGTTCATTTGGATCTGGGGGAGGAGGAGCTTTGGCCGTCTTTACCGAACAAAACCTGCAGCCTCTTGTGCATGTATCACCAAGTAACTACAAACAATAATAATAATGTTATCAGTATTTTGGAAAGTTAACAGTATTGGAGGTTATCTGAAATACAGATAGTTTTTGACATCATTGCCATCATTAGCCCTACAACCCAGTGTGATTCTTGGCCTCTCCGAGGAGTTACCTCCACCTTTCTCTCTCCATCGCCAATTGGTCACACCTATAGCTTGCAAGTCTTTTTCTAACCCATCGCTCCATCTTAGCTTTAGCTTCCCGACACTTCTTCTACCACTGAGTTTTGTGGAGTATCTGTTTTTTTTTACAACAACTCAGACCAGTATTTGTTTATATTGACAAAATAGTTTGTGCTTAAAAACTCGAGAAAACTGGGGTTTTAATCCATGTATCTATAATCTATAAAAAGTTTTTAAATAGCTTATTATCAGCTCATGTGATTTAATATGATTAACATTATTTGAGATTTCTTCAATTAATGTTGTTTAATATTTGAGTACAGTATTAAATTTCTTGTCTACATTAATTCAACACAAATGGACTGTTATTATACGTAACACTGATTAGAATACCATAAGTCAAAAGTCATTATTTTATCATCAACTCCTCAAGTATATTTTTATCTATAAACTATTATGCCCGCTTTCCACTGCGAGCGGGAAATAGCTGAGCGGGAGCGGGAAATAGCTGAGCGGAGCGTAGTGAAATAGTTTTGGCCTTCCATTGCGAAAGAGTTTTAAAAAATAATGGTATTTGCCTTCCACAGCCAACGAGCTCGGCGGAGTGAGCTAGGCGGGAAATGAGATGAGTCAGATGAAAGAGTTGTTTGCCTTCCATCTACAGCTGGCTTAGCGGAGCCAACTAGTGTGTGACAGCTCGTTGCAGCCTACGCCCAGATCAAACGTTTTAATTATTAATAAAAGAGTTTTTTTTTGTTTCGAAACATAAAAAGTAATGTATTATTTTGCTTTAAACATAAAATGTAGATATTTGAAATAAAACATACATTTTAATATTTTCAAATTTATAAAATAATGTATGATGTGTTTTTGTAAATCATGTATGGTGTGTTTTATCGCTGTCACGCAACTGCGCGGGTTGGCGCGGGGGGCACGGGGGAGCTGAGTCAGTTGAAAACTAGCGGCCGAGACCATGACACAGCGGAGTCATTTTTACTCGCTCAGCCTGCTCCGCTCACTCCGCTGTCGGTGGAAGCACTTCTATGAAATTTACTGTTGCTAGTCGAGCGGAGTCCGTACGGAGTCCGCTGGAAACTCGCTCAACTCTGCGACCACTTTCGTAACTCTTTGTACTCGCTCAGTCCGCTCCGCTGACTCGCTGTCGGTGGAAGCACTTCTATGAAATTTACTGTTGCTAGTCGAGCGGAGTCCGTACGGAGTCAGCTCCGCTCGCAGTGGAAAGCGGGCATTACGCTTAAACTTCCAATAGAGGCACACAATTCAAAGCTTTCATACAACTAACAGTAAACTTATATTCACATGTTGTCATCCGGTAAGTAAGATAAAACGTCGCTGATCTTTTGGCGTCAGATTCAGCATACAAATTTTTCAAAGAAAATTAAAAAATATTTATATCTTCAGCAAAGCTTTCAATAACCAAAAGCTTCATATCTATCAAGACTTATGTGCAAGCATTGTCACATACCTACTATAAAATAAGTTGTATAGAAACAAAGACGGTAACCTAGCATTTCTCTCCTCATCAGATAAACATATAACACACACTGAACGGCATTTCCATACTTGTATATTTCTTTTATTTCTGTTACTTAACCTTTAATTTTAAGAACATAAAAGACACGGAGTTGAGAATGTTATAAGATGACAGTGGCAGACTGTTGTGAAGTAGGAGTGTGGGACAAACAGCGCTGGCAGCAGTTGATTAAGGGCATCAAGACCCATGTCCTATGTCAGTGATAATGACAAAGATATCACATTAAGTTTATTAACTACACAACATTTAAATTGTGTGCCAGCTGTAAATACTGATGAATTATTTAGTGTTACCATTATTGTAGCAGTAGCTGTGCCGTGTTTGCCTCCACCCCAGCATTCTCCTATGTTAGGACATCTCGCTTCCTCACAGACTGTGTTGAGATTCAAGGTCCGCAGTTGTTCTTTCAGCTTACTGAAGTTTGATCCTTGAATAAATAAATGGCATTTGAACACATATACTTATACTAGGCAACATTTCGATGATTGAAGTGAACAACATGAAAAAATAATCACCAGTCGGAATAGTGGTCTTCAGCCATGGAGGTAACCTCAATCTTTCATTTTCCCCCTTTTCTCTCTTCAGTTTCCCTTCATAGTCATTCCAATCTTTAGGCTGTTCGGATGAAACAAAGTCTTGGAAATCAGGGCCATCTTCTAGTTTCCGACGAATAGTTTCTAATTTCGAAGTATGATCATAGCGAACATCCTGAAATGAAGACGTAATACACGAAAATAAGATTATTTTTTCAAGGCTTTATAACAATATGTCAACAATAAGTGAAACATAAGATACCCTTAATTTTATAGTTCCAACACTTCGGGCACAATTACGAAACATTTTCTCACTGTTTCACTGAAATACAGACACCAAATTACAAAATATTTTCGTGGGAAAATTTTGACATTGAAAACGTCGTACTCGTTTTCCCCACATTAATGGCGGCTGGCATGATTGAAAAACCGTTTTCCCTGTGAATAACCAAAATAAAAATACCTAAACATAAAAGATGTGCGACTCTACATTTATGAAAATGACTTCATCGTTTATTTTGAAATCACATTTATCACCTTTCTCGTTCTGTAAAACTAGCCCTTTCATTTTAATATGCTATTATATAGGTTTATAAGTACCTACCTATTATATTTATTTATACAGCTGGCTGTCAAAAACAATGTATTCATGGATACGTACCTATGCACCAAGCTACCGTTTTAGTGACGTTTCGGTGACATTTCAACAAAAACAAGATTCTTTGCATAATAAATTTTGATCAATTTAAAAAGGGTGGTAAAAAGTCATGTAGGCAACGATGTGTTGTGAATGTCTGACATCTTTTATTCGCCAATGGAGGGCTTGGATACGGCCTGTGTGCATCATTACCTATGCATTGATCATCATTACCGTGGTACCAATTCTAGTTCGAAACTCAATAGAAAATGGCTTCAAGAAAAGAGATCAACTGCACTTGGTTGGAGGGGCGTTTGTCTTATTGGCCATCCCGATCTCAATATGGGAAATTACACAACACATGGTGTACTACACCAAGCCGTCCTTACAAAAACACATCGTGAGGTAAACTACTCTTAAATGTACCTAAAGAGTGACTCATAAAACTAAATTTACATCCTGTTACATTTTGTGCGGACTTCGCGTAGAGTTCGAAATTTAAAATGTTTTTCGGCAAGGTAACATCATAGGTCTATGTGACATGGTTCCTCTGCAATCTCAAACAGAGGATTAGTTAGCAACCTGGCCATATTGCTAAATAAAAATCCGGTTTAACTAACTAACATTTTTGATTGGTTGCTAATGATTCAAGGTTCATAAATGTGGCGTTTTCCCACAGAAAAAAAAATCTAACTTGGAACATCTATGCTATAAAAGTTCTTAGGTATTGCATTTCACGTGCATGTGTATGGCTTGATCAGATCAGTATAATTGTGAAAGAATGGGATATTTTTTTTTAAATAGATTTGTGGAAAGGAATGCAACCCACCAACCTATTTTGCCTGGCCAGTTGTCTTCATGCGAAAGCAGAAGCTTGTGTGCATGCAACGGCATCTGTTGAACCAGGGTCGAAGTTATCGTCGCGGGATTCGAACCAGCGTTATCCGGTTCCAAATAACCTGTCTTGATCCCCGCGGCCATAAGACCGACAAATACAGAGTGAATGTAATGGGGCTTCCACACGCTTGCCAACCCATATCAAGTCAAGCGCACAGTGTGTCGTCTAGAAGATGCTAGCTGGACAAAATTTTGTCTAATGGACTCATTTTGTCCAGCTAGCATGTTCTAGACGACACACTGTGCGCTTAGCTACAAGCCAAGTGTGCAGTGTGTCGTCTAGAACATGCTAGCTGGACAAAATTAGTCAATTAGACAAAATTTTGTCCAGCTAGCATGTTCTAGACGACACACTGTGCGCTTGACTTGAGATGGGTTGGCAAGCGTGTGGAAGCCCCATTACATATAAAGAAATTTATGAAATAGGTGATGGATATAAATTAATCGAAAGGCATATGCAAGGATAAGAAAAAATGAAAGCAACTCTCAAGAGGCTCTGATCACTCCTAACAGAATGGCGACAAAGAGTTACAATGTTAATAGTTTCATTTAATTTTTCAATATGTTAACTTTAATTCTAGGATATTATGGATGGTTCCAATATATGCAGTAAACGCCTGGCTAGGCTTAGAGTTCCCTGAACAGTCCATCTACATGGACTCTATGAGGGAGTGCTACGAGGCATATGTTATCTACAACTTCATGAAATATCTCCTGAACTATCTCAACGAGGACACAGATCTGGAGGCCACCCTAGAAAGCAAGCCTCAAGTTTACCATATTTTCCCACTCTGTTGTATGGCACCATGGGAAATGGGGAGGTAAGATCACTTCTGTGTCTATTAAATATCACTCCTGTTACCAACCAACAAGTTGATCAACACAAAGATAATATAAATCAACAGAAAAAAACATATTGTGACGATTTACAGGTCCAATTTAATAAAAACTTCAGTTGATTTATTTCACACAACTTATTTTAAGATTCCTTTCACAGTTGGCTTTTTTACTGTATTGCTCGCCAGCTCTAATGCAAGTCTTCCGCCACACACAGCTTTGGTCCTTTTATAGCATGATATAAGAACGGTTCTCGAAACACTGCGAACCGGAACATGCATGACTCCGTCCGAACATTCGAGCGATTACTCACCATTTGACAAACACAAGTACAATTACAAAATCTGGCATTCTATTTTTCGTAGCAATTTGTAATAACATACCAATAAACAATTTTCGTAGGACGTAGAGAGGCGCGAATTTTTTTTTTTTATAAGGCAACTTTTGAAAATTGCGTGCCTCCCCCCCCCCCCCCCCCCCCTTCACTCCTCCCGTCGACGACATATTGCGGCCCGCGTAGATTTTCAAATATATCTATGTGGCCCGAAGACAAAAAAGGTTGATTATTATTGATCTAGAGACACACTCAAACAAGTAAAACCACACAGGCACACATTCGTAACAATATCATGAATTCCTCAGGGTTTGCAAACTCCAATATTCCTAAATGCTTCTTAGCTTTTATGGCCGGCTTCAAATGCTTGAAATTATTATTCAAGATCTTGAACGTGGTCCATTTCTTTCTTGCTTGTGTTTCTTTACTGTGCTCTGTAATTTCTTCAGAGCTTCTTCTGAGTTATAGAGTCAAGACACAGATGAACAATTTCAAGCTTCAAATATTCCTTCTTCACAATAATGAAGTCGGAACAATCCAAACTTCCATTGCCTATAAAAGAGAAAAAAATGTTTGCTGTTTAGATAGCAACCCGGATGAAAACCCGGCAAGGTGATGTTACGATTTTTTCCCTGCTTTTTTATTGAGAATCCCATTTTACAAAATGTAAAATGTACTGGAAAATGTAAATAAAATGAAAATGAGCTCATCAAAAAAGTACCCCAAGTACATTGTGTAAATTACACTCGTTTACGTTAATAGAAAAAATGAATGAAAACTAAGACACACTTGGGATTAGTTGTATCTTTTATACATTTTTATTTATTTATGCGACCGAGGGGAGTTTACGCAATGTTGTATACTTGAGATACAGAATGCTATTGTTTATTTTCAGGGAGTTTGTCCACATGTGCAAGCACGGCATATTGCAGTACACAGTTGTGCGGCCAGTGACAACTTTGATGGCGGTTATATTTGAGCTGTGTGGTGTGTATGGGGAAGGAGTGTTCAAGGGAGACGTCGCCTTTCCGTACATTGTCGCTGTGAACAATGTGTCACAATTTGTTGCAATGTATTGCTTAGCTCTCTTCTATATTGCTAACAAAGAAGAGCTGAAACCAATGCAGCCGCTGCCTAAGTTTCTCTGCATAAAAGCCGTAGTTTTCTTCTCTTTCTTGTAAGTATCATAAGAATAACTCTATAATCTACGTTACAAAGATACATAAACATTTAAGATTTTCATGTTAAAAACATCAAATGAACGCAAACTCTTCAACTGCTTTTTCCTGAAACAAGGAAATTCAAAGTGATACAATTTTAACAGTTTTCGTGGCCTCATGAGTTGTGAAAAACCAAAGGCGGTTCACTATTTTTTTGAAATGATCTAATTAAATGGAAGCATAGCAAATAGCGTTCTCTATGTTTCCATTCAGTTTTTTTTTTTTTTAAATCCTAGATTGTCACCTTTGATTCTATAGGATTCATATTTAAAGGGAGAAACAAAATAAAATAAAATACCTCTACAAAAATCATTAATTAGCACATAAACATTGTTAAACATATTAATTGTTTTATTTATTTTAGTCAAGGATTCATTATAAATATTTTGGTATACTATAAAGTAATTTCTTCAATATTTGATACCGATGATAAAGAGACTATCAATACTCTATCATCAAAACTGCAGGTTGGTAACATTTTTAACACATCAATCACGCCTATCAAATGAAATATCTCTTATTAAGAAGAGAATAATGTTCTTGTAATATTTTCAGGACTTTTGTATCTGCATCGAGATGTTTTTGGCTGCAATAGCTCATCACTATAGTTTCTCATACAAACCTTACGTGATCTCTGCCGAGGACACTCCCACGTGTTTTGGCGCCTTCCTTGCCATGTTGGATATTTCAGATGTCCACCACGATATATCTGAACACATAGGAGTCGTCAGTAAGCAAACATTTTGTAACCATTTCACATAATATTCATTTCATAGTACTTCAGAGCATAACATACCTGTTTTTATCTGTAGAAATATATATTTTTTAGTATTGATTAAGGTTTTAAGTCAAATATTACTAACATTATATTGTTTCTTAATTAATACAACTTTCACAATGCAATACAAAAGTTTGTTTTGCATTTTATGAGTCAGGCCATGAACTGCTAGCAGACGTATCAGCCAAAGTTTTGTTTCCTCCTGTGGGAAACATCCTGAGACCTATTTATTGAAGCGACGTACTTATTTGCTTCTGTTTTTCGGAAAATCCAAAAACTTTCATTGAAATCTAGCGGTGAAATTGTAAATAGCGTTTTTAGACTTGAATCTTTTACAATGTGATTCTTATAATATGACCTATCTTCATAATAACACAATAACATTTTAATAGTTGTCTTAATAATAATAATATTAGGATGATTTATTTGGTGAGCGCTGTTTTTGTGTGAAGAACCCTCTGCGAGCTTGTTCGTCGCTGTAGAAAATGCCAATTCTCAAGCAAGATCCTGTTGCTGTAAGGCTGGATTGACCTTTAGTGACAAATCTTTGGTAAAGGAATATGAATTTTTCAGCCAGCAAACAGTGTATTTGAAAATATAAATGGGATATTTTTTGTGCTTCGCCGGGATTCGAACCCACAACCTTCCATTTACAAGTCAGACAGACCGGTCTTTTTGACAATAATCCAATTCTTGAATCGTAAATTAATACAAACAAATCCTAATAACATTCTAGGTAGCTCACTGAGCAGACGAATCAGAGGTAAGACGATGTACCATTTGGCGAGAGGAGAAGATGAGAGTTCAAGACTGGTAGGGGAGGTGGGGCCTTCTAGTGCCAGCACGTCCATCAACAGCCCCATATACACGGAGGAAGCCGACACCTCGACTGTCCCAGATGTATTCTTTCGTAGCGCCTACGGATCCACAGGCAACACGCTGCCTCCCGTCAACCCATTGAATGAACAACTTTCAAATGAAGTAAACGATAACACAAGCAAGAGTTGCTAGATTTTTCTTTGATTGAAACAATCTTTGTGATAAATACATAATATTATATTTAAACGCTTTATACTCGTTGTAGGTTAGGTCATACTAAGGAGTAGGCTAAATAATCATAAGTGATTACTAACAGTTATTACGTTTAAAACATGTAGAATGGATAATGTATGACATTTTATTTTTATGTATTTATGTAAATGATGTTACAGCGTCACACTTCAGTGTTCATTCAATAGTAAAAGCATAAAATCAGTCTGACTGTACGACCACAACAAGTCACAACCAGACAATGTAACCTAAATGTTTGCGGAGAAATGAATATGAAAGACATGACCATAGGGTACCTATCGACATTCAACATGAAAAATGATTCAGTTTTTAGAAATCCTGCCAATAACACTGAATTATTTTTTATGTTACCCACAAGTATAAGTTTACTTCACACCATAAAATTAGAATGCATTTATTTTCATCTCAAAAAAGAACCTACTTAACAAAAAATTATTTCATTTTATAGCGTTACCATTACCAAAGGTGCTACTAGTAAATGGGATACAGAATTTTCAGCAAAATATAATAATTTTAAAACCTTAACTAAGACTTAACACCAAATATATGTCAAAAATATAAGCCTGTTTATTAAAACATTGATGTAATCTTTTCAGGCTTGCAATTTTTTTTCATTTCAAGAATCTTTGTTTAGTCATAATTTGAAAGGCCTTTCAGTTCCTCGACTTATAGGTTGGTATGCGGCTCACCACCCATGCTGTAGAAAATGGTTCACTTTGCCAATGTCACCCCTGTTTCAGGGAAGGTCGGCATGAGCTGCAGGGTGTATGTTCGTTTGAGATTCGGGTTTTTATATTGAAGGTCCACATGCGGCATGTATAAGCACAAACTTATACGTGTCTGCTTGTGAAAATGCATATAATGTGAATCTTAAATGTTACATATATTTGCAACATAGATTAGAATAGATTGAAAGGCGTAAAAAATAAGTAAGTAAGAAAAAATTGAAATATTTAAACAACGTATTATGTGTTTTAGTTAAACCTATCTCATACCAAATTTTATACATTTACAAAAGAGAAAGGATGATTACTTATTTTATTTTCAAAAAACCCTCGGCATTTTATATTGACACTTTGAGGTTTGAAATTGTATTTGAAACATGAGAATTTATTACTATTATATTGTACTTAGGATATCTGAAATATCATAAACTTAAATTACATTTTTTTGTGTATAAAAATATTACAAATAAAGTTTTCTCTAAAGACTTGAAGCATTTATTGTACAGTAACCTTGAGCAATTTTAATGGTATATATTGAAATTATTGTCTGGACATACTACCTAACCCATAACCCTGCATTACAAGAAATATATCTGTACATATTTTATAAATTCATTTAGAGGCTCATCTTTCATTATTTAGATAAACTTACAAGAATGTAAATAACAATTCCGAGGTTGGTAACTTTAACAGTAATCAGTTTTCAACTGAAAATAAAAGTAAGAAATATTTTTGTTTTTTCTGCTCAAGTTACTATTATAGAAGAACTGTCTAATGATAAACAAATTCCATAACTTACATATTCTTATCTATAACCACAGCTTCAAATATGTATTTAAATAAATACAGCTCGGCAAGAGTTGCAGGGCTTATGTTCATTTGAGATTGGGTTTTTTATATTTTAGGTCCACATGCGGCATGTGTAAGCGCGAAATTATGCATGTCTGCTTGTGGGAATGCATTTAATATGAATCTCAAATGTTACATATCTTTGCAGCTTAGATTTAGATTTAGATGGGCCAAGTGAAAATAATTCTAGAAAATGAATAATGATTTCAATTATGGAATGACCACTTAAATATGAGATATTACAAGCTATTTGGAATATACACTCGATTTTCAACTTTGGTTTTGTAATCCGAAACAAGTCAGTTTTGAGGTCCTTTCTGCCTCTTTTCGTTTTGCATCAGTTTTATACGAAATCGAATTCAAGAAATTGATATTTATTTTGGTTATAGCAGGTTATAAAAGATGTAAAATACTGAAGAAAGAACAAAAAGAATGATAAGCTCACACTATTTTTGTTTTTTCTTTGATAAATTTTGATGTATTATCTCCATTGCTTTCTGACCAGATATTATTCCATTCCACTCCATACAATTCCACAAAGTTCCCATAAACAAGAAATAAAACAACACAGCAACCAGGAGAAGTCTAGGAATATCCAGGTAAGTGGTTTCTGCTTTGCCTACTGTGCTTAAAAGTAACAAAAATATGCTGACGGCATAAATGAGATATTTTCTACTGGAATATCGTAGTGTTGCGAGGGCATCATTGCATACAGAGATGGCATTCCCTAAAGTCTCTACATATTGTGGAGGTGGCAGCAGATGGCCTTCTCTTGTGGGGCATTTCTTCACGGACAACAAGGCAGAGACCGCATCATGATCCGAGTAAGAAAATGACTGACCTGGCACATTTTCAAGAAGAGGCAGTTTGTATTCTTCAACCTTTCCCTGAAAACATAAAATTGTTACTTTTTCTTAAAATAATAACTTTTTAAGCTGGTAGTAAAATCACTGTTGATTAGAGCAAGCAATGGCTCAGAAAAAGACTAATCAAATTGGTGGAGCCAAGTTTGACTCCACCAGGAACCAGTACCAGTTTAAGGGGGGTCCGCAGTGCCCGCAGCGGACAGGGCCCCAAGGCCCGAGGGGCCCCGCGCGCACCCTTTTGGGTAAAAAATTTTACAGTACTTAGCTCCTCTTGAAAAAAAAATTAAAAAACATGAGAAATAATTCTTCACTATAAAAAAAATTAGGTAGGTACATAGGTTGTTCAAGACATCGGGGAACTAATGGGGGCAGCAGAGCCATACAAATTCATGTTAAAAAACGACCTGGAAGTTGTTTTTCCGAGTACTGCTGCGGCTTTAAAAATTTACCTGACAATAATGGTCAGTAACGCAACGGGAGAAAGGGTGTTTTCAAAATTAAAATTGACAAAAAATGACCTCAGGAGTCAGGACTACAATTTCCCAGCACAAACTGAATCACCTGTCAGTGATGAACATAAATTTCGTTGTGCCTAGCTACCTAATATAGGTACCTACCTATAATAATGTACCTACCTACTTTTCTAAAAAATTGCCATTAAATTGTGTTTAAAAAAATGTCATTACCTACTTTTTGGGGGGGGGGGGGGGGAGGGCCCATGAGCAGCGTTGGACCCTACCCAAAATAGCTTAAAATGCCCCTGCCAGGAACGAGAGAAGAAAGGCGAATTAAGTGTTGTTTCTCAATTTGAATAAACGTTTGAGCAAACTGATCCCAGGCAAATCTGTCAAAGTCACAAACCTTCAGGAACAAGGATAGGAGACTGGACTAATCTGAAAGGACTCACCTCACTTCCTATTGCGGCTTGGGATGCATCCGAAGAGACAGACGCGACTCTTTGCTCACGAGAGTTGACAAGCACTGACACAGTTTTATTGTCACAAGGTGAGAGGTAAGAATGGACAGGGCTAATAATTGGCTAGTAATAAGGAATTTAATGGCCCACAACTATAGACAAAAACTACCTATTCACAATTCGCTCAGTATTTTTCCTTGCCACGTCCAATCTATCAGCTCACGTCTCACCCAACATCTCTGGTCCAAGTCAATTTGGATTTGTCGCCTAGACGCATAGGTATTTAGGTCAAATATAATAATAAAGATTCCACCACGAAAACACCTGGAGAAAAAAATATTCCAGTGTATCAATACTGAAAAAACGCTTACGATATAGTTTTGTCCCACATGATAAAGGATGTAATCTATTCGTTTTCCCTGGGGGCATTTTGCACCTTCAACAGGATCCGTATAGGAATTCCCAGATCTCTCATTGGTTCCCATCTCACTATAAGCAATGTCACGTTGGTCCAATGATGTTTTAGATGGTGAGCTCTTAAAAGAGTCCATAAGAATTCCTGTCTCACATATGATCCTGAAATCATAATAATTAAATACATGAGAAAACAATTTGTCTTCACACTTACAATATCACAAAATCCTCCAACTCCTGGCATTATTTCATCAAGACTCTTTGGTGACATCATTGTAGGATTCTCATTCCAAATCATTATTGCATCTTGGTTAAAATACTAGATAATAATACTAGTATGATTTAATAGCTAAGAGCTGTTTTTGTGTGAATTACAACCCAAGATTCCTTTGAAAACTTGGTTGTCGCTATTCGAAGCACCAATTTTGCAATCAAGGCCCAGATTATTGTAAGGCTGGATGGACCTTTAGTGGCCGACTTTAATAAAGGCAGATTAATTTTTCAACCCAGAAAAAAGCATATTTGAAAATTAAATGATATATTTTTCTGCTCGACTAGGAATCAACCCAGTCGACTAGGGACCAACCAATGTAAAGATAATGACAAATAAAAAAATGAAATCATTCAAATTTATTCATACTTAAGTTTCTCCACCACCCACTACAAACATCTTCATCAACCTTTCTCACCAATTCATTCATAAAGTGTAAGTTTATTATAAGTATACAATGAGAATGTGTCCGAGTATACATAATATACTCACTTGTATGCCAAGTCATGAGGCTGAGTATTTAAATCTCCAGCTAAAACAATGAGGTCAGCGCTGGTAGATGTCATCTTGATAAATTCCGCTGTGTTGAATGCTTGCAGGATTCTATGAGCGAGGTAAATGTCCTCACTGCTATATTCAGCGTGTAACTAATAAGGAAGAATGCATCGTAACTTCAAAGCTATATAGTCATAATCACAGGTGTGCAAACTTAATAATACATAATAATGTCATTGTAATTTATGCAAAAACATACCAAAATATCAAGTCAGCTTACAGAACTAGATGTACAATAAAAAAATTCCTTGGCATTTCCATCTATCCATCCATAGTAAACAAAAATTGATTCCCGATAATAGAGAAAATATACATATTACGTGTATGCAGTTGACAGTTATGCTAAATGCAGTACGTAGTGCTTAGTGCCTTTTCAAAGTACCTATATAATATTGTATAGAAGTTATGCCTCTCTGTCCTGCCATTGAGATATGAACAAAGGCTGTTTTACCCAAAAAAAGTTTCAAAAATTGATTCTGGTAGAAAAGAAGTAAGAAAGAGATTTCAAAAAAGGACATTTTAAGTGTAGAAACATCATATAACATAATATTATCATCTAAAATAATGGCATTTAGAAATGTTTGCTAAGCTTTTGATTGGCAACATTGAAATGGACTTGGAACATGGCTGAAAATGAATCTTACATTTCTCATTGGACATATTATGTCAGCATCTATGTTATTAGGGTCCTTAACACATTCGCGGACACACGAAATGTGAAGTAGGCTAGAAAAAACACACTTATTTCATCATCTCAAATTGTATTTTTATTATAAAAATATTTTTTTTTTTTTTTTGACATCCAGGGACGCAACGGCTATTGCCGTGTTCTTTGGATTTCTGTAGGGACGCACGAATGCTACATGTATGCAAGTTCTAACAGAAATAGCCGTTTCGTCCCTAGTAATAACGTTTTATCACGACGGCTATTACTGTTTCGTCCAGTCCTAGACAAGCTCATAGAGCGGCTATAATTGTTTCGCCCGCGAACATGTGAATAATAAATAAAATAATAAATTAGGCTGATTTATTTGGTGAGCGCTGTTTTTGTGTGTATCACACCACTCTATGATCACACCTCAAGAGCCCTCTGCGAGCTTGGTCATCACTGTAGAAAGCGCCAATTCTCAAGCAAGACCCAGTTGCTGTAAGGCTGGATGGACCTTTTGATGACCGATCTTTGGTAAAGGTTTATGAAGTTTTCAACCCAGCGAAGAGCAAATTTTAAAATATAAATGGTATATTTTTTGTGCTCCGCCGGGATTTCAACCCACAACCTTTCATTCAGAGTCCGAAGTGTTACCACTGAACTACGGACTGGTTATCTATCATAAAAGCATCTATCATAAAATATTAGTAAGCCCGATAAACCACCCAGATAGCATTTTAAACTTGTATCTGACTTGCAACAAGTTTGATGTGTCAAAAGTGAAGGCTTGCTGCAAGTTCACCATGGCAAGTATATACACTTGTGGCAAGTTTTAATCAAACTTTCTAGTTTCCCAGCAACAAGCTTGCAGAAACTTTGTCATAACAAAGTTCCCGTAAGGTTGTCATGACAAACTTGCAAAATGTTTGCTTCTGCAAATTATATACATTTTTTGATATTATTATAATATTTAAAAAAACAAAATTAGAATAAAAAGATGAAATATTTTTATTTTATTTCATTTACAGTTTGCTTATAGTAGTAACAAAGTTTTATAATAGTCACATCATCATCATCACTGGCACGACCTCCCTCAGCAACCGCTGCCAGCGCTGTCTATCCAACGTCTTCCTCCTCCAGTCCCACATTCCCACTGCACGGCTATCCGCCACCACTCCATCCAGCCATCTTGAACGTGGTCTTCTCACTGTCCGCCGTCCGATTGTGATGAATATAAATTGGGCTGCTGAACCATATTTTCAATTATTGCGTCATCTACAAATAATTGAAAATATTCCAGTGACGTTAAAATTTTAATGGATTGTAAAAAACTGGCAGTACACGTTGTGTCGGGGATATCCAAGTCACGGTGTCGCCAGCGTACTTCTGTCCACAACGAATGGGCCTGATGTTGTCCATCACCTTCCACCGCATTTGCTTCTTCCTCCTGGTCAACATCACTAGGTGCCTGAAAAGAAATAAATAGTTACGTTTATAATATCATCCACAAATAAAATAGAAATTGGAACCATAGAAAACCTATTTTAGAGGACTTCAGTCAATGTCAATGCAGTACAATCTGTGATTAATTATAAAGATACGAGTTTAAAGGTACCGATTTATAGCTAATTTGTTGAGATATATTTTGAATAAAATGAGGATTTTTTAATAGATAAATAAAAAAATAAAATACTAACGTTTATTTCAATGGGCATCCCAATTATCTGGCTCAACTCGTCTGCAGCCATCTCCTGGTCACCGTTTTCGATCCTTGGCTCCCACCAGGTTGTAATTTCGTCATCTTCATCTTCAAGTTCTACATCTGATGCATTTCCATTCAAACACATCGCTGCCCTAGTTCAATACTCAGACATCTTACACAAAGCTAGTTTCGAGAAAATCGAAAAAGAAGGTTTGTAATCGCTATGATAATTACAGTTAACTTTGTTTTAAAGTCACTTAATGCAACTAAGCTACACATTGTTGCGTTAAGTGACTTTAAAACAAAGTTAACTGTAATTATCATAGCGATTACAAACCTTCTTTTTCGATTTTCTCGAAACTAGCTTTGTGTAAGATGTCTGAGTATTGAACTAGGGCAGCGACATATTAATCTCTCGAATAGAGTAAGACATCTGAAAAAATAAAATAGTAAGGCTGTTAAAAATGACCTCAAAATCCTGTGTATGTTCAAACCATTGTTATTTTGTATACAAAAAAAAGTACTAAAAAACATAGAACTTGCTACAAATTATATACTGTTAAATAGTTTATGAACTAAGGAACACGCTAAAAATTATTTTTTTTCAATTTAATGTATAATTACCTTGAAAATTGACGATTTCGAGGGGAAGAATTGTCAGAGTTGAAACGCAAGCCGGCTTGACAGTTGACAGACGTTATGGCGCTTAAAATGCACTATGCAGGCAGGAAACATAAAGAAAAAATATAATGCTGTGAGCACAACGTTGCAGCAATATTGCAACAAACTTATTTTGTCATATTTGACATGACAATATAAATTTAAGTACAAATCAAACTTGCAGCAAACTGACCTGCTATCTGGGCAGCAACCCGGATGTGTCAAGTTACAACATTTTTGTTACTGTTAACAAATCTTGATACGAAGCATATAAAGCATTTGCAAACATTTCAGTTCCAAATTGAAGTATTTCTTTGCTACCATTTTGCTACTAATATATTTTCAAATATTTTTTTTTGAATTCGGAATATTAGCAACAAGCAAGACTATTTTTTATCCACACACTCAGCTTTTATAATGAGGTCCCCACGTGAATTGGCATAGACAATATTGGGTCATCACCTAGCCAGGTTGCTAGGGAAAAGGCATAAAAATATTTTGTTATTCGTTACTAAGGAGGGCAAACCCAAGAGTGGCATTTGTTCGCCGAGAAAAAAGCTCCAAATTAAAAAAAAAAACACCTCATTAACACAATTTAGGTAACAATAGGAGGCATTTGATCAAATAATTTAAAAAAATAAGAAAACTTACATGAGCGGAATAAACATTGATGTTCAGATCATTGTGTTTTATTTTACAAAGTCCCACACCTTTCCCGCCGAACCAATCCCCATGATGTATCATGTGCACATAGCCATTCAGTGGCCAAGCGTGAAAAAACACTTCTTCTATTGGCCAACGAGATAATATGCAAACTCCGGATCCCTTTACACCACTAAAAATATTGTTTTATTAAAAAATCTTTATTTAAAATAAAATATTAAGTTTCTATTTTTTTACACATAGGTACCTGTAAAAATAATACGAATAAGGTAAGACTTCTGCAACCTTATCTCGAATCATGACAAAATCGCCTTCATCCCATACTTCTTGAAGGCAAACTATGTCATGCATTCCTTTTGATAAATATAGAGCGATCTCCGGCATCCTTTCCTTTCTGTTCTTAGATACGTATGGAATACCCCTAAAAAAAATATCGTAAGCATATTGGAAATTCAATTCAGGATAAGTTTATCTGTTAAACACTGAAAATTATAGAATATAATTCACACGGCAACACTTTAAAGGCATTTTAATGTACCTTGTCAAATGATAGTTTACAATATATTTCATTATATCGGTTGTTGTTTGGCTTGTTCCAAAAAAAGGAAAACAATTGGTGTTATTTACAACTAGATAGTCTTTTAATTTTCTTACCAACAGTTGAGGGTTATGACGTTTATTTGGTACTCCGTTGAATTCATTTTTATTCGTACGAAAACAAACCGATTACAGAACAATAAAATATATTAACATAATAAAAATATCACTGGACAAAGAAATCGGAAATCTTCGGAACACAGCTGTCAATTTTGAATTAAAAACAAACGTCAGATGATTAGTGATGTCCGCAACGAATAAAATCCCCATTTTCTACATGTCGGGATTATTTTTTCACGCTGGTGCACCACAGTGACAACTGTTTGTTGATGATTGGGTGAAATTTTAGCTAGCTTGAAAAAAACGCAAAGCCGCTTGAGGGAGTGGAGGTATGTCAATTTATTTTTTTATTTTTTTTACGAAAAAATGCTTGTAACAAGAATATCTTCACTCCAAACAATGAAACTGTTTATATTTAACATTTTCTAAAACAATCTTAATAATATTTCCGGTATTTCTTTGTTTTCGGCTCCCTTCATTCCTCAGCATGACCGTACAGAAATATCCTAAAACGTCAAATTACATTTATGATTCAGCGTATCAGTATTCACTTTTTTATTGTGGATAGCTCGAAGATTATTTTATCATTGCGTCATGTAACATTTGACGGGAATTGATTAGTTCCAGAACCCTAATTGAATTATAACCGTGTACCTACTTCCACCGGAGGCAGGACGTGAGTACACGGCTCTAAATAGCTTTCATTTCACCACTTTCATAACGTTTGTGTTCCTCTATTCCTTTAACTAGCATTCTTATTTATTCTAGTGTAATTTGACTGAAATTCCTAATACAGAAGTAATTGTGCAAAGGTTAGTGAGTAGGTACCTCTGTAAGTACTCGGAAAAGTACTTATCTAATCTGTCAATCATTATTTCTTGCAACCACGCTTGCACTAACCTAGACAGAACAATGCGAAGGATTTTGAGCCCTTGGAAAGGAATATTGCATGAAATGTTTTCATCTCTTCCGCACTATGTTAAAAGCTTGCAATAGTTTTCTTCTGAAATCATTTGTAATTGAAAAAAAAATGCAAATTAAGAATATGTTTCTTGAATATTCTATGAAAAATTCAAAGGCAGAACAGATGCACCGGAGTTTGCACATTTGACAAAGCCAAAAAAGTTGTGACAAACGGCCGTGTTGCTAAGGTGAAGGCTAACTAGTATTTTGTTATTAATTGACAATGACCGTAGTTTCTAAGACTCGCTCCAAGAATAATAAAAGTTGGTAGGTACCTACATCTGTGCCTAAAATGTTCTGAGTTCATTAGTTGCCATTTTCCTGTCAGTAGAGCATATCAATTACTTTGAAAGAAGCTCATACCTCTTCCTAGTAACCCTTCTTCTAAATGTTCACTCTTGACATAAATGGAAATTGGGTATTTTATCCCTTCTGAAAAGTCTTACTGTGTACCCCTCAAATTAATCTTGTCACTTTATTGATTTATTGCATTCCAGATGAAGTCCAACTACCTGGTCCTTGTAGGGGCTTACAGCTTGTTTCTATGGACTATTTTCAACGGGAGAATAGTCATCGCTCAAGACGAAGATGATGATTTTGACGATGCCGTAGTGACAGAAGTAATAATAATTATTATCAAACACAATTGTCGTAATTTGATTTGGGTGTTACTTAAACTTTTGTGTATTCACATGTGTGTACTTATGTAATTTAGGATGTAGACAGCTCGGAGCCTGAAGCCATAGATTACACCAGTCCAACGGCACATCCATCCAAATACTACTTTGCCGAACACTTTGATGACCCAGAAAAGGTGAAACAAAAGTGGATCTTGTCTCAGGCAAAGAAAGATGGAGCCGATGAACAAATAGCAAAATATGATGGAGAGTGGCAGGTAGTGTAATCAATTCTATCATGTTTTTTTAATGTATACAAAAAATGTTGTCATCAAATGAATTTCAATAATTTTTGTGTATTTCATCAGGTGGAGCAACCCCAGAGACCCATACTGAAAGGAGACATGGGTCTTGTTTTGAAATCTAAAGTGAAGCACGCTGCCATTTCTGCTCGTTTAAATAGGCCGTTCGTGTTTACAGACAAACCTTTGGTCGTACAATATGAAGTCACCATGCAGGTTAGTAATCATTTTACTTTTTCCTCGTAAAATAAATGTGTGAAAAAACCTTTCATAATTTCACATCCTGTTTTTGAGATTGGATAAGTTTATTTTTGTCTATACTAAGCACAATACTAGGTGAAACTGTATATCCATTCTTGAGATATAAGACCAAAATAGACAACACATAAGTAGATGTAAGTGATAATATTACCTGATGTTTTAAGAGTTCTTGATTATTTGTCTCTAGGAAGGACAGGAGTGTGGCGGTTCTTATATCAAGTTGCTGTCTTCAGGCAAAGAAACAACAGATCTGAAACAATTCCAAGATAGAACACCTTACACTATCATGTTTGGTCCTGACAAGTGTGGGAATGATCACAAACTCCATTTCATATTCAAGCATAGGAATCCCAAGAATGGTACCCTGGAAGAAAAGCACTGCAAAAAACCTAAGTAAGCAAATAAACATTACATTCTAAAGCTGATTCATAAAAATTTAAGTGGCTGAAAGTATATTATAGAAATTTACATTAAATCTTGTTGCAGTGATCGTTTGGAAGAGCCTTTTAAAGACAAGAGACCTCATCTCTACACTCTGATTGTGAGGCCAGACAACACTTTCTCTGTGCAGTTGGACAACAAGGAAATCAATTCAGGTTCTCTGCTGGATGACTTCACTCCTCCCGTGAACCCTCCTGAGGAAATAGATGACCCCAACGACTCAAAACCCGCAGATTGGGATGACAGAGAAAAGGTCTCAATATTTTTTTTATTATAAATTCATTCAAACAATATTTCCAACCCTCATATTCTTCATATCAGTTGTCAGCAGTTTTTTTTTATTGCTAGCATTGTATTGTATTTACAGATTGCAGACCCCACAGCTTCTAAGCCCGATGATTGGGATGAGAGTGCTCCTCCACAAATCCCAGATCCTCAAGCAGTTAAACCCGATGGCTGGTTAGATGATGAATCTGATATGATACCAGGTGAAATATTTTGCATATTTAATTATTCGTAACCATTTTTATGTTGTTTCTTATTGTGCTTTAATTTTTTTTTCACAGATCCTAATGGAGAAAAGCCTGAAGATTGGGATGTTGAGATGGACGGGGAGTGGGAAGCACCGTTGATTGAAAATCCAAACTGCGCCAAAGCTCCTGGATGTGGAAGATGGAGCGCTCCCCTCATTACCAACCCACGCTATAAGGTTTCATTGATTTTCAATCAACCATCATCAAATCATCCTTTTTTCTTTACTTTTTGAATAAATTTTGCTTAAATTTGTTTATTTTCTTTAATTTCCAGGGTGTTTGGAGGGCTCCACTCATAACCAACCCTCAGTACCAAGGGAAATGGGCACCCAAGAAAATACCCAATCCCCACTTTTTCAGAGACGACAACCCATTCAAAATGACCACCATTGTAAGCAAAACACTGTTTCCTTAACTGTTCTATTTAGATACAATTGTTTAAGTTAGTTCAGCAACTTGAAACTTACTCCTATTTATGAAAATGATTTCCAGGCTGCAGTGGGGATTGAACTATGGTCCATGTCACCTTCCTTGCTGTTTGACAACATTGTTATCACAGACAATGTAGAAGCGGCACAGTCCTGGGCTCAGCAAACATTCACATTGAAGATGAGCAAACTGGACAGAGATTCGGTATAAATTAATTTTAATATGCATTTGAAATCACAATTAACGCATAAACAATAATGTTTTTCCCGCAAAATCAGGTTTCTCTCTGGGGTCGAGTCATGAAAGCTCTTAACTACAAACCCGGATGGTGGACCATTTACTTCATCTACTGTTCGATACCAGCCATAATATACATCTGGTATCTTCGCAAACGTGTCCGAGAGGTTTAACATCTTCAAAATCTTTTTGTGTGGTGATTGTTTGTAAACTTACAGTAATCAAGCTACATCGATCCCGTATTACCCCATTAGGTTGCACTTTAATCCCTATTGTGTACACCCATTTTGTATTGCTAGATGTTCCTGTTTTATGCTTTAGGATAGTGTATGGAGTTGGATTGTTAAGACCACGGATCAGAACCCGTGGCTTTGGGGTGTGTACGTGCTGGTCGTAGCTCTGCTAACTGGCTTGATTATCTTCATGTGCTGCGTGTCCTCCCCGGTAATTATTCTTCTTTACAACGCACCCTTTGAAATTGGTTTATTTATATCATTCTTAAATCCTTTTGACTTATTTCAATTTTGTGATTGATGATAAAAAAAATATTGCGTCTTTCTTCTCAGTCATGAATTTTAGTAATGTTTTATTCTTCATTTGATAGGAAAAAGAAGAAAATGAGAGAATAGCTTTAGCTAAAAAGACTGATGCTGAGACTGAAAGCCAAGCACCGCCAGAGGAACTGGAGCAGGATCAGGAAGGATGGGAAGATTCTCAGGAAGAAGATGAAGACGCTCGGCCTAAATCAAAACAAAGCTTGGAAGAGCCATTGCCTGAATCTGAGGTAATTACACACTTAGCATTATCTGAATACTTCATAGTTAACTTATGTTAGTTAGTAATTTATTAAACGGGCAAAAGGATGTAGCTTACTTTTCAAACTCATGGTTAGAAAGTATTTGGATTGATCGTCAATAGAATAAATATAAAAATGTTGTAGTGCCACTATATTTACAAGAATCCTTTACTTCATTGATTTAGTTTGTGTAATATAAATGTATGATATTCACAGGGTTGATCAGATTTCTTCTATGTTTTTCATTGAATAGTCTTTGTCAATGCTGTAAAAAATGGTTCACTTTGCCAATGTCACCCCTGTTTCAGGGAAGGTCAGCAAGAGTTGCAGGGCTTATGTTCATTTGAGATTGGATGTTTGATGATGATGATGAGTTGATGATTTCTTTATAGCGCCGTTTCGTGATGTAGTCACTCCAAGGGCGCTGGTGCAAACGATGCCAGAAATTTGCTTGTCTTCAGTGCATTCCGGAACTTTCCATGGTCCTCTAGCTCTCTCACATGATGTGGCAGGTGGTTCCAGGCCAGAGGTTTTATTGTAGGTCCACATGCGGCATGTGTGAGTGCGAAATGATGCATGTCTGCTTGTGGGAATGCATTTAATATTAATCTCAAATGATACATATCTGCGCAACTTAGATTTATATTTTTGAATTTATTTTTGAATTTTTAACCTTTTTTAAGTCTAAATATATTTTTTGGAATGTTATGTGTTTCTAATGAATTTAAGGCTGTGTATCAATTTAAAATTATTTTTTACTTTTCTCTTTAGGATGTAAGTGAAGCAGGTGCCAGTGGCGACCACGCTGAAGCAAAGGCTGGTGAAGAAATGAACGATGTGCCTCGTAAAAGAAAACCCCGTAAGGAGTAATCACCAAATAAACTGTGTGCTGCAACAAGTACCAAGTAGAACACACTAGTCCTACCGCAACCAATATTTATTTATTTTCAACGAGAAAGCGGAATTTATTCAAGAAGAAAAAAAACAATTATCATTTGATGCAGCTCTATTATGAAATTCATTTTTAAGTTAATCGGTGAAACAAAAGATGATAGCATTTCTTTTTTCTTAAAGTAACCAGTTCAACGCAATCACCTAAAGATATTAGTCGTATTGAATCCAAGAAGACAATCTAAATCAATCTGTTCTCAAAATGACATAAATACGTACACAGAAACATTAAAAATGTCTTTCTAAAAATATTTTTTCTGCGATTCCATATGTTTATCTAATTTTTAGAAAAATCCTAGATTTCTTTGATTCTATACAACTCATGTATCTACAAAGTAAGTTTATGTAGAAATTCTCATGTAACAAGTGATGCATTTATGTTTTTTTTTAAACCAGCATTTGTTTGCTTTTTTTTTTATTGTGTGATGATTATATTTTAAAATAGTTGATAATTTATATATTTTTTCACATGACTTGTTTAAGCGTGTCCACCATTATCTTATTTTTTAATTCCATTACCCAGCCTCACATATTGTTATAGATAATGATAGTTTATTTTTTTAGGTTTAATGGCCAATAGTTTCATAGAGATAAATACAGGTTGCCAGGATATTAAATAATTTTGTAACTGTGTGTCAATATTAAATTTCACTTATCAATCAGGGCACTAGATAATTTGGGGTGGGTTTTTGCAATGTATGAATTTCAGTATGCGTCTTGTCTTACCTATTTTGCAATTCTTTACTTTGAGCTGTGAAATATTGGGTCAAATATAGACAATATAATATGCCAATTTCCTACACAAGAAATCAAGTAAAAGAAGGGTTTTCCTTCCAACGTTCAATATATCATTTATCAAGAATATTTCATCCATAAAGGCTTTTTGAGTACAATATTATTTTGTGTGTGAGAGGATAAATTAATTCAGTATTAAATTTATTTCTAATCTAATTATATCTTTGCCATTGATGTTTAAAATTATTTTATTGCTTTGTTTGTATGATTTCATTAAACACCTTTCCTTAGACATAAAATGGAAGGTATTGAAATCAGATGTGCAAGTTATTTAAAGTAATAACACCAATAAAAAGTATTTTTTAAATGTGTATGGTAAGAAAGTACTTATATGAGATAAACCAAATCAGCATCATTTTCTTTAAGTTTATTTTATCGAACATTGTTTGTATGATGTAGTATTTCATTATTATCAATTGGTTATATTTAAATGTTAACTTATTAAACTTTTATTTTCAACTGAAATTCATTATTTCCCACCATTAGTTTTGTAAATAATGTTGTAGTTTTTTTTTCATAAAATGTAATAATAAAACTTTCAATAAACAAAATCAGTGTGTGAGGTTTAATAAACAATTTTTAAGTGTTAATCTTGTTTGTCCTTTTTCTGACTTTTCCCAATCTTTATTTTCAGCCTCAATTCAAATATTATACCTACACCAATTTACAGATCATGCATTTTTCAATGTCCTAATACATTTAAAATTATAGTAAGTAAGTACCTACTTACTATTATCTTGGTAGGAGTTTTAGGCTTACACGACTCGCTGATGATGCTGGAGAGTTGCTTTCTGGGATCTGTTGCTGTGGTCTGTGGGAGCTGAAGCTTCTAGACGTTTTTCCCATGTTTGTGGGGGGCTTCTTCAGCGTGAAAGTGAAGTGTAGAAGATGATGTTGATGAAACTGTGATAACTTCACTTTCATGCTTAAGAAGTCCATCGCAGACATGGGTGAAATGTCCGGAAGCTTCAGCTCCAACAGACCATGGCAACAGATCTTGGAAAGCAACTCTGCAGCATTATCTTTGTACACTTTTTTGTCTCCATTTGTTGATAAAAACTGCTTTTCAAAAAAGATGGATCTATCAAAATCATTCTTTATTTACCAGGATGTGAAACATTCCGAACGGGGTCATGATTGCTCCTTTCTTCATGTCAGCTTCATTCACTGGGATCTGGTGATAGGCTCTGACAAGGACAATTGTGCTGCTTAGTCATGTATGTATGGAATTGGATATTGATTTGGTGTGGTTTGGGCGTTGAGTGCCTAATAATCTTCATCTAAATTTGTATTACAAAAAAATATCCCTAGCCCTAGGGCTTTTATATTTATTTATCTGTGTCTCCTGCAGGCAAGGCAAATTACCTTTGAAATATTTTTAATATGTTAGGATTTTTAAAGAAAGCTATGTTAGCATTTTTTGGTTTCATAAAACTGATTGTAAACAGGATTACGAATAATATTTGTATGATATAGGACTGACGTGACCCATATTGTCAAAATTGGTTCACTTTGCCAAGGCCACCTTTGTTTTGAGCAAGGGCAGTAGACGTTGCAGAGTAAATGTAATTTTCAAATAATTGTATATTAAAAAATATATGTGCAGCATGTAAATCGTCGTAACATACATTATAGATTTTAGAAAGAAATAAGTAGATTAATGGTAGGCTAAGAAACTATGCAGTTAATTTTAGTACCTGGCAATATTTTTACCATTTGAAGCTGTACAAGTTTTGACGTATTTTGTATGGGAGTGAAAGAGAAAACAATAGCACACACTGTGCAGTGTTACATTGTACGCTTGGAATCAAAAGAACATACTAGAAATTGTGCAAAATTTATTTCCTGTTTTGATTTCGATACAAAAGTCGAATTGTCGAATTTTGCCGCTTGCATCAGGTTACCTGTGCCACAAGCAAAATCACTATTTAACTTGTGATTACCCATTTTCAGTCCAGACAGAAGTGCAAGTTGGGGAACAATGTCTGAAGAAGGAGTCGATATTTCTCCCGCCGGCGACAGGGGGGTGCTGAAAAGGATTATCAAGGAGGGCGAAGGCCAAGAACTTCCAAGCGTTGGATGCAAAGTCACCGTGCATTATACGGGCACTCTCTTGGACGGCTCTAAATTCGATTCCAGTAAAGACAGGAACGATCCTTTTGAATTCGATCTTGGAAAAGGTAATTCTTAACCTAAAAAATAAATCTCATTGTTTTCAGCCATCGATGAAAGATTCTTGTATCGATAGTTTCGGGACTGTTTTCAAATCGATTTGGAAAGTTATACGCGAGGATGCCCCAATTTGATTTTTCTCCCTGCAAGCAAACGTCGCAGGTCTATGTAACTAGGGTCCTTAGTAAATAGCATCCAATTACAAAATATATTTCGAACTTCTGCTTTCGTATGAAGACAACTGGCCAGGCAAAATAGAAATTGCTTTCCTCTACACAAATCTTTTTAAAAAGAAAACAAAAACTTAGACGTCACTCTAGCAATCTGGCCGTGTGATAGCACAACTTTTTTGTCCATGTCAAATGTGCCGACCCCATGGTTTATTTTTTTCAGGGAAAGTTATAAAGGCATGGGACATTGGAGTTGCCACTATGAAGAAAGGTGAAGTTTGTATGTTGACCTGCGCTCCAGAATATGCCTATGGAGAGAGAGGAAGCCCCCCTAAAATTCCTCCAAATTCTACCCTTCAGTTTGAGGTAAGTGTGTATTACAAATGATGATAATTTCTAAAGGAATTGTAGAATAACCTTTACAGTGAATTCCAACTTCCATTTTCTAGGGGTTATAATTTAAAAAAAACTTAACTGTTTTGTTTTCACTAATTGAGTATTTAACCTCAAGTACTTTTGGCTTATTTATGTCATTTTCAAGAGGACACTGTTAAAAAATCGACAAGACGAAACCATAGAAAAATGAGAACGTTGGATGAGTTATGATGAAGTATAACTAGAGGCTGGAGGTGTTAACAAAAGTGAAAATAACGTAAGTACTTGAGGTTAAATAAATACTCAATTTGTGAAAAGAAAACTGTTGTTTTTACTTTAAATTAATACTCAATCTTAAAAATGAATTTTCACTGTGGAAGTAAATACACAAACTCTAAAAAGTTTAATTTTATAGGTTGAGATGATTTCCTGGCAAGGCGAAGATCTTAGTCCCAAGAACAATAATGGCATTGTAAGATATGCCATATCTCCGGGAGAGGGATATGAACATCCAAATGATGGGGCCTTTGTGGAAGGTATATTTTAGGCACAGTAAAATTGTCATGTATAATTATTTACGGTTATAATAGACATAGGTGAAAGTCGAGGGAGGATGCTGCTGTGTTTTTCGGGTCTACAAACTAAGAAAATTGAAGGGTATTATTCTGTTTCTCTTTAAAAAGATACCCTTTATACCTAACAAACACAGCTAACTTCACACTGAATTATAATGTTGAATATTTTACAAAATGGCAGCGTAGTTCCGATTTTCACCTTGTTCAGTCAAAGAAGTTAAAGAGTTACATGTTTTCCAGGAAGCAAGCGAAGGATGGGCGCCCTTGGGGTGGCTGGAACCACTAAACGGCGCCCAAAAGAGAAAACAAATTATCCGACTATATATATCCATGTAGCACTATTCACTACAGTTTTAACCCTTTTTTATTTTCCTTTTAGTGGAGTTGGTTGGTAGACTTTCGGGAAAAGCGGAGCCATTCGAAACTAAGAGTCTGTCATTTCCTTTGGGAGAAGGCAGTGAGTATGGTGTGTGCGACGGTGTTGAGAGAGCCCTAGAGAAGTTCACCAAAGGAGAATCTTCCCGCCTTGTCATCCAACCCAAATACGGATTTAAAGCTGAGGCGAACAAGACTTTTGGGATTCCCGAAGGTTCAGTTATTGAGTACACCGTCACCCTCAAGAGCTTTGAAAAGGCAAAAGAGAGCTGGTCTCTGGATAATGATGAGAGAATAGAGCAAGCCAAAATATTCAAAGAAAAAGGCACCACATACTTCAAGGCGGCTAAATATCTCCTGGCTGTTAAAATGTACAAAAGAACTATTTCATTCCTGAATTCTGACTTTGGTACGTATTTTATGGAAGTTTTCTATACTCTTATAATTATATTGAATGATGTATCCCTTGTAATCCTTGCAGTAATGTTCCTTTATTTTTTTATCAGCCTCCAAAAATATGACAAAAATGTTTTTTTAGTTTAACACTGATGTTTGCATAACTTAAAAGTGCTGCATGTTCTGCTACTTTTTTATGTACTAGGTGTATTAATGCTTTCCTACAAAAATTATATTTTCTATCGAGTATTTAAAGAAATATTTGTGCTGTGTATTTGTCATGAAGACGAAACATATTAAATTACTATCTCATTTCAAAACCATTAAAAACAAAATATTATTATTTTACTGTGGTTTACTATAATCTGTTGTATCTTTAGTTATAAGTGTACTTCTGACAGTTTTGTGTTCTGTTTCTAAAAACAGGATTTGAAGGTGATGGCATGAAGGCCAGAAATGAACTTCTCTTGTCGGCCCATTTGAACCTGTCCTTGTGTTACCTGAAGGCCACTCCAGTTCACCCGCTTGAAGCCAAAGAGAGTGCTAACAATGCCCTCATCATCGATCCTGATAACGTCAAGGGTCTGTTCAGAAAAGGACAGGCCTTGCTGATAATTGGCGATACCGACAATGCCATATTAGCTTTCCAGAAAGTTGTAGATATTGAACCAGAGAATAAGGTAAATGCTGACTTATTTGAATGCATTTGGAGCTCAAGGATCCCAAATATATTTCAATATTTACCTTTTTTCATTGGCACCATACTGTGACACATCACCTCAAGGGCGTTTTACAATATTTGTAATTTAGATACATTACAATTGTAACTTTATTCCAAATACAACATTTAAATGAATCAAATTAAAATATGTAACCATATTCAATGAATAAAAATGAACCACTTTTATTCCTTATGATCTTTCAACTGGAGGAATAAATTTGCATTAAATAACAGAAGGAACTTTAATCTGACTTTTATGGAGAGAAAATAACACTATGCGCCATAAAATTATATCTTGAAACACAGGTTGTTGTGTGTTTTGTTTTTGAATTTGGTTTCTCGTTTATTTTTTAAATTACTGTTTTAAATAATACCTATCATGTGTTGCATGGTTAGCAAACATCATCTATCGTCAAATATCATCAACGAATTATCATCTAATTATTGTTTTTGTTGCAGGCTGCCCACAATCAAATAACAGTTTGCAAAGCTAGTATCAAAAAGCAAAAGGACAATGAAAAGAAAATTTATGCAAACATGTTTGAAAAGTTTGCAGAGAAAGACAGAGAGGTAATAATAGGTCAGAAAAACTTTTTTTAAAGAATTGAACGGATGCTTCCATTGTAACCCTTTTCTGTTTACGTTTTTCCATCCTAACATTTTTGTCATTATTCTTTCAAGTCTATTTATTAATTGTTGTGCATGTTTTGTTTGCATCTTTTATCTTGACTTGCAATCTGTACCGCGAGTATAAAACATAGCGTAAACTCCTCTCGATGACGTAAATCAAAAAAAGGTGTGTGTATATGTTTTACATTCAGGCTGCTGGTCTTCTTTGATAAGATGTGACTGTCAAGATTACACAAATTTTCATCCCACGTTTGTCACTCTTTTATGTATGCTGTTTAATCCTGCTTGAAGCTGTTTGGCCACCGGTTAAGAACCAATGACTTCAAAGAGAAATTGATACTCTTTGTTGTATCAAAATTACATTTTAATGAAGTCATATATTTTTATAACTACACAGCCTCTGTATGCAATTGCAGTGTGAATGATTTTGGCACAAATGTTTGAAATTTAAGTTTTTCTCTGTGGGCACTCGTCCCAGCTCTATGTAACTAGGGTTTCTAGCAACGAGTCTTTGCACTAACAACAACAAAAGTTTTTGCACTAACAACACACCACCGCTTTGTTGATGTTTTTAAATGAGCAGACCTCATCACATAAACCATGCTTTAGTTCATATGTTTACCATAGCCCTAGCCGCCAACATTACAGATCAACCACTATTTCTTTCTGTTCTTACATACTTCTTTCATTTCATCCAGTCATTTTTTTTTTTTTTTTTTTAAAAATAGATTTGTGAAGAGGAATGCAATTTACCAACCTATTATACCTGGCCAGAAACAGGTATTAATATCATCATTTAATAATTCATTATTGTTAATTATTAATGAATTATTAAATAATAATTACCCAATTACATCTGTTGAACCAGGGTCAAAGTTAAAGTCAAGTGACCCAAGCGGGGATCGAACCAACGTTGTTCCATTCGAAACACGCTAGAAAAATCAGCCCTCTTGGCCCACGCGGCTATAACCCCGACTAGGGGTCATAACCTTCTTCTTACAAGCTCTCCTTTTATTATGACTCTAGATATCTCATTCATTCGCTATTTCAGGGATTTGGTCCATCCATACCTTTCTAGGTCTTCCTCTAAATGAATCATGGTTGTATATACATTGAATAAATTTTTGTGTTTGTAGACGGAGAAGCTGACGGCCAAGTCTCAGCCTGACGTGATGGGGGAAGCGCTTGGGGAGTGGGGCTCCGGCGCCGGCGAGTGGGCAGACAGGGAGAGGAACAGAGCGCCCACTGAGTTTGAGAAGGAAAACCCCAACATCCTCATGCTCGACAAGGATGGACAGTTTCAGAACATGTGATTCACTTACAGATTGAACTTTCTAATGAAACCTCTGCAGTTAACGTACCCAGCAATATATTGTAGCATTATAAACTTGATTCAAAATATGTCAACCATGGTCAATCGCAGTACGACAGTATTTTCTAAGAAATAAAAATGTGATGTAAAGCTTTATTTGAAGTTCCATCGATTGTGTAAAAATTGTAGAAAAAAATGAATGGAGGTAAATTACTTACTATGGTGATGTTTCATCTTCCATTCTTACATTGTTATATTTACGCGATAGAAGGGACTTGACCAATTTTGTATACTCAGATTACTGAAAACATTTAGTGAAATGTTAAATCTGCATTATCTTTACATCTGATAAATAATATGCCATAGATAACATCCTGTCAAAATGTATAAAGTTTATACATTTGGAATTGTTGGTTAACACATGTTAGAATAGTTTTATTTCATATAAATAATTTGCTTGTGTTAAAGTAATCTCCCCTGGGCCTGCAGATTCCACGGGTGTTGGTAGTCTTACCATATCTATTTATAGATAGCAAACAATAAGACATGACTATCGCTGTACCATACAACGTTTTTGGAAAAGATACAAATAGCGATCAGGTGTTTACTCGCAGCCATGTTTTATCGCTTTCTATCTTCAAATAGATGCGGTAAGATCTGACTACGCCCATTGATTCTGCAGGCCGTGCAAAAATTTATGTAAAGTGATAAACTTTTTTTTAATCAATACTTGCAAATTGACCAATGGTACACTTGTATGAAGTACTTTAATATAAATAATTAATTGGATACACATAATATTATTTTAACATTCCTTTAAGATTTAAGTTATCTCTTCCCACCTTTTTCAACCCATTATAAATGAGAGCTGAAATTAAATAAAACATTACACCAAGACAATTTTTCTTTTCTTACTGATATTAAAATGACACTGGAATCCAATCTCGCATTTGGTGTTGGTAGAGTCGGGACTAGAGAAATATTAGTATTTCAATGGTTGGTTTTATTTTTCAAATGGTTCAAAGTTACTTGTACTGCAGCTTTATTTTAACTTCTTTATTTTACAATTATGGAAGTTATCGGTCATCAGACAATTCATGCTGGTGGTGTGATGACCGAAAACATTTGAAATGGTAAAATAAGTTTTAAAAATACATTTTTAATAGTTTTCTATTAAGTCCCGACAATTAACAGCAATTAATTTGGGATTGGATTCCTTAGTTCACACCATCGCTTAACATGGACCATATTTTTCCAGGACCTTCTGTAAACGGCACAACTCACCTTTTCTGCTGTCTGACCATTTAAGAAACATTTCCTGATGTATCAAAGATAAATAAATATCAGGCTTATTTATTTTGCGTAATCACAATAACAATGCTTACCTTACAGTACAAGACCTTTGCAAAATCCGTCGTGGCTATGCAAAGCGCTAATTTTCAAGCAAAACTCAGTTGTAGCTTGGATGGACTTCCATTATTAGTCAGTTGTAAAGGCAGATGAATTTTTCAACTCCATATCTTTACAAAATAAAAACTGTGCTTCACTGGGTACTGAACCCCTTTCTTTGCCTTCCAATTATGAGTGCCGTACATTGTACAAGTAAGAAGTTGTTACCGGAATTAATAAAATTCAAAAATGTATAAAAATATTTAATTGCATAGCACTATGAACCTTACAAGTAGATTGTAAAAATTACAATGTAACCTTAAAAGAATTAAAATTTAATTAACAGAAAATATTTACAGAGTTTGGTAGATGACAATCTTATGAATAATTACTAATCTTCTACTCAATACACATCTACATAGGAATATTAAAAAGAACAATGATTGGAAAAGAAATATAAAAGACATAAGTAGGTAATGTGAATATTAAAATATAAAGCTGCCATTTGTAAGCAAAAAAGTTTTTTTTCTCATAAATTGATCAAGCAGGAAAAATAAAAAGGATTTGTAATGTGTAAATTTCGTTTTTGAATGATTGGATGTGTAAAAAATTAATTAAATATTGACACATTTAGGGCCGTTCTTATAAACACTGGACTAAATATCCGTAAGTAAATCCTCATTTTACTAACGGATGGACGTTAACGGACTGATCTTACAGATGGTCGTCCTATAAAGCTTTTTTAACCGTTCGTTAGCTCTCAATAATGCACTCGTATTTTTGATGATTTTTTGCGTGCATTCATGAACATATGTCATCCGTTTGCTGTCAAAGAAGAAACATAACCCTAAGTTGCGTATGACAAACACGAAAACGACTGATACAGCCCTATTTTAATGAATTCTCTATCACTGTCGGAAGAAATTATCTTCAACAGGATAGAGCGTAGAAGTCCAATGGCACGCTAAACTCACCGCAAAAAAAGAATGCTTTGACAGCTGACCTAACCTCAAACCTTAACAAACCGACCGGTATCTACCTGGAAACCGGGGGTCGGCTGTCGGTTAGATCCGTCGGTAAAATTAAACCGAAAATTTACGAACGAATTGTTATAATACAGAAAAACGAAATTTGTACCAAGTTTCGGTTTATTAGATTTGACATTTAACAAACGGATGTTTATAAGATCGGCCCTTAAAGTAGGTAAAAAATGTAAATAGTCCATGATTTGATAATCTTACAAAACCCATCAATTAGTTATTTGATTTATAATTACCAATAAGGTGCCAGCGTTGATGTATACACATAAAATAAAATATTATTGCATTGAAAGAATGATACCTAATTAGAGCGTTAATCTTGTATAAACTGAATTGAACTTTGAAAATTATTGCTTTTTCATTTGTTGTACCTACTTCATATAATTATTCTTATTTGAAACACTATGAATAAGTGAGGTTCTGTAAATGTGGTCTAGGAAGTTCTAGTAAATCTTTACAAAAAATGTAAATGGGTAATGATTTCTATCTAAAAATATCTATTGATTTTAAGATATAACATTGTGTAAGTTGATAAGTTTTTTCTTGAAATTCAATAGGAAAAACTATAAACAGAAATAAAATAATAGTCAGTCTTCTTTGTATAGTAAACAGATCAGACAATGTGGGCTATTTTATCAGAAGCTTTATTCTGCTAAGTTATGAAGACAGGCCACACATACATGGCACCATTGGCGTCTAGTGGAAAATTAGCCGGAAGCCTTGTTTCATCGGGTAAAATGTTTTCGTTGGTGGATGACTGTATCATGTTGGCATTTTGAGCCTTGTTTCCATCGCTGCTGTCATCTTTCCCATTCTCCGAGGCATCTTCTTGTTTTTCCACTTTCATCTCTGCGGTCACGGCTGCGGAAGACCTGGTCTTGCGTTTAGGAGGCTCCTTTTCTGGCACTGTATCGCCTTCATTGTCAGATGTGAACTTCACTTTTTCTTTTGAATGTGTTGATAAATGTCGCCGCATGTCTCCCTTCATTCTAAACCTTTTCCCACACACTGAACAAGCATGAGGTTTTTCACCTGTAATACGAACAAGCATCATGTAATAGTAGTTAACCCTTTGAAGTAAAAATATTAATATTGTGTAGTTTTACTGGAGGCATATTTTATGAGGTAAAAGGGTTAATGACTTTGACTTTTTGTGATGTTCTTTACCTGTATGTATTCTTCTATGGTTTTGTAAGTAAGAGCTAGCTCTGAATGTTTTATCACAGAATTCACATTTATAATTCTTTTCACCCGTATGAATCCGCCGATGAACGATCAATGAATATTTACGAGCAAAGTCTTTTCCACAATATTCACATTGGTGTTGTTTCTGAAAGAAAAGCATTATTCATGAGATAACATTCTACCTACATTTTACAGAATATGGTATTTGCAACAGTGAGGAATGTGGCACAACATTGATAGATCTAGATGAGCCTATTAACAACATACTGATTTCAAGACAATTAAAGTCTGTGGCTTTTAAAATGGATATGCAATCTGTCAAAGGTACTTTCAGCTCTCTTGATGCTACTATTCACCAGCCAGTCGGGTCCCTAGCAACGGGGTTACATGATGTCACATTTTTTTTGATTTATGGAATCTGTGATGACTCCATTGGAAAATTGTAAGTGAATGTACTGTTACGTTTTTCCTGGGTTCTTTTAATTAAAACACAAGTTTAACACAAGTTAGCCATACAGTTTATTTACACAGACTTTCTTACAATAGATTTATTTTTAACAGACTTATTCTAACAGATTTATTTTAACACACTTATTTATTTCGTACAGATTACATTTATTTTACACCATATTGGTCACCCAAGTAACTAGATACTCCTCTGTGTGAGTGCTTCGAAGACTGACTCGCTTCAGCCCATTGTCGCCCTTCTTATAGCGGAACCTAGGGGCCATTCCAGCCTGCCCTAGAAACTTCCACTACCACAGTTGTATAGACGATTCTGGACATATTTATTTCATGAAGAGTCCATTTCCTACCTACATACACACCTTACAATTACAATCGTCTGGGCCAGAACATTCTCTCAAAACACACGTACACCAATAAACATCTACCAGTGTATTTCGTTACATTATCCCCCCCTTAGACTGTTCCGCCCCGGAACAGTCTTTTCTTTAAGAAGGTACGGGCAGTTTGACCCACAGTTGCATCCAGTGGTCAGGAAAAATGACGTTCCACGGAATTTTCCCCTTAGGGTTTTGCCCGTCATTGCTGGCTGGTGTGGGGGGGGGTGCTTTCCTCTTGGCGGCCGGCATGGGCGCCTTTCCTTGGCTGGGGGCACCGCTTTGCGTCCCCGGGCGGCCACCGCTCCTAGGCCCCGCTTGCTCGCCGGCGTCAAAGGATCAGAATCCTTGGTCGTCGGAGCCGCTCTCCTGCTCGGAAGCGAAGTTCTCACTCTCGCTCTCGTCCTCTGACTCGCTGAGTGGCTTCCTGCCGCGCCATGCTTGGGTCGTCCCTTCTGCTTGCTCTGCTTGGCTGAGCCCCTGCGGGCGGGGGCGCGGCGCCTGCGGGAGGGAGCGCCCCCCTCCCCCACTGACGGGTCAAAGTCAGAGTCCGCCTCCTGTCCGGAGCCACTCGGGTTGTACGAGCCATCTGAATCCCCTAATTCATCCCTGCTGACTTTGGGTCCCCGCACTTTGGTTTCTGGATCTGTTTCATACTCCTCGTAAGAGTAACCTCTCTTGACAATAGCAGCAGCGGACCTTCTGGGCCTGCCTCCCGTGGCCTCGCCGCGGTCAGTCACCGGCCTCTCCTTCATCAGCCCCCTGGCGTGCGAGGAGACCTGCTTTGGCAGCAGCAGGAAGCCCATTACCCTGCTGACCAGCTCCGTGGGCGCGCCCCTCTTGTCCAAGTCCAGCTTCTCGCACAGCGTCCGCAGCTGCTTGGGCTCCAGCTTCTGCACCTCCTCCAGCTTGGCCTTGTGCTCAGGCGTGTCCTTCTCAAACTCGTAGCCCTTGAACTTCTTTTTGTTGCGCTTGATGAGGTTCGTGCGGCACAATTGATTGTACCGGAACTTGAGGTCCTCCATCTTGAACCTGGAGATGGCCACCTCCACGTCGGGGATGTGGTCGATGGGGATGCCCCGGCCCGCGGGCACGGGCACCGGCGGCTCCACGGCCTTCTTCTTCTTGGGAGCCTCCTCCACGGCCTCCTCCGCCTTCTTCTTGGGCGCGGGCTTCTTCTTCACACTGTTGGCCTTCTTGGCCTTGCCCTTCTTGTCCTTGGCGTCCTCATCCTCCTCCTTGGCGTCCGTCTCCTCCTTCGCATCCTTGTCAGCCTTCACCTCGGCCGAGTCACTTTTGCCGTTTTCAGCCGACTTGACATCATCTTTGTCATCTTTGCTGTCAGCTGCGTCCTCAGCCTTGAGCTGGCCGTTGTTTTTGGCCTTCAGGTCTCCCTTCCCCAACTTCTGAGATGACTCATCCTCAGTTGACATATCGGCCTTTTTGTCATCCTGATTATCACTTAATTTTACACTATCAGTGTCCACCAACATTTTTAAGGCTAGGTTTTTAGCCATCTCCTCCTTCCAACCAGCTAGGTCTTCCCTCAAGCTCTTGATGTTGGCAGCCATCTTTGTTTTAAACTCTTCCACGGCTCGCTCGCGGTCCCCTCCAGACGCCATGACAAAATATGCCGGGTCTTCGCCTGACTGTTCCAAGGCCTCCATGAGGCGTGCCTGTAAGGCCGCCTTCCCTCCTGAGGTCTCCAGGTCCCTCTCTAGAAGCTCATTCTTAAGCTCATAGGCTTTGAGGTCCTTGATGTTCACCTTAGCCATTTTTTTTATTTTAACAAACTTCAAAACAAAAATATTTGCAAATTTATTTAATACGGGTTATGAGTTTTATATATAAAGTTATTTTAAATACGTACTTTAGCAAAATAATAATTTATCTAATTATACTGACGGTAGGTAGGTACCGCCTTTTAATATTTATTTTTAAATTTCAAATAATGATATTAGATAATGATTATTTACTTTGCTTCGTCATCGGCTAATGAGTATTTACAAACACTAACGCAATATTATTAACACGTTATCTATCCACACTTCAATCAAATTTTTAGCGGGTAACCACACGATCGTTTTTAATTCAAGTTTAATCAGTTTTATTTAAAACTTTTTTTTTTTTATTCATCAGTTTTTATTATGTTGTCCACATATATTTTTCAAAAGTCTCAAGCACAGTTTTTACTTGGTACTTGGTTTTAAACCCCACACCTGACACCATTGTTACGTTTTTCCTGGGTTCTTTTAATTAAAACACAAGTTTAACACAAGTTAGCCATACAGTTTATTTACACAGACTTTCTTACAATAGATTTATTTTTAACAGACTTATTCTAACAGATTTATTTTAACACACTTATTTATTTCGTACAGATTACATTTATTTTACACCATATTGGTCACCCAAGTAACTAGATACTCCTCTGTGTGAGTGCTTCGAAGACTGACTCGCTTCAGCCCATTGTCGCCCTTCTTATAGCGGAACCTAGGGGCCATTCCAGCCTGCCCTAGAAACTTCCACTACCACAGTTGTATAGACGATTCTGGACATATTTATTTCATGAAGAGTCCATTTCCTACCTACATACACACCTTACAATTACAATCGTCTGGGCCAGAACATTCTCTCAAAACACACGTACACCAATAAACATCTACCAGTGTATTTCGTTACAGTACTAAGGAAATGTATGGATGAATAGGAAGAAGTTTAAGAGGATATAAAAAAATGGACCTACAAAGCTGGTCTGGTCCCCAGTCTAGTGGTTAACCCTTTGGACTCATGATCAAAAGGTAGTCAATTTGATTTTAGGCGAAGCACAAAAAAATAACATCCATTTTTGAAATACGCTTTTCGTTGGATAGAAAAATTATCTGCCTCACCAATGTATATCGAAATATTTATTCTTATTCTAAGTTCTAGCTTCCACTAGGGAAAAGGTTACAAAGTAACAGTTATATATATGCAGTAAAATTACCAGATTAGAGTGGATTGACGTGAAATGATACTTGAGATCTCCCCACTGACGAAAGAGCCTTCCGCATTCTTCACATTTGTATGGCTTATCCCCGCTGTGTAAACGCCTATGAACCTGAAGCAAATTGACAGATATAAAACATTTCAACAATATTCTGCAAAAAATATTTGTATTTTAAAGACTTACTTTCAGAGCACCAGTTGAAAAGAAAGCTTTCTGACAGACATCACATTCATATGGCCTGTTCCCATTATGAGACAGTAAATGATAGATCATGGAATTCTTGTGTTTGAATTGCCTTGAGCAGTATGCACACGAGTAAGCTCCCTTGCTGATCGTGTTTTCTGGTTCTTTTGCACTTACTGTCTCTACGGTTTCTTCAACTTCTTCAACTTCACATTCCTCTTTTTCTATCATATGATCTGTGTCCACATCGGCATAGTTAGCTGCCTCAACTTCCATCTTGTGTTTCAAGACTTGCTCTGAAAGAATCAATCAATTATAAGACTTTTCGAGTGTAAAAATCCCATTCCTATTTACCCAATCAAATATTTACTTATTCAAAATCTTGTTCAACTTGAAAAAATCTAAATATTTTTACCTTTCAGTCTCATGTGACATTGCTGGGCATGTTCAAGATAGTCTCTACTGGGAAGACTTCCTCCACACAATGGGCAAATCACTTCTTCGATCGACTTTTGGTTTAATTCGTGGATAGTAGTTTGACTATTATTGTCATTACCCGTTTCCTCGATGGTTAATGTATTCTTGCCATCATTTTCTGCATCATCAAGGCACTGCTTGATGCACCTAAAAACCATAAACAAGAATGATTTAAAAAAAAACATTTCTACATATGAATGAGAGTTTTAGGCTTACACAGCCGGCTGATGATGCTGGAGAGATGTTTTCCGGGATCTGAAGCTCCAGCTCCCATAGACCAACAGATCCCGGAAAACATCTCTCCAGCATTTCTAAATATGAATTCTAAACAAAAGTCATGAGTCCAATTACACAAATAGTTCTCTAGGCTAAGTATTTTCTCATATTAAATTTTAACAGTGCTACTCACAAACATTTAAACCATAGATGATCCATTTTTTTTTGTATAGAGAATTCACTTTCGGTGACCGGTGAGCCAGGGATTTTCCGTCGGTGAATTCAACATTGAAACCTGTATTCAGAAATTATTTCAAATTAAAGCAAAAGTTTTTACCATTGCTTTGAGTTCAAATGCAGCTGGTGAACCTGGCCATTCTCTATTTGCAGATGAGGCAGTATGTACTGCTCCTGTGTCCCATCTGAAGATTGAATAAGTATGGTGTTGGAGTCCTGGGAGACATCGTCCTGCAGGAAGTCCTCGGCTTCCGGCTCCACCACAACATTTATACCTTCCATCAAATCTTCAGGATCACTAAACTCACTCATTTCATCCACCTGAAACCAACAATAGATTCAACTTGCGACAAATCAACAATCAGCCCTTAGTGTACAGGTGGCATGCAGAGATTTCTCATGCGGACTTGCACTCAGTGCAGTTAGTAAAATTTGAAGGTACCTCTGCTGTACGCCATTGAAAAATAGTATTTATGTAATTATGTACAGAAAATCAATTGAAGTATGAAAAAAAGAACAAAAATACACAGCATATTTAATGTCATGACAATATTAATAATAAAAAGGTGAAGTAATGTGGTAAATGTGCGTGCGGACATTATTTACCTTGGAGTGCGCATCCCGTGAATGTATTTCATACTGCCTCTGTCTCCTGAATGTTTTGGGGCATTGTGTGCAAGAATACAACTTCTCAATATTGACATACATATTGTCTTGTTTCTGTGGCTGCTGGAACATATTTTCAGATTTGTCTGAGCTGTACACACTGGACTTGGGTTCGTTGAAGAAGTTTTTGTCAGACGTCTGATAGACGGGAAGTTTGTCAGAAGACTCGTACAATGATGTCTTATCTGAGACAGTTCCTTCTAGAGACAATTCTACGAGCGCTTCTGGTAGAGGAGCATTTGCCACTACCATACTGCCTTCCATCTATAATCATAAAAACAAAATTTTGTACAGAAACTAGCAATTAATATTCTTGTACTTAAGAGGAAACCTCAAGGGCTACAGAATTGAAAAATAGGTATTTGTAAAATCTGTTGCTGTCTCGCATTGCCCGCACAATCGAGCTATCGATGTGTGAGTGAGGCTGTCAATGTATGCGTACCACACTGCCCCTCCCCCCTCCCCTCGCCAAGTACCCGCGCCCGCCTGCGCCTGTCTGCGCCCGCCCCGCCCGAGCTTGAACAAAACACTGTAGGCCAGAGCGAGAATAAGTTGTGGGCAGTTGAAAGACGTAAACGCGTTACAGCATCCAACTTCGGTCGAATTTGTAAATTACGAAAAACAACATCAGTAACAGGACTATTAAAATCTTTGCTGTATTCTCAATTTAAAGACACTCTTGCCACAAATTATGGAAAAGAAAAAGAAGATGAAGCCATACAAAAATTCATAGAAGAAACGGGACTACCGGTATCAAAATGTGGATTGTTCGTCGACAAATGTAAAACGTTTTTGGCAGCAAGTCCTGATGGTCTTGTTGAAGAAGATTCGATAGTGGAAGTTAAATGTCCTTATACAATTGTTGATTTAACACCTAAAGAAGGAATAGAACAAAGAAAAATAGACTTCTGCACATTTAAAAACGACACGCTACAATTAAAGAGGAATCATAATTATTATTATCAAGTTCAAGGGCAATTACATATCACTGGCCGAAATTTCTGCTATTTTATTTTGTGGAGCTCTAAAGGCTTACTTTACGAAAAAATTAAAAGAGACGATGTATTTTGGCAGAAAATGGAACCTTTATTAGAAACCTTTTACTACGAGTGCCTGTTACCAGAAATAATTGATGGCCGTATACCGCGAAATTTAGCAGTAAGAGAGAGGAAAGGATTGGCCACCGAATAGGTATTTTTCGAGGCGTTCACAGCTGAGTTGCGAGTAAGTACTGAATGCAAGCGATCAGTTGTTCCTTGGATGGGTGACCGCTGGTGGCAATGTGAACTTAGTGCCTTAGGGCACGTTAAACTGGCGCAGGTGATCCCGGCTGTTCTATTTAGATGACAATCAATGTTAGAGGCCCACGGGCGGCTTGAACGACTCTAACATCAGGTAACATCACTAACCACACGATAAAAAAAGAAGTGATTTTTACACCAAACTTTAGATTTATTTACAATATTATTAATATTCATGTGATTTTAGTATTTCAATAAAAAAATTCAAGAAAATGTTTATTAGTAACACTGTTTTTATTACCTTCCAACAATCGAACAGCACAATATTGTGCTAAAAATATACTTCATGCAAAATATTCTAACTGGAAATATCGATATCAATGAACAACACTAGGATATCGATAAATTAATTATCGACTACGTGTCACGTCACGAGTGTATACCACAGAAGGAATATACTGAAAACAATAACAATAAATTGTACAGAGAACTGCACTCGACTTTCTTGCATCAACGAAACCACAAAAAGTGTGTGTAAAGCTAAAATGATGTGCCAGCCAGCCATGTGTTATTTCAGTATGAAATAAAGCAATCCATGTAGATTGTAGTATGAAGGCCTTACAAACAAATTTGTATGAAAATAATAAGTTTGTATAGAGACTACCATTTTTTTTTGTTTTTCTGGAAAAATAATAATTGATTATTATAGGTATTATTGTAATGTGAAAAATTGCAATGCATTGTTTTTTGTTTAACCAATGGTGTTCCGAGATATTCGCAAACGATTGCTTTTTTTATATGGCAACCCAAAAAAAAATACTTTTTTGGAAAAAATGTTTATAACTGTCTGGTAGAACTAATAAAGCAATGACTACACAGAAAATTTAACGAAAATTGTTTGGAGCCGTTTTTGAGAAAATCTCATTTTAAGTTTTTAGGTGCTCGGGAGCCATCTTAAATATTAGAAATAACAAAAAAAGTTGAATGAACAATTACAGATATTTGTTAAAACTATCTATAAAAGTTTTAAAATAGCTGTTTTTTTTTGCATTACAATGTCTTTTTAGAATTATTAAAAAAAAAAAATTTACACACACACACACACACACACACACATACAGCCGGACGTTTTTGCAAGATAGTGTTTTTTGGCATGTCCTGCACCAGGACAACTCATTTCCGTGAAAATCTCGATTTTTTTTTCTCGCCAAAACAAAACTTTCTTATTTCCGTACCGGGAGCAAGAAAGTAAAAATCAAATCCCAATTTTTCGAGATTTCTACTTATATGTAATTCGTGTTTGGATTCAGACTTTTGCATGTTTTTTTTAACAGATATCACATATACCTAGTGACGCACATTTTGATGTTGAAATGAATGGACTTGTTTTTATCAAATCTTTCGATTTCTTCAAAAGTCAGTTTGAGCTCAATTTATTGAATAGTTTTTTCTGTATCAAAAAAATGAAATAAAAAAATTGACACCAAAAGATTTTTGCCAGCCGGCCCTGGTCAAAGGAAGCAATAAAAAAGTGTATAATGGAATATCTCCTTATTTTCGCAGCCATTATTATTGCTTTTTCTTCCTTTGTCTGTATACACATTAGTCCGCCCGTCCCCAACCTCAAGCCTCCCCCCGCAAAAAGCGCGATAGGGACAACTGCAGCTTGGACCGAAAATACCTATTAAAATTACACAAAATCAACGTTTCGTAATCCCCTGTTCCCTTCTCCAAAACTTGACCGATTTAACTAATTTTTTTCTTTAATAAATGAAGATAGACTTTGGCCGTGTTTCTATGTTTTCCTTTTTTTATATAATTTAGTCAATTTTGTTTTCTGGATGTTTAAACACAGCGAAAAATCTGACAAATTTTATGGGTTTTTGAATGTTCATATCTCTTTTAATAATTAATTTATGAAAAAAAAGAAAACCGAGGGACATGCCAATAGTAGTCATTGATTTTTGAGACAAAAATGATTGCTCTAATAACATTATCCAGGGAGAAAACAGGGGACTACGTTTGTATGGCCTAACGGCCCTTTTGTTTCCAGAATATTTATGATTTAAAGTTGGTTTTAAGGTATTGAAAACTTCTTGCAAATCATAATAACAAGTAGATCACATATTTGTACAAGGCTAAATTTACAACATACCTTATCGATTTCAATTGCATCCGCATCGTTTTGTATATTACCTATTGAACTTTCAATGATAATACTGTTGCTATGGGGCTCATAATGTTCCTTTAAATGATGAAAAAATTGAATTTGATTCGACCCATAGTATTCTCCACACAACTGGCATATGAACATGGCTCTATTCTAAAAATGAAAACAGATACATACATGCAGTTGAAAACTTGAAATTAAAGTGTTACAATGGGTTACATTGTTACATATCTGATTGTTTACTCGACATACCACATGCGATGCGGAATCAATCTGTGATGAGGAGATGCCATGTTCAGTTCTGTTTAAGACCTCATTTGTCACAGTGTCTTGCATTAATTTGTCATCATCAAGATCGTGTACGGAGCCACGTGAGTTGGACATTTGTAAAATGTGTGGAATATGTTTTTTTAGCTTTTTAGATATTCTCTTTTTGTGTGGTAAGCTCTTTTTGCTTTGTTGTTGCTGCTGCTTGTTCTGAATCAGAGATGACTCATGAACTTCTATTTCAATGTCGTCTGCTTCAATGGCAGACGTGTCTTCTTCGATTCCCTGTAAAATAATTAAACATGAGAATAAAATTACAAATACGAAATCACTGAAGATCACATTCACCAATTTAATAATGAATTAAAAAAGCAACTAAAACACAATAAAAAATAATCAAGAAAATAAATGTTTAAAAGAGTTTACCTTAAACCCTTTAGGATATTGGTCAGCTGTTTTGATGTGATACCAAACAGAATCCTGCCCATTCTTCAATGGGGCCAATGAAGGGAGAGATTGAAGGTTTTGAACTTCCACCAAATCTGATTCTCTCAGTTCAACTTGTTCAACCTGATAAGGAAAAAAAGTAAACATATTTTATGACTCTAATTTAAATGATGATCATTAAGTAATAAATAAATTCATACAAATAAAAATTCAGCGTTATCTTGGTTAGCGTTTAAAAATGATGGTAACTTACATTTTGTTGGTGATATAATCTTATGCTATTCTCTAAAAATGAATTGGAAGACAGTCCAGCTTTCTCTGATACAATCTGTTGGAAAAGAAACAATCAGATTATTAGACTTTGCCCTCTAAGTAATAATTACAAGAGATGATCAACTGGAAAGGCTTAAGTGGACCATGCTATTTTTTAACAAATATTGTATCTTTTTTGATAATATTTTGGAAGAATTGATCCAAGTTTTTTGACTTGCATTGTGACAAATTGATGCATATAAAGAATGAAAAAAACAGATTTTACTGACCGTGCAAAAGAGAAGAACGATTTTCTCTATGTTTCGTCGGAGTCATATCCGACGTCCTCAGGAGACGTGTGTCCTCTACAAAGAGGAACCACGAACTGTTGAATTATTGTTGTTTGATCGAGGCCGAAGGTTAATAAAAGTACCTACAACCTTCGGCCTCGATCAAACAACAATAATTCAACAGTTCGTGGTTCCTCTTTGTAGAGGACACACGTCTCCTGAGGACATCGGATATGATGAAGAGAAAATCGTTCTTCTCTTTTGCACGGTCAGTAAAATCCATTTTTTTATTCTTTAAAATGTCTAACGAGCATCATCATAATGTAAAATCTTTGATGCAAATAAGTTCTTTATAAAAGCTAAAATGTCTTTACAGTATGTGAACTATTGCTCCAGTAATACAAAAGAATTGTACGGAAAAAAGAGAATGAATCTCACTTTGATCACTTGTCCGAGGTCATGCATGATGGGGTGCCGATTGTGTTGTTGCACAAACTGCACAGCTTCCAGAGCAGCCGCCAGCCGTCGGTCATCATCAGAGAGCTGATCAGCGGCGTTGGCCACCCCCTCCTCGCTACCCAGCAGCTCCACGCCCCAGCCGTCCGACGACAACTGTCCATCGCCCCCTCCACTGTCCTGCCTAATACAATCATCTTGATCTTTGACAAATATCAACATGAATACACAATCACAGGAAATCCAAATGAGAAATCCAAAATGCACTTCTGCATCTCATCATACAGCAAAGAATTGAGGAAAGACAAGGTCGAGGTAGAAGAAGAACATCTTGGTTGAAGAACCTGAGACAGTGGTTTGCCAGAGGCACAAGATCCATCTTTTGTGCCGCGCTATCAAAGGTGAAAATCCCTATGATGATCGACTAATGTTCAATGAAGAGGCCCAGGAAGAAGAAGCTCTACATCTTGATCACTTTTACTTTAACCGGTCCGTAGTCTAGTGGGTAGCACTTCGGACTCGAAAATAGAAGGTTGTAGGATGCAAATCCCGGCGGAGCACAAAAAATACACAATTTATACTTTCAAATATTTTCTTCCCTGGGTTGAAAAATTCATACACCTTTACCAAAGACCGGTCACCAATGGTCCATCCAGCCTTACACATGAGCCAGTAAGGTAGGTTTTTTGTCTTGTTTATGATATCATTAGACTGGTCCAAAGTGTTTACATTTTACTTGGGTGCAGACAACTGACCATATTGTAAAGACTTTAAATCCAAGCTCGTTTGTGTTAACTAACAATCAGTAAGTTATTGCTCATTATAGCCATAAACTCGCTATATCCGTGATCGCTATCCGTGGACCGGTCCGTAGCTCAGTGGTAACACTGCGGACTCTGAATGGGAAGGTTGTGGGTTCGATTCCCGGCGGAGCACAAAAAATATACCAATTATATTTTCAAATTTGCTCTTCGCTGGGTTGAAAAATTCATAAAACCTTTACCAATGACCGGTCACCAAGGGTCCATCCAGCCTTACAGCAACTGGATCTTGCTTGAGAATTGGCGCTTTGTAGCGACGACGATCAAGCTCGTAAAAAGGTCAATAGCTCAATTGGTAGAATGCTTGCATTCCATGCCGAGAGCAAGGCTTCAATCTCAAAGGTTTACTCAGCCTTCACAATAAAATGAGAACTAGCCCCCCCGGGAGCTGGGAAACCCCCACTTCAACTGAAAGTGGTTGGTGTGAGGCCGGCCCCCTCACCTGTAAAAATAAATAGGTCCCTAAGCGCCACATGCGACCCCTTCGGAGATAATGCAGGCAAGAAGTTACACTATATGTGTAGCTTAGTTGCGTTTTTAGCTGTGAGGTCAGCACGTGAATTGACATCAACAAAATTGTGTCGTCCCCTGGCCGGGTTGCTAGGAAAAAAAACAAAAATATTTTGTTACTGGTTGCTAAGGACCGCAGTCCCATACAAGACTGATTTTTGCTCGCCGTGAAAAAAGTTCCAAATTAAAAAAAAATCGAGTCCATTGACCATTACCAAGTTTTGCTGTATAAGATATTTTAACTTACCTGCAAATGGTGTGATGCGCTCCATAGTTGCCAGGGTGCATTATATTGACGGACCTGTTATTCACTACAGAGCCATCCAATGAAAGCTCATCCGTCACCTCCTGAAACGCAATGCGGTCCATATAAGCTTATATTCAATGATATTCCACCAATATGTAAAAAAAAAAAAAGGCGCATCTTACTTCGGCAGTAGCGTGATGGGGTGAGAGGTAATGGGAGACATTTTGTACAGTTTTAGGCTCATTCAATAAACTTCCTTCGATGGTTCTCATTTTACTTTACGCATCCAAGCGATTTTTAACAAGTAAATGAGTGGCCATTTATACTATTTATTGTATAAATGCGATTGGAAGCTGGCGGTGTAGAAGAATATGACAGCTGATGCACAAGGTCATGAAATAAATATTTACTGTTTTGGCAATTTCAATGTTATTGAGCAGTATGAAGTATTTTAATTAAATTTAAGTGTTTGTATCATTTGCAGCGCATGCATTTTCGCTTGCATTTATAACAAATGTATAACGATGCATGCATATAAAAGTAAAGAAACAATATATTTTGACATTCGACAACAATCAAAGAATGGAAGTAGGGAATTTAGGAATATTTCCCGCGCGCAGGCTCGACAATCCTGTGAATGTGTACAAAATCCATACAAAATCGGAAAATTATTTAATTGTTAAAAACATTGTTTATATTTTAAATTCAAAATATGCTCAAGGCAAGTTAATTTATTTATTGAATTGCTTCTTCTGTACTTATTTTTCACAAGTTCGAAGCTCTTCAAAATTAAAATATCTATTTCAAAATCATTAAGTACTTGTGTAAGTAAAATTTTGATTTTGGTGTGTTTTCATACTATTGAGATATTCGCGTTATGCTGATTTATCACAGTATTTGATATTTTTTCCCGAGAATTAATTGAAAAAAAAGGTATTTTCGGGATTTTTAATAAAGCGGTATTTGTATTTTTGAGGCCAGTTTCTAGCACGCAAAAACAAAAAGAAAAAAAGTCATAGACAAAAAGAAAAGCATATCACCCGCACCCAACCAACATAAAATCAAATTCTACTTCATTATATTTCTAACTTTTTGTGGCATATTTAATGCCCATCAATGTAAAAAAAATAGCCTTGATTTTAAAAAACGTGGTTGATTTTCTTATACCTATCAGTATCAAAGTACTATGTGTAAATAGTGTTTTAAAAACTAACCACTGACATTTTTGTATAATATTTTTCCGATAACTTCTGGTAAAAATACTTAATTTTCTTCGCGTTTACGCAATAAACATCTAGGATATTTATGTGAAACAAAAGATGCTAAAAATGGGCTTGGTAAGATTTTTTTATCGGTTTCGTGCAAAAATAATGCTTCAGGAGATATTTTCATTCATTACCTACTTACTTACTGAATTAAAAAGAAATGAATACCCTCAGAAACCCTTCATGATTTTTTCCCCACGAAGGAGTACTTACTTATTTCTTATATCATAAATTATGAATGAAATGATATTCCTAAAATGTTAAAGACCGTTGCTTTTTTAGAAGCCTTTTTGATATAACTTTATTTTTATTTGGTTTATTGCTTACATATATTTTTGAAGTCATCGAGTAATCTTAATTTTGACTGCAAAGGTGTTATGTAAAATATTATTTCGATTTTGGAGAAATCATATGATTCTTATTTATTCTATGTCTGTTAAATTTAAGATTTGTTTGAAGGTTATGATGTAGTTGAACTTGCTTTTATTTTTGACCCAGATTTACTTTCACAGGTGCAGCAGTGGTTAGGTAGGTACCGACTTCGTAATGTTGCAACGATCAAAATGAATAGGAAATAAAAGAACTTAGATAGAAATTTGATGTCTATAATAATCTATAATCTAAGTTGCAAGGATATATTCATTCAAAGCTCTCAGATGTATGCCCACAAACAAACACGTGTAGTTCGCGCTTACAAATGCTGATTGTGTACTTACAAATAAAATTCAAACCTATAATGAACATAAGCCCCACAACTTTTGCCGACCTTCCCTGAAACAGGGGTGACACTGGCAAAGTGAACCATTTTGTACAGTATGGGTGGTCAGCCTCATACCAACCTATAAGTCAAGGAATATGAATAATAAATTACATTTAAATATAAAAAATAACAAAACCTTAAAAAGAAATCTATACAAAAAAAGAATTTCTATAAAAAAATTCTTATGCAAAAAATGTAGCAAACTAATAAACCAACATTACAAATCAGCATTGCAGATTAGCCGCCACTTCTTCCTGTCCTTGCATACTTTCATTTCATCCAGAGTCATAACCTTTTTCATACAAGCTCTCCTTTTATTATGACTCTGGATATCCCATTCACTCGCTATTTCGAAAATTTGGTCCATCCATACCTTTCTCGGTCTTCCTCTTCCACGACATCCATCAATTCTTGCAGCATATACTTTCTTCGTCAGTCTTTCCTCATTCATTCTCTGCAAATGTCCAAACAAATGTGATTCAACTTAATTAAACAAATAAATTTCCTCTACCAGGAATTTTATGTCCATTTGAGTGAATATTTTATTTATTTACAATCGTTTTAGTCAGCCACTATCTGGTAATGTGAGCCATGTTGGTAAAAATGAACTCAAAATTCAAAACAAGACATTTTCTTGCCTCACAAGTCTGCGTGATTAGTGTCCTTAACATCCTATAATCTAAGTTGCAAAGATGCATTGTCATTTAAGATTCATATTTAACTAACGCATGCCCGAAAGCAGACACATGTAAGTTTACACTTACACAATATGTTGTGTATTATGTACTGTCAAAATAAAAACAAATCTCAAATTAACACAAAATCTGCAACTCTTGCTGCCCTGAAATAGGGGGGACGGTTGCAAAGTAATCCATTTTTTACATTACATTATTTATGTTTCCTTAAAAACAAAGTACTTCCTAACTAAACAGTTTCATTTCACTCAATATATCAATTGATTACTTACTAACATTTTCGACCCTATAGGTCATCATCAGGTAGGATTACTTAGTCCTTAGTACCCGGTTACTTACATAGTCCTGGACCGGTCCGTAGTGGCAACACTTCGGACTCGTAAATGGAAGGTTGTGGATTTGGATCCCGGCGGAGCACAAAAATATACCATTTAAATTTCAAATGTGCTCTTCGCTGAGTTGAAAAATTCATAAACCTTTACCAAAGACTGGTCACTGAAAGGTCCATCCAACCTTATAACAACTGGGTCTTGCTTGAGAATTGGCGCTTTCTACAGCGACGACCAAGTTAGCAGAGGGCTCTTGAGGTGTGATACACACAAAAACAGCGCTCACCAAATAAATCATCCTAATATTATTTTAATTTTATTATTACCCAATATTTTTTTTATTGGGGACTAAGAACAAAGCTACCTACATATTATACTTAAGTACACGATGTTTAAAAAAATACTATTTAAATTCGTGCTGAGTTTATTCTATTTTTCTTTTCGCTTTTTTATCATTTAAATTTTTAACATTAATTGTTATAAAATAATAAGATAAAATATTGTTTAAATATTATAAAATAAAGAAAATAATATTATGATTTGCAAAAAGTGTGATGTACTATTCACACATGATACTTGTTTTGACAGTTCTCATGTTGACTTTTGACATTGCTTTGCCTCTCATGCTCTTTGCATTAATTATATTCTGTTTATTCTGCATAATATTTGCGAGACAGCAAGTTGTTAACCAAGCCATGTAATGGTGGATAAAATATTTGAGATCTGATATATTATTTATTTATTTTACTATAAAAAGAAATGGAAGACTCTAGTGAGACAAATGTAAGTAGCATTTGAATTATCTTTTAAACTAGGAACACAAACATCAGCTTAATCAGTTCTCTAATCTTTTTATTTAATTTAATCTAATTCAATGCAGTGTAAAATAGCCGAAACTATTGATGTTATCTGTGATATATTTATATCTTGTGACCTTGATTTAGGTACATTTTGATAGATATTTTTTTGACCTTTATTTTCTACCTGTACAATAATATGCGATTGATTCCAAGGATAAAAATATGCCCAAAAAAAAACTTATGAGTTGAATAGTAGTAGGTACCAAAGGGGGCAAACTAGGATTAAAAAAATATGAGAAACTATTATTGTATCTGTACCTACTGGGTGGCCAGTAACTCCATGGTTTTGTTTCAATTTTTTTCTGACCTTGCACACTTCTGTCATCTCCTCAACATTTATCACTCTCTTCATTCATGCTCTCTTTTTCTCACTATTTATATTTCCGTAATTTCCTGACCTCTGTTTATTGACCCATCTTTTCATTCCTCAGTCTTCATCTGTCACGCTTATCTTTGACAGATGTATCAAACTCTATAAATATGGTCGTCATTTTGGGGAAGATTATATAAACAGTGCTCATTTTTTGATGTTGTTATATTAAATCAAGTACATTGTTCAAGTATATCTTATCTTTCGTCTACTGTTTAAATATAATATGTTCACTTCAGACAAAAATGTTTGCGTTGATACCTTTGACATTGACTTAACGAATGCAACGTTGCTATTAGAAGTGCATACAGTTTGAAAGGTGTATTTATGTGATATATATTATACATTATTTCCTTAACTAATATGTGTAAGTAAGATGAAAGGTGACAAGAGTTGCAACTTGCAGAGCTATAGATTTACATACCTATATATATTTTTTTTTAAGTACGTATGCATGCAGTATGTGTAAGTTCATGTGAGAGAGCTAGAGAACCATTGGAAATTCCCAAATGCACTGAAGACAAGCAAATTTCTGGCATCATTTGCACAAGCACTCTTGGAGTGACTACATCACGAAATGGGGCTGTAAAAAAGTCACCAACTCAACATTATGATCAAGCGTATCCATGTTTGCTTGTATACGCGTATGAAGTGGGAAAATTACATGTTTATATAAGTATCTCTGTAGCTTAGAGTGTAGATTATAGTTAAAAGAGTATAGATATAATCCCAATGTTTTAATTTTTATATACAAATATAAAGATAAAAAAATGTTATAAAATAGTCTTTAAATTGGAAAGATAAATCGCCATTCAAGATTAATATTTAATGCATACCTACAATTTTTTTTGTTTTTGTTTATATGACTTGTGTAAGTTTGTGCTTTATCATGTGTACCTACTTACAAAATAAAAACCGAAATCTCGAACAAACTCAAATCCTGTAACTCTTGCAGCACTTGTGATATTGACAAAGTGAACCTGTCTTTACAGTTTGGGTGGTCAGCCTCATACCAACGTAGAGTTAAAGAACATAGAAGTTGAGGTGACAAAGCGCGTAGAAAAATAATTAGGAATGTTTTGAAAGATGTGAATAAAATTTAAGAAGTGGAATATTTTATTGTGTAATGGGTATTGCGTGGTGACGTTTGTGCTACTTTGGACAGTAGAAGATGCCTCTATCATGTTTATTCATTGTTATTTATTAGAAGTTATGTAAAATAAACCTGTGCCCCCGGTACAAGTTTCACTTTATTACTAGATAGAAATTTATTTAAAGAAAAAATGTATGGAAAGTTGTAATATTCTTTAAAACGTTTGAGTATGAGTAGATGTCATGAGCAGACTTGCACTCAGTGTTGTTAGCATCTAAGTACTGTTTAGATACCTGCCATTGTGAATAAGTGTTTAATAATAATAGGTACTATTGGCCAATACTTATATAGCGCCGTTTAGTGGCACTAGCCATCCCAAGGGTGCTTTGTTTATCTGTCAATTAAGGAAAAGATCAGTTACTTTATAAAAAAAGTCAAGAGGAATCCCATAATATTATTGGATGTATATTTTACTTGGTGAGAAAATTTTGTAACAAAAAAGTTAAACAATATACTCTTTTTTTAAATATACTCAACTAGCAGTACCCGGCGTGTTTCACTACGCCATTTGGGCATGTGGTATCAATTTTTTTCTACAGATAAAAGAGGAAACAACAGGATCAAAAAAAAAAGTGTGCTAATCGGAATCAAGCTTCACACAATTTATCTCTAGGTTAATCTTCACGTTTTCTAAAAAAAAAGGTCTAGGTACAACTGTTAAGCAGCAGAGCCAAGCATAGGGAAAATCGATTGCGGTGCTCCATTTATATTTAAGATAAAAAAATCGGCTATGTAACGTCACTCATCTAATCTATTCTAAGTTGCATGGATATAATTGTTACATTTGGAATTCACATTAAGTGCATGCCCACAAGCAGACACGTATAAGTTCACACTTGCACAGTCTGCGTGTGAACCTACAACATAAAAACCCGAATCTCAAATGAACATACACCCTGCAACTCTTTGCTGACCTTCCCTGAATCAGGGGTGACATTGGCAGAGTGAACCATTTTCTATTTATAGTTGGTCAGATGCATATTGACCTATACAAGAAAAGAATATAAACAATAAATGAAATTTTATAATCATACAATTAAAGAACTAATCTATAAAATTCACTATACTCTTTGAGCAAAGTGAAGAAATAAATGTATTCCAAACAATCAGGAATATTTTTCAATGTAACCGCACTGTGAAACGTATGCAGTTGGGGAAAATGCTTCATACAATATGATGCACTTAAGTGTTTTTTCAACTATCTCCATAAAAGTGTTTAATTTATGTTGAATTTTTGACTCCCTGTCCTGTCTTTATCCCGGCCAAGTGAATTCACATTTTTTCCCCACATTTAAAATGTGCTCTATCCATTATTTCAATATGTGAAAGTTTTAGGTAGTGCACACGGAACATTTTCTATTGACAACAAAATTGTAAGTCGCACGGCCGGGTTAGGTAAAAGGCAAACATTTTGTTTATCTTGGTTGCTTTGGACCATTGTCACATAGAAGAAAGACGTTTAACCGCCGAGAAAAAAACGATCTTTAAATTTGTGGTGAGTATATAATTTTAGAGAAATGCGTTTTTTGAAAAAACAACTATATTATGTATATTTTAATAAAAAGTATGTTTCAATAAAAGGTTTTAATAATAATAATATATTTCAATATGGTCTTCTAGTTGTGACCTACGAACTTTCGTTTATCGTATTTTTTATAAGTGCGGGATATAAAAGCTTTCTTACATTTCTAAAATTCAACTTGGAATACTTGAATAACATTTTTTAATTTGGAACTTTTTTCTAGGCCAGGGGTCGGCAACCTTTTGAGTCGGAAGAGCCAAAAATTACAATTTACAAATTTCAAAGTTTTTCCTTGACTTATAGGTTGGTATGAGGCTGACCACCCATACTGTAAAAAAGGGTTCACTTTGCCAATGTCGCCCCTGTTTCAGGGAAGGTCGGCAAGAGTTGCAGGGCTTATGTTCATTTAAGATTGGGTTTTTATATTGTAGTTCCACATGCGGTATGTGCGAGCGCGAAATTATGCGTGTCTGCTTATGGGAATGCATTTGATGTGAATCTCAAATGATACATATCCTATTTTGGATTTGGATTTGTAAAGAGCCACAAATGTTTTTTTGCCAACAATAAATAGCGTCGATGGGGCGAGGGGAGGGTGAAAAGCGAGTACAAGTAGCGGAGAGATCGTTAATCGATTCAGAACGATTTAGTTTTTTTCGATCAGAAGTATAATTCTGTGTTTTTTTTATATTTGCGTATGAAGCTAAAGAGCCGTAACTTCACACCCAAAGAGCCGCATGTGGCTGGTGAGCCGCAGGTTGCTTACCCCTAACCAAACCGATATCGATCCACCATATTTGTAAAAAGTCCGGTCTATAGCTTAGTTGGTAGAGTAACTGCATTCCATGCCGAGATCTCGAGTTAGAATCCCACTGAAGTTGTCAGAATTTATTTCTCGTTTCAGTGTTTATTTCTAACCCAAAATAAAATACCGGCAAGGCTTACTCAGCCTTCATAAGAAATGAGTGTCAAGCCACTCAGGAGCTGAATAACATCCATTTCAAGTTGGCGTAAAGTAAAAGTTACTGGGTTGTTCATTTTAGATTTGGATTTTAAATTATGAGTAGGTACACATGCAGCATTTGTAAGCGTGAACTTACATGTGTCTACTTGTGAGCATGCATTTTATATGAATCTTTAATGTAAATGTATATTTGCAACTAAGATTATGTATTGTGGTTGAATATAATGGTCTTCTTCTATTGGGTGGTTTCAAAATTTACCGACCTCGTTGCTGAAATATTGAGAATTGAGAACCATTGTTTATTTGATCACCATCAAACTTCACAGGATTCATTCTAAAAATATGTTACATGTTTCCTGAAAATTTCGTCAAAATCGGATGAGCGGTTTATGAGTATAGGGAACATACATACATACATACATACATACATACATACATACACACATCCTTCTTTATAGATATAGATAGATAGATTGCATTCCATGCCGAGATCTCGAGTTAGAATCCCATTGAATATGTCAGAAATTATTTCCCGTTTCAGTGTTTATTTTAAACCCAAAATAAAATACCGGCAAGGCTTACTCAGCCTTCATAAGAAATGAGCGTCAAGCCACTCAGGAGCTGAATAACATCCATTTCAAGTTGGCGTAAAGTAAAAGTTACTGGGTTGTTCATTTTAGATTTGGATTTTAAATTATGAGTGGGTGCACATGCAGCATTTGTAAGCGTGAACTTACATGTGTCTACTTGTGAGCATGCATTTTATATTAATCTTTAATGTAAATGTATATTTGCAACTAAGATTATGTATTGTAGTTGAATATAATGGTCTTCTTCTATTGGGTGGTTTCAAAATTTACCGACCTCGTTGCTGAAATATCGAGAATTGAGAACCACTGTTTATTTGATCACCATCAAACTTCACAGGATTCGTTCTAAGAATATGTTACATGTTTCCTGAAAATTTCGTCAAAATCGGATGAGCGGTTTATGAGTCTATAGGGGACATACATACATACATACATACATACATACATACATACATACATACATACATACATACATACATACATACATACATACATACATCCTTCTTTATAGATATAGATTTGAAAAACAAAAAATCTTGGCTGGCTAACATCCACGTACTTAAGATTCAGGCCCCATAGCAACCGTATAATCGGTCCATAGCCTAGTGGTAACGCTTTGGATCTGTAAATGGAAGGTCGTAGGTTTGAATCCCGGCGGAGCACAAAAAATATGCCATTTATGTTTTCAAATATGCTCTTCGCTGGGTTGAAAAATTCATATACCTTTATCAAAGGCCGGTCACCTAAGGTCCATGCAGCTTTACAGCAGCTGGGTCTTACTTGAAAATTGTCGCTTTCTATAGTGACAACCAAGCTTGCAGAGGGCTCTTGAGGTGTAATTCATACTAAACAGTGCTCATGAAATCAATAGCCTAACATTATAATTATATTCCTTTACCAAAGACCGGTCACTTAGGTTCATCCAGCCTTACAGCAACTGGGTCTTGCTTGAGAATTGGCGCTTTCTACAGGGACAACCAAGCTCGCAGAGGGCATGTATACCTACACACACACATGTTTATGAAATCTGATCAATCAACAGTGTTTATCAGTAATATTACTTAATACAAAATTATAAAAGCATGTTAGGTCACTTGAGTTGTCAACCGTGGTCCGTCAATAAACTGATAAATGATAGTAGTATTACATACTGATAAAAAATTTGTGACTAATATTTTTACGTGACGACCAAAAATAATGCTGATTCAGATCACTTCATTGATTTGTAAGTGATGGTTGTCCGTTTGAATTTTGTTAATTTGTGAAGCTGAAATTTTGATTAAGCACATTGTCTTGTTTTGTTGTAGAATGTTCAAGTGGCCGTGGGCGTGGGCCTTGTCGTAGCTACAGCAGTAATGGCGTCTTTTCTCCTGCCATGGTTCAAATCTGGTAAAAAGAAGAAGATTGCCTTGAAGGATTCCTCTACAAAGTATGCCTTGCCGTTGGTGGAAAAGGAAGAACTGAGTCACGATACTCGAAGATATCGCTTCGCTTTACCATCCAATGAACATGTTCTAGGTATTTTTTTGTTCTGTTTTACGTGATTTAAATTTTACATTAATCGAGAGCAAACATGAAAATGAAACAAAGCTGTATTGCATCACAGTACCAACTGTATTGCTTGCACTCTATATGATTATAATGTGAGATTATCTTAAATAGGATTGTTTTGATTTAAGTGACGTTGCGCTTTGAATACGTTTTAATATCTTTTGACTTAGTGATGAAGGAACCTTGAATATTGTTAATCACTGATTTATTTCACCTCACATCTTATTTGAATGTTTTTTCACAGGTTTTATTAAACACTGAAATGAGATGAAGATATTTTTCTCATGCAATACATTTTAAAAATTATCCAAGAATTCAATACTGATTCTGTACATTTTTTTGTAGGACTTCCAGTTGGCCAACACATACACTTGTCTGCTAAAGTCGGTGATGAGTTAGTAATTAGATCGTATACTCCCGTATCTAGTGATGAAGATGAAGGTTTTGTTGATTTGGTTGTTAAGGTATGTACTTACATTAAATTTTAGCATCCATATAACAAATGCATCATGCATACCAAAAGTTGTTGCTTTTGCTTAACTTTTTTTTCTCTAAAATATGTTTCTTATCTCCATAAAGTTGTCATCTAATAACCATTTACTATTAAGCATTTATCAAGAACATGTAGAATCCTGTTGTCATTTCTTTCCATCAAGGTATATTTCAAAAATGTCCATCCGAGATTTTCCGACGGGGGTAAAATGTCCCAGCACCTTGAGAGCTTGAAAATCGGGGACACCATTGATGTGCGCGGGCCTTCTGGAAGATTAGTTTACAACGGATGTGGGAAGTTTGCGATTAAAAAGCTGCGGAAGGATCCCCCTACAAAAGTTGTAGCTAAGAAGTTGAATATGATTGCCGGTAAGCTCCACTGAAACACATGCCCTAAAGAACATAAATAACTTATTCTATTTCGGTAACGCTGATAATCTGCCAAACACATCAGTGCCATTATTTATTTGTTTTTACTAAAATGTGTGGGAATCAATCTCTCTCACGGCATGGTATTTTTTTATTCATTTTCCGTGGTCTCATTTAAGTACCTAATACATATGCTATACTTTTAACATTATAAAACATTTTCTGTTTGACTTATAGGTTGGTATGAGACTAACCACCTATACTGTAAAAATTGGTTCACTTTTACCAATGTCATCCTTGTTCAGGGAAAGGTGACAAGATTTGCAGTTTTTATTCCTTGACTTATAGGATGATATGAGGCTGACCTCCCAAACTGTAAAAAAAAATCACTTTGCCAATGTCACCCCTGTTGCAGGGAAGGTCGGAAAGAGTTGCGATGCTTAAGTTCATTTGAGATTTGGGTTTTTATATTGTTGGTCCACATGCGGCATGTGTAAGCGTGAACTTATATGTGTCTGCTTTTGGGAATTCATTTAATATGAATCTTAAATGTAATATATCTTTGCAACTTAGATTATAGATGCTCATTTGAGGTTTAGGTCTTATTTTGTAAGTACACATACAGCCTGTGTATTACACTTGTTTACTTGTGGGCGAGCATTGAATCTGAAATGATCAAATATCATTGTATTTAATCTTTGAAAATGGGTCTTCTATACAATGAAGTTTTGCCATTGTATTTTGTAATGTATGATGCTATCGTAGGTGGCACTGGTATCACTCCCATGCTGCAGCTGATAAGGCATATTTGCAAAGATAAGTCAGACAGCACCGAGATGAGGTTGCTATTTGCTAATCAAACTGTTAATGATATCTTGGTGAGGAAGGAATTGGAAGATGTTCAAAAGCAGCACCCTGAACAGTTCAAGCTGTGGTACACCCTGGATACACCTCCAGCAGGTAATTGCTGTATTTTTTCCTTTTTAAAAACCTTTATTAGAAATAAGAATGTTGGCTTCTTTCACCACAAACCAAAAATGGTGAACATCTGGGATGTGGACTGTGTAGAGGCAATTAAATTACTTTTCAGAATAAATAGTTAATCCTATGCTTTTAATTAACAAATTAGAAATTAATTTGAGTAAAATTTTTAATAAATCATAAATTTTAGTTTCCAAGTTCATTTTCAAAGTTAATTAATATAATACATTTTTACCATAAAAATTTGCTTTCATTTTTTGTCCTTTTTTTTTGAAGAGGGACCGCTTTGATATTTTTTATTATCAGAGACCACAAGGTTCAAGAATGTTTATCCCTTTTGTGTGCTGCTTGTCCCTTCTGAGGACCACTTCTGAAGCAGTAGTCCACAGACCTGTTAAAGGCGCCTTTATACTCTAAATCAGTCGTTTTTGTTTCTTACACTCTATGGTTGACCTTGACTGATAGGTTGGTACGAGGCTGACCACCCGTGCTGTAAAAATCGGTTCACTTTTGCCAATGCCACCCCGGTTCAGGGAACGGCGGCAGGAGTTGCAAGGTTTATGTCCATGTGAGGTTTTCTTTATTTGTATGCACACATGCAGAATGTGTAGGCGCGAACCTACATGTGCCTGTCTGAAGGCATGCATTTCATATGAGCCTTAAATGTTAACATATCCTTGCAGCTTAGATTATAGATTATAGATATGGTCTTAGTAAAATAGTTACACTAATGAAAAAAATCAAGCATGTTTAATATATTTTTATCTTAATTATAAAGTTTGAACAAAATATATAACAACACAATAACTTAACACAATATTTTTTTAAAAAAAACACATTTTTTCAAATTTTCAGCGTTTTTTTCGTGTGTGCTGTATTTTGGATTTTTTTTTCTTTTTGATTACAGAACTACATTGTTTAGTGCCGTATCCGAACATTTTTTTTTAAAATGTCAATAGTTTTTGAGTAAATATGGAAAAACTGAAACTACTTAATGAATTAAATTTTCATTAAATCAAAGAACACAGTGTTTCCATATTTACTCAAAAATTATTGACATTATAAAAAAATATTCAGATACGGCACTAAACAATGTATAGTTCTGTAATTAAAAAGAACAAAAAAAATCCAATATACAGCACACACAAAAATAAAGTGAAAAAACGTGTTTTTTTTTAAAAAAAAATTGTGGTGGCAATTATTAAGTTATATTATATTTTGTTTAAATTTTATAATTAAGATAAAAAAATAATAAACATGCTTGATTTTTTTCATAACTCACTTTTTTGCTAAGACCATAAAGTGCAAGAAACAAAAACGGCAGATTTAGGGTATAAAGGAGGCTTAAGAAAAACTGCTGTAAAGGATATCCACTGCTGTGGAGCATCAAAAGTTCCTTACAATGTTTCATATCATTTGAATAGGAGCAGAGTTTGATAAAGCAACACAGGGCTGTCGAGTTTTTACAATCTGTTTTCTTCTAACTTTCTTCCAAAATCACCGTTCCTCCGCTTACTTAAATTGTTCTAATCTTATCAAATAATGTTGTAGATTGGACTTATGGGGAAGGACATGTAAACGAAGAGATGATAAGGAACCACATGTTCCCTCCAGGAGATGACGTTTTGGTTCTGATGTGCGGACCTCCTCCGATGATTAATTACGCTTGCCTGCCAAACCTGGACAAGATCGGTTACAAAGATGACATGAGATTTGCATATTAATTTCATTATTAAGAATGTTACCAGTGCCACTTTAATGTGCTTTATTTGTGGGCTTTATAGTTATAACTGGTCACAATGCTTACCATGGTTTTGTTATTTTAAAATAGTCCTCATATCTTTGTTAAACGTGTCTACTGAATAAGCTTCAAGTTAGGGTATTCTTCTACTGGGTTCTTTCTCTGTGATAATGTTATACTTAAAAAAAAGTAGGTAAATTATGTTAACCAACATTTTATTCATCCATTTTTCAGCACAAAGGTTCATGTTTAAAAATATTTTAATAATGTATATAATTGTAATACAATAATATTACTTAATTAGGGACATTATATTTTGTCATAATTAAAATCTCAGAAACAATATGTCTTGTTTTTCTTCATAATGTGACAAAAAGTATTCATGGACGGATATCAAATCACAAAATTCAGATCCAACATGCTGTAGAAAAAGTAAGCTGTAAAAACTTAAAAATAACGGCTGTGCTTTCTGTAATATGTCTCACAAAAAAAATACTATCAAAGGAATAGAGATTAAAAGGTACAATTATACAAATATAGATACTACGGAGTGAGAATATACAAAAAAGGGTCAATAAAATAAGTGGAATGGTAATATGGAATAAAAATGATTTCTTTGTGCATTTTTATAAGGCCTCACAAATCCCGATTCTGTAACTTCTAGCAATCGATTTCAGTTGCTGGTAATAAATACTTAAGTTATTATATTAAAGCCATAATATTCTTAGAAGTTACAGATGCAGGGGTATCAAATATTATCAATATTATTTACAGAGTTTAATGATAATAACTTATATTCCTACATAACCTACATTACTGTAAAGTGTGACTTTGTACTTCTAACATTTGAAAAAGTTAAGAAATTTGGACGCATTTCAAATATCCAGTGCAGGCAGTAACTTTGAAATAAAATAGCTTATACGTGATATTAATAAATCAATAAAACATGTGATTCCGAAATCAAGGCACATATTAAGTTAATTTGACTCAAGGCACTAACAATGTTAAGAAGTATCTTGTTTGTACTTATTAAAAAATATTATTGTAAAAAAGTACATAAAAATGATTTCTAAAATCCTACAAAAAATGGAATTATTTTTAATCCTAAGAGATATTTTATTCCTTAAAAGCGTTATTTATATGCAACATGCGCCCAGTTTTGATGCCTTAATTTTTTTTTTTGTTGAATCATACATCTTGATGGTTTATATTTTATGTGACGGCAGTATCAGTTAAATATAATTTTTGACACAAGCCTGGAACAAGTATTAACAAATACAAGGCACAAGGAAAAAAGTAGATGTTACAGACAACCAAGACGCTTGATTTAGTTAAATACTGACAAATATGATCTCACAACAAAGTTCCGATTAATATATCAAAAAAAAAAATTAGATTTTTTTTCAGTTCAATTAAAGTGATGGTGTTTTTTTTAAGTAACGGACAACTCGGAAAGAGGTTTGTACCATATAAGTTAAAACTATTTTCAACTACTTGCTGAATGTTTTTCTAGTATTCATACAAATTTCAGATAGTATTGTTTGTAAAGATGGTGATCACTGAAAAATTCCGTGTTTACATTTTTTTATAGAAAGATTTTGGTTTGTTAAGTGTTACATACTAGGCACTTGAGAAGTATTCTTTAAAAAGTGAGGCTGCTGCGGTCAGAACCAGAAAAGCCATCATGGAAACTGAAGCCGTGGTGCTGCTGTTACATCTGTGGTCTAGGAAGCAGAAGCAAAAGGTTGTGCTGTCATAGTAGTTCCTGAAATTATAAGAATTTATATGCAATTGTTTCAGTTGTAAGCCCGAGTACAAAAAACCACTTCTTGAATTCATTAACCCATTTACTTACTCTTAGTATAAAACATTGCATACATTTCCCACAATCGCAGACATCAAAAAATAAAATAAATTACATCACAATATGCTTTACTATTTACGCAATGTTTTATACTGGGGGTACATGTTTTGAGTAAGATAAAAAATAAATATTAAACTAGAATCGGAACTAATACCATAGACCAAAAAATATGGCATCACACAGCCGGGTTGCTAGGGAAAAGGCAAAGCAATATTTTGTTATTGGTTGCTAAGAATAATACAGGGTTGTTCTCAACACGGTTGATCCGTTGATGTTTCATAGATCATCATTTTTTTGTATAGAAAATTCACTATAGGTGGCGGTTGTTCAAATTTACTATGTGTGAATAACACCGACTGAGGTGGATAGATGACATCAAGAGAACTGCAGACAGAGGATGGCTAAACACAGCAGCTGATGGAGAAATACGGAGAAGATTGGAGGAGGCCTAAGTTTAAGAGTGGACTGAGAAAGGTTCATGTAGAAGAAAAGAAGAACAATAGCACGTGACTTTTGCACACTTTTGAGACACAAAATTTGAGATTGGGTTTTTATGTTGTAAGTTCACATATGCGGCATGTGTAAACGCAAACTCATATGTGTCTGCTTATGAGAATGCATTTAATATAAATCTCAAATGTAATAATATTATATCTTTGCAACTTAGAATAAGGATAGATATCAGAACATCAAACATGTTTGTGTGAAAATAAGTCTGAACTAATAAATCAAGCAAGTAATTGCAAATTATAGCTGTGACCTTGCTATACTGAGTTTCTTTGTATGTTGATAATGACAAGATTCTGCGCTCACCTTTTAACATCATACTCTTTGATGCTGTTGTTGACATAATGTGCCAGCAACAAGTCTGGAGAAGACGATCGGCAGCCTTCATAGTGGTCGGTAGGAATGTCCGTGCGGATGGGGATCAAGTTGCTGAGGCAATTTCTGGTTATCATGGTGTCCGCTAAAAGGATAAAGCATGTTAGTCAAAATATTCATTTTTCATGTAATTCAATTGTTGCTTTAAAAAAAGGGCGATCGGTGACAAAATATTTTATTTTAAACGAAGTATGCACTTTGGTTCTATGCATTCTGGCAAATAACTTAAATGTGGCTCAAATCTTTAAAAATCTTTTACGTGGTAAAAACTGTTGAGTTGGACTTTGCACATTTTCAAAAGGCACTAAATATCACGCAAAAATACAGTTAGTACTTAAGTGTATCGCGGTAATGATCGCGGTTAATGAAAAAAAAATACTGTTCATTTGTGTACAAAAATCTAATATTTCTAACCATTTCACACATTAAAAAAATAAAATAGATTTATGAAGAGGAATGCAATTCACGAACCTATTTTGCCTGGCCAGTTGTCTTCATGCGAGAGCGGAAGCATGCAATGGCATCTGCTGATCCAGGGTCGAAGTTACTTTTTTTTATAATACAAAAAACAACAGCACACATTACATAATATGTAGAAAGGATCACTTTGCCAAAGTCACCCCTGTTTCAGGGAAGGTCGGCAAGAGTTGCAGGGCTTATAATCATTTGAGATTGTGTTTTTTATACTGTAGGTCCACATACGGCATGTGTGAGCGCGAAATTATGCGTGTATGCTTGTGGGAATGCATTTAATATGAATCTCAAAGGATACATATCTTTGCAGCTTGGATTTAGATTAGATTTAGATGTCAGTTTACAAAATTTAAGGCCAATTATAGGTTTTTTCGATAGACCAAGTTTAGTATTGACAATAGAACAAGGCCGGGCTCGAACCGGCGTTAGTGTCAATAACGCAAATTTCCAGTGCCAACGCCTTATCCCCTTGACCATCCCAGCGATATGTCTTCGTATTTTTCTCAGTTTTTAAATCAACCATCCAATCAATTATCTGTCCGATTATAAGAAGATTCACTTACCTCCTTTCCGTTCGATTATTTTTACACAGATGTCATTGTCTTCAGGACAGCTGGTGCCGAGGTAGCCCATTCCTCGCCAGTTGTAGGGATCATTACAGCCAGGCATCGAGGGAGAGCACATATAACACATGAGACATGATCCTGGAAGTAAAGTTAGGGAACAGTTAAAAAATTTAGGTTATGTTTTACGTCATTAAATTAATGAATAACAAAAACGCGCTTGTGTGCAATATTACTAGATCTTCTGTATCCAGCATTATTTTAATAAGAGCAAATTGTGTTTATTTTAAGGTTCAAGAGCTTCATAAGTTGGAGATGGTTGTTTGTATTGGCTGTCATGCCACACCCACCAAATACTTTAATGATTATTCATCGCATTTAGCATTTGTTTTTCAGTAAAATGACAAATATTACCATGAGATATGAATGTGAGAACTAGAATCAAACAGGAGATAATTTTTATAGCCATTTTAATAGTGAATTATAATTTATTTTCTGAATACTATCGAAGACGGCGTTGTTTATATTTATAAACGTCAAAGTGACTGTTGTATGTTCACAAATGAAACTACGAACCACAGACAATAATGAAAATAAATGGAAAATAAGAAAGCCGTTTGAAAAATAAATTAACTACCTACACAAGTTTTTTATTTCAAGCAAAAAATTAAATAGTTAAGTTAATTTTTTCGTCAACGAATATGTAAGATGGTTCTGTAAAATTATTTTACCTAAGTCTAAAATCAGAAGAAAATAAAGTCTGCACTTTTGAAATTGACAAAAACTTGTGTCGTGTTTCTAGGGCAAAGGCTTACTAATATTTTGTTATTGGTTGCTAAAATCCCAAGTTACATAGACCTGTGATGTTTACACGTTAAGAAAAAATCAAATTTGAAACAAAATAAGAATATTTACGAAAATTATTCCGATTTTAATCACAATAATGAAAACATGTTTTTCTACTCCCATTTGGTAATTTACTAATTACAAAACGGCTAACGCAATCACAAAGACACACATTTCCACACCCGTTGCGTAATGTTACATTACGCAACTAATAACGGTGTTGAAATGAAAATGTGCGCATGCGCATTGTCAGAAATGGAACCATTTTTGAATTTCGAGCATCAACCTTGTATGAGGCTATCCTTCTAAGCGACCGATAACAAACTATTATTGGCCGTTTCGTCAGCCATTACATGAATATTTTAAATTTATTGATAGTTCCTCCCCACTATGTTCAATCTTTGTTCAAATGAAAATGAATATATTTTATGCGTAGAGTCAAATAAAATTTGTTAAAATAGTGTAGTAATTCATCCATGTTATTTATCAAAATACTCCAGATTGTAGCTTTTCTTTTTTCGAACAGAGGCTTGAAAGGAAAATAATGCAAGATATTTTCACCGTAAAAAAAACAATATGTTTCTTTGAGTTTTGGGTTTGAATGTTAAACCTTATATACGGCATGTATAAGCGCAACCTTATATGTGTCTGCTTGTAGGCATAAATTTAAAATTAATCCCAAATGTAATATATCTTTGCAGAATAAATTATATAATCGAGGGGAATGATAAATTACACGGTTTGACAAAGGTGGGGCTTTAATTACTTCAAATGGACGAGTACAGTATAATGACTATTATTTACTATTTTGTTATTTATTTCATGGTCGTAGAAAAAGTATTGTATGCCACTGCACGTAATTAGTCTTTGTAACACTCTTGCTGTCTATTGTGCCATTCGGCTGCGCCTCATGGCACAAACTAGCACTCGTGTTACAAAGACTATCATTACTAGGCAGTGGCATAAATAACTATTTCAGAAAATCCAAGTACCTAGGTAAGTAAATAAATAGGTATTTTATTAAAAACATTAAAATAATAAGTTTAAATTATGTCAATTTTTTATTTTTTTGGATAAAAATCATAACTTTCATAATATGATTACCTACAAATGTCCAATTTTATGGGAAGTTACTTGGAAAAATGATCTTGCGCTTTTCCTGCAATGATTCCTTAACTTATAGGTTGGTATGAGGCTGACCACCCATACTGTAAAAAATGGTTCACTTTGCCAATGTCACCCCTGTTTCAGGGAAGGTCGGCAAAAGTTGTGGGGCTTATGTTCATTTGAGGTTTGGATTTTATTTGTAAGTACACATTCAGCATTTGTAAGCGCGAACTACATGTGTTGGTTTGTGGGCATACATCTGAGAGCTTTAAATGAATATATCCTTGCAACTTAGATTATAGATTATAGATGCTTTAGATTTTTTTCCCCTAGGTAAGTACTGATGATGCTTTTCTTACGATACCTACATATAAAACTCTTAATTGTCATTCAGAGTCATCTGAATGCATTTAGATAAGTAAATTATTACTATAAGATCTAATTTCCCAAAATATGTGACGCCACTGCTAATTCAAATGATATTATTTTTTTATCTTTCAAAATTATTCTTCAGCCAAAAATAATCATGCCATAATATTTTTTTATAACAACTTAGTGCTTGTTTGAAGATTTATCTAAGATGAGAAATAAATCACTTTGACTTTTTGGTATTGCAATAGAAGAAAATGATCGCAATCTTAATGATGGCTATCTTCTATTTCTTGTTGAAACTTTGTGATTATTCACGACATCGCAAATAAACAAACCATCGCAGCATTGCCATAAATAATGGCAATGCCGATATACCTATCTGCTTAAGGCACCTATGGGTATAGCTCAGAAAGCAGTGGCGTACCAAAAAAAGATACACTTCCAAGAAATGAGGTCCGCACAAGAATTAGTATAGGTAATATTGTTACGTCACTCGGTCAGGTTGCTAGGGAAAATGCAAACAAATACCTATTTTGTATCAGAGTTTTAGTTTCCACGGCCGGCTGACGATTGTGGAGAGTTGCTTGTAACGTTACCTATATAATTTTGTGAATCGAGACAGTACCATTAAAAAAATAATGTTACCTTATTTCCTGTCAGATTTTAACACTTTATCTAGTTCTTTTTATTATTTAACACAAGAGGGTATAAAACATACAAAGGACTCGGAACATTTTTTAATTATTGGAACTTATTTTCGGCAAGCAAACGTCAGTCTTTTTTTGTTTTTTGTTTTTAAGAAATCCTGTGCGGGAGACTCCCTAGATTCTAAAGACTCTAGGGGTCTATGACACTTGTTGTAGTGCCGCAGAAGTGTACGAGCTTGGTCGTCGCTACAAAGCGCCATTACTCAAGCAAGACCCAGTTGCTGTAAGGCTGGATGGACCTTTGGTGACCGGTCATTGGTAAAGGTTTATGAATTTTTCAACCCAGCGAAGAGCACATTCGAAATATAAATGGTATATTTTTGTGCTCCGCCGGGATCCCAAACCACAACCTTCCATTTACGAGTCCAAAGTGTTGCCACTACGGACTACGGACCGGTCCAAGATGCCAACGACACGCGGTGTGCCTGAGCGGTTACCCATCCAAGCACTGACCGCGCCCAATGTTGCTTAACTTCGGTGATCTATGGGAACCGGTGCTTTCAACATGGCTAACGTCGTTGACATTGCCGTCCTTGCCGTCCTTAGCAACCAATAACAAAATAAGTATTTGATGCTGGAGAGTTTCTTTCTGAGATCTGTTGCCGTGGTCTATGGAAACTGAAGCAACCGGACGTTTCATCTATGTATGCGAAGGTGAAGTGATGCAGAAGTAGTCATCACAGTTTAAAATCAACATTTTCTTCAAGGGAGTTTGGAAGTATAAGTTGATGTATGTTTTTCTTGGGGCCCTTTTTGACCAGGGGGCCCTGGGTCAGTCGCACCGTTCAAACCGCCCGTAATGCAGGCCTGAAAATATAGTTAGCAGTGGCGAAGGGTGCCATACAAGCCGGTTTCCATCGGTTTCCCGTTTAAAATGAGGCAGAAATGATAATAAAGTAGACTGCATGGTTTCAATGGGAAAAAAATACGCATTGTTTCTTTGGTTTTAAATGTATATTTTTACTGTGTGCCTATATTTTGTAACTACTTTGTAACATTATTATAAAAGGGAAGCACATGGCACCCTTCGCCACTGATAGTTAGTACAATATCTGAAATTGTTGTAGAAGGTGAAATAATGTGTCAGAACTTCCTGTTAGCTACTTAAATTATTCAGCAACCACATAGGTACTACAAGCAGATTGGATATGGAAAAAGTGGGTGAAACCCAATTTTAATCAATACGCATTCGAAGGTGTATAAAATATGAAACCTACAATTCTTGGGTTGCAAATTACCCAACCTTTACAACTGATATCGCACGAGTTCATTCATGCAGTTGAATGCTTATGGCATAAGTACGATATTATAGCACAAACCACAATACACCAGACTCGTAAGTCAATACCAAATGGGCCCTAGAAAATGAAATTTGCAGGTACGACCCAAATGACTGCAAGACATTGACCCACTTCGATTTGGAAATAGACAGAACATTACATTTAATTCAAACAGCGCCACCCAATACGAGATCAAAACAGCAGTTCCTTTTCAGTGTGTACCCCAAGAATAAAGCTTTCCGTTAAAACTCAAATATTTTTTTCGGAAAATAATACGCTCACTGTGAGCACTGTTTCAGTTTTCATTCATTTTTGTTAGAACACCATGATAGAGTAAAAACGTGTATTTAGGATACCTAGAGATAGAAATAATTTTATACTTCTTCCACAACACAATATTTTCATACCTTGCCTTATTCGGAGCGTATTGTTTGGTAATGATAAACTTCTCAAAATCAATAATGTTTAGACAGCTATTGCTGCGAGGGAATTTTCAATTAACGAGACCTACTTCTTGTGATACAGTTTGCAAAATTCGTGCGAACGTTTTGCTCTGCTCACGAAATATTTCGATTCCGATACAAGTGTGGAGGAAAATTTACGATTGGCAACTACAATAGTTGCGTTTTCTTCTATAAACCATATATTGGCACACTGATAGGTACTGTTCGTTATCGTATTTTAATTTTAATTAAAATGAGATTTTATTTATTGGCACAATGGTGTAAAAAAGTTTACGTAAGTTATGCTAAGAGTTTCGTTTAAGGACTTATCTCTCCTCAAAAGTTATAAATATTAAGAAAAAAAGAAGAAAAATACGACTGTACCAATCTTTTCCAAAATGAAGTTAATGGTATTCTTGTACAAATATCCACTACTATTCCAAATCTAAAAATCTAAATCTAAGCTGCAAAGATATAAATCATTGAAGATTCATATTAAACGCATTCCCACAAGCAGACATGTACAAGTTCGCGCCAACACATGCCGCATGTACCTATTGCTTATTGCAAAATAAATTTTTGGATACTGAATGTGGAAATGAAGTTTTTGGTACGAATTTTTATTTCTACTAATGTTTCTCTATAAATGTTGGCTTCAAGCTGTCTACCTCATTCGTAAAAGTAAAAGGCACACATCTCAAACGCGATGAAGTAAAAAGCTACACCACAGAATAATTTGTCAACGACGTTAGCCATGTTGAAAGCACCGGTTCCCATAGATCACCGAAGTTAAGCAACATTGGGCGTGGTCAGTGCTTGGATGGGTAACCGCTCATGTACACCGCGTGTCGTTGGCATCTTGGACCGGTCCGTAGTCCGTAGTGGCAACACTTTGGACTCGTAAATGGAAGGTTGTGGATTCGGATCCCGGCGGAGCACAAAAAATACCATTTATATTTCGAATGTGCTCTTCGCTGGGTTGAAAAATTCATAAACCTTTACCAATGACCGGTCACCAAAGGTCCATCCAGCCTTACAGCAACTGGGTCTTGCTTGAGTATTGGCGCTTTGTAGCGACGACCAAGCTCGTACACCTCTGCGGCACTTCAACAAGTGTCATAGACCCCTAGAGTCTTTAGAATCTAGGGAGTCTCCCGCACAGGATTTCTTAAAAAAAAAAAAAAAAAAATTAATTCAATTTTAAAAAATTAAAATTAAAAATAAAAAACAAATTGTTTGAAACATACAAAAATAGTATGCTTTAATGTGATTGGACATTATGACATGCTTCTCTAGATGGCATATCGAATGATACATAAAACTTCGATGCAGAATAAGGTGTACGAATATATTTGACCTGTAACATTTTGCAAAAACTGTTAGTACTTATTACTCGGAGAAGGTGAATTGACTTATATTTTATTCCGAAAAGATTGACCTCTTGATGTTGATCGATCGATCGACAATTGCAAAATTAGTTTTGATTACATTTTGATTGTAATATGTACAAGTATTTGCAGATGTCTACGTTGAGGTAATACTTACAGATTGTTTTTGAGAGGTCACAGCCAGAGGCGGTTTCTATTAACGTGCATCCGTGCAGTGAGCTGCCTAGATTTTGTAATAATTTTAGCAAAAAAATGTATACACTTTTAATAAAAATATATCGTGTGGAAGATGTGTTAAAAGATCGCTGAAGTAAAAAATCACTAATATAATTATACGAAGCGCCTGATAAGCGCAAAGGACCGCTGTCATACATAATATTATAGTATAATTATTATACTTCTCGGGGCATATCGCTCAATGCACAGAGATCTTGAAAAACTTCCATACATATTATGAAAAACTGTCGAATCCGTGGCTGTGAGAGAGATAGCGGATCAATCATAGCTTCTGTAACGCGGTAGACAAAGATGGCAAACGCCTTGCTACGTGCAACACCCAAATATTATGAAATAGTCGACGTGTGTTGACATTATATGAACAATGAACAATGAAACCATCATAAGTTAGACCCTCCGCACACTAGACGACAGGCGACAGCGACTTGTCGGCGCGAATCGGCGATCGGCGCGACTCGGCGACAAGTGCGCGGAGCTTTGAACAAAATATATTAAAACTGTCGGCCGCAGCCTGTCGTCTAGTGTGCGGAGGTCTTACTCTCCTTAGCATTTTAAAGAAAACATTGGTTATTACAATGTTGATTATAAATAATAATTGCCAAACTGGACTCTGGATGATTCACATCCGTTCAGTTGTTAGTTGACGTAGAGATATACAGTCATCGGTTGGCCTTTGATTTTGCGGGAATATTTTTTACATTCTTTTAAAAATCATCGTAAATTCATTACAAGATTGTTGTTAATTAATTTTCTGACTATGAATTTCAATAATAAAGCAGACGTGGACTTAATGAAAAAAAAATTGTTGTTCTTTCAAACAAAAATTGTTTAACAATGTAAAGCTAAATCTAAAACAGTGAATAGGGTATTTAAGCATCATGGCTGTGTGGTTGTGAATGGTTTTTTTCTTTCCGTGTCGTATAATTTGTGGTGAAAAATCGTGGAGCGAAGATGTGTCATGGATCTCGCTCACCTTACTGAGGAAGTTAAACATCATGCACTTTCGTAAACTCACATTGAGCATGTAATGCCTTTAAATTAATGAGGCCAAACAGATCTTCCACAATGGCTTGATGTTGGTTATAGAGAATCAATCAAAAATTTCAATGATAAAGTGCATGAGAACAGATTAATTATACCTATCTGGAACAATTTATTTTGTTAAATTTTGTGCTGTTGTGCGGATGGATTTCCATTTTAAATAACTGTAAGTACGCGCTTAAATACATATATTCGTTATGCAAAATAACGGGTGTAGGTATGTACTCATGTATAGCTTAATAAAACATTATATATGTACGTATTTCTTACAATTTCCATTCAAATCAAATTGGAAAATAAAAGAAAAACTATAATTGCAGAAATTATGAACTGCCAAAAGTTTTATTGACGAGCCGCCTCTGGTCACAGCTATTATCTCTGACAATCTACGACCTCCGTCTAAATTATTTTTCTGTCTATAAAGCACCCGAATTTATAACAATTTAAATGACAGTAATAATTTGGATTATTTTTATAATCTCGCAATGATTTGGTCCTTGACAGGGTTACGTTCCTTTTGTAATATCCATGCAACTTATTTTATAATGTGTTTATCAATGCTATGATTAAAAAACTGCATCATACAACTACGATTTTCAAAATGACGACCAGAAACGTAATGAAGACAAATGAAGATAATTTTACTGGGATCTATTCATTCTCTTAAAATGAAAGCTGTTATGATCTACTTATTTTTACAAGTTTACAAGCAGTATTCAGTTAACAAGTAGTAGGTAGTACGGGAATGTGTAAAAACTTATATGTTCTGAAACGGTCGACTGTATTTTTGTATCGGAATTTTCTTATGTCTCGCAAATCTCCTACCGCGTCCTACCATGAAAGCGTCGCGACGCTATTCTGACTTATTTAGTTCATTATATATCCGTTGTTCTACTTACATATTGTAAGGATAATCCAGGAAAGAGCGGGAAAAGGCTGTAGACGATTATAAATGAAAAAAAGATTCAATATTAGATACCTATGTTTATTTTACAGACAGGAAAAAATAATGGTCGAGTATTTCTATTAATGTATGTTAATAGTTTGAAGCACTTTAATTTTATAAAGTTACAATTTATTGAGTGTTATTTATTGTCGGTGTTATAGTCGCGGGGATCAAGACAGGTTATTTGGAACTGGATAACGCTGGTTCGAATCCCGCGACGATAACTTCGACCCTGGTTCAACAGATACCGTTGCATGCACACAAGCTTCTGCTTTCGCATGAAGACAACTGGCCAGGTAAAATAGGTTGGTGGATTGCATTCCTTTCCACAAATCTATTTAAAAAAAAAAAAATTGTTGATTTTGTTTTTCTTTTATTTTTGAGGTAAACTTTGTTATGTTGTAAATGAGCAATAAAATAAATTATATATCTTGCCTGTCTAATGTATGTACCTCCTACATTGTCTCCGGCTTAAAAATCTGCCATGAAATTTTCGATAGTCTTCATTTTCGATTTCAGTTAAACTAAAGTTGATAATAAAAAATGAAATCGTGAGAACTGAGCATTCATTAATTAATACAGAATTCGCAGCCGAGCCGTGTAAGATGAGTAGCTATTGTTGGTAAATTGTATAATTAACTTCAATAATGTACTTTTCCTGAAAAAGTATTTTTATAACATAATTGTAGATGTTTTAAATGATAGTAATTTGCATTTTTTTCTATGAACTTGCTTCCAGTTGTGGAAACAAACAGTGTGTATAAAAGCATGCAAAAAACTATATTATGTTGATAATTATCGCAATTTAATATCTTTTAAAATCAGAAAATTAATCATTATTTTACTATTAATCATTATAAGATGATATAATATCGTCCTTCTGTACAAGTGGAGCTATTGTGTCAATTAATGTATCACCGAAGGTCGATAAATGTACCTACAACCTTCGACCTCAAGCAAAAAACAACAATTCATCAGTTCGTGATTCTTCTTCGTAGAAGACACACGCCTCCTGAAGACGTCGGCTATGACTCTGACGAAACGTAGAGAAAATCGTTCTTCTCTTTCCACGATCAGTAACATCCGTTTTTTTTTTCCATTCCAAAAACTGTCTAACGACCGTAATCATAATTTAAAATCTTTAATCACAATAAATACGTTTTCTGTTTGTATAAAGTAGCCATAAGTTAACAATTTATAGCTTCAAAATGTAGAGCCGAGCTGTAGCATTTCTCTTATTGTTCATAGGTAGAGTTGCCTTCTTTTATTTACAAACGTAATGATCTGCTGTAATGTAACAAAATATAAAACATCTTCATCGTGGTGCGTGCCAAGAAGTAGGCGCTTTGGTTTCGCTAATGCCTCATAATTCCTCTCAGCTTACTTTAATCCATTTGCCAGCTAAGTGTTCCGCAGAAATTGGGAAGGTCGCGTTGCATAACCCACATAGAGTAGGCAACCAAACAACAAAAGTATACCGAGAGAGAAAACTTCACGTAACAACTAATATATCTCGCGAGGCGGACGAATACTTTCGCGTACCTACCGGCGAGTGAGTGGACTCGGATGGGCTCTCTGTTCACCAATCAACTTTTAATTTGCTCTTCAGTAGCTCAAAGTACACACTAATAGCTATATCTTGTGTCTGCGGAGTGAACCTAAATGTCAGCTATCACTTTGAGCATTGATTGCTATCTTATGTTATTATAATCATCGTCTAGAGAAAATGTAAACAGACAAAATAGTAATTAATGGCTAATGCTAGTGGCTGAGACGAAATGCTATTTTTTATGTGAATACATATGTGTCTAAAAGATTCATTCTACAATTTGTGTTAAGGAATTGACGAGTATGATTGAACTTTTTTTTGGTTTAATAGATTTGTGAAGAGGAATGCAATTAACCAACCTATTTTGCCTGACTAGAAACAGGTTTCAACAAATTAATCATTTAATATTTAATCAATTCCTAATCTTCCAACTTAAATAATCAAATATGATTTTAATTTTGGATATATATGCTTAGTGGCATGAAATATTAAGTCTAAATTTTAGATTCCATTATTTCAGGTGATCAAATCAAGTTTTTTTTAGGTGTTTTACATTTTCTTCGAACCTAGAGCTAAATATCCAAAATTTAGCTTACACATCGGTATCTAAAATTATAGAAGCATTTGTTTCCCCAATTTAAAAATATTTTGCATATTGATTTTTCATTCAACCTAGAGCTGTTTGTCCCGATTTTTTTTTCTTACACATTTCTTAAATTACGGAAGTTGCGTTCTTCTAGATGCGTTATAGTTTGGCACTTACGAAAGTAATATTTTTTCAATATCAAGCCAAGTTTGACATAAATGGGCACCTTAAAACTGTAGCTAATTTAAAACAATAAACAATCAACAAACAGTCATTGACATCGCGTAAATTCCTATTATTCTCTTACCACAATAAAAAATAATCTCATAATTTTTCCAAGGCTTCATTTTCCTGTATTATCGGTCACACGTTCAATGAGCGTAGAACTACACCGTAAGTAGAAATAAAATTAACGTTTAAACTAAACCATAGAAATTCATGATTATGAAAACTTCAACTTTGAATAGAAGCACTGTTTTAGTTTTCATTTATGTTTTCATTAACGCTATTCTTGAGTTTAAGCATAACATTTTATACTTGGATACTAAGATTATGGTTTAATAGTCCATCAGCTGCATTTGGATCTACTGTTATAATAACTGCCGAAAATGAACGTTGGCAAAAATGCTGTTTTGTTTGAAGGATTTCTTTATTGAAATAAAACAATAAAACAATAATTTCAATTCACGATTACACAATGACTACGATGTTGTATAACATGACTTAATAACTCAATATTGCCGAATTTTCTAAATCACTTGAAAAATCAGTGCAAAATATGGATTCGCTAATTCCACACAATGATATTATTGTTGATTACATCCTAGTGTGGGTTATATAATGACGCTGTATTGTAATTACTGCTCTAGATTATGCTTTAGCGAGTGCAAGTTGGAAATTAATTTGTTAATGTGTGCTTTGTTACTTAAGAGTGAGACGACATAACGACTTGCATTGTGGCATATGAAGTCACATGTGATGTCCGGTGAAATGTTAAAAGCTTTGAGTGAGAGTAAAAACGTTTTATACTCACATAATGTTACTATAGGAATGTTTACATTTGAATAATGATGGATTGTTCGATTACGGACATTCGTGCAAAAGGTGACTCAAACATAGACTCTATACCCGGGCCGCGATAGCATGATCCATGCGACGTTTCGCATGTGGGATGGTAAAAAATATATTATAGGTAGTTACCAAATATAAAAAAATCTGATTCTGTCCATAAATAAAATATGCAAAATGTTAAATTACAAGTATTCCACCTGATTTAGAATTAAGTTCCGAAAGAGTTCGTTCATTCCTAGATTTTTTTGAAAATTCATACTATTTTTTAAAAATGCAACAAAATAAGTTTAACATGAGAAAAACACAGCAATAGCAATATTTTTATATATTGAAATCATGATTGTATTGGGTGTATTTTGCAGAGCACTCAAGACACACCTTTTTAGAAAGTCTTATCCGTGATCGGAGAGGGCCCTTGAGGTGTGACACACACAAAAACGGCACTCTCTTAACATTTGCAATTTAAAATATATAAGCCTGATATAATAATAACGATTAACGTAGGGGATTTTTCTAATAAAATAATTAATAAAAGAGTACAAAAATTGAGAGTTATTTTTTTTACATTTCTTGTAAAACGTCGCGTCGTTGACCAACGTTTGAATAAAATAAAAAAATGAAAGTAACTGAGAGTATATTTTCGGGTCACGTTGGTAAAAACTTGTGATCTGTCAAAGACTCATCCTACAGCGGCCCAAGTAAGGTTATTAATATTAAAAAGCATTACATATCCAGCATCTATGTACATTTATAGTTAATAGACTAGAAGAGCTAAACAGATGAGATATGTATGGATTAAAAAAAACACTGCTCGTTTTTTTCTTAGATGAACAAAGAAAGTATTTTATTTTTATATTATGGAACGCAGATATTTTTTGTGGTGAACAATGAAACAACAAAGTTGCAGGTCTGTAAAGTTAACCTATCTGTCGAAGAAATCACGATTTCTTCACTTATAATATGTACCTATGTGAAGAAAAAACAGACATTACAGTCATGGTAAAAATGATAAGAAAGCTTTCTGAACAATTCTGTAAATTAACTAAAGATGCTAAAAAAACTCACACACACCTAAGTTGAAACAGGTAAATTTTCGTAAAAAAAATGATCTCTGTAATATATTAACTACCCTTAAAGTGTCGTTTACGAACATAAGTCCAAATTTTCAGTTTCAATAAAAGTGGAAAAGGGATAAGAACGACATTTATCTTGTAAATTGCTTATCCAGGAAGAGAAAGGTATGTTACGATCAGATAAGGATGATTGCAAAGTAATAATTTGAAAAATTGTAAGAAACAAAAATAAAGAGAAAAGAAAGCATGAAGTAATTATCACCATCAAATAGAAAGGAACAAGTTGTAGAAGGTAAGAGGTTGCCTACCAAAAGGAATTAATAGTGAGTAATAAAATATAGATTAATTACGTTTATGGGTATTCAATGTGTAGATTGGCATCCTAGTAATTTTAAGAATATAACCGCGTATCTTTATTTTGCATTTTCATTTTTTGCATTTTGCATTCATAGAATTTGATGTGTCAATCAAATATTGATTGGAGGTTGGTGCAACAGGCTCTAAAGCTACAATTGAAAAGGTAGATTCTGTATAAAAGTTTTATACTAGTAGGGTCGTAGAAATGGCGGTTGATCTGTAATTTTGGCGTCTAGGGTTTTTAAAAGTGGAATTTGTTTTTCTGTTTAGTTTTTAATGTCCATACATATTATTATTTGTTGATTAAAAAGATTGTAATTTGTTGAGTATGTTTCCTTGACTTATAGGTTCACTTCTCCAATGTCACCCCTGTTTCAAGGAAGGTCGGCAGGAGTTGCAGGGTGTATGTTTATTTGAGATTCGGGTTTTTATATTGTAGGTCCACATGCGGCATATTTAAGCGCGAACTTATACGTGCCTGCTTCTTTAATCTTTAATGTTACATATATTTGCAACTTAGATTAGATTAGATGTTTAGATCGTAGCATATGGAGGCATTAGAGGTACAATAAAATACAAACGATACATTATTTTTTCGACAAGTTTTGACTAGGTATTATATTACTCGTATTTTCCTCTGATAATAATATTTTTTTTTGACGTTTCGTCCATCCCCTCTAACGTAGAGGACAAACTTGCAATGCACAGAAACATGGCGGAACCGTATTATCGCTTCACTTTAGGTTATTTTATACTCGGCGCTCTTGCACGGCGGTCGCGGCCATGATTTAGCTCTATTTTTAAACATCGAACAATTTCAAACATCGAACAATTTAAACGATTTCGCGCTCTTTTTTGTGCATCCGTTTGCGACAAAAAACTGAAAAAACAAAGTATTTACAAAGTTTTAAAAGTTCTCGGAAGCGTTTTTTTTACAATTATTTGGTAAAGTGCTCGGAGAAAAACTTTTAGTTAAATATTTATTGTTTTGTTGTACAAGTGGATGGTGTTTTTGGATTTTATAAAAAGTAAACAAAAAATGGTAAGTCAATTTAGTTAACGTTTTCTGTTTTTCTTTTATATTAACCTTTTATATAACCTCTGAAATGGACTCGTCATAAATTGTAAAGGCCAAAAAATGTGCGTCACACGAGCATGTTTCTAAGGAAAAGTTTTTTAATTTTTTTATTGATTGCTTAGAATGAAGCCACATACATACATCAGTGAAGTTTGCCCTCCGAGAAGAAAATACAATTTCAAAATATGTACCAAGTCCATTCATCAATTTGATTTAAAAGACAGTAAAAGAGCCAATCTATAATCTAAGTTGCAAGGATATATTCATTCAAAGCTCTCAGATGTATGCCCACAAACAAACACGTGTAGTTCGCGCTTACAAATGCTGATTGTGTACTTACAAATAAAATCCAAACCTCAAATGAGCATAAGCCCTGCAACTCTTGCCGACATTCCCTGAAACAGGGGTGACATTGGCAAAGTGAACAATCAAATGTTAAAAAGTTTTAATGTCTACAAGTTATTTTACATACCATCTATAATCTATAATCTAAGCTGCAAAGGTATGTTAACATTTAAGGCTCATATTAAATGCATGCCCACAGACAGGCCCATGTAGGTTTGCGCCTAAACATTCTGCATGTGTGCATACAAATAAGCAAAACCTCACATGAACATAAACCTTGCAACTCCTGCCGCCGTTCCCTGAACCGGGGTGGCATTGGCAAAAGTGAACCGATTTTTACAACACGGATGGTCAGCCTCATACCAACCTATCAGTCAAGGAGCCATAAAGGGAAAATTTCAATTTATACACCATTAAGTACTTGAATATATTTTTCATTCCAAGCTTGGCTTCAGGTTTTAATATATTTTTATTGAATAAAAGGACCTTTATTTCGTATTTTTCATAGATTTGATTTATTGAAAGCTGCCATGTGAAGATTATATTTTATTCAGGACATGATCCGAAAAATGACGCGGCGCTGAAAGATTAAATAAGTGAGTGAATGTATGTAAAAATACGCACAAAAATATCTACGCATCCATCCAACTACTATAGAATATCAATTAGGCATTTATTGTTGGATTAACACCTTCATTTAAGCAGATCCTGTTTCAGGAATAAATTTAAGGTGCTTCACTGTATATCTACATAAAGTTATGTGAATATTTTGTGTTAATATTCATGTATTAATCTTCTTTATTGGATAGTTTATAGTTAAAATCAAGGTTAACATTTATTTTTACTGTTAGAAAGTTAAAATTGGATTAAAGATTGTTTTTCTATGAATAAGAAGAATAGCATACTTTGTTTGAAAGAAAATAAGTGTGATTTAATTATACCTACTTTGGGGCCGTCCATAAATTACGTCATCGATTTTGTCTGATTTTCGACCTCCCCCCTTACAATCATCCTATAGTCATTATCTAATGACCCCCCCCCCCCCCTCTTGCTGTAATAATGGATGAGCTTAATAATTAATAATGTTATATTACTTACATAGTATTTTGTATATTTTGTAGAAATTGGTATTTACAAGAACGACGTCACTTACATCATTTGCCATCATCCGCAGACCAGTCTCCCCCCCCCTTAATGCGAATGACGTAATATATGGACGGCCCCTTTGTTATAATCCAAAATGAGCTTTGATGACCCTAATATGTAGCTTCGAAAGGTACAGGACGTTTCATTGAAAAATATAGGTATTAAACATTTCCCGCAACAGCCCACACGTGCCTTTGTAGTGATATAAATCACAAAAAGGCGCATATAAATTTAGTTAATTATCAATTATTATTTTTCCCCCTTTTTTTTGAAAATAAAAATTCTAGAATATAAAATTTCCAGAATGTTCGCATTTTGTTGTCAACAATAATTTCAAGCGAAATAATTACAAAGACACGTTGCAGTGCAACAATAGAAAACCGCAGGAAAAAAATTAAATTGTGTTTCCGAGGCAAAGGCAGAACATCTCTGAATATCTGAAACCGCAGACGATACAAGATGAAAGGGGAACAACTTATTTACGGCATCTTATGACGTAAATGTATTTTACATCTCTTCTACGTTATATAATACAAACGAATAAAACAAATAAGCTTGCAAATATTTTTTGTGTGAAATGGAGTCGAAGAATTCCAAAATTTCTCGAAGGGGTAACGTCACACCAGGCGCGAGCTCTGGTAACGACAAATACATTTCAGAAAAAATATCGTTTCTTTTGCCACATAAAACTAATATTTTGAGTTCTAATAACACTGTAGTTGAACTAAAAAATTAAAAGATAAATCTTATTTTTAGATAAAATGCATCATTTATTATATTTATCCATTTGCCTCTTTGGGATGATTGCCATTTAGATACATATCTAATGGGGCGTCCACACGCTTGCCAACCATTCACAAGTCAAGCGCACAGTGTGTCGTCTAGAACATGCTAGCTGGACAAAATGAGTCCATTAGACAAAATTTTGTCCAGCTAGCATGTTCTAGACGACACACTGTGCGCTTGACTTGTGAATGGTTGGCAAGCGTGTGGACGCCCCATAACGGTTAGGGCCCTTAACAACCAAAATCAGATTTTTGGCCAGAAATGTAAGTCAGCGACGGCACAATCTTTCCTCCAGCTTTTGTTGTTGTGACTCCAGTGGCAACACTTCGGACTCGTAAATGGAAGGTTGTGGGTTCGAATCCTGGCGGAGCACAAAAAATACATCATTTTTATTTTCAAATATGCTCTTCGCTGGGTTAAAAAATTCATAAAACCTTTACCAAAGACCGGTCACTAAAGGTTCATCCAGCCTTACAGCAAATGGGTCTTGCTTGAGTATTGGCGCTTTGTAGCGACGACCAAGCTCGTTAACACCTATGCGGCACTACAACAAGTGACATAGAGCCTCTGAAATCTAGGGAGTCTCCCGCACAGGATTTCTTTAAAAGAATGCACTCTAATAATGAATCGATTTCCTTAATTTTTGTACGAAAATATAATATTTCACAACTTACGGAAAATACGGCAAAAAAAACATCACAGATCATAAAAATGGTCTTGAATTTTAATGAGTGTGCTTACTTATGTAAACGTTTTTTCCAATCCAAGGCTGCAGGGAAAAGCATGTTAGCTTTCTTTATTGACAAATGTTGCTTAAACTGTATTCAAATTTATCTAGAATCTGTGAGACACAAGATGTTACAAAATATTTCGTTGTTATGGAATCTCAGGCGCCACATGATTTCGATCTTGGTGTCGTTTTCGTTTATAAATAATTTGAGAAACGTTGAATAAAATCATCATATTTTTGTTTTTATTTTAATGCAATGTGATACTCTCGTATGTTATACACCTTTCTCAGAGAAATTGAATTTAAAAAATGTGACAATGTGAATCAATCATTTATCTATCGAAAAAACGCTACTAGTTTTTTTTTCAAAATATTTTTTAACATAAAAATATATTTCTGTAGAATAAATACTTCGTAAATAATTTTGCGAGCTCACATTTTATACGTGATATTTTTTTCGATTATTATTTGAGTCGTTAAGAACCAAATATGGCAATTTAGGAAACAAATCTGGTACCTATACGTATATTATTGTAAAAAAAAAATTGTTTCCATGCAGGTAGAAATTTATTTAATCTTTGAAAAAATCCTAGATTTCTGACTTTAGTTCTACCGTATCATTTTTGTTCCTTGTTCCTTGACTAATAAGTTAGTTAGAGGCTGACCCCCCATACAGTAAAAATTGCTTCACTTTTACCAATGTCACCCCATTTCTGGAAAAAGGGGTGAGAGTTGCAGGTGTTATGCTAATTTGGGGTGAATATTTTCCGTTGTAGGTATCTACACATGCAGCACTTGTGCTCGCGGACTTACACGTGTTAAATTCACACTTGATTCGCGCTAATACTTATTGGCATGATTCAAGAGTCAATCTTAAATGTTACTAAGAGATTTTTTTTTCTAGTGCGTACTAATTTTTTAGGGCATTCATTTCCATCACAAAATGACACATTCATATTTTAACCACTTGAGAAAATCCATGTCAAAATAAAAATGGTTTCTTTGAAAGTCAGTGGTTGGTGAATGATTTACCAATTCTGTAGACTCCTATGGAAATCTAACCCATGTGACAGAAATTCCTTTATGGTCAGATGCTGCAGGTTTGAAGACAAAGATAACAGTGGTTAGCCTTGGTCTTGAAGACATCAGATAAGGAGGATGGATGTGGTAAAGATGAAGCTGACAAGGCTATTGAATGTGGTTTGAACTCTCTCATTAGCTTTAATGCATTCGGATAAAATACAAAATAAACAATCATCACGGCAGCGTCTCCAGATATAACGCACAAAATTAATCAAATGTGGATTTTATCTTTATCAGGTAGAATTTTGTTCTGTTTTATAAAAATAAGTTTAAATGAATATCGTTTCCTTAATGTTTGTTTGTCTTATCTCCATCAGAGGTAATTTCACATGAGAATGTTTATCTGTGTACTAGACCAATGTGCCATATGAAAACTGGAAATTCATTCTAAAAATATTTAAAACCGCTCCCATATTATTTGTGTTTTACGTTTTTTTTTCTTAACTCAGATTGTGTGGAATGTGACTCTTAGGTCAATTTAATTGAAAGGTCATCTTTGAATTAAACCGTAGATAAGCCAAACAAGCGCTGGGAGGACGATACGGAACCTACTCAAGATTAAAGTATGTTCAAAATTTTTTCACTGTTCGTTAGTAAGGTTTAAGGGTAAATAATTTCTAATGAAGTATGGTAAGGATGTTTTCCTTAATTTACATAATATAATTTTAGCTTTCGTATTGAGCATTAGAATTACGAGAAATTTTCCTGCCTTTCAATTAATATTTTGATGTTGATTACAAGATAAAACTTTTACGGTGTTAATCACACAGAGCAAATCCATTGGTCAACCGCTACCTAACGTGAATTTTCTATAGAAAAAAAAGATGACCCATAGATCTGCTAGCTATGCATCAAATGCGCTGTGAATAACTCTGTTCAAATTTTGTAAGGTTTGGTAATTTACACAGTGAAAGTCAATACTATAAAATTATAAATTTATTGAACACAGTTTTGTATAATTTTTTCATTAATTTATTTTATATATTTATCCTCCTTCTACTATGGTGTGCAGTAAGTGTATTTACACCAGAATATAAATTAATCTAAAAATACATAGAACTACTATGTTCAATAATGTATGCCAGGGGTCGGCAACCTTTTGTTGTAAAAGGGCCAAATATTTTACGTGGGACTTAGGGCGGGCCGCACTTGGGCAGTGGCGGATCTAATGGTCAGCATTTCAGCAAATGCTGACCAGCTTCCCCCCCCCTCCCCTGCCGCGGCCCCTGGGACCCTCTTGGGAGTCATGCATCGAAAACATTAATCAATTGACGTACGAGCTACAAATGAAAATTATCCCCAAATTCACTATTAATTCTACCCCCCAAAATAAATCTCATATTGTAGAATCCCCGCCAATTCAATTTGGAAATCCCACTATTTTTTTAGGTTCTCATTCAATACGGTTATTTTTTTAACTTTAAATTTTTTGATAAATGCTTTTATTTTGTCATTTACTGAAGATCGATTTGTAGTTTTACGGCACGTGCGTTGCGGGCCGCACCAAGACGCCTCAAGGGCCGCATGCGGCCCGCGGGCCGCAGGTTGCCGACCCATGATGTATGCTATAAATTTGTTAATTATTTCAATATGGGCAAAAATACTTTTTTTTTTATGTCCACGTTTTGTAAATAAATAGCTTGCAGCTCGTCCTTAGGTCGAGGCAATAAATCTCTTGGCTAAACGAAGAGAAAACAGAATACCTTCATAGTTGCACAAAATAATTAATTTTAATAGAGTTTACATAATGTTAACTATTGATGAAATATGCGTAGGAATAAAATCAAAGACTCCAACTTAACATGGCTTTGCCTACGAGAATCTAGCCCAGAGGCTCCCAAAATGTTATCCCTCGTAGACTCCTATTGATTGTTTTTGTTTTCCATAGAGTCGCAAAACACCATTATCCGCATTTGTAACTAACATGTTTATATATATATATATAATATATTTATTTTCCTACCTGATGACGACTGAATAGTCGAAAACGTTAGTAGTAGGTATATATATATATATATTTTTAAATATATTATATTTGTGAAATTAAAAACAGTGTTTAAAAGTTAAAAGTGTTGTTTATTTGAATAACAAACTAAAACATGAATTTTCACAGTGTTAATACACAAACCATCAAAAATATAATATGAAATTCATTAAAATTGAAACTACTTCTCCAGTTATTTGCCCTAAAATGAAAGATTATAGCCCCTTTGCTGAGTTCCTTGTTGACTTGTTATGATTTTTCAACATCGTTTCGAAGATTGAGCGCACAGAGGTCTGTGATCTTCGGTCCTTCAAATTAGAAATAAACGTTCGCTCTTTAACCTTACGCACATTCAGTTAAAGCAATAATCTTAAGGTTATCTGGAACTCCACGTTCCATGCAATCAAGAATTATTTTTGGCACAGAGTTTGATAGTCAAGCCACAATCCGCAGCTGCTGTAAGAATGACACATTTACCTTCTTAGATACCATTTTTACTAATATCAAACAGTATTGTATTTGAGATAGCTTTCGAGTACACAATGCTTCTTTCTTTAGTAGGAATTTGTGTTAGTTACTGTAATCAATGCAATTCCCTCTAATAAACCACCATCTGCATCTGTCAAAATAGGGGCGAGTATTTTATACAGGTACATGTACCTATAAGGTATGCAACAAGTAATGAAAATGCATCTCTGTTGTATCGACCTTCGAGCAGGAAGTTGTGTTACCGGCGCGTGTAAATTTTGACGAATATATGTCGTGTTAAAAAATCACTACTTTAATTTCTGCGAGTTGTAGTCCTCTCCGGTGTTCCTCCTTTGTTTCTGATCCCCCCCCTCCCGTCCGTCCGGATTCCTACCACCTTGAAATAAAGATCAAATTTATATTTATGATTTGATTAGAATCATTGGCAGAGCTTTTGTCAACGACGATACCATGTCGAAAGCACCGGTTCTCATCACCGGATCACCGAAGTTAAGCAACATTGGGCGCGAATGCTACTTGGATGGGTTACCGCTCAGTGCACCGCGTGTTGTTGGCATCTTGGACCGGTCCTGAGTCCAGTGGCAACACTTCGGACTCGTAAATGGAAGGTTGTGGATTCGGATCCCGGTGGAGCACATAAATATACCATTGAATTTCCGAATATGCTCTTTGCTGGGTTGAAAAAATTCATAAAGCTTTTACCAAAGACCGGTCACTAAAGGTCCATCCAGCCTTACAGAAACTGGGTCTTGCTTGCGCTCTGTAGCGACGATCAAGCTCGTACACCTTTGTGGCATTACACTTGTCATATACCCCTAGAGTCTTTAGAATCTAGGGAGTCTCCCGCACAGGATTTCTTAAAAAAAAAATGGCAGAGTTAAAATTAATGTATAATATCCTGGATTTTTTTTCAATTTAGACCCCTAGAAGTCCATAGGAACCACTTTGGGAACCTCTGCTATAGCCCAACAGTGATCGCGTGGAATCTTGGTTAGTTTCGTTAGAACGCGGATTAGAATGCAAAGTATTATATTCCCACGAGAGATGCCTTGTACTTAGTACGTTCATACAATATACTTGCAGAGAATTTCTCACCCGAAGCGAATCTCTGTACCCCAAGTATAAACGCGACGTTTAAACTCAACCAGGGCGTCAACAATAGTGGATGCAATTTAAAACGTTCCATGTAAAAGATGTTTCAATTTCCATACTGTTTTATTTACGCCATGATTGAGTTTAATTTCGAAGTTTTGCACTTTGGATACAGATCTTTTAAATTTACAAAAAAAATTATTGTAGTAATTTTTGAGTTTATGGGTATTTGTAATGAGATGGTACAAATAATCGCAAAAAGCATTACCTAATCGACGAAATTGAAATCAATTAAATAGAACATTTTAAATTCAAGAATATAATTAAAAAGGAAAATTATTTATTGGCAAGTAAGTCATAATATTTAGATTCTCCAAGCAGAAATGATATAATTTCAATGACGAATCAAATGTATTGAAATATAATTATTATTGAATAATCCTACATGTTTTTTTTTGCATTTATTTTCCGTAACACCTAATACTTATTTGTATTATTTATTTTCCGTTAAGTCATAAGTATTTTGAAAACATATTAATTTTTGTTTAACATCAACAAATAAATTGGCAGTGGTAATAAAATAAAGCGATATCTGCACAACTGTGTTCCGAACAGCGATACTTTCTATTCCGTACGTCGAATACGTTTTGACAATTTGAGATTTTATAACAATAACACAATTATTGACGATATGATGTTATTTCTACGTTAGAATTTATTATCGAAATCTTATTTATTTCAGACTGTTACGTACACCTACTATTTGACAACAATAGCTACATCAACATAGGGTGTCCCAGAATGGACTCAGCCCAAATTTGAATTTATATTTTTTTCGCAAACGTCAAAATTGTATGGTACTTTGAACCAACAACAAAATATTTATTTTATTTTCCTAGCAACCCGGCCGTCGGACGACACAATTCCGTCGATATCAAATTATGTGCTGAGTCTTTTTACATAAGATTTCAATTATTTTTTCATTGAAGGTTTGGTAACTTGAAAATATATCATTTTGACAGCTGATATTTTAAATGGAATGTGTATTTAAAAATAGTGATAAATCTTGTGAAAATCGCATTGATTGCCTGCGATCATTGTTCGCCGCACTGACACAGCTTGCAGCGCCTGAGCAAAAGGTGAAACAGCTGATCTACGTTCTTATAGCGTAGAGCAGAGGTGCCCATACGGTCGATCGCGAGAGGTTTTAAGGTCGATCGCCGTGTCTAATCTAATCTAATCTAAGCTGCAAAGATATATATCATTTAAGTTTTATATTAAATGCATTCCCACAAGCAGATATGTATAATTTCGCGCTAACACATGCCGCATGTGGACCTACAATATAAAAACCCAATCTCAAATGAACATAAGCCTTGCAACTCTTGCCGTCCTTCCCTGAAACAGAGGTGACATTGGCAAAGTGAACCAATTTTTACATTATGGGTGGTCAGCCGCATAACAACCTATAAGTCAAGGAACAATGCCGTGGATAGCTAATATTTCAGTGATCGACTTAAAAACTGATTTGACATTTTTCACTCAATGTCATTTTACTTATGCTAATTTTTTTCTTTTAAATATTTATATCTACATAATGAATAATGAGCTATATTTGTTGGGCTAAACAGTTTAAATGTCGATCTCCTATTCATAAATTTTTGCTAAGTCGATCTCCTCAAGAAAAAGTATGGGCACCCCTGGCGTAGAGTGTAGACAGCACTAGCACCTTTTAAAAAGGGACAGATGACTATCAATCAAAAATTGAACACAGCTTTTTGAGAATTCGTAAGAAATTGTGGATTGAAGATGTTATTCGATTGTCCGAAAATACCTCCATGATGTGAATCTCACCCCAAGAGCTGAGCGTATTTTATAATTCAGTAAAAAGATAGCAAAAAAACTGTGTTTTTATTTGATTAAAATCTTACTGAAATTCTGAAACACCCTGTAGAAGTAAGCAACCACTTTTATTTTCGTTGGAATCTTGTGCAGAAGTGAACATGATAGTTGTTTATACTACCTGCCAGTGAATAGAACCTTTCAATCACAAGACTAAAAAGTAACACTTTCATTTCAATGGAACATTCAATTTTATTGGATCTTTATAAAATGTGGATCGTGGCGTAACAATGGTGTAGTGCGACCAGACTTTAAATGTGGGTGGCCAGGCCCTCTCGAGCGCTTCACTTTTACTGACTTTTCTGTGTTGTTACGTCAAATTGTTACAACATGAAGTAGTACATCAATTTTAATTAGAGCTTCAATCTTGTTTTTCTTAATATTGCACTGAATTAAAAAAGTGCAGTATTCAAAAATTGGCAAAGGAAATCTTTAAAAAAACAAAAAGAAAGCGCATGAAATAAACCTACACCATCACGTTAATATAATACATACCTACTTATATTAATATTATGTATTAACATATTCAGATTTTTTCTTTCTAATGACAATGTAATATGCAAAGCATGTTTTAATGTTTAAACATATTTTTAGTGAATCTAGTCGATAGTTAATTTGGTAGAACGCTTGTGTTCACACCCAGATGATTAGGGTTCGATCACTACCAAGTTTCTTAGAAGTCATTTCCCTTTCTGGTGTTTCTACGTCATTTTTTTTCAAGGAATATGCGGCAAGAAGTCGTCGTAATTGTAGACTGTAGATTTATAATAAAAATCAGCGGTGTAACTAAAGGATATATGGAATAAACGTATTATGGTTAGTGAGATGCCAATGTCACCCCTGTTTCAGGGAAGGTCGGCAAAAGTTGTGGGGCTTATGTTCATTTGTGATTTGGATTTTATTTGTAAGTACACATTCAGCATTTGTAAGCGCGAACTACACTTGTTGGTTTGTGGGCATACATCTGAGAGGTTTAAATGAATATATCCTTGCAATTTAGATTAAAGATTATTATTATAGATGAAAGAAATATGCAAAGACAGAAAAAAGTAAAAACGCATCTACGGAGGTACCGGCCACCCTTAGTGGAATGGCGGCAAGATACAGTACTGTACAGATGTTGTTTTTATTGATTTTTGTACTTACTTCTACTTCAGGCGTATAAAAATACGCCAGGTAGAAGTATAAAAATAGCCAGGTAGAAGTATAAAAATACGTCAGGTAGAAGTATAAAAATAGCCAGGTAGAAGTATAAAAATAGCCAGGTAGAAGTATAAAAATACGCCAGGTAGAAGTATAAGAATACGCCAGGTAGAAGTATAAAAATACGCCAGGTAGAAGTATAAAAATGCGCCAGGTAGAAGTATAAAAATACGCCATGTAGAAGTATAAAAATACGCCAGGTAGAAGTATAAAAATACGCTCAGTAGAAATATAAAATAAGGCATGGTATTTTACGATTTTGAAGTATGTACTCGTACGTTGGTAAATATTGAACTCAACAAGAGAAAAGTGAATACCACGTTGATGTGTTAAATTAATTGTTTGCCTGCGCGAGCTGTTCCAAGTTCAAAGAACAATACGTTACTTTTGTATGACGTAGCGATAAATCTTCCGCAAGCCAAAGGCTCGAGACTTACTGAGGTAGTATAACTACGTGTGTTAGTGAATATTAAGCCTGCGAGTTCATTTACAATATTTACATTGCACTGTTTTATTTACGAGGTTTGTCTAAAAAAAAGAGGCAGCCATTGTTTTTTTAAAAGTATTAATTTAATCACAAATATCTACTCTCATTCAGCATTCAGCCAGCCTTTCTTCCATTACTCGAAGCACTTCTAATTTTTGCTTCTTGGTACAGTCTTTTTGATCTCTTCCGTCAATTCGGTATTTACCTTCTAAATCGTGGCAAAACACCATACTTTCATGGGCTTTATTCAGCTTTGGATAGAAGAAAAAGTAGCAGGGCCAAGTCTGGTGAATAGTGGTATGATTGCGGTGTTGCTTTTGGTCACAAAATTACAAACAAGAAATGATGTGTGCGCCGGCGCATTATCGTGGTGTAATGGTAACTTGCTCCGAAACATTGTTTTTTCGTATTGCTTCACTCAAACGGAGCATACCAACTTTGAGGTATTACTCCTTATACCATGCAACTTTTAACACAACAAATAAATCGAATGTACAAATTCTGCCAAAAGTTTAATTCGATTAAATTAAAGACCGGTCACCATAGGTCCATCCAGCTGTACAGCAATTGGGTATTGTTTGAGAATTGGCGCTTTCTGCAGCTTGAGATGTAATGCACACAAAAACAGCGCTCACCAAATAAATCATCCTAATATTATTTTTATTCTGCGAACTTTTAAGCCTCCCAGACCTCGTATAGTATTAGTGGTTACAGCTTACAAGTATATGGTTGGTTGACCTTGCTGACATCGCATTCTCTTCTTGCACTCAAATGGGCATTCAGACTTCTCGCAGATTATCTCAATGAAAGTGAATTTGTTCACGTGATCCCTCTGTGCCTCTTCAATGTCTGAAACCCGACGCGGCCGGGCAAAGAATCGTGTTTTACAATTTGCAGATTAACAGTTATAATCTTGAGGACTCGCCTAATCCAGTTTTGCCATTTAAATACCTGTCTTGTTATGGGAAATAAAAAAGCGAAATCGTTTCTCAAGAATATCAAATGAAACTGTTACCCAAGTAAAAACTGTACGTCTAAACTCAAACATAACGTTTTGTAAAAGTGTACATAAACTAAAACAGCATCTCTAATGAGTGTTTTCAATTTCCATATTTTTTTGCGAAGCGCTGAGATTGAGTATAAACGCGTTTTTTTGCACTTAGGATACCGGTAACAAGATCTAAAGACACTATGGTTTGTAAGAGTGGTGTCTAATGTTTGATACGTAAGCATTATATGCAATTTTAAATTACAGCCATTAGGTGGACGTGAAATTGTTCAATCAAGTGTCAGAAGTTAAGCATGAACGGAAACACAGGTAGTTTATCAAGTCAATAAGTTAATAATGAAGAATTAATAATTAATTGAAATTAACATCAAATCGCTGTTACCAAACGGCTTGGGTGGCAAAAAATATAAACGGTCAAAAAATGTTTCCCTTTCCAAAATTATAATAATATTTAATACGTAACTAATGAACCTATAACCTAATGTTGTTGAACTCAAAATAAATGCATTAGTAACTAAAATAGTTGTAAACTAGTTCACGCGTATATACTTTCTTGCTCTTGTATCCGTTGCTAGTAGCCAATACCTCCACAGATTTGTCTCCTCTTTGCTCGGTCCTTGAACATTTGATTCATCACTCTCTTCATGCATGCTCTTCTTTTTTTCTCACCCTGCAGATAGATTCCAGTCATAGTTCATCAATCCATTCTTTCATCGGTTTTCCCCTTACATGCTTACAACTTCGACATTCCAAGGATATTTTTTTGCCAGTCATTTATAGTCCATTCTTTCTCAATGCCCGAACCATCTCATTGTACTCCGTTGTAAGTTTTACCTTGTAATTGGATAAATTTTCCTCGTGGACGCCGTTTACTGGCTCCAATTAGGTACATCAAAAGCAACCATTACTTAGTCGTTTCTTGCATATTGAATCTGTTTGATGAAGATATCTGTTGTGTCTTTAATTTTTCCTTGAGTTTTTATCTACCAGTCTCTGACCTCAACTCTTGAAGTCCAACAATTTCATGTGATCAATTCTTATGTTTTATTTTTATTTTACTGTTCTTTTGATGCATAGCATCTTTGCTTTCATGTAAGGTTCTTTCCTCTCAGGGTCACATTGCATTTTAAGATTCTGCGCTTTATGATTTCAAAGCTCAAGTATTACAAAGTGAATAGCCTGTACAGAGTACACAAGTCTGACACTTCGATGCTAATAGTCGCACGTTTTGTATTATAATGTAGCAAGTGCTTCACGGATGCAGGGAATATAATACTTTATCACACCGTTTATAGGAATATAAGTGCGGTTGAACGACATTCCTACGTATCGAATACAACCAGTACCCAAAGCATAAAAATTTACGTTTCAACTCAACTAAAGCGTTTTACCACTAATGTTTATAAACTATAACACTCACTAAAGGCACTGTTTTATTTTCCACGCAAAATCTGGTTGAGTTTAAACGTAAAGTTTATATACTTGATATTGTAAATGAGAGGATGCGAAGAGCTGTCGCAAGGATGCAAATTCATAAGAAATAGAGCAGGCGGTCTTACATGGACAAGTATTAATTATACTTGATGGCCCTGAAGGGAGCTTGCTGTCTCTTCCAGACACTACCATTACTGGTTTGTAACGAAACTTGTTGCAGGGTATAAGAGGAAATGAATACTAAATGTATTCAGTCAAGTTTGCTCTTATTGTGCATTCCTTCTGTTAAATACAGTAGGACCACGATTATCAGTGCTATTATAGACAGAGCTTATCTCGGATAATAAAAAATCTTTTTTAAGGACTACATTCAATATTGAATCAATTTGTTTTACACGTGTGTTACGTAATATATAGAACAAAAGGCAATCTATTGTTTTTTCTATCGATTTAAAAAAAAAACTTATAAAAACTACATGGAAATGATGAGAAAATGATTCTCTTAGTTTCTGTATGTAATTTTTACAAACATCCTAAATTACTGCCTTTGGTTCTACACGATGTCCTCGTATACGTTATAGTACATTTCTATTTAATAATAATTTAGGTGCACAAACAGTATGTCAAGCAAACTTAGAAGAAAATAAGCAAAAATAATTCTTAGACGTATCAGAAGAGCCCAATTATTTTCATCGATGTCTCTTCATTATTTTGTCAGAAAAATGTTCGCTCACATTTTTTGTTCGTTTCGTGAACAACCTAGTGCACCATCAGAGTCATCAATCCGGTTTTATTCAAAGTCAACATCAATCGCCACTTTCTTACAGCGCCTCACGACGGAAGCAACAACTCAAGCAACACCTCTGCGACACTCTTCTAGGGTGACATAGACCCTCAAGACTTGGGGAGCCTCCCGCACAGGATTCCTTAAAAAAAACAAGCTGGGAAGAACTCTTTCAACATTGCTTTATTTGCTGCTTTACATCATTTTGATACGTGGAAAAAGCTTTACAATGAGAAACTTTCTGAAAAATTTGATTCATTGACAGAACCTAAATCTTCTTCCAACCCTACATGCCAGATAGGATTCGAAGTTTATTGGCTCTGTTCAATTTGACATTGGATAAATCGGACTCAGATAATCTTGGTTCTACTGTACGCCCATAAAAGAAGTGAGCACTCGTATCCTGTACTTTATCAATTATTTCGCCTTGCTAAATAAAAAAAATCTGGAGGCTTTATACATGAAGCAACCTTGCAAGGTCGTTGTCGTTAAAGAATGTTTTTTCTTTGTCTGGATTATAAAAAAATAAATAAAATCATCGGCTTCAGTAGTGTCGCAAGACTTGAGTTGCAAGTGTATGGTTTTTCTCGGATTTTTAGATCTGATTTATATTGTGTCATAATTTTAACAGACTATTGAGCTGTTACAGTAATAAAATTTTATGTTTTAACGATACAATTATGGCCAATTTACAACACAGCATCTTTTAAATTGTGCTGCCGTCACTTTTTCAATAATGAAAAATAAAATGAAGCAAACCGCTTGGAAATGTACCCCTTAATGTGTCATCATAAAATTGAGAAAACAACGTACAGGAAAAATAATAAAAGTACTCATTGGATCAATTTATGTCTTGCTTCCGTATCAAAACGTTTAATGGAAAAAAAAAAACAAATACGAAAAAAAGTTTGAGGGTTTGTGTATGGACATTGTGAAGATTGAATTAAAATTAATAATGTAAAAAGAAAACACAAATAGAGGGCTCTTGAGGTGTGATACACACAAAAACAGCGCTCACCAAATAAATCATCCTAATATTATTATTATTAAAGTTTTTCTTCACACGTTGATTTATCCCTCGAGCGCTCTTGGTGTTATCACATTATCAAGAGAACAACTATCAAGAAAGTCGTTCTCTTGTCGAAACACTGAGTAAATTATGATTTATGGGTTTGAAATAAACACCGGAACAGGAAAACATTTTTAGCACCCTTAATGAAAATCGAACCCTTTGCCTTCTTGCTTGGAAAAGGGTGGCCAAATTGACGTAATCTACACCGACTACTCAAAGGCCTTTGACAGGGTAAGTCATAGCATATTATTGGAAAAACTACAAACACTTGGCGTGCATGGGAATCTGCTGCGGTGGTTTGCATCATACCTGATAAAAAGATCTCAAGCGGTTGTTGTTGGTGGCTGCAAGTCGGACTTCTTTAGTATTCCGTCTGGTGTCCCCCAGGGCTCTCACCTCGGACCGCTTCTTTACAATGTATATGTCTATGACATTGAACAGTGTTTTAATTTTACAAAATGTTTATTATATGCTGATGATGAATCTGTGGTTGAGGTGTAGTCAACGATAATGGGCGACATCTGATTGCTTTGTGTGCAGAGCACAGTCTTTTTGCATCAAATACTTGGTTTCGGCATAAGGATGTGCATCTGTACACAAGGCAGATTGTGGGAAGTCGCACAATCATTGACTACATCTGTGTGGATGAAAGATTGAGAGGAGCCGTAAGAGATAGCCGTGTCTACCGCGGGCCTGAAATAGGCAGTGACCACTATCTCTTATGTGCTAAAATAATGATTGGTGAAGTAAGAAAGAAGAAACGTAAGAAGCAAGTAAGAATGCCTAGAATAAAAGTAGAAAGGCTGAATGAAGAAAATGTGAAAGAGAAGTATGTATCAGAGCTCCACAAAATTTTAAGTGTGAATGAACTTGAGAAGAACGTGTGTGGAAAAGATATTGAAAGTATGTGGAAAGATCTGAAAGAAGGAATGACTGAATGCGCTAAAAAAGTATGTGGGGTAACGAAAGGTGGAAGATTGAAAGGAGATGCCTGGTGGAATGATAGAGTGAAAGAAGCTGTGAAAGTTAAGAAAAAGTGTTATGAAAATTGGCTGAATGATAGAAATGATAGAAAGCTAGAAGACGAATATAAGATAGCTAAGAGAATGGCGAAGACTATAATTTATGAAAGCAAGATGAATGAACAAAGAAAGATTGATGAAAGGATTAACAGAAGTTACACCGACAGTAAGAAGGAATTTTGGAGGTGGATCAATGCGGATAGAAATAAATCTTCTGCATTGACCACTCCGGGAGTCAAAAGTGCTGCCGGTGAGATGGTATGGGAGAATGAAGAAGTATGCAAGAGATGGAAGAACTATTTTCAAGAAATTTTTGGTCAGGGTGAAAGAAGAATTTATGACCAGATAGATGAAGAAAATGAATTGAATATTTTGAAAGAAGAAATGAAAGTGTCTATTTCACGTCTGAAGAATGGGAAGTCTGCTGGGTTTGATGGTATAAATGGTGAAATGTTAAAAGCAGGAGGTGAATGCTTGATAGATTGGATGTACGAATTATGTAAGCTTTGTGTGAATGCAGGAGTAGTACCGATGGATTGGAGGAAGGCAGTCATTGTTCCCATTTACAAAGGTAAAGGGGACAAAAAAGACTGTCAGAACTTCAGACCAATCAGTCTACTCAGTATACCAGGAAAAGTCTTCTGTAAGGTGATTATAAAAAAAGTGATTCTGACAACTAGTGAAAGGATTTCCGATGTACAGTCCGGCTTTATGGCCGGTAGAGGCTGTGTTGATCAGATTTTTACTCTACGACAACTTGTTGAAAAACAATTGTCGGTGAGGCGGAAGCTGTTCACGGCCTTTGTAGATCTGGAAAAGGCTTTTGACTCAGTGGACAGAGGTATGTTATGGGATGTTTTGAAAGCATACGGAGTGAATGGGGCTCTCCTAGGTGCGGTGCATGCAAACTATGAAAATAGTAAGGCATGTGTTCGTATTGATGGTGAGTATAGTGAATGGTTTGAAGTTTATAAGGGTGTGAGGCAAGGATGTGTGATGAGTCCTTGGCTATTTAACATAGTCATGGACAAGTGTGTCAGAGATGCTAGACTTAATGATTGTGGATTGATGATAGGAGAGAGCAAAGTGAGTGTTCTACTGTATGCAGATGATGCAGTTCTTGTATCTGATTCTGCAGTAGAATTGCAAACAATGCTCTCTAGATTGAATGAAGCTTTGTTAGGTAACCATTTGAAGTTGAATGCAAGTAAGACGAAAGTATTGATTTTTGAAAGAGATGATGAAAATATGAATTATGAATTTAAAATTAATGGAATGAATGTTGATGTCGTAAATGAGTTTGTATACCTGGGAAGTAAGTTTGAAAAAGATGGAAGAATGATCGGTGAATTTGAAAGAAGAATAATGAAAGGCAGGTGCGTACTGGGTGCTACCGCTAGCATCGCCAAGAACCAGAATCTTTCAAAAAATGTTCGACTGGCGGTGCACGGTGGTATACTAGTGCCCACTCTGATATATGGAAGTGAAGTGAGAAAGTGAGAATGGCCACCGATCACAGGGTCTCTGATATTCAATCTGGCTTTATGCCAGGACGAGGTTGTGTGGACCAAATCTTTACTCTCAGACAGATTGTTGAAAAACATCTGGCTGTGGGGAGGGTGGTCTACGCAGCATTCGTAGATCTTGAGAGGGCCTTTGACTCGGTGGACAGATGTATGCTGTGGAATGTTCTCAGGAAGTACGGTGTGAATGATAATCTTCTGAATGTGATACGTGCCATCTATGAAAATAGTTCGGCATGTGTAAGAGTGGATGGGAGATATAGTGACTGGTTTGATGTATATAAGGGAGTGAGGCAAGGCTGCGTGATGAGTCCATGGTTGTTTAATATAATCATGGACAGTTGCATAAAAGAAGCTGGAATATCAGAGAGCGGAGTGAAAGTGGGTGAAACAAGAGTTGGAGTACTTCTTTATGCTGATGATGCTATAGTTTTAGCTGACTCGGCGGAGGAACTCCAAACGATGTTAACCAAACTAAATGATGCATTTTGTAAGAATAGCTTGAAAGTAAATGCGAATAAGACAAAAGTATTAGTTTTTGACAGGAATGAAGTATGTGAGGAACTTACAATTAATTTGAATGGAATAAAAGTTGAAGTAGTGAATGAGTTTGACTATTTAGGAAGTAAGTTTGAGGCGAATGGTAAGATGACGAAAGAATTAGAGAAGCGTGCCAGCAAAGGAAGATGCGTGATAGGAGCGTTTGGTAGAATAGCGAAGAATAAAAGGATACCAAAGAAAATGAAAATGGCGGTACACAATTGTATTTTGTTGCCGACCCTGATGTATGGAAGCGAGTCATGGACGTTGAATGAAAGAGAAGTAAATAAGGTATGCACCGTAGAAATGGCCCATCTGAGAAGTATGACAGGAAAAACACTGAAAGATAGAGTGAGAAACGAATGGGTTCTAAATGAATGCGGAGTAAAAGAAAGCGTGAAAGTGAAAGTTCAAAGAAGTGTGATGCGATGGTTTGGACATATTGAAAGGATGAATGAAGACCGACTGACAAAAAGAGTGTATAAAGGGAATGTAACAGGTAAGCGTGGAAGGGGAAGACCTAGGAAACAATGGATTGATCAGATAAATGAGATTGCGAATGAATGGAATCTACAGAGTGGAAACAAGAGAAGAGCATGCATGAAAAGAGTGATGAAATTAGATGAGATGAAAGAAGTATGCAAGGACAGAGTCAAGTGGAGGCACTTGTGTGGAGGTACTGGCCACCCCTAGAGGAAAGGCGGCAGGATACAAGACAAGACAAGACAAGCCTGGACGGTGAGTGAAAGTGAGATTAGTAAAGTCCATACAGTAGAAATGGACTACTTAAGAAGTATGATTGGGAAAAGACGGAGTGATAGGGTAAGGAATGATTTTGTTAGAGAGGAATGTGGTGTAAGAGAAAGTGTGAAAGTAAAGATTAAAAGAAGTATGCTTAGATGGTTTGGACATTTGGAGAGAATGAATGAGGAAAGACTGACGAAGAAAGTATATGCTGCGAGAATTGATGGATGTCGTGGAAGAGGAAGACCGAGAAAGGTATGGATGGACCAAATTTTCGAAATAGCGAATGAATGGGATATCCAGAGTCATAATAAAAGGAGAGCTTGTATGAAAAAGGTTATGGCTCTGGATGAAATGAAAGAAGTATGCAAGGATCGAAAGAAATGGCGGTTGATCTGTAATGCTGGCGGTTAAAGCTAAGGCTTTTAAATTTAAAAAATATGTGTTGTAGCTTTTTAATTTTTTACTGTTTAATTGCTTAGAATTTATTTGTTTTATATATTTGATTGTATCAATTGCATGTACTCCTTGATTGATAGGTTGGTATGCGGCTGACCACCCATACTGTAAAAAATGGTTCACTTTGCCAATGTCACCCCTGCTTCAGGGAAGGTCGGCAAGAGTTGCAGGGCTTATGTTCATTTGAGATTGGGGTTTTTATATTGTAGGTCCACATGCAGCATGTGTAAGCGCGAAATTATGCATGTCTGCTTGTGGGAATGCATTTAATATGAATCTCAAATGATACATATCTTTGCAGCTTAGATTTAGATTTAGATTTAGATGATACACAAATTTACTTAGGAATTAATAGCATTCAGGACTGCATGAAGCTGCAGGATAATTTGGACAACCTTACACATTATTGTATTAAAAACAAATTAGATCGTATCTAAGTGCCATAAGATATCTCTTACCCGCAAGACAAACCCCTTAAAGTTTAATTATCAACTCAAGGGTGAATACCTTGACACTGTGACTGGGGTGAGGGACCTTGGTGTTTTTATGGGTGCTAAATTAATCTTTGATGCCCATATTTCCTCTACCACCGTTATATCTTACAAAATGCTGGGATTTATTTTAAGGACCTGTGAGCCCTTCAGGGGTTCTAATGCCGTTAAGATGACCTATTGCGCGTATGTTCGCAGTAGGCTTGAATTCGCTTCACCTATTTGGAATCCACAGTACAGTGTTTATAAGGAACAAATAGAAGCTTTACAAAAGAAATTTCTAAAGCATCTTAATTACAGGGAACATTTAACTTTTAATAATTATCATGATGCTTGCCGTCATCACGGTTTTATGTCCCTAGAAGACCGTCGAACGCTATTAGATATGGCTTTTCTGTACGATATAGTACACGGCCATATTGACTCCACCGTTCTTTGTGAGGGGCTCACTTTGCGTGTGCCTACAAGGCACACTAGGTTAAATTCACTTTTTTATACGGGAGCGCACACTACAAATTATGCCAGAAACTCGACTTTAACGAGAGCTATGTTTTGTTATAACTCAACGCATTACAACGCATTTCTTCAAGGGGTGCGGATGTACTACTTGAGAAAATGCTAAACTGATTGAATGGCATCCTCTTCCCCTTCCATCGTCCTTTCTATCCTATTTTCCCAAATCGTCTCTGATAAAAACCTCTGCATTCTTATTTTTTTTCTTTTGTTCTTTTCGTTTGCTGTTACATTTGCTGTAGACAAGCTTTTATTGTAATTATTTTTATTTAAGAAAACTATTATTGGCCTTATATGTATTCATTATAAATCTTTACTTGTTTTATGTGTATGTGCTGTTGTTTTCTGTAATAAATATTTAAAAAATTAAAAAAAAGAACACAAGATTTTTACCAACTGAGCTATCGACTGAAATTTAAACCTATTATTCAATTGCATCTAAAAAAACTTCTCACAATTTGCTATGATACACTCGTAAGATACCTGATATCTTTTTTATCCCACATCCATATTCACTTCATCATTGATGTAACAAAAGATAATTCTAATAATAAACTACATATTGTGCAGCTTACAAAATAATAATTTACAAAAGAAAAAAAACTACATAATAACATTTCAGCTGATTTTATTACACATTTGTGAGTGGAATGGCTACAGGCTATTCGATATTTGGTAAGATGGCCGTACGCCTGATTTATTCCATTGACAGCCAACATGATTTACTCTGAAAAGCCAATTAGTTACCGTCCCACGGATGACAAAAAAAACTCAAGTTTATTTTTACTTTTGCCTCCTCGGTCATTCGCAATGTTTTTTGTTTTTGTTTTCTTTCAAGGACGCTTGCAAAATAGCTGTTGAGATAAACAAATCTCAAGTATAAAATTTTACGTTTAAACTGAACAAATTTATGAAAACTACAGCAGTGCCTTTAGTGAGCGTTTTACTTTCTTTCAATATTTTGTAATACGTTATGATTGAGTTTAAACGTAAGTTTAATACTAAGTGTTCTTGACATGAAATGATTCATTAGTCGCCCACAAAGCTCCACTACATCCGCTTTATATTTTCTTGTTTAAAGTTTTGTACCCCAAGCACGAGCGTTTTTAAAAATGTATGCAAAGTAATACAACGCCTCAAGTGAACGTTTTAATTTATGTACATTTTTATTAAGTACTTTTGGTGCTGAAGGATATCCACTGTAGATACACGATAAACGAGACTAGTTTTATGGATCATTTTATTACCCACTAAGGATCTGGTTTAACTATATTTTACTGCATTTAATTAAAGTTCCTTTTATTAATTGTACAATGAATTTAATCTACAGTGACGACATTGCATCTATGATTTAAAATATTTTCATTAAAGTCATGTTGTTTCAAGGTTTTGATAATATATAATACTTAAATGAAGATTTAAAGTGCGTTTCATTGTCATTTTTAAAAATAAAAGATACTACAAAGGTTATTGTTGCAAACGTATTATTTTATTGGCATTTTCATGATGAACTTACTAATTTCGCAGATTTTTTTCAGCAGCGCTATTAGTCATTACTCATTAGTATGTGGTTAATTTTTTAAAATTCTTCTTGTCCCATAAAGTGCATTGACTCCCTCCTTATCCCTTCATTTTTTTTTAAGTCTTACGCCTTAAAGGCTTCCTGTATTATCTCTACGTAGAATGTAGACAAATCCCTGAAATATTTGAGTTAAATGTATTTTTATACTTATTAATTTGTTTAGATCATTTTCCAACAACACAGAAAGACTAGTTTTGTTTTATGTGTATATCTTTTACAATATTTTCTTAATACTTGAAACGGCATTTCAAGAAAACATTTCGACCCGGAATTAGCGAAATGTTTGTGTATCCTACAAATTGTACAGTTATCAATCAATTTGATACAATATTAATGCACAAAACCTTTTTGTTTTAATGTAAAAATCGTGACATTTAATGAATTGACCAATAAGTACTCATTAGCTATTTACTAATTACCTGTCGAGGCCAATTTCATTATAAGGTATTTTTATGCTCCCAAGGTCACAGAAGATGACTTTACAACAATGGTTGAAAACGCCAATAAGCTATACATATAGTGTAACTATTCGAAGGGGTCGCATGTGGCGATTTTAACCTATTTATTTTACAGGTAAAGGCCTTACGTCAACCACTTCAGGTGAAGTGGGTTTCCCAGCTCTCGAGGGGGCTGGTACTTATTTATTGTGAAGGCTGAGTAAACCTTGCCGGTACCTTATTTTGGGATTTGAAATAAATCCCGAAACGGAAAATCATTCCTAACACTCCCGATGGGATTCGAACCCGAGCTCTCGGTACGGAATGCAAGCACTATATCAACTGAGCCATCGACCGGACTTTTAATTTATGTTTAATTTTGTATTTGCTTGTAAAGTAGAATTTTAAAAGTCCAAAGAAATAAATATAATTAACATGTATGCAGTTTACCAATACAACCACTCGTTGATGTCTTTTCTTTGCACGTAGATTTTTTTTATAAGGCTGACAGCGTACTTCAAAAAATGGTGCACATTTGCCAATGCCAGCTCTGTTCCAGGGAAAATCGGCAAGAGCTGCCAGGTTTATGTTCATTAAATGTCTGTACCTTATTTTGTAAGTACACATGTAACATGTAGCCATCTTTTTAAGTGTGGGGAAAGAGTTCCTCCAGCTTGTTGATGACTGTGAGGGTGCACTGAAATGAGGGTAACCTTTTGTGCACTACATTTTTTTTTGTGTAAAAGATAACTTACAAATGTTTGCTTGGGGATATGCTTTAATGTGAATATATCTTTGCAACCTATTTTACAGATTATAGAGAGAAGATTCTCAGCAACAAAAACACGCCTGTTTGAAATATTCTTATCGTTTTTTCCTCTGTAGACAACATCGTTCGTACATTGACCGGTATTTAGTATAGTAGATAACACCTCGTTATTGGAAGATCGTTGGTTCTATTCCCGGCGGCCCAAATAAGATATATTATTTTTATTGTCAAATACCTATTCTTCGCTGGGTTGAAAAAATCATATTTCTTTGCAATAGATCGGTTACCAAAGGTCCATCCAACCTTACAGTAACTGGGTGTTGTTTGAAAATCAGCGCTTTCTATAGCGACAACCAAGCTCGCAGAGGACTCTTGAGGTGTGATTCATACGGAAACAGCGCTCACCAATTCATTCAATTCATTCACACATCATTCTAATTATATTTTTTAGTGTTGATCTATTAACACAGTGAAAGGCCATTTTTAATTATTTAAAAATTTAAATGGGTAAAACATAGTTTTAATTCACTTATTTATTTCTTTTTTGTGCTCGAATATTTTCGCTTAATGAGGCATCTTCAGGAGCAGAATGGTTACATCATTCTAATGTTTTTATAATTATCGTCAGATATTTTCTGTACTGGATGTCGCTCGACACTGGCGCTCCTGCTCTCCATGGTATTTCGCCACAAGGAAGAAGAAGAAGTTTTCCTCGTTTAGATTTGTTCGCACTGCCATGCTCGTCCGCCTGGTCATTTCTAGTGTCCAGTTGTATAAAGCCACATTATGACGTGGTATTTTTTATGCATAATCAAAACGTAAAATGGAATCGTTAGACGCACTTTCACCACAAGGTGAGCGCATCGCTTTTTTATGATTTTATTAATCCTCATAAAAATAAAGTACCACCGGCATATAGCTTTACATACATTTAAAAACATTATATTATAATTACGAAATTGATTTAAGTGACACATTGAAGTATGCCAAAGTAGCGCTTATGGCTGGTAATGTTACGTTCTGCTTTAGCGTCTACTAATCATGTCTTTTAAATGATTAGTGAAGACGTTTTTGACCATTTGTGGTATACATAATAAATTTGTGAATATTGCACAATAAAATTACTAATTATTAACGCAAATAATAATAATTAGCAAAATGTAGAGATTTTCAATGATTAATTACCATTTATACAGTAAGTAGGTACTATAATATGAAAGCAAAAAATGACATTTTTAACAAATTTGAAAGTAGATTCATAATCAATTTTACTTCATTACTTTGTAAAAAATGTAGTCAGGTACTTTACGGTATATTCAATATTCACATGATGAACAACTATCTTCTCGTGTGAATGTGTAATTTTTGTCACAAATATTACAATTTTTTAAAAATAACCTGACCGGTTCTTAGTCAAGTGGCTAATGTTTTGTTAGAACAAATGTATTAAGAGGCACGCGTTTAATATCCGGTAGAGATTAAAAACATAAGTATAATTTATTTTCATAACCTCGTATTTACATATTCCTGTACCATACTCACAGCCGGTCAGAGAGGTTTATCCAGTCTTCTTTGATGTGAGGCTAATCATCACAACCAAGTTATCAGAGGGTGCTTGAGGTCTATAATATATCTATAATCTAAGTTGCAAAGATATATTACACTTCGGATTCATATTGAATGCATTCCCATAAGCAGACACGTATAAATTCGCGTTTACACATGCTGCATGTGGACTTACAACATAAAAACCCAATCTCAAATTTTGTGTCTCAAAAGTGTGCAAAAGTCACACTTCTATAGTGCTATGGTTCTTCTTTTCTTCTACATGAACCTTTCTCAGTCCACTCTTAAACTTAGGCCTCCTCCAATCTTCTCCGTGTTTCTTCATCAGCTTCTGTGTTCAGCAATCCTCTGTCTGCAGTTCTCTTGAAACACAAGCCCGCCCTGCAACTCTTGCCGACCTTTCTTGAAACAGGGGTGACGTTGGCAAAGTGAGCCATTTTTTAAAGTATGAGTGGTCAGCCTCATACCAACCTATAATTGGCTATGATGAATAAAAGAACTGAGCTTCTGATATAATTGAGGAACCCTGTAATTTACATGTTTCTTTGTCCGGTCGATAGAGCGCTTTTGTTCAATGCCAAAGAGCTAGGGGTTGATCCCTATCAAGGGTGCCAAAAATGATCTCCAGTTCCAGTTCAAACCCAATTTCAAAATGAAAATACAGGCGAGGCTTACTATTAAGCCTTTTGAAGAATTGAAAACCATCCCCGTAGGAAGCAGGCAAAGCTCCACTTTAAGTTGATTGGTTGGAGTTAGGCCAGCTCCCTTACCTGTGAAAATAAATGTGTATAACGTGGCGAGAAGTTGCGTTGCGTATTTGCATTAAGATTTTTTCTGAATTTTCAATATTTGATACTAAGGTAATATTACTGTATAAGCTTATCTTAGTAAAAAAAACAGAAGCAAGTATATTCATGATATTTTATATCCTACCTACTTATTTTCGAAGCAATGATATTCAACAAAAAATACTGTGTAACTGTAATCAAACTAATAAATTTAATAGAAATACAAGTGGTAATATGAATTGACCGGCGATAAAGGTATGATTACTTTTTATATGAGCCATTTGAAATGTGTTATTCTCTAATGAAGTGTGTACACTCTGGCTGATAAGATCTCTGGGAGCGATAAGTGTTTATCCGCGATACTTTAATAACTGGTTCCAGTACAAAAGAAAGTCTGCCTAATCTGATAACGAGCCCCACCATGGGACCTATAACTCACACCGAAAACTGTTTCAATAGAAAAAAACATTAATGCCGGTCAGTAGCGACGCGACGCTTTGTGTATCAAAAATTAGATAAATTTATCTAATTTATAAATGGCACTGTAAAAACAGTCTAAATGTTTTTGTTTATTGCGTGAGGAAGGCCTCTTGCATACCATAATTGAGGGGATGATCCAGGTGACAAACATAAAAGACAACCCAACACAGAGTTTCTACAGGATATTTGCTGTTCATCACACGCATAGTTAAAAAGCATTTCTATGGGTAGCGAGATAGGACAGAAAATTTGGATGATTATTGATAAAAATAAACCTGAGAAGAGTATTGTTTAATTTTAAACTGAATATCTATTTAGGAAGATTTCATGATTTCATCAGATTGGTGAAATCACAAAGAAAGGTAATGTGTACGAGTACGAGAACTAATGCATTTTGACCATTTGAATGCAATAATAGGAAGAAATGGAATGTCTAAACACCATTCCTGGAATTTTGGCACATAGTAACACATATATTTACAATGGTAAAAGCTAGGTAAAATTGTCTATCTAATCTAATCTAAGCTGTAAGGATATATATCATTTAAGATTTATATTAAATGCATTCCCACAAGCAGACATGTATAATTTCGCGCTAACACATGCCGCATGTGGACCTACATTATAAAAATCCAATCTCAAATGAACATAAGCCCTGCAACTCTTGCCGTCCTTCCCTGAAACAGGGGTGACATTGGCAACGTGAACCATTTTTTACAGTATGGGTGGTCAGCCGCATACCAACCTAAAAGTCAATGATATCTTTTTTTCCATTACGTTGATTTAGTAGGAAGGTACGAGTACATATCTACATAAAAATAACAAAATGTGTTTAGAAAAAATATATATATTTATCTCAATTGATATACAGTTACCTCCTATCTATAAATCTACCATATGAGAATACACCAGTTGAATTTTCCTTTTCTAAATTTTTATTATGGAAAATATACTAAAACATATTAATACACCTACATCCATTTGCGAGTAGACACATCTTGTATAGGTAGTGTTTCGGCCAGATGATTTTAGTTGATGTTTCGTGGTTCCGAGAGAGAAATCAGTTATCAGCAGTGACCAACAGGAGCCTAGCAAGCCGGTTCCAAAAGAAATAATGGCCGTATTTGATTTTAAAATATAAATCACGATCGCAGACTCTCAATCAAAATGACTGAGAAATTATTACTGCACGTATGCAAATTTTAACAATATACGTGATTTCGATAGTGACGGCTTTCTACATTAATTTCATACTTTGCCCAATTTTTTGCCCAATAGTGAAACTTATTTTTTTTTCACCGCCAGCTATCGGCGTATATTCTCTGTTGAAATTAAGCACGACACGTTGCATTAGATTTGCATTAGGCTGTTTAGTGTTTCCGCAGAAATTTTGCAGTTCTGCAGTTAACCGTGAATTGCAACGGCAATTATGTGAACGCAATGACTGATTTTATTTCCTAAATGGCGCAATGTGTGTGTGTTTCTTTTCCAAATGCACGGCTCGTGTCGTGGGCGTATTGGACAGTTTATTTGTTGCATAATTTATAATGCGAGTTGCCTTGCCCAGCGCTCACGTGAATTTTACTCTTTTGTCATATTTACTCCATATTTCAAAGCGCTCCGAATCTGTTTCCCAAGTATACAGAATTACGTTTAAACTTCAGCATAGCGTATCAAAAAAATATACAGAAAATAAAACAGAACCTCTATTAAGCGTTTTAAATTCGATATATTTTCGATGAAACGCTAACGTAAAGACTCTTGGAGCTCTGAATGAAATACCGAAAATATTAGACAATTCCGCATATTTCACGTCATTAAAAACGTGCTGTCTTGTATTTTTGAATAAAATATGATGAAAATGATTTAAATTGAAAAATCGTAGGTTTCTCTCATGTACTCGTATATTGTGTATTTTTGGTTGCAAAACAAAGCAACGACAACACAGTTGACAATAGTACATAAATTCAGTTTTAAACAAAGCTAGGGATATGATAATAGAAGTTAACAAACTATTTTCATTATTTTATAGATTCAACAAAATACAACAGCTTTAATAAACATGCCTACTTCCCAATTTTTAAGTACATATTTTTCCGGTAAAATATAGCTTCCGTTTCAATTTTACAGATTTAACGGGCACAATCACAAAATTTTCGACGTAGCTTTCGCGACAGGGTTGCTGCCGAAAATGCGTACTTGTTAAGAACCCTAGTCACACAGACTTGCGACGTTTCCCTGCACAGAAAGATTTTTATTTGAGAATTTGTTCAGTTTAATAAATAATTGTTGATGTTACATAAAAGAGAAAACTCACGTGCCACCTGTTTTTTTATGGCTTTTCTTCAATTATTGAGGAAAAATCCTCAATAACCACCATTGCTTCTATCCGACGCTTATAAGACTGAACGATTTGATTCTTCAATGGACTTACAAAAACGTAGAATACAAATGTGACGTCACATGGCCGAGTTGCAGGAGAAACGTCAAACATTTTTTTTTGTTATTGGTTGTTTAGAACCGCAGTCCATTAGAGATATGACGTTTTTCAGCCGAGAAAAAAAAAGATTTTCAAATGTGTTCTGAGCCCATTCTAAGAAGTTTGTTGATTATTATGTTGAGAAAATATATACACCTATCCACAGCATTTCGATTATTTTGCATGCAGGTCTGTATGCAGGCACGCAGCGCTCCGCACATTTCGGCCGAGTCTCGGTAATTTCGCTACGGATTTAATGGCATTATTTAGTTATTACCGTCAACAGACGCGTTTAGGGTCACAAACGTGACGGACCCGCAGCCGAGAGCTGCTTAGGAGGCGATGAGCCGACACAAGATCCTCGATAGCTAGAAATATAGGTAATATCCACTAGAACTGGTACTTATTCACTCATAAAGCCACCCAGTAAGCCGAAGAATAGAGCCTGACTCTGGAAATGCTATATTTTTCTTTCTGCAAATCTACAAAATTTAGATTTTGTAGGGTTTGTGTATTCACACAGTGAAAATTCATTTTATTTAAAATAAAATTATTTTTTCTTAAACGTAGTTTAATTTTCACAACAATATTTTATATCTCGAGCACTTTCGACCATCAATGTTCAGGTCATACTCTTAATAATGACCTGAATATTGATGGTCGAAAGTGCTCGAGATATAAAATATTGTTGTGAAAATTAAACTACCTACGTTTAAGAAAAAATAATTTTATTTTAAATCTACAAAATTTAATCTAGCTCACAAGGGTATTTGAACATTTAAGATTCATGGTTGATGCAGTTCGCGCCTACACATGCTGCATGCGTACCATAAAAAGTAATACATCTCAATGGACTGCAACTCTCGGCGCGTTATCACAAAACAGGGTACACATTGGTAATGTGAACCAATTAAATTACAGTTTGGTTGGTCAGTCTCGTCTAAATCAATGAACATGATAAAAATATATTTATGCAACTGTAACGCTGTCACCGTTCGACAAGGGGTGGCCAAAACTTTTGCATAGCCTCCAATTATTATTTCCAAGAATATGTGTCAATAAGTTCGATCTCTTATTCACCGAAGTTCATGCTTGCTATACAAAAACTCTAAATAAGTTTATTTCAGCAGTACTCTTAGTATAAAACATTCCATAAATTCACCTCGATCTCGTAAATAGAAAAATGCATTGAAGATATAATAGCACCCTTAATGAGTGCTTTAGTTTATAAATTGTTACGAAATTGTGATTGTGTGTCTGTGTGTTTTTTACTTGTGTGTGTGTGTGTGTCTAGTGTAGGTGTTTGCATAATTGTACTAGTGTTTGCTAGAACATTCTGGCAAAATCTCACATGTTCCAGCTCGCGATGTTTCGAGAACCGCCTTTATGTCAACCTATATAAAGGGCTAAAGCTGTCTGTAGCGCAGACTTGTATCGCAGCTGGCCAATAATACAGTACAAAAGTGAACTCTGTTCGAACAAAATGTGAACGGTATCTTAAAATAAATTGTAAGAAATAAATTTACCGAAGTTTTTATGAAGTTGAACCCGTAATTCGTAACAATGTATACATTTTTTCTATTTTTACGATGGTGGAAAATTTACGCGGTATTTTTTACTCGGATTACTGGTCATCTTTATTGATGATCAAAATCTTATAATAACCTAGAGGTGTGACTAACACAATAACGGCACTATCAAACTAAATATAAAAATTAGATAAAATATCATTAACTACAAATAGACCAAGTTTTAGAGCTTTGCGTGTTTTTAAAAATGGAGAATATCGAAAATATGTAACAATAATCAGCACATACTTTTATGGCAATAAATATCCAAGTAAGGAAACAAAACAGCCCAGATATTTTTTATGGAACCCAAGGAAGTTATTAAAAAATACATTACGAGTTACAAATTAAAGAAAATTATAGCACCCCTGCCGATTCACTAATTTATATTCTTACATAAATTGCGTCAATTTTGAATGGTTTTAAATCCATTGCCAGCATAGTCCACTTGATTCTCATTCCTTGATTCCTTATCAAGATGGTCACCATTGTTGTACAAAAATATTTTTCTAATGTCACTCCTATTTCAGTAAATGTTGAAAGGTGTATGTTCACTTGCGGCATGTGTAAGCACATACTTAAACGTGTTACCTTAGGAGCATGAATTTACAATGACACTTGAATTTTAATATGTCTTTGCAACCTAGATTATGCATTTCTTGTTTTTTGTACACAACTGGTTTCCCTAATTATGTATAGTGCACCCTCTCAGCCATCAACACGCTGCGCTGGGAGGAAATCTCTAGTTATTTTTTAAAATTTAAATCTATACTTATAGAACACAACTTCTTACCATAGAAAAAAGCTTTGCAGGTAAAGTAAATACAGTGCTAATATTTTTATAATAAAAGGTTAAATCAATCAACTTTGTTTTATTCCACTTTTATTGTTATTTTTTAAGTCTTTACTAAAGTCGATATTAACGCTTTAATACAAGTCCCCTTTCACACTTTCAGTTAGGTGCCGGATCTTGGCTTAGGTACTTTAACTTAGATTATAGATCTATCGATCGACGAAGGACCTATATCTGAAAATGTGCTTGTATTTTTTAGCGATTTTCTCAAAACCTTGTTAAAATTAATGCTTATTTAAAAGTGAGTGTCTGTATCAGCCCACGCGCGTTAACTCCATTCCTACGTATACTTAGATCCTTGAGAAATAGGCTCACCGATAGTTGCCTCGTTAACGGCAACAATTTCCCTGCAATCTCGATACAACAGTACAGACTGCATCACCTCATTTCCCTTTCTTTACTTGCCCTGTAAATCATAAAACAGCTTTCTGACTGGGACAACTCAGATCGTGCAAAGTCTTCAGTAACTCTTCATGCTGAGACTCAACTACAGAGTGTAACAAAAAATATATGAATACTAAAACAGCATCCCTAGTGAGCGCTTAATTTCTGAGCTCTTCAAAGTGTCGTGCAACGTTTTCAGTACCCCAAGTAATAAATATTTAACACTTAAACTCAACGACTGAGTTGAGCCAAAAATATACCTAATATGGATGGTAAAACAGTGTCACTAGTGAACGTTTTAATTTATTTACAATTTTGGTGCCTGAGACACATTGTGTCGTGCATCGTCAGCCACAGCCTTTACCAAAATACACATGGATACTAAATCAGCGTCTCTAGAGAGCGTTAAAATTTCTTCACTTTTTTGAGCCTGGGACACGTCGTGTCGTTAAAAGTCTTCAGTAAAATCTTCAGTAAAGCTTGATATTTCACTTAAACTCAACCAAAAAGTTGTACAAAATAATATGTGGATACGAAAACAGCGTGCCTAGTGAACGTTTTAATTTCTTTACATTATTGGAGCTTGTGCACACGTCGTGTCGTGCAACATCTTCAGTACCCCAAGTATAAAAAACATCCCGCTTAGACACAGCGTTTACTAAAGAATATGGTTACTAAAACAGCGTCTCAAGATAGCGTTTTAATTCCTCTACATTTGTGTTCAAACGCTATTTTTGAGTTTTCTATTTGGAGTAGGTACAGGCTTTGAATGGCTGCCTAATTCACCCACACGACAATCTGTAATTTCTTACACATCGATGTTTTGCACGTTACATTGTTTGAACGTGTTACGAGCCGTAAATGGGAGCGAGATGCAATAGTTTGACATGTCTTCTTACGCCTACAAGCTGATATTAATATTCACGATGCAAATTATTAATGGTTTACTTCATGCTTAATGTCGCACGTGACCTTAGCGATCTCCTGGAAACTAATTTATTTAAGGATTAAATAGCAGTCGTAGTAATTCAATACTTACAGCAATCGTTCATAAAAAAATGCAAATGAAATTTTTTCCTATGTATATTGTACTCACATCGAATCAATAGGATATTCACAACCACAATAAAGAAAAGTATGTTATCTAGATTTTCAGCAGTAACTTCGTGAAAGTTCATTTTAATACAATAAAATAAAAATTGCTTTGTTTTAATTCACATGAGTTTATTTTTGGACACGACCAGTTTCGGGAGAAGCAGTACCTCCCATCTTCTATTTAGACCTGAGTTTCGGGAGAAGCAGTACCTCCCATCTTCTATTTACACCTGAAGATGGGAGAACTGCTTCTCCCGAAACTGGTCGTGTCCAAAAATAAACTCATGTGAATTAAAACAAAGCAATTTTTATTTTATTGTAAAAAAAGTATGTACCAAAAAAATCCACTCAAGAGGAAATTCAAATCGAAAAACATGGGAGTTGATTTTTAATGTTTGCGGCTAAGGCTTGAATTTTGATTATTCGATTGTATTTCATAGCCTTCTGTTTTTTAATAATTTTATTTTCGTTCTTTGACTTATATGTAGGTTACTATGAGGCTGACCGCTCATTCTGAAAAAAATAGTTAACTTTTACCTATATCACTTCTGCTGAAAGAATTGTAGGGTTCTTTTTCATTTGAGATTGAGGTATTTTTTTGTAAAAACGCATCAAACACGAAGTGTAAGCACAAATCTTAAAGAGGTATTTTATTGCTAAGGCTATGTTTTTGCAACTATGATTATAGATGGAAGTCGTTAAAAAATATTGCATTTTTTGATGAATCGTGAGTCCAATAAGCAATTGCAAAAATATTTCCTTAATTGTTCCATTCTTTAAAGTTTCGATAAAATGACAAAATGTGAGAACTTGTAAAAGTGGCATTTCTTTCGAAATTCACTAGATGATGAATGTGTTTTTTTTTCTGTGAACTATGCAGAATGACTTTCAATGGTGAAATACATAATCTTCCAATCGCCTATAAAACTCCCTTTCTCGCTTAAATATTTAATACGCGAATATTGCAAAAATATTTCCATACTGCTGCACTCTCACGATTGAAGTTTTTCGCATAAACTGTCAAATATCATCACGTTTTATAACGACGTTTATTGACGTATCTTTTTATGTATAAATTGCTCTATCGAGATGATTTGTATCTAGCTATGCCACAATCTTGTAAGTAATTTATTGTATTTTTTTCTATCTGGATTTGAATTTAGTTGGTGTTATAAAAAATGTGTTTTTAAACAATAAACATTTTTTATTTGTTGTTAAATACGAAGTTGTTTTGTTGGTTGTTTTTTTTTAACTTGATACAGCGCATTCTGAAGACACTGATTTAATTTTATGGTTGTCAAAATCTCCGAGCTTTAAATTAATAAAATTGTCAGCGCAAGTAGATGCTCGCAGGGAATATAAATGAGGTAATGACCAAGGCTACACGCTGCATGATAAAACATCTGAGACCTCTGAACCTGCGGAATGACATTAAAAGATGACAACTGTCCCCCAAGTATAAAACTATTTGTTTAAACTCACGCTCAACAAAAACGCTCAACAAAATCGCTGTTTAATATCCCATTCATACCACTATGTTACAGTTTAAACGTAAAATTTATACTTGGGATACTGATATCCACGGTCATTATAATACTTTATCAAGTTCCTACCTCTATAAGGATAACTTCCATATTATATTATACTTGTAAGGAGTATCAGGCATGTTCATAAATTCTCTCTAGCAGATTTTATCGTCCCTTTTGTGTGAACTGTCTGAACATGTTAGTAAATAATGGTTAAACGCGATTATCCTGGAGGTCAAAGACAAAATCATGGAGGTGAATTTATTTTCATTGCATTTTTGTTTTTAATGTCGCGTACGGGAGGTTTTTATGGCTGGTTATAAAATGAGGAAAATGGAAACAAAAATATGAGATTGTAAGATAACGCGTCGTGTGTGCATAATTTTGTAGATATCAGGAACATTATGGAGGCTGTTATGAAGTTCTAAGTTGATGTTTACGCTGTGGTAGAAGGAAAAATATAGCCACCTGTGTAAATTTCAATCTCCTATTACATAAACATGTAACTAAATGAAATGATTCAACCTCTAGACCGGTCAGTAATCTGAACATCTTGAATTTCTGCTTGATATCTCACTTCCTGGTCTTGAACTTCTATTCAGAAGGTTTGTACTTTTATCGCAGGAACTTTTAAATAACATTTGCAGGGATCTGAAATTAGCTATAAGAATTTCAAAGTGATTTTCTTGTATAATAAACTGTTAATAATAATAATAATTTGACAATATTTTTAGTGAAGAATTCATAAAAAAATAAAACCCACGAATGCTGTTTTAAACAAATAAGTAGTAGGTATGGAATCAAAAATAGAAAACTAGGACTTTAAAAAAATATATATGGGAAAATTATTTATTTTCATCTTATTTAAAAAATATCCGGGATCCGCCTTTGATTCTATTCAACTTAACAACACATTTTTGAGAATGAAACAAAAAAAAATCATCCGATTTGGTATAGAAAATGCAGCGCTTTGAAAACCAAATGAAAAACCATTGCAGAATAATTGATAAGAAACACTCGCACTAAAACGATCAGTTTCACGGTTTCTTCTGAAAAATGATGGTAGGTAAACGTTGTACAAATATTGGTGTTTTCTTTTTAAAGAGTGCCGAATGCAAATGCACTGTTTTATATTTCATATTTTCATAAGAAATAGGTATGAGGCAAGAGGGTTTCTGCATAAGTTCGCAGAATTTCTTACTTCGTTACTCGTAAACCGAAATTACACACATTTGTGAGCTGATAATGTTTCCTTGGAAGCAATTTCTTCAGCTTCTTATAATGACAAGAAGGTACTGACTTCGTAGCTGAGATAAGGATTTCTCGTAGACAGTAGTTATATAATGTGTTTATAATTACTATTATGATTATATGAGTCCGGTTGATAGCTCAGTTGATAGAGTCCATGTTGTGAGCTCGGGTTCGAATCCCCCCGAGGGTGGAGGGGGATTTCCCGTTTCGGTGTTGTACCTGTATCTGTAAAAAAAATAGGTTCCACTTGCCACATGCGAAACCCTTCGGGGATAACGCGGTAATTAGTTACACTAAATGTCTAGCTCAGTTGCGTTTACGTATTATAATTTTGATCATTTTCGAGATGTTTCTGTTAGTATACCATAAAATTCTTCTTATATAATCAAAGGATGGAGCATAAAGGTATAAACATAATTTCTCAATACAATTTAAAAAAAAACTTCTAATCTTGAAGAGAAAAAACATGGATTAGGGTAGATTAAAAAAAATGTTTCTAAAAGGGTGGCATCATTAAGTAAACCTGAAAATATCTTTAATTAACGGTGAACATGTCGCTGTTACAAGAAGTGAACTCGGTGCTAAAAATAGAAAAAAACGACTTATAAAGGAATGGTCAATTTAATTTCCATATAGATCCAGGTTATATAATAAGTGACTTAAATTACCTGCCTATAGTTGATACTGGCAGTTTGTTTATCTTAAAAAAAAACTACATAAGTGCGCATCTAACTAAATGTCATGTACTATGTGATCATGTGCATAAGTCCTTACAATGGACTTATGCACAATGTCACCCTGAAAAATCTAATAAATTTGCATGCTCCCATTTCAACTAAATGTGTTAGGGAGCGGAATAGTGCTATCTGGTTTGATAACGAATGTAGTGCTCTTAAACGAAAAATGCGGCAAGCGGAGCGTAATTTCAGGAGCGATAAACCAGGTAGCACTAGAGAAATGTGTATAGGTGCAGAGGGTCTGTACATGTCAACTATTCTGCAGAAAAAGTCTCAATATTTTTGTACAATGATAGCTAGGGAAAAATGTCCACAGCGTTTATGGAGACTTCTGGAGAACGTGTCTGGTAGTGCTCGGGCTGGTACGGGTTCGATGTCAACTGCTGATGAGTTCGCGGCATACTTTCAGGATAAAATACCACGTAGAGACTCTCCTCTGGAGATTGGTCCAGGTTCTCCTGAATCTATGTGCAACCCGCAACTTGGAATACTTGAGCTGACCTCTATTGAGGAGGTAACGCGAGTCGTAACGGGATCACCAAATAAGCAGTGTGATCTTGATCCTGTGCCAGCGTGGGTACTAAAAGAGTGCATCTTACAAGTGGCTCCATTTATTGTAAGGCTTATTAATGGATGCCTTGTGGAATCCACTGTTCCCTCTTTTTTGAAGGAAGCGCAGATAACGCCGATATTAAAGAAACCAAATCTCGATCCTAATGATCCCTCCAATTTCAGGCCGGTGTCGAATTTGCCGTTTTTGTCCAAGGTGCTGGAGCGTATTGTCTCTAACCGGCTGGTATCTTATCTGAGTGATAACAGCCTGATGCCGAGAAGGCAATCAGCCTATAGGAAATATCATTCAACTGAAACAGGTTTGTTGACCGTAGTCTCAGATCTGATATCGGCAGTGGATTGCGGGAATCTTGCGCTCCCAGCTCTTCTGGACATGAGTGCGGCTTTTGACACCGTATGTCATGATATATTGATAAAGAGGTTGGAGGATGCGTACGGCTCGAAAGATAAGGCTCTGACGTGGTTCACCTCCTATTTGGCGGATCGCAAGCAGGTTGTGCGTACTTGTGACTGTGTCTCACCTTCCTATTCGCTGATTTCCGGGGTGCCGCAGGGGTCTGTGCTGGGACCGATCCTGTTCATTTTATACACGGCCGACATTAAGAGCATAGTCGAGAAATGGAGCCTTACTACACATGCATATGCAGATGACTGGCAGATTTACTCTCAGTGTCGACCACACATGGCAGGAGCTCTCAGTAACAGGGTGGCAGCTTGCATTGCGGAGATCGGTGAATGGATGACAAACAATTGCCTGATCCTTAACATGGGTAAGACGGAAATTATGTGGGCGGCTACGTCCAGGCGTGATCATCTACTGACAACACGCGCACCACTCTCCATTGGGGGACAGCTGATTCAGCCGTCGGATTCAGTGAGACTTCTAGGAGTCACACTGGATCGGAACCTCACAATGGGAGAACAGTTGAATAACACGGTATCCTCCTCGTTTTTTGAACTTCGCCAGATAAAGGCAATCAGGAGATGTTTACCATCAGGGGCAGTCAAAACTCTGGTTAACGCTTTTGTGATGTCTCGGGTTGACTATTGCTCAACACTGTATATAGGTCAGCCGAAAAAACAGTTCAGCCGGCTTCAATCTGTGCTGAACTCTGCAGCAAGACTCATATTCGGGATGTCTAAATTTAACCATATTACTACATTGTTGAAAAAACTGCATTGGCTTCGTTTTCCGGAGAGGGTGGTCTACCGTGTTTGTCTAATGGTTTACAAAGCTGTCAATGGTATGGCTCCTTCATACTTGTCTGACATGTTCTCACGTGTTGAGATAGATTTGAGACGCCAAACTCTCAGATCTGCGGAGTGTGGGGTGGTTGACTTAGTCCAGCCGTCACGTCAGACACGCACTAATTTTGGGGACCGTGCTTTCCGGTTTGCGGGCCCAATGGAGTGGAACAGACTACCACCTAATGTGAGGAAGGCAGAAACTGTTGGTGTCTTTAAAGGAGCACTACAGACGCATCTTTACAAAAAGTCTTATCCGTGATTTGAGAGGGCTCTTGAGGTGTGACACACACAAAAACGGCGCTCTTTTATTATGTGTACCTTATAAATAAATTATCCTTGTATATATATATAATGATACTCATACCTACATTTTTTTAATTCAACTCACACATTGTTTGGCCTGATTACTTTATTTAACTAATTGACATTCAGTATGAGACGGGTCATTTAATAGTTTTTGTAATATTTACTATTGGTTTTCATTGTTTGACTATTAGGTATTGTTGAACTTGTAGCAGCTGAGGGTCATAGATCTATTGCGAAAATTATACCAAAGACAATTACTCATATTTTGTTGTTGTATTTGATGACTTTGCTAAGATTGTGATTACAGGAAGTCTGAAAAGTGGATCTCCAAGCGACCGAGCTATCACGAAGTCGTTCCCAAGTGCTTGTTTGGCTTATCTATCGTTTGATTCAAAGATGACCTTTAAATGTAATAATCTTAAAAATTCCATTCTACACAATCTGAGAAAAAACAAAAACAGAAAACACGATAATGTGAGAGCTGCTTTTAATATTTTCAAAATCAATTTCCAGCATTCATAAGAGACGTATGTCCAGTACCTACACATACTAACATTTCTCATGTGAAATTTATTCTCCTCGAGATAAGACAAACAAGCACTATGGTGACAAAGTGACCAATATATGGACATTACAGAATTCTCAATTACAAAAACTGAAAAAATCTTTATTTCTGAAATTAATGGCAGGCTTCGTTCGAAGTGCAAGAGAAAATTACCGAATGGGTCAGAGGCATATAATCGGAGCCAAAAAGAAATGTAGCTAGCATCTAATAGTTTCTAGAAACTGGACTTAATTGAAAGTACAAAAAGATTTTCCCTGCTGTCCTTGAATCTCCTTTATAAATAAATTTGGAAATTAAATGAATTTTTATTCTTAAATAAACATACGCATATTTTTTGTTTTTTCTTCTTGTAAGGACAGGAAGAAGTGGCGGCTAATCTGCAATGCTGATTTGTAATGTTGGTTTAGTACCTAGTTTGCTACATTTTTTTCATAAGAAATTTTTGACTTTTTTTAAAGATTTTGTTGTTGTTTTTTTTTTTATACTTAAATGTTATTTATTACTAGTATTCCTTGACTTATAGGTTGGTATGAGGCTGACCACCCATACTGTAAAAAATGGTTCACTTTGCCAATGTCACCCCTGTTTCAGGGAATGTCGGCAAGAGTTGCAGGGCTTATGTTCATTTGAGGTTTGGATTTTATTTGTAAGTACACAATCAGCATTTGTAAGCGCGAACTACACGTGTTTGTTTGTGGGCATACATCTGAGAGCTTTGAATGAATATATCCTTGCAACTTAGATTATAGATTATAGCCGATTGACAATTATTTTGTGTAATGAAACCTTGGTACATTTTATAAACGTCTATTGAAATATCTGCTACGCCATTAACAATGTAATTAATAAATTTAGTTACGCTCTTGAAATTGTCGTACCCACTGTCAATGTAATTAAAAAGAGTAAAAAATATTGTATGCGTGTATTGTTTCTATAGACTTTAATAATAGAATACCTGAAATAATCGTACAATGAATCGTGTAGAGTTTCAACTCAATATTTATCATTGAAAACATGACTGCGTTGCTTTCATTTATTCATTTATTTCAGACGTAGCTTTCATTTATTTAACAACAATTTAGTTTACATTTTTAATCTAGCTTTTCAAAAGCTCCGTCTTAGAAAAAAAATATCAGTGCTTTCGAGAACTTTAAAAAACATTCATAGAACGTAGGAAAATGCTATCTTCTACTAGGGTTTAAACGCCAACGCGCGCCGTAAAAAATAAAAATTATGCTCAAATGTTATGTACAAGGAAAATATTTGATATAACACGGATATTACGAAATGTTGATGGATGCAACAGTTTACCTTTTGAAGGTTAAGAGCTTAAACAACATGTCAAATCATTTTTAGAATAATAAAAGTAACTATAGTCGTAAAATGTATTGCTTTGAAAAGCAGACGCCCATTAAAAAAGATGATTTCATTAAAATGACTGATTAAAACTGGCTTATGACCCTGAGACGGTTCACGTTGCAAGCTGTGAAGTAAATGCATCCTTCATCGTGGAGAGCTTGAAGGTTGGACCGAGTAAAAAACTATACTTTTAAATTCAAGAACAGGAAAACAGCACCTCTAATGTGAGTTTTGTTTTCTATACATTTTTTTGTGAAACGCGAGTTTTAACGTGAAGTTTTATACTTGCGGTACAGATTGACAAATGAGTGGTATAGAATCAAAGGCAGCAATCTATCATTTTTTATTCAAAATGAGATAGATATTTGGAAACAAATGAGATCATTTTCTCTATATTTCTGTATGTTTATCTACTCGTAATTTAAAAAAATCCTAGATTGCCCGTTTTGGTGATTTACGATTCAAATAAAAACCACAAGTCCAACTCATCTTGTTGAAAAGCTTCTTTGTCTGTGATCATCACTAATTCACTCTTTGTCTGTTATAAATAATTCATTTTGGCTTCGGCAAACTCACTAATGATGAACATCAATTAATACTTGGCTGAAGTAAAACAAAAAAATGATTGCCGATGCTGTATTTGAACAAAGATGATTTATGTCTGAGCGTTTTGCGATCTCCTGTCGCAACGCCGGACCAGACATGGCGAGTCTCTTGCAATGCTCGGAAAGTGGCATACCAACAAAGCCGGCTATTATTTAAGCCTTCAAACAAGTGATTTTCAGACTATTTAACTATTTTATCATGTCACTGGAACAATGAACGTTTGGTGAGAGTGATTGTTTCACTTTTGCTTACCCAATTTCGCTTTTTACTGAAGTTCTGTTTTTAGTATCAATGTTCATAATATTATGTAAAGAAAACTAAAAGCTGACAGCGACTAATTTGAAAATATTTATTTAAAATAAGCTTACAATAAAGGAATATTTATCTGGTTTACATTTTGTATTTTATGACAGAAATAAATGTTTTGACACAAAATTTAAGAATCGGGTTTTGCGAAAAATTCTTATGATTTTTGCTGCATTTATTTTTGTATTCTACTTTATTATTATTGCTTGAAATTGTCATTTAAATCTTGAATTTATCAAAATAAATAAATAAATCCTTAGTCAGCTCATGAGCGGTATGTTAACTGGAAAATCGTTTTTTTAAAATATGTTTTTAACAAAAATGTTGTTATACTTCTGTTATATCGCACCTATAATAATCTATAATCTAAGTTGCAAGGATATATTCATTCAAAGCTCTCAGATGTATGCCCACAAACAAACACGTGTAGTTCGCGCTTACAAATGCTGATTGTGTACTTACAAATAAAATCCAAACCTCAAATGAACATAAGCCCTGCAACTCTTGCCGACATTCCCTGAAACAGGGGTGACATTGGCAAAGTGAACCATTTTTTACAGTATGGGTGGTCAGCCTCATACCAACCTATAAGTCAAGGAATACGAGTAATAAATAACATTTAAGTATAAGAAAACAACAAAACCTTAAAAATAAATCTATACAAAAAAAGTAAAAAATGTCTTATGCAAAAAATGTAGCAAGCCAATAAACCAACATTAAAAATCAGCATTGCAGATTAGCCGCCACTTCTTCCTGTCCTTGCATACTTCTTTCATTTCATCCAGAGTCATAACTTTTTTCATACAAGCTCTCCTTAATAATAAAGAGCAATAACTCGAAAATTCGGAAAATCGAGATTTTGTAATAAAACGCAAGAACAATGCGAGAAGAATAGGTAGAATGCGACAGCCATTCAATTTGGACGAATATGACCGAGATAAAACATCGGACGCCTTTTTCATCCCATACAAGTTGTACTGGTTGTCTGAACTTCAAACGTGATTTCCCAACATTCTTGTCTTTTGAGTTATTGCTCTTTATTATTAAACGTGCGATATGTACTTTGTTGTAAAACTCTAGAAAAAACGGACGATAAACGTCTGAAAAGAAAGAAACGTCTACAAGGAGAATGTCAAAGGTACCTAAACGTGGAACGAAAAGACCAAGACATGAATAGATGGATCAAATAAGCGAGTATGGAAATGATTGAAAACTGTAGATTGATAAATGTTAAGGAAATGAAAAAAATGTGCAAAGACAGTAACAAAATGGAGACGTATCTACGAATGTATGGCCACCCCTAGAGTAATTTCTGTTTGATACAGTTACAGTTAGAGTACCAAAATATGCATTAACTGGTCTTAGCTTTTTGTATTAAAAAATTAGTGTAAGAAATTAACTCTATGAAAACACAACCTTATTATGAACTAACAACAGAGGTCTGAGAGTCATTAATGATCTCGTATTTTTATATCCGTAGTCATCAATATCAAAAGAAAAAAAAATGACTCCATCCAATTAAAATGTTTTGCTCAGATAATTTAATTAATCATTTAACTCGATACATGATTTCAAATTTGTTCATTGAGCGTTTACGTTGTAATTAGGCGATTATAGATGTTTATTTTATTGAAATCTAAAATCGTGCAGTTTTCACACATTAACGAATAGAAATTACCATCAATTTTATTCAGACAGACGCCTAATTGATTACACTTCGCGCATGCCAATTTTTTCACACACAATGACTGCATCGCCGCAAAAAAAAACCAAGTCATTAATTATATGTATCGATGATTCGAGGTCTTTATTACACATTAATGAGTTCGTTACCTTTAAACTTTGACTTACCCTCAAATTAAAGTTGATTTTTTATTGCCAAAATTATAAAAGGTATTTTGTTTCGTATCTATTTGAGATCTGAAATTTGATGTTTTTTTTATAATGAAATTAAATCATCGGGGTCATTGAGAGTAATGTTTTTTTTTGCATGCAAATTAATTAACATTAGATCCGCCTATTCTCGACTTAGCAGCCTTGGCACTTGGTAATTGCGAGAGTCCTTCTCCTACGACCCACTTAAGTATGAAACTACACCTCCCCCGGACGATACTAATCTCCTCAGCCATTTCACAAGACTTTTTCATCGTCAGCGTTTCATAAATTTAAATGTGGAAATTAATAAATCATGACCGGGTCGGGTTGGCCATTGTGGCCGTTGGCTGGTTGAGTGTTTTGAAAGCCGCGGCTATCTCGATTGGCCGAAATCACATCGAAACGTGGACGCTCTCGGCCAGTGGGCACTTTCTTCTGTACCCCAAGTGTTAAACTCAACTACAGCGTTTAATAATAAATCAAATTGAAGCAACAAAAAAGCTCGCAAGAGGCGCTTTTTAATTCGATTCGCCGAAATCACATTGAAACGCGGATTCTCTCGCCCAGTGGTCACTTTCTGATATGTACTCCAAGTATAAAACATATCGTTAAAACTCAACTATAGTATTGAAACAACAACAAAAAAAATAAGCAACAGAAACGCTAGCAAGAGGCGCTATTTTAACTTTTATATATATCTTGGTATATTGCTTTAATTGAGTTCCAATATAGGTTTTAAACTTAGGGTATTGGATGTGACGACACCAGCACAATAAGATAATACGTTCTAAAATCTAAGCTCGCGTTGTCATTACGAAGTCTGTTGATCAATTAAAAATTAACAAGACATTGGGAAACACAAAAATAACAAGAGCTACTTAGCCGCGTTCCATATCGGATTACATTCTTGTGTGTGTTTTGGGAAACTTATGGCATTTCACTTTCTCGTATTCACCTCTCCGTGAATTTCCCGCTTACCGCGAGAATAATTATGTTCACTTAGGTCTAGACGTTTTATGGATTTAGCTAATTATTTATGAATCACAATGAGAGATTAGTTTCGAAATTAAAACATGTAATAATCTTGCTTACGTATTTTAGATAATATAAAACTTGCGAATTATTCCCACCAACATGCTTTTAGGAAAATGCTTCAAATTTTCTTGAATTATATATTGATCAATAATATAAATTGCAATGCAAATATGTAGGCCTATAAAGTTTCAGAATATCACTTTCACAAGTAGTTGCTTAGAGAACTTACGTTCACGCTTGTACATCCTGCATTAAAAATACACAAATCTTAAATAAATATGTAACTTGCAACTGCAATCACCTCTACCTGAAAAGGGTGATTGGAAAAAGTAAACATTTTTTACAGCATGTGTGATAAGTGTTTTATTAGCATATCTTAAAATACGTATGTTTGCACTACATGATTTCCCTGGACATTTGATTTTCGGAATCTGTTACCTACTCTCCAGCATCATCAGCCGGCCTGTAAGCCTACAACTCCTACATGATTTTTATGATCATTAATCGCGAAATACTTGTGTATAAAAAGGAACTAATCGATGAAGATGTCCTTTTTTTCTACACATGTACCATTATTTAACATCACGAGCAAAAAAAGAAAAGGTAATTTCACGTGTGTATAATATAGATACATCTTGTACTTATCGTTGTTTATAATGATCCATCCTCCGTCTATATAAGTATTGGGTACAAATTAATTATCATTATTTTTCCATCATCGTTTCTTTTCCTGCTTTCCCTTTAATCTTTAGCAATTACTTGTAAATTAAAACTGGCTGATCGTAGCAATTAAGATATTGTAGTATTTACAATGTTTTTACTTGCATCCATTCCACTGTAGCTTTGTATGTATTCTAATAATTAAAAAAACAATTGCAATTTGAGATTGGCACCAATTTTTTTAGCATTATACTTTGTTTAATTATATTAAATATTTTGTCTGCATTATAGTCTGGTCGATAGCTCAGTTGGTAGAGTGCTTGTATTCCACCCCATGAGCTCGGGATCGAATCCCAGTGAGGGTGTCAGAAATGATTTCCCGTTTCATTGTTTATTTCAAACCCCAAAATAAAATACCGGCAAGACTTACTCAGCCTTCACAAGAACTGAGTACCAGCCCTCTCGGGAGCTGGGAAACCCCCACTTCAACTGAAGTGATTGGCGTGAGGCCGGCCCCCTTGCCTATAAAAATAAATAAGTTCTACTCGCCACACGTGAAACCCTTCAGGATCAAAGTGGCAGGAAGTTACACTATAGGTGTAGCTTAGTTGCGTTTGCGTTTGTTTCTTGAAAGGTCGGTATAAGGTTGTCATACTGTGAGGTGTCATCCTAAAAACGCAACTAAGCTACACATATATTGTAACTTCTTGCCTGCGTTATCCCCGAAGGGGTCGCATGTGGTGCTTCGGGACCTATTTATTTTTACAGGTAAGGGGGCCGGCCTCACACCAACCACTTTCAGTTGAAGTGGGGGTTTCCCAGCTCCCGGGGGGGCTGGTTCTCGTTTCTTGTGAAGGCTGAGTAAACCTTTGAGATCGAACCCTTGCTCTCGGCATGGAATGCAAGCATTCCTACCAATTGAGCTATCGACCTTTTTACGAGCTTGATCGTCGTCGCTACAAAGCGCCAATTCTCAAGAAAGACCCAGTTGCTGTAAGGCTGGATGGACCTTTGGTGACCGGTCATTGGTAAAGGTTTTATGAATTTTTCAACCCGGCGAAGAGCAAATTTGAAAATATAAATGGTATATTTTTTGTGCTCCGCCGGGAATCGAACCCACAACCTTCCCATTCAGAGTCCGCAGTGTTACCACTGAGCTAAGGACCGGTCACGACACGATCCTGATTTAGGGAAAAGCAGTAGAAACCCCGATTTATACAATACCTAGTTAATGCAACGATAGTTAAACTTTTGTTTAGAGTTAAAAGTTAAATTAGAAGGAAAGTAAGATTAACCTCAGTTTAAAGCATTTTTGAAAACATTTTTTTTTGTACTCCACTGCGAATTGAACCCAATACGTTCCTGTTCCGTCGACAAAAATAATACGATCAGTCAAAATTAGGAAATGGATTATCAAAAGGATCTGATACTTTTTAAGAAGTGAAAATATATCTAAAAGAAATTCCATATATTATGCGATGGCGCCTCGCTTCGAGTACTTCCGTTGCGCGACCCACTGCTGTTAATGATCGCTAATACGAAAGAGGGGGCAGGTGAGAAGTTCGCGCGTTTAAACTCGACAGTAGCGTATTACCAGAAATGTAAACGCTCCCTATGCGTGCAGTTTTCGTTTCAATATATTTTTAGGTAAACGCTTTGGTGGATTTAAAAAGAGTTTCCAGACTTGGGGTTCTGATTACCACTTATGCTTGGCTTGTTGGGTAATTGCTTGACCGAGGACCGGACCATGTTGGGGGCAAGGAGGGGGAGGGGAGAGGGGGGCACGCTTCTCATGTTTGGTATTTGGAGATAGTTCCTGGTGCGCATCTTCATGTATGGCTGGACATCGCGGTAGGGCTGCCACAAAAATATATTTTAAATTAATGTTTTTTATTTTTTATTTTAATTTTTTAAATTAAATTATTTGTTGAACTGAGAGAGACAATTGCTTACAAGTATCAAAGTCAGAAAGGTGTCGTACTTGGAACATGCTCTTAGAGGGGAAATGACGGACTATAACACTTGATTCTTGAAGGAAAGATCGAGGGAAAACAGGTAGGTATTGGCAGGAAACAGATCTTATGGCCCCATAACATACGAGATTGGATTGTAATAAGAATAGAAAAATACCTATTTAGAGCTGCAAGAGATTGAAAGACGTTCTCGCAAGTAATCTTCGACCTCGGGAGACTTAACACGATACTAGAAGAACAGGAATTTGTGATTTTCCAATATTCTTTGAAGTGTGGAACATAAATATGGTCTAAAGAGTAGTAAAGCATACTTTATTAATTTATTGTAAAAGTACCTATGAGAAATATACTTTTTCTTGCGTTCTGCAGTGAAGAATGTAATTTGAGATAAGAGGTCAGCTCCATCTTATAACGGAAGGTATAACAAAGAAACGTTTGAAAGTGAAACTTGACTGAATCTTATTTTTGTGTTATTATTCAAGAGACCGTGACTAAAACACTTAAAAAGATTCTCTTTTAGTGCTCCCTTAAAATGTCAATAGGTTCTACATTCCTCACTCTGGGTAGCAGCGTGTTCCATTTTATCAGATCCAAAATCCTGAAAATACGGTCTCCAAATTTTGTGCGCATATTTCATTTATAATTTTTAATCTTCCCTAAAACAGGAGCTCTGCAACGCACATTTTTGAAAATGTCTGATTCAAGATGGAGATGGCCCTTAAGGTGTGACGCACACAAAAACTAAAAAACTTCTTGTGTCGAGTACAAAAAATAAAATACATTCTCACACATGCATACATTTTGTATTTCTATTCTTTCCTGATAATATTAAATTATGTGACAACCCTACTCAATTATTCTGGTAATAAAAATATATTCAGAATTAAAAATCACTTTTACACTCTCTCGTCCTCAGCTGCTGTAGAATGTATGTAGATATAAACATTAGGTAGATAGGTAGGTATGCAAATTAAAAAGTTTAAAATATCAACCCACGTAATGGCCAATAAATATCATCATTATAGTGTTTGTTGCTTACCGGCGCGTTCAGTTCTCTAGCAACAAAAAATAGTTAATTATTATATTTTTCATTAGACACAATATAAACTTATTTAATTCAAACATATTACATAATAATTACATGTGGTAGCAATAGACCCATTATGATAAAAAAAACTAATAAAATATCATAAGAATTGCTTTTGACATAATTATAATTTATTTGGGTAAGTTTGTAAAGTATAAGAAATCATGACCAAATATTTGTGTATTGCATATACATGGTGTGTTGACAAAGTTTCAAGACAAATCCGATTGTGAAAGAATAATAAAAAAAACCTCTACAGCAGTGACCTGAAATTCTTCCAGCTATGACCATTTGACTTCAACATACCTGTTTTTTTTCGATGTTTATAGGTGGAATCTTTGGGTAAAGGCAAAGTTTAATAATTTTCGCATCTCTTCTATAGCTCCAAACTTGCTTCCAGCGACGTTTTTTTATTAGATAAGATGGTTTGGGCATCTGAAAATAAAAGACGATGAAAAATTGACTAAAGAGTAAACAAAAAAATGTTAAAGGTAAAACAAGAAAATCAAAAAAGCGTGCAAGGAGAAGATCGAGCTATAAATGGATTGGTAAAATAAAGCGAGAATGCAACTGACTGGAATCTGTAAAGTGAGAAAAAAGAGAAGATTGAGCATGAAGAAAGTGATGTTTGTCAAGGATTTGGCAGAATCGTGTGAGGACAGAAACGTATAGAAAAAACAGCGGAGGCCGGAGACACATCTGTGGAGGAACTGGCCATTCTGTAATGACCACTGAAATGACGGCTGGATACCTTCAAGTACAAGTAAAAAATCAAAACAATCAGAAAATAAGCGCTTTGAAATGATTCCATGGACTGAAGCAGCTTCGACAAGAGCTTTTTAAAGCCCTTTGCACGAAGACTTGTAGTGAGCTTATAAAATATAAACCATCATAAAATAAATTGCACAGAATCTGTACTCGACTTTCTTGCAAAAATTAACCCACTGTATGACGTATGTAAAGCTAGAATCATCTACCAGCTTATGCCGTTTCAATAAAAATAGAATATATCAATAATAAATCAATTTTATTCCACCGCGGTGTGTACCTGCATACTCTTACAATATGGATATAGCCATATAAATACTTAAATGAATATAAATATTTGGTTGATTTATTTGTTGAGCGCCGTTTTGTGTGAATCACACCTCAAGAGCCCTCTGCGAGGTTGGTCTTCTCTGGAAAAAGCGCCAATTACACAAGAAAGATCCTTGACTTATAGGTTGGTATAAAGCTGACCACCCATAGTGTAAAAAATAATTCACTTTTTTCAATGTCCCCACTGTTTCAAGGAAGGTCGGCAAGAGTTGCAGGTTTTATGCTCATTTGAGATTTGGTTTTAATTTGTAAGTACACATTCAGCGTTTTTTAGCGCGAATTTACACGTGTCTGTTGGTGGGCATGCATTTGATATGAGTGTTTAATTTTAATATATCTTTGCAACTTAAGATTCTAGAATCTAGAATCTAGATTATTATAGATGTTCATTGAACCCTTTTGTATGCAAACTAGGACTTTGTATGGTGGGTAAACTTTTTAGTTATATTTTGAAATCGTAACGACTGTTTATTATTGGTATTTATAAAATTTTAAGAATCGCAGCCTTTTATTTAATTTTAACCCTTTGACTACCAAGAAAATTGATAATACATTTTGTATGGAAAAATTTCACTTTGTATAGCGGCTATACTTTTTGGATACGCGCAAAGCGAATTTCGCGTATTTCTCTTCATTTGGTGTATGTGCTTCGAGAGCTCCTCAATCCGACCATGATCGAGGTGCCTCGACGACAATTGGGACGCAATATCTGCCCCGAGAGCCTGGATTCTGTTGGTCGGGACAACAAGGAAAGGACCGAAGGAATTGCCACTAACCTTGATGCTCCCGTGGTCCAGGCCTCGTTCGACTGCAGTCTTGTCCCCGCTTTCCGGCTGCTTCTTTCAATGCAGCGATCCCGTTGCACATACGACTTGCACTCGGGAAAAGGGTGTTATCAACTTCCCACACGAAGGATCTTCCTACACGAAGATCTGAACACGAGTCCCACTACACAACCTTCCCAGTCGAAGTTATGCGAACAAGTGGCAATATAGGTAGGTAATACAGATTTTTGGGCATTGTGGTAAAGTTGTGAACAAGGATAGGTATTAATTTAGGGAATGACCAACAGATGTCGCTTTGGCGCGAACACTTTTAATTCACTTTTTGGAAAAAATAATGATGGATATATATAAACTATAATTATTTATTTACATTTGTAGAAGATTATTTTTTTATTAACCCTTTAACTGCCGAGAATTTTTCATTTTTTTTTCTTTTGTATGGCAGCTCTCTAAACCGAGATTATGATGAAGCAATGAGTATTATCGGTAGATAGCACTATTTTATTAACGAATTCACAGAAATTTTAAGAAAAATCGTTGGAGCCATTTTTGAGAAAATCGCATTTAAAATTTTCAGCTCTTCGGAAGCCATCTTGAATTTTCAACAAAGTAAAAAATCTCTCCTTATGAATTATAGTAATAGGCTTGTTCTTTCTATTAAATCTAAAATAAATTTAAATATCTTGCATTTTAATGGGTTTTTTCTATATTTTCGATTTAAAATTTGAGGTCGTGTAAACGGTGATTTATAATAATTTTTTCAAAAAATTTTTTTTTTATTTTGTAGAAATTGATGTTGTTTATAACATTGTCGAACATTATATTGTTGTTAACTCCTTGAATTTCGAGAAAATCACATTTGTTTGTTTTTTTCATATGGCAGCCCATAGACACAGATTAGCAAGAGTGTTGCCATAACTAATTTATTAAGCCAAAAATTAATTAGTGGCAATTCTGAAAATTTAAAAAAATTCTTGGAGCCGTTTTTGAGAAAAGTGCAATTTTATGTTTTTTTTGTATCGCAGCCATCTTGAATTTTCAAGTTGGTGTAATGTCGTGTTATTCATACTTAATACATGTCCAAAAAAGTTGAAGTAGCCAAAATTTGGTATCTCTAGGTCTAATACTTTGGAAAGTGACACACATACATACATACACACACACACACACACACACACACACACACACACACACATACAGACGGACGTTTTTGAAAGATAGTATTTTTTGGCATGCCCTGCACCAGGACAACTCATTTCCGTGAAAACCTCGAAAACAAATTTTCACACCAAATCAATACTTTCTTTATAGCCTTCAGCTATAGCAAGAAAGTAAAAATGGCTTTGCTGTGCTGATACACAAAGGTCTTATAACGAAGAATTTCAGGTCTTTGCACAAAAACGTTTGATATTTTTGTATTATCTGATCAATCTCGAATCTTTGTGAGTAAACCTTGTACGTTACCGTAAGACAATGAACGCAACTTGGTAGGCAATCTCTAACAGATATTTGGTATGAAAAATAGATCATAGGTATTCTATAATTACCCAAGATCACGCCTGGAGGTTTTAATCATATTTTAGACTCATAATTCGTGCCCTTTTCAATACGCGAAGAATGCGTTCTCTAAATTAAGTATCACACTGTTCGTTTAAACTCAAACATAGCGTTTTTTAAAATGTATGAAAACTAAAACGCTCGTTAAAGGTGTTGTATATGTTTTTCATTAACGCTATGTTAAGTTTACCCGTAATGTTATACTCAGGGCACTGATTGAATCAGGTATGATTTTCGAAAATATTTTTATAGCTTGTTTCTACATACATGCCTGTAAAAGTACAATGCATATATGGTAAGAGGTAATGAGATTGCTCCTCTGTTTATACACCTTTGTACACATCTGCAAGCCTATTCATCACGATTTTATTCGGTTCAAATTTGTTATAGATTCATTTATGTATTTTCAATTTAATTAAGGCGGTTTTATTAGTGCATTAATACTTATAAGTTATAAGGTACGTACATTAAGGTTAACAAAAAATAAATATCTATGAATGTAACTAAGATATATGACCTTCGATTAAAGTTGTAGATTTATTTTTACATAAAGGGTTCACATTGCTTTGTCCATATACATATTGTACACAGGTAGATACGTACCTACGCAAGAAGGAGCAAACGAATTTGTGCGTACACATGCTGCATTTGTAATTAAAAATGAAAGCAAAAGTAAGTGTTATTTTTACTTAAGGTTTTCACTTCTGGCTTTTAAATTATAAGAAATTAAATACGAGAATTTTAATGAAATTTTATTTAGTAAGTTTCTTGATAAACATTTGATTATTAGGCGAAAACGTTTGAGCAAGAAAATGAAGAAAAAAGTGAATTAAAACTCTGTTTTATCCTATTGAATTTTTAAATAATTTGAAAAAAAATTATGTGAAAAATGAACTTTAATTCAAAAATCTTTTTCTTATTAATTAGCTAAATTTTGTTTTAAAGTTTGCTATAATGGGTTTTGGTAAATTGAGTAAACCAAAGCCTCTTATAATTTCCTAACGGCTATTCTAGTTTATAATGCTATCAAAATTAAACCAATAAATTGCCCAAATATCTCAAGGAAATTTTTCGAAATATTTTCGTAGATTAAAAGCAGCGTTTCCAATAATCATGATTGGCCCGTTCATGTCGTAACAATGTGAGTCCAAAAATAATAAATTCCGTGTTATTCACAGCCAGTACACCAAGTATAAAACATTGGGTAAACTCCCCTCGATCGCGTAAATAGAAAACTGTATAGAAAATACAACAGCGCGCTCAGTGAGTGATTTAGTTTTCATACATGTTTTTTTTCTATTTACACGATTGAGGGATTTTTACGCAGTGTTTTGTACTTGGGGTGAGTTGTGCACTAACAAGCAATTTACTCTTTTATAGACAACGAAACCTGCAATATTGGCAGCTAAGGCTTTCAAATTTACGATCTATTTTTTTTAAAATAAATTTAAAAGATTGTTTATTTTTATATTGTGTATAATTCATTTTATTATTTGCTTTATAGATTCGTATTAAGCTGACCTTTCATACTTTAAAAAGCTGTTTCGTTTTGTCAATGCCACCTCTGTTTCGGAGGAGTGAAGGTAATAGTTGCAGTTGTTATGTGCATTTATGGTTTGGATCTTCCTTTGTAAATACACAAGCAGACACGTAAGTATAAAATTTAACGTCTCCTTGTGGGCGTACGTTAAATATACCTAAATGCCCTGCTAAATCTTAATGTTAGATAATGTTAATATATGGAGTATCTTTGCGACTTCTTCTTGCGATGGTGCTATAATCCATATTTCTCCTTGGCCTGCTGCAACATTAGCTTCCAGTTCCTCCTGTCCTCAGCAGCTGACTTCCAACTTGTCTCCTGGAGAAGCTGCGCTGCATCCCCTCTCACTCCGTCCTACCACCTCAGTCTGGGTATTCCCACTTTTCTCCTACCGCATCTTTGCAACTTAGATTTGATAGTATTACGGATGGATGAGTTTGTGTCTATGTCTTTTTACTTTCTTATAATTGTGTGTCTATGTGCTTTTACTTACTTGTAAATGTAAGAATAGTATTTGATGCTTGTACTGTTTACTCGAAGGGTCTGCCCGAGATCATTCTAACATAGTCTGGTACATGCTAGACTACACCTCATTAGTAGCCGGGCCGTTAAACACCCAGTACAAAAGATCATGTAAGCAAATTCTAAAATAAATTGTGTAAAATACATTCAAGCGAAGTTTTATTAAATTGAACCCAAAGTAAATCGTAACAACTGGTAAATTTAATGTTTTTTTTTAGTTAAAGTTTGGGTCTGAATGGCCCTGATTACATTTCACTTTTCAAACGAAAGCAGGGCAGTTTAATGTACCAAAAATGAATCGCTCGGACAAGGAATGAAGCATTGGTCGTGCACACAGTATTAGCGAAATATAAATTGTTACGGATTAAAATAATCCGTATTTGTTACCATCGTCTTACGTAATGTCACAGTTTACAATATTGAAGAGGCTGACTTACTTTCGCTTTTCAAATAAACCTTATACGCCGTTCAAATAGAGTCAGTAAGGACAGGACAATACTTGAGGATATGCTGATAGTAAAGTTAGGGCCTGTTGCACCAAACTCCAATCAGAAAACAATCAAAATTAAGTGTGATTGCTCCTAAAAAATAAAAAAAATGTTACATATGCGTAAACCAGCTGATGTACATCATTTTTCCCTATTCTAATTCCATCATATTATTACCCACTTCCAAGAAATATCTAACCGAGGTATTTACCAGAATTAAGGAATTAAATCTGATGTGTCATTCAAATATTGATTGGAGGTTGGTGCAACAGGCCCTAATAGTTGATAGTACGATAGTTGAATCCTGTCTCGCGTGAACAACAATGTGTCATTAAAAATACAACTTTCATCAACGATTATTTCCACTTATTTTCCAATTTTTAAGTACTTATGTACCTTGTAAACAAAAATATACAATCTTGATTTTATATTTTTGATACAGATAAGGTTTTTCTAGTACACAAAGGTAACAATCTGTTTTTTTTTAGTTTATCGAAATTATTCATTTGCTAACCTTTCACAGTTAAAGTAGTTTTTGATACAAACAGGTCAATAGATGTTTTTATGGTTCCACTTTGTTCTTAGTAAATTTATACATTTGGCAGATAAAATACTTCTTTCTGTGTCGATAGTAGGTATGCAAAACATAGTTGAGGGTGTTAATGTGGATACTAACTCTTAAAACCGCTAAAAAAGTGTTTTGTCCAGCGCTCTACCATAATGTAACTTAATTGCAGTCTCAAATGCTTGTACACCTACTGCCTTCGTCAGAACAATCACAACGAGAAGCAACACTATTAAAATATCCGTACTGATTTAGATGATCGGTTTACGAACAGACTGAAAATTTATGGATACACGGTGACAAAAACCGCGCGAATCTGCTAAAATAAACAATAAGTGACTGCACAAGAATATACTATGAAATATTAGGTGTATCTGATGCAATGCCAAGTGTGCATCGGATACATTTGTGTTCACCATCATTTGTAAGTCGTTCTCTTGTGCCAATTGACAATAATATATTTTATTGTGACTGCACATTATGTAGGTATTGCCATACTTTAAATTATAGCCTTTGAATTTTTCATCTCACGAGTACTTACAAGGTGCTAGCATCATCACAAGCAATGTAAGCACTTTGACTCTTTATGCAAACAGCCACACTTCTTTGTTGGTCTTTATAATTTTCTGGAATACGTAGTGGTAGTGATATCCATGGGTTGTTCCATATGCTGTAATTTTAAAATTCCTCTAGTTCTTCTTCTCAAGATTTTTCATTAAATTATAGTTATTGCACAGGCATCTTATTTACATGTTAGGATGGTACGAGGTTGACCACCCGTGCTGTAAAAATCGGTTCATTTTTGCCAATGCCACCCCGGTTCAGGGAACGGCGGCAGGAGTGGCAAGGTTTATGTCCATGTGAGGTTTTCTTTATTTGTATGCACACATGCAGAATGTGTAGGCGCGAACCTACATGTGCCTGTCTGTAGGCATGCATTTCATATGAGCCTTAAATGCTTACATATCCTTGCAGCTTAGATTATAGATAGATAGATAGATTATAGAGGATGATTTATTTGGGGAGCGCTGTTTTTGTGTGAATCACACCTCAAGAACCCTCTGCGAGCTTGATCGTCGCTATAGAAAGAACCAATTCTCAAACAAGACTCAGTTACTGTAAGGATGGATGAACCTTTGTTCACCGGTCTTTGGTAAAAGTATATGATTTTTTCAATCCAGCGAAGAGCATGTACTATTTAAAAATATAAATTGTATATTTATTTGACTTCGCCGGGGTTCGAACCCACAGCCTTCCATTTATGAGTTCGAAGCGTTACCATTAGACTATGGACCATTCAATTTTGTTTTCGTTTGATTAATTATACGCATTGTTTTTGTTTTCGTTTGATTATTTACATTGTCGATGGTTTATGAAATATAACGGAACAAAATATAGTTATGCTAATTCTAATTGTTACAAAACGTTTATTTCCGTGGGTAATTATTGGGTATATTAAATCAGCCGACTGACTTTTTTTTGGTGTGCCTAATGCGATAATGGCTCCACAAATTTTCTCCAGTGATTATTTTCCACAAGCGATGTTATCAATCACAACTTTTTGGCACCGCTTGAAAAAACAAACATAAATTAAAGTAGTTTTTATTAGTTAGATAGGTTTCAAAACATCGTTTTACTGCACTTTACAAAAAGTAGCTTTTAACTGGTTTAAACATAATATATTTTGTGCATAAATGTAGTAGTTTTCTTCGAACCCTTTTGGCCTATTTATAGAACATATTATGTGAACTTTGCTATGTATGGGAGTGACTGAGTATTTCAAATTTTATATACGACAATCGGAAAGTGTCTGCGAAATTTTCAATGCATAAAGCATACCCACGTTTAACTTATTGTCGCTGGAGCGGATAAGTCGTTGGCGCTCGAATTTGCGTTATTGAAACAAGCGCAACATCGAACCCCGCCTGCACCGTGTCACGAAACTATGCTCTGTGAGAAGACCATGCTCTATAAGAAGACTATGCTCAGTTTATAAAATGATATGTTAAATATTTATTTTATAAACTTTACATTGAGTAATATACATATGCAACAAATAATGAATACTAAAATATATAGATAGGTACATTGAACTGATTTCAGATTGAATATCGATTTTCATTTGAATTCGTTATATAATCTTACATTAAATTAAGTTTTTACACCACTGGTCAAATGTTTATTCGATGATATATTGTATTTGCAGCTATGCAGTGAACTCGCCTAGTTGATGGTATTTACCTTAGTCTGTTTCTGTGCTCTACATTGGACTGAAGACAAGGAAGTTGCACACAAGACAACTATGTATTCTCCCAATAGAAAGATTCCCTCCGAGTTCCCATTAATCTTGCTAGAATTGCATGAAAAGCATGTATACTTACTTATGATGTAAGACAACTTGTACGAAGCGTTTCATAAAATTTAACCATAAAACTCTAGCAAAATTACATTTTTTGTGTTCAATTATTATATGCATACTAACTTTAAATTATTCTAATAATTCTTGTATCTCATTAATTTTGAAGTCTCAAAATACATAGTTACCTAATTCCATTTTTCTTCACTTTAACCAGAACACCAATATTGAGTACCTAACTTATTTTTTTTTCATCATCGAGTGTCTTTTTGAATAACTAATTAATTGGCAACACAAATCTAAAACATAAAATGTTGCAGCTATTTTATTAACTCTATAATCTATTATCTAAGTTGTAAATATATTATGTAACAGTTAAGATTCACGTTACATGCATTCTTACAAGCAGACGTGCGCTTACACAAATATGCCGCATATGGACTTACAACATAAAAATTCAATCTCAAATGAACATAAGCCCTTCAACTTTCCCTAAAATAGGGGTGACATTGTCAAAGTGAACCATTTTTTACATAATGGGTGGTCAGCCTCATACCAACGTATAAGTCACGGAACAACAAAATAATAAAATTATCTGAAACCCTCATTGAAAACTTGATGTTTTGGTTTGTAATATAAATGTTTTTGAAACCATTTTGAATAATGCGACACTACGAAAAAATGGTGGAAATTTTATATCAACAATCTTGAAACTTCTCTCTGTATTTCCTAGTACCTAATTAACAAAAAAACTAGAAAGTGAGTCCCTTGAATGTAAAACCGGCAACCATCATCTTAGTATTTATCAGGCGGTTTTTTCGTACGTTTATTACGTTCTTTATTCGTTCCAACCTACCAGAATTTTTCCCACAGATTTTCAAACGGACCATCATTACTGCAGTGGTGTTATTAGCGGTTATTTATCCGAAATATATCACACAAAACACCACTTTCGTAAGCCTTTATTGTTACGAATATTCTAAATTCATTACGTTTTAATTGCCATTGCAAAAAAGTGTAAATTTCAAATTCTTTATGGAAGTATGTTACCTCGCACCTCACTACCTAACACAGCTCAATGGATTTTAAATTCTTAAAATTTATCTCAGACACAATCTGATTGTATAACATAAGTATTATAATTACGTGCACCTAATAACTTAAAAAACAAATGTTTATACACATTACATTATATCATTTATCACTAACTCAAATGTAAGTTCATCATCAGTTCATTTGGTGAACAATAAATTTAATCTTTTAAGGTTTTCAAGCCACGCTCCCTTTGTTACTAGAGTCATAAATAGACGACAATAATGTAGATTTAAGATTATTAAATAGCAGAGCTTCAAAGATGTTACTCACAGCATAGCAACGAAACGTTTGGAAGAAAGAAGAAGGAAAAAAATATGGAAAAGCAACGGACCACTGTCAAGACCCGGGAGAACGATTTCTAGTTTCAAGCACATTAAAAAAAAACACACACACATTAAGTTAAACACGTTATCTGAACTATTGTTGAATCAAGACGCCCTTAGTGTAAAATATTTTCGCGTGGGGAAATCAACTTAGAAACCATGTAAAAAATACTAGACTCAAACAAAGAAATCTATGTGATCTAGTTAAGGTAGATCTTAGTTACTGTTTGACGTGCCTACTATATACTCAATGATGAAATCGTCTCCCTTATATGCCTATCCTTCAGACTAGGCTGTGTTTACTCGCCTACTTTGTAGAATATCGTGACTGTTTGGTTACCTAGTAATCATTTACGCAAGATGATCCGCCGATCATCATTGTACCAACTCGTACAAGACCAATATGGGTAACTCTTAGATTATCGGGTAGCGATCGAATCAAATTAAATTAAAGAGGAATTCGGCATGCTCCCACACACCAATTACCGTCCATAATAAGCAAACTATTTATGCTAATTTTTCGCAATTTATACGGGCTATGATATGATCTCAATTTGAGGTCAGTGAATTGGAAAAGTGTAGCAAACTTTATAAAGTTAAGGTCATAAAATTCTCATCGATGCAAGCATTTTCGCAAACAAGAAAAAATACCGTCTAATGATTATGTTGATCAATGTAAGATTTTGGAATTCAAGTATTCAACTTGAATTCTATGCCGAGAGCTCAGGCTCGAATCCCACCGAGGGTGTCAGAAATAAATATCCGTTTCGATGTTTATTTGAAACCAAAAATAAAATACTGGCAACGTTTACTCAGCCTTAACAAGAAATGAGTAGGAGCCCCCTCGGGAGCTGGGAAACTCCCATTTCAACTGAAGTGGTAGGCGAAAGGCCGGCCTTCTTACGCCTACCACTGTAAGAATAAATACGTAGGTTCCACTCGCCACATGCAACCCCTTCGGGAAAAACGCGGCAAGAATTAACACTAAATGTGTAATGTGCTTATGCTCTACCGCACTGTATTAATTACACTTTTTGGATATGAGACGAACTGTTATGGGATAATTTACATTATTATTGACGTCTCGTTTTCCGCGTAGCCAACGTTTTCAGGAGGCAGCCTTTCTGCACGACGGTTTAGCATGAAAATGTAAGGGTGAAAAGGGTGCTGTAAAAAAAATCCCTGATTATACTATGGGTGACACAATCTGTGACGCCATCCGGCTGAGATGTTTTTAATGTGCGGACTTTATTATACAAAATACCTACTTATCAGTTGCTTCATGCTGTAATGAAATTAAGATACAAGAGAAATACTGGTGTCTATTTCACGTAAAGACAGATTTATTAGCTGGCTATAAAATACAGTATGGATTTTATCAGAAAAATATCTGAGGACTTAATTATACAAACAGTATATTGCGGTTCCAGTGCATACTGTATTGTAACAAGATGGATGGACAAATCAAAGTAATGTTGAAACAGTTTAACAAAAGAAATACCGATCGGTATTTTGGAATTACTACTTGGTACTCGGACCTCGGTATTACTTGGTCTAGTCAATAAATTATTTATGGCTTTACAATATAACTACGTTAGTTTATGTGAAACTATTGGAATAGTTTTGTTTGCGTTGACCTGCTTGGACGCTGTACGAAGATTAGGAAATTATAGTGATTAATTAAATGTGCAAGCAAGGGCTTTGTTTAAATCAGATCAAGATCGAAAATTCTTACATTAGTCATATAACGGTGAAGCTCTTATATTGCAGTCTCTAATATCAGTTGGTAGGGTGCTCGCATTCCATGCCGAGAGCTCGGGTTCGAATCCCATTTTTAAGGAGGCACAAATGATATCCCGTATCGGTATCTCTTTCAAAACTCAAAATAAAATATCGACAAGGCTTACTCAGCCCTCATAAAAAATGAGTACCTTCACCAGATGACCTTTTTTGAGTTTTCAAATAGGTGTTGAAAGTAGGTATACCTAAACGAACAGATTTTGTTTCCCTATCCATATGATTTTTTAATAAAATCAGAAATAGAATATATCTAACTATGTGCGGAGTTTTAAAGTTTAAGAAGAAATCAGAATTCTGCCGAATTTCTCTATAAAAAGCCAGATAACAAAACGTGTAACCATTAATCCATATTTTGCTCAATAAATTATTAGATAAGTGAATGCTGAATTTTTTAGATTCAATTCTTCGACGATGCTATCTCATATTTTCATAGAAATCGAATGGATGCTTTTGGTATCGGCATGGGATGACTGATCGTGACTGCCAGCATCAGATAAAGGCGGCAAAGTGACCGGATTTACTTCATCAGTTGGCTTTGCTCACCAGCTTACTCAAATCATTGCTACACCTACATATCTAAGGAAGGTATATCATCAACTAACGCCTAGTAAAAGCAGACACATTCTGATAACTGCTTCAACATCTTTGTGTTGAAAATGCAATGATACCTCAAGATACGAGTTCAATTCGTTCCGTAACCTTGTTCGTATCTCATGGCAATTTTCCCCATCGAAATTAATTGAAATGCCATTAATCCGTTCCAGCCCCAAAAACTCTACCCAAATGTTTTTGTTACGTGCTTTTGAATAAGCAAAATGTATTTATTATGACAATTATTGTATAAAAACATAATAAAAGAGAATATAAAGCAAAAGAAAGCTTGTTGTTACATAGATATTTGTAAGTGGTACTTCAATGCAACTTACACTGTACACACAACTTAAATGGTGTCACGACAAAATGTCCATTGACAGAATGTCAATGGACATTTTGAAGCTACAAACTGAGCTATCGACCGGACTGACCCATGCACACATAAATTCTATTTTATAGGTTTAGCGTGCATTCGCGTGGACATTTTGTCGGGTGGACATTTTGTCGGTGGACATTACTCGTATGTCGGTGGACATTTTGTCGGTGGACATTCTGTCGGTGGACATTCTGTCGGTGAACATTTTGTCGGTGGACATTCTGTCGGTGGACATTTTGTCGGTGGACATTCTGTCGGTGGACATTTTGTCGGTGGACATTCTGTCGGTGGACATTTTGTCGCGTGGACATTTTGTCGGGTGGACATTTTGTCGGTGGACATTTTGTCGGTGGACATTATGTCGGTGGACATTCTGTCGGTGGACATTTTATCGGTGGACATTCTGTCGGTGGACATTTTATCGGTGGACATTTTGTCGCGTGGACATTTTGTCGCGTGGACATTTTGTCCGTGGACATTGTGTCGGTGGACATTCTGTCGGTGGACATTCTGTCGGTGGACATTCTGTTGGTGGACATTTTGTCGGGTGGACATTTTGTCGGGGGGACATTTTGTCGTGGAACCGTCTTTTTTACCGGATTCAAAAAAAGGCAAAGACCAGTGAAGAGAAAAGCAGTGACTAAAATTTTGCCTTTTTTTGAATCCGGTGAAAAAGGCAAAGACCAGTGAAGAAAAAAACAAGGGTTTGTTAATAAGTTAGGCAAGTGTCATTAAATAGCTCCGATGCACGGCCAGTTGCAAGTTTTTCGGGGTGTTTCTTTTCCACGTTCCTCGTATCTCGAATTTCGCTCGCATGTCAAAACAAAACTTCGCTCGCTCGAAAGCTCGTATCTCAAATAACTCGTATGTTAAGGTACCTACTCGTATACTGAGGTATCACTGTACTTCGCACACGTTGTAACTCAACCCAAGCGTTTGTATTGGAACAAAAAAGCTCACCAGAGGTGCTGCTTAAGATGCAATCATTTTTTTGTAAACGCTATGGTTTAGTTACTAGCATGTTTTCTGTATACTGGAGTTCAGATGTGCATGCAACTACACGACGAGCTAAATATCTGCTTCACATTATAATTGAACAGTTCCCTTAGTACAAAACTTTGCGTAGATTCGCTTCTATCGCGTAAATAGAAAACATTATTGAAGATAAAAAAGCATCCCTACAGATTGGTTTAGTTTGCATGTATTTTTTTTCTATTAATGTACACAATCGATGGGAATTTACGTAACTTTTTTATACTTGAGGTACAATCCCCATCAAGGACTCGTCGATCAAAACAATTACACGCAACACGATCCACAAACAAAATACGGCAAATTAAACATTCCAACATTTGATTGCACTCACTTGTAGAAATAACTTATCGAAAACGTTGCGCAAGCTGCAAAAGATGGTTTAAATTTGATTGCAGACAAAACTCAATCTATCACATCCTCAGACTGCAGACAGACGAATCAGCGTTAAAAGCTTTTGCCTGATTTTCTCAGATTAAAATGTCATTTCAATAATTTATAGTTCTGTTTTATAATAAAGGTCATTTTTGGCAATGTTTAAATTTAAAACGGTTCGCATTTATTGTAATTTGTAACAGATCTTTTTTGATTGAGCTGCAGTCGTTTCCTGCGCTGTGGGTTTTGATGTTAGTTTTGAAATTGCATTACATTTTCGTTTTGTAACACTTCGTTCTCGGCGCGCAGTTTTCAAGGTAATCTTTTATATAATGGATCCCGCGACGAGTGGGAGAAGTGTCTTACTAAAAGTGTGAAACAAAAACGTGTGAGCGTGAAGAAAGAGTTTTTGATTAATGAGCTACAAAGATGCCGTACTTAGCTACTAATGACCGGGAGCCTGCCGGAGAGACACGAGCTCTTTATGTACATGAGTATACAAGAGCAATAATTGACCGGTCCGTAGTCCGTAGTGGCAACACTTCGGACTCGTAAATGGAAGGTTGTGGATTCGGATCCCGGCGGAGCACAAAAATATACCATTTATATTTCGAATGTGCTCTTCGCTGGGTTGAAAAATTCATAAACCTTTACCAATGACCGGTCACCAAAGGTCCATCCAGCCTTACAGCAACTGGGTCTTGCTTGAGTATTGGCGCTTTGTAGCGACGACCAAGCTCGTACACCTCTGCGGCACTACAACAAGTGTCATAGACCCCTAGAGTCTTTAGAATCTAGGGAGTCTCCCGCACAGGATTTCTTAAAAAAAAAAAAAAAAAATTGTATCGGAATATAACAACCGGACATAGCTTGGGTACACTAAAAAATAAACTGATTAAAAATACTTTTAACACTTTACGAGAAAAATCCGAAAAAAAATTAAAATGTTGTTTTAAAAATGCAACCTTTGCTCTTTGGGAAATAAAGCAAGTTACGTGCGCGATGAAAAATCACTTTCTACACTTTGCCAAATATAATTTCGGATATGAAGTTTTGTCAAGTTTTTTAAACTTATATTGTACAATTTAGCATGCCGCTGACCACCCATACTGTAAAAATGGTTCACTTTGCCAATGTCATCCCTGTTTCAGGGAAAGACTGTAAGAGTTGCTGGGTGTATGTCCATTTGAGATTTGGGGTTTTATGTTGTAGGTTCACATGCGGCATGTGCAAGCACGAACTTGTACGTGTCTACTTGTGAGAATGCATATAATGTGAATCTCCAATGTAGATTAGATTAGATTAGTATGGTATATTATCTCAAATACCGAAAGGCAGTTTCCATACTTTATTCACAAGCCTTATGGTTGAATACAATAGTTATTTTTTAACAAGGGCATTTTCTTTTGTTTCCAGGGTAGCACGGGCAGGTTGTGGGTTTTCTGTCTGGCGTCCCTGACGTTGGACATCACCTGGGCCGCCCCGCACCCCCACCTCACACGTTTCAGCTCCCACGTGACCTTCAACACCCCCGCCCACAGTTACTCCCATGGGGTGGGAGACCTGACGCGAGGCAGCGGGTTCAAGCCTTACTACCCGGCGCACAGACCAGCCAAGAGACCGAGGTGTGGGCATAGGACTCCACAGGGTAAGAATTTTATAGATTTGTAAATTTGTTCCCCTGAGCTGTATGATACTAAACTCTACAAAGGTTGTTATGTAAAGCAACGCAACTAAGCTACACATATGGTGTTACTCCTATCCGCGTTATCCCCGAAGGGTTTCGCATGTGAGTAGAACCTATTTTTTTTCCTAAAGGTAAGGGGGCCAGGAAGACCTCTTACACGATGGTCAGATGATATCAAAAGAGTTGCTGGTGACTGGATGCAGAGAGCCCAGGACAGAGACGCCTGGAGAGATATGGGGAGGCCTATGTCCAGCAGTGGATAAGAAGTGGCTGAATAAGCTGAAAGGGGGCCGGCTTGTCACTACGCCAACCACTTCGGTTCCAGGGGAGCTGGTACTCATTTCTTGTGAAGGCTGAGTAAACCTTACCGTTATTTTATTTTGGATTTTGAAATAAACAGCGAAACGGAAAATCATTTCTGACACCCTCGTTGGGATTCGAACACGAGCTCTCGGTTAGGAATGCAAGCTATCCACTACCTGAGCTATCGACTGGATCGGATAGAAAAATAAATTGTTAGTTCCACAATAATAAATCCTTGTGTGTTAACTTCACCGTAGCGTTTTAGTAAAGCGCTCAGTTTAGGTGCTCATTTAGCTACGCAATGGTTGAGTTTAATTAAGCATAAAGTGGACTTAGGACTCGTTCACTAGTTTTGACTGGTTGACAGTGAGATACCTACAACAAATTCTGAACACGAAAAAATGGGGAAAAAGATGCATTTTAAAGATCTCAAATTTTAAACAAGGCTTGAAGGAATCAAAATTTGAAGATGATTTCCGAATTGAAAAACTTTTTGAAAAAACATAAAAAGCTAGAATTCATATATAAGTCGAATGTCGTTTCGACGTAGGTTTTACTTTTACTCCTCTATTTGAAAAAAAATAAAATTTTGCTTTAAATGATGTTGGTACACAAATTAAGGGAGTGAATAATAATAATAATAAGACAATATAAACAGGTATATAGGTACCTTCAAACTAATTTTCTTTTCAGTTTACAGTTACTGAAAACTGAAATACTGATGAAACTAACGGCTACAGGCAGTTTCTTATATTTATTATTTTCCAATAAAAGTAGTCAGAGTAAACTGAACATGGAAAGCTAGCGAGTTATTTTTTTAAATGGTAGGTCTGTTATTTATTTAGAATTATCAAACGTCGTCGAACAAGTTAAGACTGTTTTTTACCAAAGACTTTTTTTTCTCGAATAACATGGAAAGATTTCTATTTTTGGTACGTAGTTGATAATAAGAGAATGTCAATTGATTACTTATTCGTATGTACATAGTACCTACTAAAAAGTACCTAAGTAAATTTAGAATTAATGAAGGTTTGTCATGTAACCAGTTATTTATTTATAAGAAGGTGCATCGATTAATGAGTTAACTTTTCACTTTTCATAGTACAATAACTGTTGCTGTAGCACTGTTGAACATTCCGCTAAGGGTAATCAAACCCTCTGCAGTGGTTTGACTTGCTTTCAAAGAAGTCAGCACATAAATTTATGATTTTTTTTGTCTCACATCCTGGTCGCTGGAGCAAACGCTAATTAATATTTTGTTCTTTTTTTTTGCAAAGTTCCATGATCAAATAAACCATTGAGGTTTGCCCGCCGAGAAAAAATACTATTTTTTGTTTTGTGTCGTGTCCATTCATTCACATCCACCACATTTTTCGTACATTTGTTTATTATATTTTTTATGGTTTGTGTATTAACTCTATGAAAATTCAAACAAATTCTAATGAAACACTGTTTCATTAGAATTTGTTTTGAAAAATTCGCTCTTTAACATATTTGAAAATATATACTGTATATTTTTTAAGCTTCGCCGGTGTTGAGAAATATTAGGTAGGTATATATGTTACATCACTACTAAATTATGATTGTTGTCTCTGGTACTTCTTCCTGTCATCAGCATGGCTGACTAATAAAAATATATTGTGAATTCGTAAATATAATAGTTTTAATTAATCAACCCTCGATCCCACAACTTAACATGGTAGCAGAACGTGGTTAATAGTGAGTGAGGTTGATTAATAGTGAAGTATATTTTGGGGTTGCGATCCGCGCAGTAAAAAAGGATAGTAAAAAAAAATGGCTGGCGCTGCTCTGTCTAATTTGCCATTTTTGGATGAGAAGTCAAACTTTAGTACGTGGAAATTTCGTCTAAAACTTATTCTACAGGAGAAGCAGGTTGAATATGTGTTGGATGAAAGTGAAATTCATACAGAAAAATCCAAAAAGGATGATGCGAAAGCTAAATCAATCTTGGCTCAAAGCGTGTCTGATAAATATATAGAAATCATTAAGGATGGCAGAACTGCAAGAGAAATGCTTCATTTTCTTCAAAATGTTTTTGAAAGAAAAAGTGTTTTCAACAGATTCCACTTGAAACGCAAATTAATAACATTGAAATGCAATAATGAGCCGCTGCAGCAATACCTAATCAAGTTTAGTTCGATTATCAGCGACCTGAAAGCCATCGACGTCAAAGTAGACGAAGAAGATCAAATTTGTTACCTACTCTCATCACTGCCGAAAGAATATGATCCTGTAATTACATCAATAGAAACAATGGCTTCAGAAAAGAAGTTAAGTTTTGATTTTGTCAAGGCCAGACTGTTGGATGCCGAAACTAAGATCAGCACCGATACAGTGAACCAGGAGAACGCATTTATGATGTACTGTTACACATGCGGGAAACCAGGACACAAGTCTTATGAGTGTAGTACTGGTAATAAGGAACAAGGAAAATACAGAGGAGGACGGAACCAAGGTCAAGGTCGAGGTTATGGTCAAAATCGCAGAGGAAGAGGCAGATTTCAAGGACGAGTATCCCGAGGCAGAGGCTTCCCGGGACAAGGTGCTACTTCATTAATGAGTGAATCGGAGATCGGTTTTGTAGCCAGTGAAAATGTTTTTAGTGCTGAAAGTATAAACAAAGGCTATGATATCACCTTCATTGTGGACTCAGGGTGCACACAACATCTTGTAAGTGAAAAATTTGAAAAATACATGACAAACATTCAAATACTAGATAAAAGTGTAAAAATATTAGTTGCAAATGGCCAGTACATTAATGCTTACAAAAAAGGTAATTTAAAAATAAAATACAAAAACTTAAAAATAAATGTTGATGCTTTTATTGTAGAAAACATAATCTATAACTTACTCTCAGTCAAAAAGATAACCGAGGCCGGATTTCATGTAAAGTTTGATAAATATAAAGTTGTTATTACTGGAAAGAATTCATTTGTTACTGGTAATTCTGATGGGAAATTGTACAAATTAAATGCTAATGTATGTCATGAAGTGTGTAATATTAGTACAGGTAAAAACCAATGTGATGATGTTCTTTGGCACAAACGTCTGGGCCATTTAAATAGAAAATGTTTGGGTATTATGCACCTACCAATAAGTAATAAAACGTGCAGCCCATGTATGGAAGGAAAGGCAACTAGAGAACCATTTCAGCAGACAACAAGACCAAGATCTAAAAGAGTAGCAGAAATGTTGCACACAGACATAGCGGGACCTGTCAAGGAGTGTGGACTAAATGGTGAGAAATATTTCATGACGGTATTAGATGATTATTCTCATTTCTGTGTAGTGTTCCCTTTGGTAAACAAATCTGAAGCAACAGAGAAACTGATTGACTATATAAGAAGGATTGAAAATGAAACTGGAAGTACAGTTCAGCGAATCAGGTGCGACAATGGCGGGGAATATACAGCCAATAAGTTAAAAGATTTTTGTAAGAAAAAAGGAATAAGTTTAGAATATACTTTACCCTACACAAAACAGTCCAACGGTGTAGCGGAAAGATTAAATCGTACCTTGTGTGATAAGGTAAGAACTTTATTTGCAGATACTAATTTGCCCAAAACTTTATGGTGCGAAGCTATTCAATGTGCTGCCTATCAGCTGAACAGGTCACCTTCTTCAGCAATAAATTATAAAACACCGTGTTTCATGAAAAATGGAACCTGTGACCTATCAAGACTAAGAGCTTTTGGCGCAAAGGCGTGGGCCACTATAGTATCTCAACGCGACAAACTGAATAAAAGAGGAAAAGAGACAAGAATGGTTGGCTATAATACAGTGGGATACAGATTATGGAATCCAGAAGAAAATTCAATAATAATATCAAGAGATGTGAGATTTGATGAAAGTGATACAGTATACAAAAAGGAAGAAAACGAGGAAAGAAGATATATTCAAGAAGAAGAAGAAGAAAACCAAGAAAATCAAATAGAGATGAGACAAGAAGAGAAACAAGAAACTGAGAATTTGGAAGGAAAAGGAAACAAACAAGTCACTGATGAGGGAAATTTAAACAAAGGTGCAACAAGAGAAGAGAAAACAACAAGATCAGGAAGAATAGTAACACCACCTGCGCATCTTGATGAGTATGAGACAAATATAGTTATTTGCTTGAGCGCAAATACACCTAGCTCCTATGAAGAGGCTATAAGCAATACAGAATGGAAAGAAGCTATCAATAAAGAGTTACAAGCACTTGAAAAGTTAGAGACCTGGGAAGAAAAAGAATTACCCAAAGGAAAGAAAGCTATTGAAACCAAATGGATTTTTAAAGAAAAAGATGAAGAAACCAAAAAGGCTAGACTAGTTGTGAAAGGATTCCAACAGCAGAAAGGAGATATTTTTGATAGCAATTATGCCCCTGTTGCGAGACACTCTACAGTGAGAATGTTTCTATCAAAGGCAGTCCAAGAAGACTTAATGATTACTCAACTTGATATACCATCAGCGTTTTTTGAACGGAAAACTAAAGTCAGATGTATACATAAAAGTTCCTCAAGGATTGAAATCAAAGAATTCAAATACAGTATTAAAACTAAGAAGAAACAATCACGTGTTGCTTTGTCAACAGCAGAAGCTGAGTACATAGCTGCTGCTGCCACTGCACAAGAGTTGGTAAATCTTAAGGGCCTAAGTAATCATCTTAACGATAACTGTGATGCTTTATTACTCGTTGATAATATAAGTGCTATATCTATGTCTAAAAGTTATGAAAATTCTAAGCGAACCAAACATATAGATATAAGAGCCCATTTCCTTAAAGACATTGTTGAAAGGAACATCATCTCAATTGAGTATGTAAATTCTAATAACAATTTAGCTGATTTAATGACTAAAAGCCTGTGTAAAGAAAAGTTTGTAAATTTTGTTAACCAAATTATGGATTAATTTAAATTTTAGTTTATAAAGAGTATTTTCCTAAAGTTGATTTTAGAGTTAAGAGTCACTAAGGTTATTTTGTTTAATGATAAATCTTTATAAAATGTATTCATAGAGTAGAGCTGTTGTAAAATAAAGAACTAAATAGTAATTTGTTGTAACTTAAGTTTATTTTGCTTGTTTAAATATGCTCATGTTTTATAGGCAAATTTAATATGTTGTTCTAAGTTAAATTTGAGGAGGAGTGTTGAGAAATATTAGGTAGGTATATATGTTACATCACTACTAAATTATGATTGTTGTCTCTGGTACTTCTTCCTGTCATCAGCATGGCTGACTAATAAAAATATATTGTGAATTCGTAAATATAATAGTTTTAATTAATCAACCCTCGATCCCACAACTTAACAGCCGGGGCTCAAGCCCACAACCTTTCATTCACGAGTCCCAAGCGTTGCCACTAGACTACGGACTGGTCAATTACTACCCGTATCATAATATTTGAAATGTTAGTTTAACTTGGTAGATCCATAACTTTGTATTGTAAGACAGAAATCACATGTCGATTTAGTTCTTTTTTTAAGAAAAATGTGAACGCTTACGTGCATTGTAAAATTGATTAGTTTTTTGTGTAAATATGTCCTACGTGATATGCTTAAGTCCACGATGAGTTTACTTAGCGGCATAATTTGAATAAAACGTATGTTTGTAAATTACTTTGCAATGAAGCGGCGGTGGCTTAGGTACCTGTTTTGTTGGAAAATCAATTTAAATGAAAACTTTCATCAATGGCATGTACCTAGTTGTGAAATGTTTGGATAATAATTACGTGTATGTATTCTAATTCTTATATTGTGAAATTTTGTACAATTTGGGTGAATTTGCATAATTTCCAATCGTATGTAAAATTACCCGCGGTTGTATGGTATTGTTGATTAAAGAATAGTATAACATGTAACATTAAGTAACATACATTACAAATTTTATTTTAAGTTTGTTAATTATTTCACTTTCCGAAATTATTGTGTTCATTGACTAATAGGTTGGTATGAGGCTACCCTCCATACTATAAAATCTTGGTTCACCTTTGCCAATGCCACCCCATTTTTAAGGAAAGGCGGCAGGATTTGCAAAGTTTACGTTTATGGCATTTTATGTCATGCATTAAATATGAGACTTAAATGCCAATATATCTTGCAACTTAGATTATATATTGTAGACTCAAATCAAACAGCACATTTTAAATTTTAAACGGTAGGTGTTATAAAAATATGTTAAACAAAGTTGATCATAAAAATATGTTTAACAAAGTTGATTGTAGATCATGCAATTGTCTACGGAAAATGTACATCCTTTTTTCCCTACGACTCACTATTCCTGAGATACATATGTACATACGAGACACGAGTACATCAGCTCTTTGCAAATTATTCTTATTCGGAATGTCAATTATTCTGGCCTATTATTGGAAGGGGATGGTGTAACAATAAATGACAAAAATACTTTTTTAGAAAAAAATAAATAAAGGTTGTACTTCCCTACTTTTGTATTTTCAATGTACAAAATACAGGTTTTGGACCAATACTTATTAAATACTCGGACCATGTACATATATATGTAGGTACCTTTTTCACACCAAATAAATAATCTCCTGAATTAACATTGTTTCATTGAGTTTCAGGGCCACCACCTCCAGGACTTTCGGCTTACAGAGAAGAGTTCCAGGGATATCCCAGGGTGAAGCCTGCCATCCCCTTTCCGCAGTTTGGTGGGTTTACCCAAGGGAACTCGGTAGCGACTCAACCGTACACAAACCATGGTATTTTTTTTTATTCTATCTGTACATCTTGTGGCATCTATCGTGGGTGTTATGGTCGAGGGGGCCAAGTGGGCTGATCTTTCTAGCGTGTTCGGAATGGAATAACGTTGGTTCGATCCCCGCTTGGTTTATTCGACCATTACTTTGACCCTGGTTCAACAGATGTAATTTGGTAATTATTAATTAATAATTAAAATAAACCATGATGAATTATTAATTGATGATATTAATATGTACCTGTTTCTGGCCAGGCAGAATAGGTTGGTGAATTACATTCTTCTTCACAAATCTATTGAAAACAAAAATCAACTAGTGCTAAGATATTTGAACTAAGACCACCTCATTCAAAAAAATATTTTAATTTTTAAACCAGTATAAAGTCGGTTTTCCCATACTGATAAACTAGTTTAACTATGGTTTTGGTTTCAACTAATCTAATGAATAAGGTGGTTAAGGTACAAATGGACATCGAAAGTGTAGATTCTATAATATATAATCTAAGTTGCAAGGATATATTCATTTGAAGCTTTCAGATGTATGCCCACAAACCAACAAGTGTAGTTCGCGCTTACAAATGCTGAATGTGTACTTACAAATAAAATCCAAACCTCAAATGAACATAAGCCCCACAACTTTTGCCGACCTTCCCTGAAACAGGGGTGACATTGGCAAAGTGAACCATTTTTTACAGTATGGGTGGTCAGCCTCATACCAACCTATAAGTCAAGGAATTAGAATAGATTAAACCCTATAATTTGATTAAATTGAATAAGAAGGATGATGGAACATATTTTGTTCTTATGTAAACAATCTTAGTAACATTTCTTGGAATCGTAACAGGTGAAATTTGGAAGAATATAAAAAATCAAGAATAGATTTTTTTTATCACTTACCTGTTTGTATTTGATAAAATGTGTATGTCTACAAGATCTACGAGAGAGAAAAAAAAACTTAATTTTGAATTAGTTGCATAAGTACCTACTGCAGTAATGTATTGATATTTTTTCAGGACACAATTTGAATCCCTACAAGTTGCCTGTCCTTCCTCCGTCTCCCTACAAGGTGGACTCTCCAGACGCTGAGTCCTTGTGGCCTGAAGGTCTGTACTTCTCATCTGGCGTTCCCATCTACAGCCAGTTTGGACCTCACAATAAAGTGGACCAGATTCCAGTAACCGAGCCTGATCTATATCCCAACTATGGTAATACATTTTCTCTATTTAATCCACTTCACCCATCTTAAAATTTTAAATAGTTTAGAAAAAGTAACTGGATAGTATTGAAAGCAGGCTGGAAAGCCGAAGCGGTAAACAGGAGGAGTTGGCAAAGGCTGATGGAGACCAAGGCTCGATATGAGCTGTAGGGCCATCGCGGAAAAAGAAATATTGTAAGCATTCATTGATTGATAAAACAATGCATGTTAATTATTTTTCTGAAAAGTAACACGAGTGAAAATAGAGGAAAATTATTAAGTTGACATGTAATTTTGTAAGTCTCATCAATTTTGCGAAAAACATTTTTCAATTAGTAAATCACCTTGCGTTCAAAAACTAACTGGTCAGGATGTCAGGAGAAATTTATTCTTTCAATATTTTCCTTCTACAAAAACCAGAATGGTTACATTCTGATCACACATGATACATAAATGTATAATAATTAAGATCCTTGCTTCTTTGGGAACAAGAGATTTTTGTAAATCTTCCACTCCTACTAAAATAGTTGAAATTCGGCAATAAAACTCTCGAGTACCCTACTAGTAAAAATTTACGAAATAAACTTTACGAATTTATTTGGATATTGTAGACACAAATATCTCCTACGCCTTCATTTAACAAATAGTCAATTCTATTGATTAAAATTAATTGATCATAATTAATTGATTCATATTTTGTATCGAGCTATCCCAATGTTTGTTTTTTACCTGTGCCCAAATAGTAATAACAATTCATCATCATTATGCAAGCATTAGTTCATTATATTTGACGTTAATGAATGCCACATTCAAGGTGAACTGTTTCTAGATGCCGCATCTCAGCATTTCCTTTTATTTTCACGTGGGCTCAGGCGTGGCTGTCAATGTCGTCTTTTAAAGACCCACCATTCAATTAGAATCTAGAGACACGCAAAGAAGAGTACTTCAAACAAAACGCTTCAAATCTCTTTCAATGCTTTGAACAAATAACGTATTTTAGACTCGAAACAATCAAGCTTAAAAGGTTTAATTTAGAATAAGGGAAATAAAGAAAAGTACTATTATTTTCAATGAAATAACAGCAAATAATAATTATAACCTTTGTGAAATTTTAATATTATAGAAGAGCCCTTTTGATCCCTCTTTGTTTAAACCCTTCTTCTTTAAGTTATATATACTGAAACTTATTCCCTTAAAAATTATACTGTTCTATAATCTAAAATCTAAGTTTCGTTCAGTTTTTTCACACTGTTGAGTTTTCAAAATAATATTTAAACATTTATTTATTCACAAATATATGTGGGAAACATCCATTCTCTAAAAAGTTTAAACATCTACTTTCGGATTTTTTTAAAAGGTTTTGTAAATCAAAACAATATTTCCTCTATCGGACCATTTATAACTAAGAATTTTATTTGCATCATTTTTTTTCATACAAATATACAATCTTAGTGGATTACAAAAGTATTAAACCAAAAAATATGCACTGTTTTATTAAAAAAAATATTGCGCTCAGGTTTCTTAATATAGAAAAATAAAACTGTATTTGGTAATCGCTTTACGAAACAAAATGCAAGCAATCATTGAAATCGATCTTGATATTAAATCAATTTACCGCGCGCTTTCCTGACAGGTATCAATTTTAATTTGGTAATTCAATGGCGTGTTAATCTGCGTTTTCATGCCTTTTAAAATCTTCGTTTGATATAGTTTTAGTTACTAAAGGTTTCATCATTTCTTTGTATAAGGTATTTTTGATACAAGTATGTAGCTATCGTTTTAAAATTTGACCGCCTGAACTTTTTAAGGAATGTAGGTACTAACCTCCTAAATATTTTGTTGTGTTAAATTTTGTAACCTGTACCCACAGGTAGGTACTAACTTTAGTAGATACCTATGTGTTTTTACTTCACCCGACAAAAAAGTTGTGACGATATCAGGACGGGTCACTAGAATGAAGGATAACTATTTTGTTATTTGTCGCTAAGGATCATAGTTACATGGGCGTGTCGTATTTATTCTCCGAGAAAAAACAAATTTGGAACATCCATGCCGAAAACGTTTGAAAGTGAAAAACAACTTGAAAAATATACAACCGCCGTTCAATTTTCATTTATCTTTAGGGTGATTACTCACTTTCGTGTCACTCATGAAAGAATGGGGGTATTAAATTTTAGCCCATTTTCAACAGAAAAAATATTTTTCACTACTTTTTAATTACGATCAAAATTAACAATTTTCCTAAGTTTTCAAATATCGGTTAAAGTGTGAAAATTCACTGTCAGTGTATTTTTTGTCAGAAAGTAAGTAGGTAGGCTCTGATTATTGTATTCCTAAGTACCTACACAAACGCGACTAAGCTGCAAATACAATGCAGCTTCTTGTTGCGCATGTGAACGTATTTATTTTTAAAGGTAAGGGGACCGGCCTTACGCCAACCAATTCAGTTACAGTGGGAGTTTCCCAGCTCCCGAAGAGGCTGGCTCTCATTTTTCGGAAGGCTGAGTAAGTCTTTCCGGTATTTTATTTTGGGTTTGAAATAACAACCGAAACAGGAAACCATTACTGATACCCTAGGTGTGATTTGAACGCGATCTGACGGCATGGAATGCAAGCACTCTACCAACTGAGGTATCGACCGAACCAAATATTTAGTATTACGTACTTACTTGGAGTTCAGCCATTTTTCGGTAAATACTTTACGTAACTATGCGTATACATTACTAGGTACCTACTCTACAATATTTGTGTTGTAATGACATTTAACTAATCCAGAAAGGCAGCTGACAATCAGGTGGCAGAAATCACGTTAATCCATCGATTTGATGAAGTCTACAGAAGTACAGAAGTGTTCATTGAAGAGCACTTTGAAAATATTCAAATGAGGCAAATGCGACTAAATATTATTTCTCAATGAGGAATGCAGTTTGGTTCACATCTGATGTATTTATTACCTCAATACTCATTCCAAATCCATTACTTGAAGAATTCAATTTAGCATTGAAATTGTACTAAACCTTTTAACATCTCGTTGTACGAGTATTAATGTAAGTTGCAGAGATATGTTCACAATGAGGTCGGCACATAAATTGACATAGACAATATTGAGTTGTGCGTGGCTGGGTTGCTAGGGAAAATGCATACATTTTTGTTGTTGTTATTGGTTGCTAAGCACGGCAGTCCCATACAAGACTGGCGTTTGCTCGCCGAGAAAAAAGTTCCAAATTAAAAAATGTTTGGACCTCATTCTTCCTCAGCTTTTCTCAGTCCACTTCTGGACGTAGGCCTTCTCCAATCCTCTCCATTCCTGTCTATCGGCGAATGTGCTCAGCCATCCTCTGCCTGCAGTTCTCTTGATGTCATCCAGCCGCCTCAGTTGGGGTCTCTCCGCTCCCCGCTTGGACATCTTGGGTCGCCACTTATCGATCCTTTTTGGCCACCTGTCATCGTCTTGCCTTGCGACGTGACCAGCCCAGTGCCACTTTAAGCAGGCCACTCGCTGGACCTCAGAAAGGTCCATAATCCATTCATATAGGTACAAAAGAAGACACATGTACCTACATAATAAAATATTTTCCGCTAACTTATTAATATTCTCTGAGGCCTTCATGTCAAGCCCCAAAAAAAACTTATCCATTTTTTTCATTATTTTGAAGCCTCTTGGACGCGAGCCCCCGGTTCAGTCGCACCACTCAAACCGCTCCTTATCCTAGCCTGTTACTATTCAATACCAAAATAATAATTTTCTCTACTTTCAGAGGGAAACTCCATAGATCCATATCTGCTGGAAGGCATCGTAGCCTGTTTCTACTCAATGTCAATATAATAATTTTCTCTACTTTCAGAGGGAAACTCCATAGATCCAAATCTGCTGGAAGGCATCGTAGCCTGTTACTACTCAATGTCAATATAATAATTTTCTCTACTTTCAGAGGGAAACTCCATAGATCCATATCTGCTGGAAGGCATCGCTGCTGTGGAAGCTCTGGAGAGGATAAAGGCGCACGGAGAGCTGTTCCACCACGAGATTCCTCACGAGAGGGCCTTGTTGGCCAATCAGCTGCACAGGACCAATAATGGCCTCCATCCCAACAGGCTGGGCAGCACGCGACCCACCTCTCCCTGGAGCAGAATATGAAACACATTCCGCCATACTAACTCTCAAGCAACATACAAACAAAGAGGTCTGGGCTGGAAGTCTCATCCCCGCTGTAATTCTTATCTACCGAATATCGGTAATATTCGTATGAAGACTAATCAGCTGTTCACTTCCGGCCATCTTGGATCGACAGGTCTTTAGGTACCTATACAAATATTACAGATATTCGGTAGGTAAAAATTACCGTGGGGATGAGACTTCCAGCCCTGCACATTTCAAAACGTCAATAAAATTGTGACGCCACACGGCATAAGTTAACTAAGAATTTGGCATCAGTTGATAAGGACTAGTTACGTATACGTGTGACGTTTGCCCGTTGAGAAAAAAAACAAATTTCTAACATTCGTGCAATAAACATTCCGACTCCATTCCTTAACTAATTATCATAAAAGAATTTATAGAAAGTACTGGTGTGTATTCTAAATGTTTGTTTAAAGTGGTATGTGGATATGTTCATAAAAATTGGGATGTTCATTTACACTGAAAATAATCGTCTTTTAAGTTATTTTTCTCTTAAAAACATGAGAAGGAATTGTTTTGAAAAAGTGCCTAAAAAATATTAAAAAGCACTGAAATATATCGGTTTCTCCTTTTTGTATTATGATTCTCTCTCATAATAACAAGAACTTTATCGTTAAGTAATTATTACCTAAAGGAACTACATTTCTAAAAGGCAAAATTTCCTCGTAGATAATATGTCCACTAAATTATCCCTACGGTGTGTTTTTCTTTTCTCTCAGTACCCTGCATGCTTAGTACAGGATTTCAAAAAGTATACACGTAGGATAAGTAAAAAAGTGGTAAAAAAATCGACGGATGCATTTTTAGTTATGTAGTAGTAAGTACCTATGTATTTATTATTATATTTTTCAGATTCCAATCCTGATTTGTTAAACAGCGCCAAGGGTTGCATAGTTTATAATATTAGCAATTCAAGTGGTCTTTTGTAAGTATGCTTGCAGTATGTGTAAGCGTGTGACAGGTTGTGTATGTGCATGAAGAGTGAACGTCAAATGGTAAAACATCAGATAACAAATTCATTAGGGCCCTCAAAAAAAAGTATATATTCAATTTTAATTAAAATTCAGTTTATCAAATAGAATAAAAAAATAGCTTTGAAGCAAAACTTTTTGAATTTAGTAAGAATTTTGCTACTTAAATAGACTTTTTTCCTTTGAAAATTTCTAGCTATTTTTTTCTGTTTTCCTCTTGCATTAACATGTGTATGGTAGGACCAGTGTTTCCTCTTTTATACAACTAAATAATTTTATAATCAACACAAAAATCATTCTCAATCTTTAGGTAAAAAATGTAGCGTAGCTAGGTTTTAATAGAATCCATAATATTAGGTTATTGTAAGTTAACATGTCTTAAAATTAATTTTACTTACTATGTCTCAGTATTTATTTAAAAATCTGGCAGCGCCTGTGGGATAGGCATTTCTATCTACATGTGAACGAACGTGAAGGATTAAATAGGTACTTTAGGTAGCTATTCTCAATGGCCAAATGTGATTTTTTAAAAATGAGATATTCGGTAATCTGTAGTCTATTCAGTAGTATTTTTTAGAATATCCAATCACCATCCCGAATCCCCGGGTTAAAGTAAGAAAATAAATCTCAGTGGTTTCTTTAAAATCAAAGAGCTGCTAATAGAACACAATCCAATTCTGAAAGAATCCAAAAAAGATTTGTCATCCAACACTGAACTTGATATGGAAAGTTTTAAAGTTTATTTATTACTTTAGTCCCTACAGTTTTTTAAAATGTGTATGTAATATTTTTAACATTTAAAGCTTTGATAATACCATGTTTAATGCATGTTCAATGAATAATTATTTTTGTTTAATTAAGAAATCTTGTACCTTATTCAAAAAATATTTAATTTGTATAAAAAAAATTCAGTGTAAAGCTGTTTCAAAATTATACATTCATGCTGTAACTCTTAACGATCTCCGAAAAATGAAAAAGTCTTGAAAATTTAAGTTTCAATATTGCATTATTATTTTAGTATGGGTCACAGCTAGAAAATAATTGATATTTAATATTATTCTGAAGTCAGGCATCATTATGGGTGTGCTATATTTATGCAATAGCTGAAATCAATATTCAATCTCCTTGCACACTTACCTCCTTTTCACAAGATCCGGTTCAGTGACAGATCGGAAGTCGTGAAGTGTATGGGCAGATATGTAAATGTTCACATGATGTGGCGGATGTGATAGGCGATCCCATACAATTTAGCTGAAACCAGGTTGTGTGAAACTGGAGATTTTCTTATGTTTTGGAATATTTTTTAACAGGCAGTTGACACATTGAGTGCCTTTTTTATCCTTATTTATCAAGAGTATTTTACATTGATATTCCTTGTAAGTAATTTTTTTTTGTGGGTATGTCATCTATTTAATTTGATACTTACCTACATTTCTTTCATTAATCAAGTCTTTACCATGAGATATGAATATTATGGGTGAGAGAAGTGATATGATGTGAGAGTATTGAGGAACATAATATGTTGTTATTAGTTGCAGAGGACTTTCTTTACACTTTTGGGTTTGGACAAACCACTGCAAAATGATACATCCGTCACAAGTCCATTGCAATTTCAAATTATTTGGTTTCTATAAACCTTCTTCTGTCTCTAGATAAAATACATCAAAATGATCTCTAGTCTATGGCAGAGTCTAGAAAAGTATTTTTCATTTAAAAAAAGGAAAAGTTTGGTGATAAAAATATGTTTTCTCATGATTTAATATTTTTTTCTTGAACAAGACACATTAAAAGTGAAACAAAATGAGGAGGTATTATGACTTTGATTACAAAGGTTTTGGAAAGAATAAAAAATCTTATTTAATTGTATAACAATGATTATTTTAATCGGAATTCAGTTATAAAAGTTTTTATACAAAATAATGTAGTAGGTAAGGTAGGTATGTATGTATATTGTAGGAGATGCCATGAAAATACCTATAATGTACATTTCACCTAATACTCTTAGCTTGTAAAGAATGTGTTGTACAGGAGTAAGACATGATAATTGTAAAGTTTACTTTTATTGTAATTTTATTTAAAAAAAACTGCAAGTCAATAAATATAATTACATGATGTGTTTTATTTTATTTTTATAAGTATATAATATATAATATTTTTTTCTTATAGCTAATGTAAATTTGTTTCAGCCTCAAGAAATATGTATGTTCAAAAGTTGAATACCAGTAATTGGAACAGTTTTCATCACACGATTTTACTCAATAGCTACAGAGAAAAATGAGTTTTGTCTAAATATTTTTTTCGCCTTATAAACTATGCATCCAATTATAATATCAAAAAATATCTTTTGACTCTTTTTATACAATAAATAATTGCTTTCCTACCTGTAGAACAGATATAAACTCTGTTTTAGATGACGAGGGACCTTACAACTTTGATGGAAGGAAAGCACAAGTGCTAACCAAACTCAGTGCAAGTAAGCCCATGCATGTTACCCATGAATAAAGGGTTGTAGAATCAACCACTGTTATTCACAAAGCATTTGATCCACACTTGATTCATGGATCATCATTTTTTTGTAAGGAAAATTCACGTTAGGTGGCAGTTGAGCCATGGATTTGCTGTGTGTGAATAACATCGAAAGTTCTTAATATCATGTGAGCCTCTGACTTTATTAATATTCACCACAAAATACATTTTAATCCAAGTGAGAATAGCAAGTGGCACAATGCCTATGTCAAACTCTGCAAAACAATTATTTGAGTCATATCATATGCAGCAATCCAGGATTTTAAAATTATAAATATATGAAAACACAGAAAATCATTTTGTCATCATTTCCATATAGGTACTTCTCTTATTTTAGAAAAGTCATAAATTAAATAAAATCAAAATGATAAATTATTATAGATATAATTCCGCGATTGACTACATACAACTCATTTATCAGTTTCATCCATAAGATTTATTGGTTAAAAGGGGAAATACTGTATCAGTCTTGAATACAATATAAGAAAAGTACATTAAAAACTATGCAACTTTACATCAACATTAGGAATGCAGAAACGGATTATAAAAAAATATAAATATCTATTTTTATCAATTACACTACATTTATCCTGCAATATGTAAAAAAATGAGTATCAAAATATAAATCATTGTAGATATGCTTGAGTAGAATTACTTAGTTGATCTCATTTATCACCATTATTAAGGAAAATGAGTCGAGTAGAACCAAATGTAGTTTCGCAATGCAGTTCATAGATGGTGCTTTTAAAATGACAAACACATGCTGTAGAAGCAAGATGGTTTGCTCATAGACCCCATAGTTTCACATGCCAAAATACACAGATGTCGCTGCTGAATTAACAAACTCGCATTCAAAGTGTGTTTAGTTTGTACATATAAACCCTCAGTGTACACACACATGCATCACAGTTCTCATCAAGATCATCATCATACTTCACGCTGAAGAAGCCCATCGTAGAAATGGGCAAAGCGTCCGGAAGCTCCAGCTCCCACAGACCACAGCAACAGCTCCCGGAAAACATCACTCCAGCAGAACCAAATGTGACCGTTTGTTTTTAAAAATGAGATAAATACATGACTTGCAGAAAATTGTTCACTCTTCTGCTGCTTATTGTAGATCTGTTAAAATTTGGGACTTCCTTTTGTGATGCAGAAGATCAACTTCCATCTTTTGAGCAGTCGGGCAAGAAGACGCTTTTGGCATACACCATAGTATGTATTTATCTCACTTTAAAAAAAAATCACTATTGCTGCAATTGATTCTAAATGACTCAAACATAACGATCATAAAACTATTAGCTACTGTTCCAACATGCCCAAATTGACACAATTAAAACAGTTAGAAATACAAGGTATGGTGAGTTTGAATATCTGTTAGTCCCATTGCAAAGATCTCCTACGCAGAAGCACATGTAGACCTTTTTATAATTCCATACTGTGTAGGCGCATCTTTCTTCATTGTCTGAGGGACCCCTCTGCATACACATTCTTTGGGTTGCTATGCCATAATCTGAAAAAAAATAACATTATAACAATAAGTATTTTTATAACAAAAAGGCTTCAGAGATTTTTTAAAATGCCGTTTACTATCTATTTGATGAAACATGAACTGGGTTGCATTGCCTTAGACTGCTGGGCCTAAAATCTTTGATGCCAGTCATACCAAAATTGCAAATGAATGGAATATCCAGAGTCATAATAAAAGGAGAGCTTGTATGAAGAAGGTTATGACTGGATGAAATGAAAGAAGTATGTAAGGACAGAAAGAAATGGCGGTTGATATGTAATGCTGGCGGCTAGGGCTAGGGTTTCCCAAGTTTTCCAAATTTTGTAAATTTTAAATAAGAATTTTGTATTTTGTATTTGATTTTAATGTTCATCCATTTGTTTAGGTATGTCTAAAATGTTATTTTTCTACTCCCATTTGGTAATTTACTAATTACAAAACGGCTAACGCAATTACAATGACATACATTTCTACACCCGTTGCGTAATGTTAGGTACATTACGCAACGTGTAACCGTGTTGAAATGAAAATGTGCGCATGCGCATTGTCAGAAATGGAACCATTTTTGAATTTCGAGTGTCAACCTTGTATGAGGCTATCCTTCTAAACGACCGATAACAAACTATTATTTGCCGTTTCCATAGCAACCACGTTTAAACGTCAGCCATTACATGAATATTTTCAATTTATTGATAGTTCCTCCCCACAATGTTCAATCTTTGTTCAAATGAAAATTAATATATTTTATGTGTAGAGTCAAATAAAATTTGTTAATAGTGTAGTAATTCATAAAATTTATTCATCAAAATACTCCAAATTGTAGCTTTCCTTTTTTCGAAGGAAAACAGAAGGCTTGAAAGGAAAATAATGCGAGATATTTTCACCGCAAAAAATAAACAAACTTAAAACAGTTACTTGGATAATAGGTCGGTATGAGGTTGACCACCTATGCTGTAAAAACTTGTTTCACTTTGCCAATGACACAACTGCTTCAGTAGTTGCAGGGCTTATGTTTATTTAAGTTTTGGGTTTGAATGTTTAAGCTTATATGCGGCATGTATAAACGCGACCTTATATGTGTCTGCTTCTGGGCATGATATTAATTATGAATCCTAAATGTAATATATCTTTGCAACTTAGATTAGATTAGATAATCGAAGGGAATGATAAATTACACGTTTTGACAAAAGTAAGGTTTTAATTACTTCAAATGGACGAGTACATTATAATGACTACTATTTACTATTTTGTTATTTATTTCATGGTCGTAGAAAAATTATTGTATGCCACTGCACGTAATTAGTCTTTGTAACACTCTTGCTGTCTATTGTGCCATTCGGCTGCGCCTCATGGCATAAACTAGCACTTGTGTTACAAAGACTATCATTACCACTTACCAGGCAGTGGCATAAATAACTATTGTTGTGTATGTTCCTTAACTTAAAGATTGGTATGCGGCTGACCACCGATGCTGTAGAAAATGGTTCACTTTACCAATGTCACCCCTGTTTCAGGGAAGGTCGGCAAGAGTTGCAGGGTGTAGGTATGTCCATTTGAGATTTGGTTTTTATGTTGTAGATTCACATGCGACATGCGCAAGCGCAAACTTGTACGTGTCTGCTTGTGAGAATGCATGTAATGTGAATCCCCAATGTTACTTAGATTAGATTAGATACAATATATTTGTAAATGGACTAGAGATGGAAGGTATGGTGCAAATCAACAGCCCTGGATGGTAGCAAATCAAGGTAAATTACTCATGAAAAACCCTACAGCGACAAAAAAACTCATGAATAAACTTGTATCTTATACTAAGTAATATCCAACGGCGCTTCCATCTGAATTGAGCCAAGGTGTTCCATTGCATGCACTTCCAATGAATAAATTCCATTCATAATTATTTGGGGGAAACATTTTCTAGGGATCCTCTGTGCATGCCACAGCTTCAAATCATTTGTGAAGAGATGTCAAGAGCCTGATAATGTTGTGATGTTTCTGATGAGCCATTGGAATAATGCAATTTTCATATCCCTGTCTTCCTAGGTAGGTATTTAGTGGAAAAGGCCTTTGTAACTAATCTATCAACTACTTATTATCAGAAGGTTTTCGAGTCCCCATAGTGATAAACAATTATGTAATAATTTAAAACAATAATCTTAGGTGAAAAATTATGTACCTACCTGTTTCAAGACAGATCTTCAAAGCCGTTTATCCAGCCATACAGTAACCTATGTTTCGCTTGGGTAACAGTGACTTAACTCACAGAGACCTCTCAAGATATGATTGACACAAAAAAGACATGTATTAAACGTAAGTAGATTCTTGTAGGTAGATAACCCTGGGCTGTGAGGCTCAAGATGATGACGATGAAATAATCATAACCACTTACCATCGTCTTTATAGGTACTGCCCCCTTCTAATATTTTGCCACACCAACCAGAAGCACAGGGCATGTCTGACTGTGTAGTGTTGCCAACGAAAGGATCCTTGCATGTTCCCAGCTCCCCACGGGAGCGACAGGAAAAACATCTCTTCAGTGCCCCTGGAAATTAGAAATCAGTTTTTCAAATAAATTTATGGATATTAAACATTCATTTTTTGTAATATAATGTTAACAGGAAGTATTTATAATACGGTGGGTAACTTTATTCATTAACTTTCAATGTCCTTGATTTTTTAAACCATTTCACGACCAAAAATATTTCAACGAAAGGGATTACAAAACCTCGACAGTGGAACAAAAGCGATTCTTACCTTCTATATGAAGAGACTGACTAAGAAAAAGACTGAATATAATTATTTTATACACCATTGTGAGTTTATAATGTAAAACAGCTGTCCAAATGACAAAAACACTAGGTAAAACAATCTCATTTACTTAGCAGCCATTTTTGTACGTGAATGGAAAAATGTAGTGATTGCCATAATGTGCGTACAATGTAGTACTGTCATTATTTTGACAAGACCTTGCAAGTTTACTGCTAGTGAACGTTCAGATAACTTATAGCTATTGCACTTTACACGCTTGTTTTTCATGTGATGTAAAAGAGAAAGATATGTTACGTTTGATTTGCAAATGATTGATAAAAGTTTTATTTTTTCGAAACAAAAATATTTCTTGTGAGATTTTGACAATCCTTTAAATTCATAGTAAGAGCGAAATATATCAAAAACAATCCATTTATGTATCTTGAAAAAACTGAAGCATTTTTGTAAAACATTCATAACGATGTATCATGGTAGGTACAATAGTGATTGTGTACATCTATGGGTTGTGTCGAGTCCTAATTTTTTTTACGGTTGGTATCATTATATTTTCTGCTTACGTTGGTAAACTGTTTTAAAACGTTCCTATTTCGGTTATCTTCTATTATTTTTGCTAAAATACATGCCATTGAGTTGTTATTCAAAATTAAGTACTTCCAATTTAAAATCCGAAATATTGTACTGCAAATACGCCGATTTTGACTGAATAAGGTTGGATAAATGTTGAGTATTTATATTAACAACTTTCGTAAATTTCCCGCTTGCGCCATTCTGGCGCCCTCTGTCCTTTTTTATTCAAAGCGAGGACGTCAACATGGCGGACAGACTTGAATGTGAGTTTTGTTTTTAACTTTTCCTTCGTTTGATTTGATTATCTATTTTGAAAACCTCAAGCCTGACTACATGACAGTTGAACAAAGTATCTCTTATTTGTACCTGAAAATGAAGGCATGCTTTCAGACAATTCCTTTTTCATTCGATTTTCAAATTGAAACTTTCTTCCATATCATTCAAAATTTGAAAAAATTCAAATTTCATATAAACGTCATTGCAAAATATATTCTTATATTTGTCACAAGACATAAGAAATTTGACATAACTGTTGTTTGCTCTAAATGTTTATCTTGTGGATCAGTTTATTTTATATTTAATGTGTGCTGTGCAAGTATTTCATGTATATTCGTAATTTTATTTACAGATGACATGAATTCGAAAAACGGAGGTCCTCTTATTGGAAATAACGGCGGTAAAATTAAAATGGAACCCGCGGAAGAGATGTATTCTGATGAAGGTGATGGTGCCCCGCCAGCTTTTGGTCCCGCAGCCCTGGGGCTTCAGAGAGTGGGCACAGCTCTGCCCCCCAAACCTGCGCCTACTCAACCTTTACAAAACTAAACGCCAGAGGTATGCCAGCTAGAATTCGTAAGAAGAATAAATTCTTTTTTGACGACAACATTGTAAACGCACCGCCTCCCCGTGCATCACCGAAGAGAGGGCCCAAACCTTCACCCAACAAATCCACCAATAAACTCACACTTTCTGCTTCTAAAAAACAAAAGTCTCCTGTTAAAACTCCTCGGATACTGAGAACTGTGAAAAAAGACAACTTGTCAAGCAGGGAGGAATTGTCCCCCATAGCTTTGCCGGATAGGAAAACCGGTCAGAAAATTGGGCATGAGACTTCGTAACCTATTGAAGTTGCCAAAAGCACATAAGTGGGTTTGTTTTGAACATTTCTACAGCAATCTGGATAAGGCACTTTTCGATGGCGAGAATGATTTTAGCATTTGCTTGAAAGAATCTTTTCCTGAGCTGGCAAGCCGGAAATTGACGAGAGTGCAGTGGACAAAGATTAGAAGAATGATGGGAAAGCCCAGAAGGTGCTCCCAAGCATTCTTCATGGAGGAACGGAAAGACTTGGAAAGAAAAAGGCAAAAGATCAGATCCCTTCAACAGAGAAAAGCCAGCAACATGTGTGTCAAAGACTTGCCGAATGAGATCCCGATGCAATTCGTTGTAGGAACCAAAGTAACAGCAAGACTTCGCAAACCACAAGATGGGCTGTTCACGGGTAGTGTGGATGCTGTTGACACATCCAACAATACTTACCGCATTACATTTGACAGGTCAGGCTTAGGAACGCATTCTGTTCCAGACTTTGAAGTGCTCTCTAATGAACCTCCAGACACGCTCAATATTGCTAGCATGGCCACTCCCAAGTTCAGACCCAAGCAGATAATGCATGAGCTAATATCCCACTATCAGTACAAGAGTACATTATCCAACTCGGAGAAATCCTGTAATGATCCGCTTCTCAGTTCTGAGGCCTCTCTGCGCCCTGGAGGCGTCAAGCTAGAAGACCCCACCACTATAGGTGGATATCCCGTCAGATTCTTAGAGCATATAGTTCGGATCACTAAAATT